>JAPDVR010000014.1:35582649-36255149 GCA_026230005.1 Gila orcuttii
AAACAAGATGTGCGGCGATTGTCATGTCAACCGCTCTGATGCCTATTCTGCATACTTTAGTACCGTATTCCACCCACATTGGCAGAAGGACGCACACATTTTACAAGTATTCATGGAAATGAACAAGATGAAAATCTTGTATTTTCTATGAGAAAGAACTGATACTCAATTTCAAACCTTGCAGAACAGTTATACAATTTAGGAGACCTTGGTTCTTACCAAAATCTAGGAGGCCACCACCAGAAACCATGCAAAACACAAAACACCATAGACCAACGCTACTTTTGCGTCATCGAAGGGTAACGCCCCTTTTTGGGGGAAAACAAACGGATTCCTCTGAGAACAGAACTCGCTCTAGATCTGCAAAGTTTCTTGATAGCAAAAATGGCACAAACATACACACTCTCTTTGCCGGCCGAGAACCGTGAGCGGTATTTAAAGAAGCTACTGGATACGGGGTTACAGAGGTGTCCCTTTGAAATGGTCGAAAACTGGATTAATGACCCCACGCAGTGGCCAAATATGGACTATTCAGACATCTACCACTATCTCGTGGAATCACCACGTAAGTAGCCTATTTTTTTGTCATTAACACACTCACAGTATGACAAACTACTAGACGATGAGGCCATGTCACTTGGATCATATTTAACTTGATTTAAGCTATTGACAGTTTTGTTGTCGACCAAGTTAGCTATACTAGTTAGAAAGACGAAGCTGCTCTCACTAGGCACGCTAAGTTACCTTGGCTGTTAACTGATTTTACTGTTGAAATAGTGGCAGGCTAGGACTAAAGTGGACTTGGCTGGTTTCTGCTTGTGTCTAGAAAGTGCTAGGACTTTGAAAGTAGTAAAAAGGTTTACAGTGTACGGCAAAATATGTAGCGTTGGTCTATATGATCCTAACAAATTATATCTCTATTCTGCGTTCACTTGCAAAACTTTTGAATTGCCCGAGAAAGTTTTATTCGGTCATAAAATTTCTACGAAAAATTTCCCCAGAGAAACTTGAGAATGAAATAAAGAGCTGGGAGGAAATATATAGCCTATATCAACACAAAAGTTATGCAAGTAAACGCAAAAACTATTATAGACTAATCTTTTCCTGGCATCTCATCTTTTCCCATCACTTTAGGTTTGGTTAACATCTTTAATATATCATTTCACAAGCTATCTTGAACGAACAGAGGCATGGTCTGAGATAATAGTGTATTTACCGGTGTTGAATTCTCGGAAGATGAAGAAAATATCCGTCAGATAAAAAAAATTCTTCACCAAAATACAAACCGCCACAATGGAACATCCCTCATGGCCTCATCGTCTAGTTTGTCATACTGTGAGTGTGTTAATGACAAAAAAATAGACTACTTACTTGGTGATTCCACGAGATAGTGGTAGATGTCTGAATAGTCCGGCAAAGAGAGTGTGTATGTTGTGCTATTTTTGCTATCAAGAAACTTTGCAGATCCAGAGCGAGTTCTGCTCTCAGAGGAATCCGTTTGTTTTCCCCCAAAAAGGGGCGTTACCCTTCGATGACGCAAAAGTAGTGTTGGTCTATTCTGGCTGTTCTTATAATTATGTGAAGAGATTACCCTTTTTGTGTATTGAAGTTTCAAGACCAAGGAACTGGGAGGGGTCATACAATTTTAGACGAGATAAATATGAAGGGCTGCCAAAAGGAGCTGACCCAAAAAGCAGGGTAAGACAGCGAGGCCGGGTGTGGCCAAAGAAGAGAGCTCATCTGCAGTAACAGTAATTAAAAGCATACAGGAGCATTTGAATGTGCAGGGCTCTGGCGTGGCTGGAATTGTTGCGCTCTGGTCAGACTCTGGGAAGCATCTGTCTCATGGTGGGGGGTGTGTGTGTGTGTGTGTGTGTAAGTGTGAGAGAGATGAGGGCGTCCAAACAAGCGACTCATTACCTCATCTCTGCACTGAGAGAGACTGCGAGTGCTACACTTCCAGCAAGAGGAAAGAACTGGAGGAGGTGGCACAATTCCTTTATTACAGACAAATACCTGACATGTCTGGTGGTTGCAGACAGGTTAAGGGCTGGTAACCCTAAACCATTACGAAAACAATAGGATGACTTGGTGAAATCAAAAACAATGGCTCATATTCCTACGTCTTGAGGTGTCGTTAAACAAAGTGCTTTTACTCAATATCTTGAGATGGGAAAAAAACGACAGTGAAAATTTAGCCATGCATGCACGAAACCTGGCAGAGAGACTTCTGACAACAATAACATACAGTGTTACCCCTTTTCCACCAAAAAAGAACTAGTTCGGAACTGGTGCTGGTTCAAAGTTGGTTTGGAGTTGGTTCAACTTGCGAACCTTTTCAGAACCTGTTTGTTTTTCCACTGACTAGAGCGCCCAGCGAACGACGTCGTTACGTCACTGTGTACGTCGCCATACGTCTTAGCTAGAAACGCTTGCAAGTACAACATTACTTTGGGATTATCTCTAACTCGTGTACCAAGAAGGCTTCAAAAACAATTGAAATATGTAAGTCTTTTAATCTTTTCCTTTGATATGTAATCTTTTCTGATTAGTTATGTACCCCTGTTTTGTGTCTTTTTTTCCCTTTCCATTTATTTGTTCTATATTGTGACTGTTTTCTTCTTTGCTTAGTTATAATGTTTTCAAAAAAATAGAAACGCTTGCGCCAACTTCAAGCATAACAATTACAAAGGCGGACTACATCGTGTTTCTGCAAATGTTCCGGGCTTTGCGATCCTATATTATGGTCAGAAAAGATGTTTAGAACACATCTAAACCCGCCCCCAGCCCCCGACGTAAGCATGACGTGGTAAAAGAACGGTTCTAGTCCAGCAAAGAGTTGGTGCCGCTTTGGAACCAGTTTTCCTGGCCGAGAACCGGTTCTTTGGCTGTCGAAACACAAAGAACTGGTTCGCGCGCAGGCACCGGCTCCGAACCGGCTCTCAAAATGCTTTGGTGGAAAAGGGGTATGTGTCAACTCCAAAACAGCAACTCGCCCACAACAGTTCTGCACAACATATGACCCGTGTCAGCCAGGTTCATACAAACTAATCACAGCATATTTATCTGCTTGTGTTTTGAGGTCACATGTAGATGAGGAAAATCAGAGGGATAACATTTAGTATGGACATGCTCTTCAGATAAACAGAATATCTGATAAAAAGCATGTGTAAGGTATTGGTCTATCACGTGTATATTAAAAGAAAAGTTCCCCCAAAAATAAAAGTTAAGTCATGATTTACTCAGTGTTGTTCCAAACCAATTTGATTTAATTTCTTCAATTCATGCAGTTATTCACAATTAATCTGAGCTGCAACAGACACTAAATTGCATCTTCATATTTATATGGCACAACAAACAGTCACAACAACGATGCAAGATATTCTTGGTTCTTGTGAGTCTCTTAACCGATCATGATGTGAGAAATATAAACAGGCATAGATTTAAATCACAAAGCTGATATTGGAGAGTAGGGCTGAACGATTAATTGCATTTGCGATAATATCGCGATATAATGAAATGCGATTTTGTAATCGCAAAAGCTGCGATTACACTAGTCACGTGACACGAGAGAGAAAAGCAGTCTGCAGATCAAGCATCAACTTGGCACGCAACGCATAGGTCTGGCATACAGGAAAGAACAGTTTATTTTTTATGTATGTGATATTTATTCTCTCTCCAACAATTCTGGATCGATTCAGAGAATTTCAGAATCGAGTCTGAGCTTAGTTTTTAAACACAGATGCATGATGACGCTGCGCGTGCTTTAGAAACAACCGTGTTCTGCTTGCTTCTAATTTCTCTCTCTCTCACACACACACACACACACACACACACGACACCGCTCGAACCTTCCGAAAAATAAGCTTTCATAAAGTTCGGGGTTTAAGCGAATTACAAGGACAGTCGCGGGCTTTATTGCACAGGTTTTGCCGCTTTGATGTTACTCTTGCAGTGCGCGGTCTTGGCCGCCGGAATTTTCCTTACAAATGCTCCACAAAGGCATCATGTCTTTTGGAATGCAGTTGGCTTATATATTAAAAATATGAAAATCACTGAGAAAGCTGCTTTCATTTTAAAATACTTACACGCGCTTTGTGAAGAGCGCTCGTGCATGCGGCTGTGAGCGACTCATTGGTTAAATGTACTTGCATCTCAAAATGCTTTTGACGCGAAATTAATGTAAACACGGTCAGTTATATCTTAAACCAACAGGACAAACCACATTTACAATTTCAAAAGAGATATGTGCATTAGTGTGAAAGCACTCTTTGTTTATTGCTTGTAATGGTTTTTTTTTTTTCTCTTTATTTACTAGCTTTTATATTTTGAAGCTATATTAGTTTATAGCCCATTTAAAATTCTTAACATGTAATTGGTTTAATTAAATGTTATATATATATATATATATATATATATAAAGTATGTATATTTACACATGTAATTAAATACATATTTTAAGTGTTAAGATTAATTAATAAGAAAAAAATTAGATCGGATCATGAGCTGCCTAAAGATTCCCATCCCTACTGTACAATGATTTATTGCTTGTCTTTGTCGACTAATACAGAAGGTAAAGAACTTCAAGTAATCGCATATTAAATCGCAATATTGGTTAAAAAAAAAAATCGCAATTAGATTATTTTCCATAATCGTTCAGCCCTATTGGAGAGCTGAAGACAACATTACAAAAATAACTTAAATTTCAGTCTGTTCTTCACACAACGTTCTAACATGACTTTAGAAGACTGGAAATATAGCGCATTAGTCATATAGACTTTTTATGGTATTTTATGTGTTTTTATTTTTGTGATTTTAGAAGCTTAAAAGCCCCTGGTCACCTTACGCTTATATTGTATGGAAAAGAGCAGCGTAAACATCCTCTCCAACATTTCATTTTGTGTTCTACAGAAGACAAATTCATTCGGGTTTGGAAGAACATGAGGGTGAGAACTTTAGAATCACTTTAAATGCATTGGCTTGGATAAAAAGGGCTAGCAATAGTGAGTGGTGCTCAGGGCTGAACTGGGACAAATAAATCGGCCCTGGCATTTTGTCCCAGACCATCCCACTACATATGATCATAGACACCACCGATCTTTGCACGCCGTTGAATATGTATACAAGGGATGGTGGGCATTTTTCAAAAATATTGTACTCGAATATTCGGGTTCATAAAAATCTAATATTAGTTTATTTAAATGTTGTTTAACAAGAAAGACGCTATTTTTTAAGTTTAAGGTTTTTTTTTTAGTTTTTGTCATCATTTCTGAACAAGCTTACATTAGGCAATATACACAACAAGCTTACTATATATTTTAAGGCTTTCTTTTAGTTGAAAACATTTAACAATGTGTAAGCAAAAAATATAAAGAACAAAAGCATTTAAGCTCAAGCAGTGCGAATGGGAAAAAAAACGCTAATAAAGCAGACTGCGCAGTTATCGTACAGAACGTACATGTTCTCGAGTCAGCATTATCGTGTTTATATTGTTTCACGTTCATGTTGAGAAAAACAATATCCACATGCTCGAGTGAGAAAACGCGCTACGCTGACAGACGTCGCAGAAAAAGTGTGAAAAGTGAAGTTACTAACAGCACTTTGCGTTCTGTTCTTAAACATGTCTCCCTCAACGAAACTTAAAGGAAGCATATGTATAAGCAATGGGTCACCGATGTACGAATTTTATGGGCAGTTCAGAAAACAATCAATTATATATATATATATATATATATATATATATATATATATATATATATATATATATATATATATATATATATATATATACACACATACATACATACATACATACATACACACACACATATCAGGCATGTGATTGGCTAAGGACAAAAAAGCAGGAAAATATACCGTATATTACAATATATTTTGCCTGAATATCGTTATACGATATATATATCCCGATATTTTTTCCGCAAAGTGAGAGCAAATGTTCAGTCAAAGTCAAATATAGTCTTCACTGTATAAATTATACATTGATTCTTATTAAAGCTACTATTAAAGTTCTCGGTCAAGAGCAGTGAGTGATTTCCTCTGTGTTTTATTAACATTAATAGTTCTCCCAAAAATGTTAATTGTCGTCATTAACTCTCTCAAGTTGTTTTAAACCTGAATAAGTTTTTCTTCTGTTGAAGTTATTTGGAAGTATGTGGGTAACCAAACAGTTGATGTTAGGGATGCAACGATACCATTTTTTCAGAATCGATCCGATCCCAAAAATTCAGAGTATCGGCCGATACCGATCCGATACCAGTGCAGTTTTTTTTTTTTAAATCAAGTAGAATTTCTATAACTCTGTGTTGAACTGATAATCACTATTTTGTGTGTTAAACACAATCTACTTAATACAGACAACTTCATTATAAAGAAAATCAACAACAACAAAAAATATATATGATGATAATCTGACATAAATGCTATTATAAACTAGATTAGTGGATAATTCAGCAGTAAAATTTAGTCTAGGAAAATCACAATAATTGTATAAAATCTGAACATTTAGTGAAAAAAAAAAACGTTTAGTGGGGAAAAGATTAGAGACATTAAGTGTAACACTAAATCTGGTAAAACTCTGCACATTGCTCTTTGTATTGTTGTAAAATACATTCATGAAAAACAAGATAACAAAAATCAAAAATATCAATTATTTTATATATAGCCTACTATATATATTTTTTTTAAATACATTTTTTAAATGTATAGCACAGCTCTTTAATGAGGTAGCAACATGATAGATAGGACAGAACAATAACTGCTATTAATAATCTTTCATTGCGTCACTGTATTATGATATGAAAGTCTCCAATACAGTGCGGCTCAAAGCGCTTATGCGCATCCCGAGCGCAGAATGGTGCGCTTGAAGCAACATGAGCCACAGCGCGCAGCGCGTCGAGTCCGCATTGAAAAGTTTAAAGCACAAAGAAAATACATATTAATGCGTAGTCTATTATACAGTATCTATCTATGCAATATTTTTTCAGCATTTTCTTTTAACAGTTTTAAATTTCAGTAACTGTGCACGTGAAGAACAAATAGTGCTCTGACTTTACTGCAGTGTTGTGATCTAGACACCCGGTAGAAAGTAACATGATTAAGGTACAGCAATAAAGTCCAGCAAGATAAAGTAGTTTTATGCGAAACCATAGACCTTTATCTACAGATCAAGTATAATAATAGTAACATTGAATCATCTTACAGAGAGTTTCATCATGTTAACTGTCGTAACCGAACGCGACGCGCTGTTTAAATGCTGAATGGAGAATGATTGACAGCCACAGCTGAGGGAAACGTTTACGTGAGCTTGAATTTAATGACTTAAATATGAATTTCTATCTCACATTATACTATATAATGGCTTCAGAACACTTATAATATTGTGCACGAAAACTCATGGTGTTTTATAATGTTTGTGTGCGTTTTGTGGGGTTTAACAACACCACTGAATAGTAAACGCACAATATCGGATTTGGATCGGCCTCGTCTGACCGATACCCGATCCGGCAAAAATGGCAGTATCGGACCCGATACCGATACTGAGTATCGGATCGGTGCATCCCTAGTTGATGTACCCCAGTGATTTCCATGGTATATTTTTCCCTATGGAAGTCAATGGGGACCAGCAACTGTCTGGTTACCCACATTCTTCAAAATATCTTCTTTTGTGTTCAGCACAAGAAATAAATTAATACAGGTTTGGAACAACATTACAGTGAATAAATAATGACAGAATTTTTATTTTTGGGTGAACTATCCCTTTAAGGACAAGCGGCTGCATGTTTATTATTAGGGCTACTGTCTCTTTAAGACCTGTACGCGACCCGTCTAATATACACGCATTTGACAAGCAGATTTCTCTCAACTTTCAAGGTTTGCTTTCAGTTTAGACATAACCAACTTTCCTTGTGTGTAACCTTGTGTGTATTTGAGAGTATTAGCGAAATAAGACTCGAAAGATAACTTAGTCCAGTAACCAGGCGCTGTTAGACAGGCTTTTAGTGCATGTGCGCGTCGGGTGTTCGCGCGCTCAGTAAAGCACGTTAGAACAGCGCATCTGCAGTGAATGACATGTTTAACCGGCAAGGCTTTAAAGCACATGCAAATAATTAACTTTTGTGAACTCACTGAACTGATGTGTCCCGTTCCTCTGTGTTAACATTTGATATGAGTATTTGTCGCGTTGTACACTAATGCTGTTGAGACGGAGGCGCCAGAACTGCAACTGATAGAATGCACGATATACATATTTCTACAAAAGCCGTCAGCAGCTTGCTTGAAGCAAGGATCATACCGCGAATTTGAACTATATCGATATATGCGATATGGTCTAATTCCATATCACATTTAAAAATATATAGATATATTTTTTATATCGATATATATCGTCCAGCCCTACTGGTGGCCTAACGGTGATGTTCTTGTCAACTGACAACGATACCACTGTAGCGCGAGAGCGACTGAGGTACGAAATTGAGCAGGTGAACAAGCTGAACGCAAATACGTCCTTGTTGATACTTGGAAAGGAAGGAAAAAATCTGTACGCACGTCAGCCTGTTATGTCCTCATATCCTCTCCTTTTCACTACGGCAGCCGACACACCCGAAAAAACACCCAATCTGGCAACACTAGCCACCAGTGTCGCACCGCCGTATGCGTCATCAAAACAAAAAGCATCAAGGAGGCGTTGTATGATCATTTAAACGAGTTTTATGAAAAGGTCGGTGAGGATGGGAAAAATCTTACATTTCTGTGCAAACTTTGCCCACCGATAAAATAAGTGCTGTCTGTGGTTCTATATGGGCTGTGGCAATCATTTTGAAAAATAATAGCTCGCAGCAACATATGGAAAAAAAGAACTATGAACTAGTTCAAAATTTGGAAGTATGAACTTTGAACTGAACGAGTTCATTTTAAAATTTGTGAACTGAACTTTGAACTAGTTCATGTAGAAAGTGAACTTTCCCAACACTGTATGCATGCATGCATGTATGTATCGGCCCAAAAAGCATGTTGGCTCGGAAGTGCCCGGTCTCCCCGATGGCCAGTCCACCCCTGGTGGTGCTGGAGCTATGATAGTCCACACAGATATTTAGGCTAGAGGTCGACCGATTCATCGGTTTTGCCGATATATCAGTATAGATAGTTGATTGGTGGAACTATCGTTATCGGCAAAAATCCATACCGATAGTTTTTCCGGGTTGCGTCCTTTGCTGGAGCGGCTGAGAAGTGAGCGCAGTCATTACACAGTACGAGAGCGCTGAGAAGAGACTGCCGGCATTAAACTATTACTGGCACCACGTGTTGTTTATTGTAACACGTGAGGCTGCGAGCAGCACTGAGAGCACTGACACTACAGATGAGCATTTAAAACACTGAAAGCGAAACGGTATGAATACAGAACACTACAGTCCATGTTGCAATATCATAAAGTAATTAATTTGCTGACTAGATGCTGCATTAGCAGAGAAAGAACACGATGCTATGTTTGCCGTCAATGACTGTGAAGCAGGGCTGGACTGGGACTAAAAATCGGCCCAGGCATTTTGGCCCAGACTGGCCCACTACATATAATCATAACACAACCGATCTTTTCACGGCCCTGAATATGTATACTAACTCCTATTAAAACCACTAATGCCATGTAATGAGTGAGTAGAAATGAGTAAGAGTTAATAGATGAAATAACTACTAATTGTAAAATACAATCGAACTACTCCACAATGATGAATCCTAAAACAAGCTATAAGCTGCATTGGCATAGCAATACCAGTGTTTGACACAGGATTTTTGGTAAATCTGTGGTGGATGGACCTCTGTCCCTTTAGGGGTGTTCGGGGGAGCCTCCCCCGTAAGAAAAATTTGTGCTTTTTAATGTTAAATTCATCAATCTGGTGCACTTTGAGAGTTAAAAATTAAGAGCTCCAACCCATAATCAGCACGCAAATTGAACAAAGAAAAACTCAAAACTCTTTCAGCTGTGATATAGTGTCTGTCTGCATTACATTTACACTACTACATAATAATAGTTATAATATTAATCCCATGACAGTAATAGTCATATATTGTAAAACAAATCCACTGAAAAATAAAAGCAACTTTCATAATTAGTTTTGTACTAATTTCTATGCTTGAAAGAGATAAACACATGATCTTTTATTTTGGCGGAAAACATGGTTTATCATGGAAAAATGGTCTCATTACAATTCTAGTAAAATGCGTAATCGTCAACTATGCAGCTGTGTAAAATAATGCGTAACTGGGAAATGGGTTCCTACACTCATCGCCTCAGTGTTCTGAAAGTTGCCTAGTTCTGCTTACCGCAGTTCTCTACACTCACTCATTCTCTCCTGATCCTCCTCAATATCCTCATCAGACACTTGAAGGGCCTGTTTCTTTTTTTCACGCTATTTCTCTACACATTCCTTGCGTTTCTTCTCCATCTCTGACTATTTTGACAGATACACACTGACACTGCACGCTCGCTCAGAGCCCAAAGGGGGAGGAGTTTAAAGATGTGATTGGACCAGCCCAGTGTCAATCAAGTAAAGAACCAATGGGCCGCTGATCTACGCGTTTTATGGGCCGGTCTGTAAAAAAAAAAAAAAAAAAAACCTACGCTGACTTTTTTGTCCAATGCAATACACCGGCACAAAGATCCCAGCGCCGCGAATTAAGCAAAACTAAACGAATGGGCCGCCGATGTACGAGTATTATAGGCCGTTTAGACAAAAAAATATTTTTTTTAAAGAATGATCTGTGTCGGCCCACTGGGAAAGTGCCCGGTATGCCCGATGGCCAGTCCAGTCCTGCTGTGAAGACAACATTAGTACCTCAAGCGGTTAAAACAATGTGACAAACATACAAAACTGACCCAAATGTTTAATGTCGCAATTGTTACTATGTATTTTAGTTTATATCAAGTGGCAACCTCCCTTTCTTTCTCTTGAAACCTACACGGAAGTGAATTAAACTAAATTATCGACTGGCCGATGAGGCTGGATGCAAAGGTGAGTCAAATCTGTATCTCCCCCATGTTAAAATGCCCAACTTTACAGCAGAAAACAATGCGTTTACAGCCTGGTGCAAAAAGTGGGTTTGGTCTATATAGCTAATTTTGCCCTTCATGACAACTGTGAGAGGGGTGATTTTTTTTACAACTCATCCGTTTAAATTATATTAAGCCTTAAAGTTCTGCATAATTAAGGACGTGGCCACTAGAGTGACAGGTGGATTGCCGCTGCTGTCACTACTAGCCGTTTGTCTGCTAGCGTCACGTCAGCTAATTCCAGCTGCTGAACTTGGCATCTCTGCCGTGTTTGTGCTTTGTTCGGGATTATTTCATACAATTTAATACACGCATTATACCTTCGCCCACGCTGTTGTATTCCGTCGTTGCTGCTTCTCAAGCAGCAGTACGCCCACTACATCCACAGCCTTTATAAAAATAAAATTTTGCATATAAACTTTAAATTCTTTCGCTTATATAGCAACGAGAAACTAACCCTTGCACTTAAATACACTCTGAACTACACAATAGTACAAAAACTAATTAGAGAGGATCATATAAAAGTCTCATAAAAGTTTAATTAAGTCTAATTCCATCTGTTTCATTAATGGTAATAATTTTTTTTTTAAATCACTCGTGTTTTTCACTGAATTACTTCAGTATCTTTATTATGAATCAATTTATATTTAATTCATACAGTGAAGACAATACAGTGTTTTATTTTTTACATTTGATTCAATTTCTATAGTATTTCTTAAGACATGTCAAATAAAACTGGGCTACTGTACCTGAAAACCTTAGTTTAGCCCATTTAATTTGTATATTTTTTCTTTTGTATTTGTACTGTTTATTTTCATTTTATATTTGAAAAAAATCTTATTTTTGTATCAAGGAATTTAATTTATGTACTAAGTAGTTTTTTTATTTGTCTCAGGACTGCCTTGGTTTATTACAAAAGACTGCCAGTCATTTGAGTAATGAAAGCAGTCAGCTTAAATAGAATTTGTTTACAATTAATTCAGTGAGATTTTTTTCTTCTAGACTGATTAAACTGTCTACCGCAGTCAAATAATAAAAGTAACAAAACAGTAAACTACAAACAAATCCATGCATATATCGAATCGAAATTATACTCAAAATTGAGAATTCTTTTTTATTTTTTATCGTGACCTCGAGAATTGATTTGAATGGAATCATGAGGTACTAAAAGATTCCCACCCCTATTAAACAGACACCACAAATACATGTTGCACTAGCCAGGATCTAAGCTAGAAGGATTGCATACGATTATATCTACAGTTTTCCCCAAAGACAGGGAGTTAACATGTAACGACTGTGTAGTTGACTCCCTCTTCAGAAAGCAATATGCAATTAATTAGAAAACACATGCTGTGTCATAGGCCACAGTCATGTGAATGGTCTTGGTCATTAAATGTGTTAAGAAAAAAAAAAAAAAAAAAAAAAACACACACACTAACAAATGCTCACAAGAAATACCTTTTTGTGTTAGGAGTTTCCATAAGTCAAAAATATTATGGTGTAAGGGTGTTCATAAGACATTAAGATAAAAAGATGTTAATGAGGGATTCAGTAGAGGACGAGGACTTAAACTCAGTAAATGCAATGCAAACTTTAATACTAAATGTGTTTTTTTTCCCTATTCTCATAAGAAAAAGCATTTTGACATGAGGGCAGAAAGGGGCAATTGTCCACTGCTCTTTTCATCTGACTGACTAAGATATTGATTTAACAAAGAGTCTCTGAATGAACCCAGAACATCACTTCTGTGCCTGTTAATATACAGGACATATAGTGGGTTTCCACATGTTGACCAATGTGTGAACAACAACAACACACTCAAAAGAAGTGATTAGGGCCCTGTCCACACGGAGACGCGTTTAGCTGTATACGTACAAATTTTGTATCGTATTGGCGTTTCGGGACACTAAAACCGCTATTTTTTTAAACCGGGACCCAGAGTGGATAAATCTGAAAACGACACCCTTGCGTTTTCGTGTGTACGGCCAATCCGTACATTTTGTGAAACGATGAGGTCATCACACCACGTGTCAGCATTAGTCACACACCGCTACATCACACGTAACAGCAACAACAATGGTCTGGCATGTATACCACATCGTTTTCAGTCGGTTTCAGTGGTTTCGTGTGTACGCATATATTTCTTGAGAAGACGCCGTGTTTACGAAAAAAAATTTAGAACGAGAAAAAAAAAAGATCGGATAGGGAAAGCTCTGGTTTCGTGTGGATGTGGCCTAGAACAGTTTACAATTACAATTTAAATTGCCTTTAAAATTTCCCATGACCTTAACATTTTATTCATTTTTTTTTCCCCCCCAAGCATGCAAATCACACTTTTGAAATTTCCTAATATTCCCAGATTTTCCAGAACCATGAATATAGCTTGCAGTAGAGGCCTATATTAAGAGAACAAAATCACTGTCACAATTTAAAGTGACAAATAAGATACAAGGCTATAAATTTAATGAATGTAATGTAACAACTTCTCACATGATCCTGCTTCCAGGTCAGACTGAATATCCTGATTCAACTATACTTTGGGTTGCAGAATGACTAAACTTGTTTTTCACAAACATGATTACATTTCTAAACATTCGTCTAATTTTAAGTCATAAAGCATAGAGTAGACTGACTCATGAAGCCGAGTGACCTAACAGGAAGTTCATGTAGAGTGCCAGAATTTGTGGGAATGCGGGTCCTACCTGAGCTTGTCATCATCTATGTGTACCTCCACCGACTTTAATACCCCTCCCCCTAAATTCCAAACAAATACCAACAACACATTGGGAGGGGGCAACCATTACAAGTTATAAAAGGCAACAACAGACACACCCCTGTACTCCAGACAGAGGAGGGGGGGGGATCACATGCAGCTCTGAAATACAACGGTGTATGTTTGTAAGCGTTTCAGCACAGCTTACTCACCGAGAACTTCATTTGACTTCAGTCATTTACATTAAAACAGGCCTACGGTAGATCTGCAGCCAACAACGCATATATAAATTTTTTTTAAACTTCACACTTGGTAGTGGAGCAAGTATGCGATATACCAATAGACACGATAAAGAAGAAATTTGTCAACCGGTAGAGATTGCGGTTATGCTCTCATGATATGCTTCGTCATGAAAGTCTATCAGTTGTATTCGTTTTTATGACATGCCAGTTAAATAAAAAAAAAAAAAAATGGACACAATAAAACAAAAACGTAAATAAAATAGTAGTAACATATTTTCTTCCATTATAGTAATGTACATCCAAGTGCAACCGATTATAAAAAAAAAAGGTTTATATTGGTTTTTGATATGTGGCCGTTGCACAGAATCTTGCAGAAGTGGGGTTTACGTGGAGTAAATGATTGGAGAAGACCAGAGAGAAGTCTGTCGTTTACACCGGAAGATCCAGATATAATAAAATAGAATCCATTAATAGAATCAGATGAATAAGATCTAGAACATGCATTTAGAAAATAGACATGGTGAATTTTTAAGTTTTAAAAGCGATTTTATACAGATCAAGCCCAATTTGCCACGAAAGAGAACTCAATTTGGTATTAACGCATAGATCGACCTGAAAAACAAGTACGTTTAGTTAATTTGCATCTCTATTCAATTATATTTATTTGTCCTACAGCTCGTAATTACTTGTTACCAAATTTGGTGTTAATAATTTCAATACTATCTAAACTCTTGATATCGCAACAACCTAATTTGAAGCAAACTATATTGTGATACATCACCCACCCCTACACATGCATTCATTTTTCATCATGCAATTCTTGCATGGCAAATGCACGTCATCCCTCAATAAAAGGTAAATCCATACAATCCTTTGATCAAAATTAAGATTCAGACCATACCTCTGGCAGGCTGTTTGAGTATTACAAATGCTTGAATAAAGTGGAAGCATACACTTGATTCTATTAGACGTTGCTGCAGTTTTAAAAAATCTTCCTAAGTGGGATTGATAATTAAACATCTACAGGACCCAACAGGTGCATCTTGATGTACAAACCCACATGACAAGTAGTCCTGAAGCCCAGCGCCACACTTCATGATCACAATGGCTAATGATTCCCCCTCTGACATCAAAGAATAAATATCTAATCTTAAAGCTTGTTGTTTTAACATTTGCGTCCCATGAAATTACAGATCCTGCTGTGTGGAAACATTTACATGTCTTGAACCAAAGTACAAGTACTGACACTAAGGATATGTGAACGTCATAACATCCTGCATCTACTGACACAGATGTCAGATCTAAGTCAAATTTTAAGTTTACCAACACAGTGCAAAGGCCTGGCGAGGCACCGTCACGCAGATAAGCTTTGCTAAAAAGCTAATATTTCCAGCTAATATTTAGATACGTACCAAGAGCCACTTAGCATCCCGGCTAGCGATATTTCTACATCCTTCAAAATGACTGTCACTAAGACGCGACGTGTGATAAGTTACACTTTAAAGCCGTAAACCTAAGTGACAAGTGGTTGAAATCGGTGAAATTATTTGGGATGGCTAACTAGCAGACGATGGCGTTGCCCCCTGATGTTCTCTTTAGGCCCAAATCGCAGCCTTCATCTGAGCCCGTGCTAAGCTAAGCTAACTCGCCTGAATATGAGCTATTTAGAAACGCAACTGGCAACGTGGGTCGCGCGAAACGCTACTGAAATAGTTGCTAACAGCGCTCCGCGCAAAGCTGTTGTTGTGTGAATGTTGTCAAAAGTGGGACGTGATAAGTCAGTCTCTTTAGATGAGGTGATTAATTCCAGGGTTTTGGTGGGTTGGGAATGAAGCCTATTAGGGCTAGCAGGAGTTAGCATGTGAGCTAGCACACACACACACACACTCTCTCTCCACTTTCCTGCAGGCTGACTCGCTCTCACCTCAGACACCTCATCCTCGTCGCTGCCGGATCCGGGGCCTGACGATAACACCGCGGCCGCTGTGAGTTTGAAATCAAGTCTGTCTGTGGTGGGCCCGCCAGCTTCGCCGAACAAGCGGACTTTCTTGCTACCAAGGCCCCCGAGTCCGGCTCCTGGTGTAGCTCCAACCCCCATTCCTAACGCAGGGGAACGCGGAGTCACCGAGTCAATCTCGTCCTCGAAGCCGTCCGTCAGCATTGCCGTCCCGGCTACTGCATCCTGCATACTTTCCTAAATAGTACGTCTATTTGTGAAGGTAATGTTGTCTTTTTACTTTCTTTGGGGTTATATTGTTATAAAATAATTACGTTTTACTTCAGAAAAATCCTCAAACTCTCCTGAAGCGAGAAGAGAATCTCTTTCCCCCAAGCCATTAACTTTCTAACAACCTACCCTACTTCGTTCCATTTGTGTATTGTCCCGCCCTTGTTCAAAATATGCGTAGGTTATTGGGCGCGAGAGTTAAGTACTGGAACCTGATTGGCTGCAATGCACGCTACTCAAGCGAACGTACGCGACGTCAAGGTTGGTTTACAAGAGGGCTTTAAGATTTAACGCCAGGAAACATCCTTTAGTAAAGACGATTGGACGCGGGTACGCTTGTCACAAATTCCCGCCCTCTCGATACGCCTATTTTTGTCTTTATCGAGAAAGTAGAGGTTAATTTGTTTCAGAATCATGTTTAGGAAGTTTTGTAAATGTCCGAGGTGTCAGTGTACAGTAACGCAATGCTAGATGCATCAGATTAGTCGGTCACTAACTGTCTAGTTATTTAATAAATATAATATCTAATGTGTTGACTGTTAAAAGTGTAGCTGTCATCTCTTTGCGTCCGATATTAAGCAACTCTTACTATTTAACATGTAAGGACAACTGTGTCAATAACATTCTGTTTAGAGGAGGGCGCGACCGACCTGGGTGAAGCAATACCCGGATTTCTCTGGAAGATGTAATTATGGGACTTGTAGTTTAATTTTGACTCGTATATAATATAGTACACAAAGGATAATATCCTTCTTTTCTGGGAAAATCGTATTTTTTATAGGGAATTTTTTCTTCACATTCTTCTGCATAAACCTATTTAGGCTCTTATATTGGTACAGAAGCTGTGTTCCACTTGGATTCATTTAAAAAATACTCCATGGACTTATTTAAGTCTATGGAAAGCTTTTTCTTGGCAGTTAAAACTGAAAACTAATTGGAAGTTATTCAAAATCAGATAACATTCTCCTGCATTGAAAGCCAAATTCAATGTTCACAATAAACTCTGTTTAGATGGCAATTGTAAGCTAAATAAAGATTTTAGACTTAAATAATCTGACATACTTGATTTTGAATGTGAAATATTAGAACAATTACAAGACAGTGGTTTAATATTTTTCAATAACAGACAGTGGTTTTCAATGACAGACAGTGGTTTAATATTTTTCAATAAACAATGTGACATTTTAATATTCTAAATAATAAAACTCAGTTTGTGAAAGGTGAAAAGGTGATTTTTTTTGTTTAAATCACTTGTTTCATCTATGTGCACTGCATACATTGGCTTTATGAGTGAGCTCATAATATCGTAAAAAAAAAAAAAATTCTTCATACTCTTCACTTTGAGTCTAAAATATGAATATGGGCCACATAACCTTAGTTTGACATATGTACATGCCACAATTATGATTCCTGTTAATGATTGCAAATGCTGTATTGCAAATGCATTTCATTGTTTCTCATGTCAAATGAGCTGCAGGGATATGTCTCTATAACATTTAAAACAGTGATACATTTCTTCAATTTTAAATGGGTAAACCAGTCTGAACATAGATACAATTAACCTGGAACTTGGTCATAAATGAATTGCCTTCACTGACCATGAAAGCCAAAAATTATGAAACCAATCTTAATTATAATAATGAACTTAAAATCACAGAATCAGCCAGCAGGTCCTCATTACTGAGTGAGTCAGCATTCTGACAGCCTGAATTAGAGGTATAATTACAGGAGTATGAAATATTAAAGAACAGAGAATATCTAATGCATTTTTGTGATTTTATTTATTGCCACTTTTCAGTTGAGTAAATCATACTTTTAAAAATGGCCTTTCCTATGTCTGTGGGAACCCTGTAATATTAACTTTAATATTTTCCCTTAAGGAATAGTCTTCAGACCTAATGACAAAACTTATATAAATACTAATCTCTGCACTAAAAGCCAATGGTTTCAAATTGAACTGTATATGTTGTTTGTCCAAAAATGTCCTGCACTTTACATATGATGTCCTGTCCTGCTTCAGTTTCCATTGCAGAAGAGTTTTAAAAATAATCTGTGTAAAAAATGAAGTTTTAATTTTATACAAATACATATGTACAACAAGCTAAATCAAAAATAAAATACAATCATAAATTCATTCAAATGACCAGAGACATGAATCCAGAATACTAGTGAGGAATCTGCAATGTCTGTCATTCACACAGATCAATTTACATTTAGAGGCTACAAGGTGCTCAGAAACTCCTTCACCTGAAAGAAAAGGGAAAAAGACATCAAATCATGGTCATTCTAAAACACTTTACTGATAGGCCTGTTTCACTCTGGACGAGTAAGCAGAGCATTTTTTCCCCAGCGCCCATGGTAAAGGGATAGTTTACCCAAAAAATAAAATTATGTCATCTTTTACCCTCAAGTTGTTGCAAACAGTTGTGGGGCATCATTGACTTCCATAGTATTTTTTTCCATACTATGAAAGTCAATGGTGCCCCACAATGGTTTGGTTGAAAACATTTTTCAAAATATCTTCTTTTGTGTTCAGCTGAACAAAGAAATGTATAGGTTTGGAACAACTTGAGGGTAATTAAATGATGATTTTTATTTTTGGGTGAACTATCCCTTTAACAAATTTAGACTATTCACACTACACGCTGAGGCATCTTGTAGCAGGAGCAGAGCAGAAGCGGCAGTGCCACGATTGTTTTGGCGTGGAGTCTGTGTTTGCTACGCCGCTTACGCTGGATTAAAGCCACAGTGCGTTGTTCTTATTCAAAATAGACTTGAGTTTAAATTTCACCATAAAATCATATAAGTGAGGTGTTCTATGTTTCACAATCACCAAATGACAATCAGCGCTGTGAAAAAATGAAATACATGGAAATATTGCCAGGAGATTTTGCTCAAACTTCAAAAGTCTGTTTAAATTATTAAAACTAGAGGTATCTTAACGTTAAGATTACATTTATCATGTAAACTACATATATACAACATGTTATATGAATATGTGTGGGAAAGTAGAAGAGGAACATTGTTGCATCGCAGCAGAGTATGCTGCCCATCATAAATCAATGCACACGAGAACATCTGAAAAACTTGACAGAATGGATGATACTCGTCTGTATTTGCAGAAACACAAGCCGCGGTTCAGCTGCACACTACAAACGCTGCCTCCGCTCTGCTTGCGCATCCAGTGTGAAACAGGCATAAGAGGCAAAACTCTTAATGATGGCATTTGTCCACAGACCCATATATACGTACCTCGTCAATTACACCTTCTTGCTTAATTCTGTCATTTTTAAAATCCTCATTTACATCCAGGACCAGTATTGGCAGGTCTTTAAGATACTCAAAATCCAACCTGTATACGACAAGAGATCCATTTAGATAATTAATCAGTGAAAACAGCTGAAATACAAGTTTTAGCACATATTACGTTGACCACTAACTTTGTGGTTCGGTTGGACAGCCAACACTCGTGCTTATAATGCAGCTTCTCCAGGTATTCCAGTGGAATCCCCTGTTCCTCCTCTCGCCCTCGGAACTGAAGGCGCTGCATACACCTCTGCAGATCATACGTTAAATCAATGAATCATAGTATATCCTTACATTTACATCACTTTCAAATACTACAGGTGATCCATTCAACATGTAAGGAGCTGCTAGATACCTTGGGATCAGCACGAAGATAGATCATGGCGTCCAGCTCAATCTGGGACTCAAACTGAGTGAGGAGCCAAGAATGCCAGTCTTGGTAGATGGCCCACTCGGTCTCATTCAGATCTCCAGACTCAAAGAGGTTGGAAGCAAACACATATCTGGAGGATTCAAAACAATTACACTTTTTCAGATCAATACCATTTTACATGTCTTTTTTTATTGTCTTAGAAATTGTTGCGAGAAACTGTTTGTATGTACCGATCACTGTAGACAGAACGCTCAAAGAACTGGACCGGTTTCTCTGCCTGCTGAAGTTTGGCAGAAGGAGGCTGAAGCTGTGAACGGACACGACTCAGGCAGGCGTAGGTCTGGAAAGTGTAAGACCAGCGACTGGGCTTGTCATATAACATCTGCAGCAGGTTGCCTCCACTCTTCTGGGATGTGCTGAGCTCCTACAAGGTTTGATTGGGATATATTATTAAAAAAACTCCAATTAACATTTGAGACCGAGTTTGAAGACACTCCTTAATAAAAACCTCTTGTATACAGACACATGCTGTACCTCATACTCGTTCTCTGTGGTTTGTACATTGCACCACTTCCCAATGGGCTCTGGTATGACCTCCCATTCCTCTGACGCCCGATCCAACAACCGCACAAAAGTTGACTTCCCTGCCGCTGTTGCACAGACAAAGATGTTAAAATTCACAATACCAAAATAAACAATCATAACTTGTGCGGTCACATAATTATCAAAGATTAAAACAATTCCCTAGATGTTTATATATTTGTATTAATTAACCTGGTTGGCATGGCTCTGCAACGTTATGAAACAACATCCTTTAGTTGTCAACAGTTCTTTGATTTTTTTTTTTTTTAAGATTTCGACTTTTTTTTAAATGCTATGACCTAACGTGAGGGAAGTTTGATGAACTATTTCAACACGATTCAGTCATAGTCGATGGTTGTGAAGCCTCACTCTACAAAATAGATACAGTATTTGGCGCCAACAGCACTACTGTATAACAATACAAGAAAGATCTCGTGCATATTACTGGTTCGTTTAATAAATAAATAAAAACTAAAGTGTTAAAAACACGTACATGATATATTAAGTGCGTTTTATTTTATGTATATTATTTCGTTAATTAATGCAACTTACCAATATTTCCCTCTATTGAGATCTTCAATGCCCTTTTTTCGAAACTGAGGTCAACGTTGAGGCTTGAACAAAATCTCTTGGGAGGAGTAGCCATTATCGTATAAAATACTTAAATAAATCAACAAACCACTTATTATTATTTAAAGTCTAAAGTCTAAAACCAGCTTAAATGTTTCCGTGCGCGCCTAAACAGTTTGAACTGCTTGAAATTCGCGGCAAGCTTCACATGGTCAGAGACGCAGGGAAGGGCTCTATAGTACTCTTTGTGTGATTGGCCAAGCCCACAGAAGCCGCTGTTTCATTGGTTGTGACGTTTACAGTGCGGTCAGCTGCTGCTGCCTTCCCTGAGATCCTGTTCTTTATCTAGTAAACAGAGACTAATAAATGCGAGACAACGTTAACCTTTCAGATCTTTAAATTATGTAAACCTTGATGGTCAAATGGTAAGTGATCGCAGATGTGGACAGAGAGATCCACATTTTAGATAGATGATATATTTTAGATAGATCAATTTACAAATAAATCATTGCTATTAATTACATTATTCAGCTACAGATGAATAATATATTTAATAATAAATTATTACACAATAAATCGTTTTTTTAAGCTTTGAATATGCTGGAGCTAATTAGTGTCCATATAAGTTACGGCATAGGAATTGAGTAATGCTATATAGGGTACTATTATATAAATATAATATCAGTGTGGCCAGTAGAGGGCAGCATGGGACTACGGTAACACGAATGTCAAGCTAAAATTTCCCAAGTCCAAAATTATTTGCTGTATTACCAGTGTCTTCAAAGGTTTTCAAGAGCAGTTTCGTGCTTTCTAGAATGCGTTTTTATAATTGCTAATTTGAATGTCTGTTTAGTGTTTACTAGAACAGTGTTGTGGTAGCGGTTTAGCAACATATCATGGAGACAAAGGTGCTTAAACAAGCATTTAGTAAATTTAAGTTTTAATATTTACATAAAACTTATACACTGAAGTTAAATTAAATGTGCGACATGAGTTAAATATGTCCTTTTTATAGATAAGCACAAACGCATCTTATTTATACGACGAGGTGGCCGAGTGGTTAAGGCGATGGACTGCTAATCCATTGTGCTCTGCACGCGTGGGTTCGAATCCCATCCTCGTCGAATTGTACGTTTTTCAGGAGTTTGTCAGTATTGACATACCAGGCAGTTTTTATTTTCATAAATTCTCTATATTTTTTTCACACTAGAAAACATTAAATACTGTTTCTTTATTCCTGCAATTTCATGTACAAACGTTTTTAAGATGAAAACTCAATCATATTTCCTCTTTAGTAACATTGTTCTTTATTTACTTTTACTTTCTTGAAGGATCCCACTCTGACGTCTATGCAGCCAATCAATCTAAAGCAATTCCTTAGTGGATCAGCTTCCCATAGATCAAATGTAGACAGAAACACATTATGTAACTGTTAATGACAGATTTTTTTAAATACATTCAGACAAATATTTCTGATAGCTGATCATCAAGTCAGTCATTACATAAAAATTATTCTGCAAACTCCACATGTGATAATCCTACAATCAACAATCCTAATGCAGTAAACAAACTGACCCTAATTTTGCTGTCATGCTTTTGCTGCTCCAAAATGGCTCATAGCACTTTTACAAAAAAGATGAAAAATGAAAGTGTGAAAAATAATCTTTTGAAAACAACATGATTAGGGGGAAAAAAACGATACCATGACATAGTGCAAGTTCAGCTTTATTAAAATCATGTTAGTTTGTATAGAAAATAACTCAAATGTCATACAGTGACAGCTACTGGTGTGGCTGTGCCTGTACAACACAAAACAGCCAAGCCAGCAGACATTCTGAGATTCTAGCTGATATCACTGTCACAGCGTGAATTTGAATTGGGATGCTGAAAGTGCTAATAAAATTGTATTAGCGACAGCAAGAAACATTTATTTTAACACTAGTAAATCACTTTTTGATAAAATGAGAATAGTGAGATACAGTGAAAAACTAATTTGTAATGAAACAAATGTTTGTTATTATTGATGTAATATGTAGGCTATTATGGAATAATAAAATCTTTTAATTCGCTTTTTTTCTTTTATTTAATTTACTATTTCACTGAAGACATGAGTGTCTTGTGCTTGAACTGTTTCTTTAGTTTCATGACTATTAATGGTCTGTTCGATTTTTCTGTGACACTTTTCCTTTTTTCTGCCTTAATAGTCAAAATAAAAGTAACATGGACATCTCCATTATTACTGTATGTCTGATCCAATTTTATAGTAATATAACTTGTGCTGGATAAAATGAAGGGATATTAACTGTAAGTTAAACTGATGCACTCATATCTGTTTAATTTCTTATGTGTAAATGTCAATGATTGAAAACAGTTGTCTGGCCAAACAGTTGTAGTTGCATACCTCACCGTTTGGGGGTGCTGTAGCATAAGCTAAGACTGGAACAAATACATTTTATCTGTTGATTTTTTTTTTTTTTCACTTGTAGGCATCATAAAAATTCTCATTTATTGTAGCCTATTATATGAAAAATGGAAGCATGCTAAATTCTGTTTGCTATGTCCTACTTTGCACAAAATGTCTCTGCTCCACTTCCATTTGTAAATAATTGTTGATGCTTTTTAAAATCTTATTCATTGACTAAAACAATGTCTGAAAGTTATATTGTGCATCTAAGTTACTATTTTGCCCTTATATCCCACAGGGTCCTACAGATTACCAAAGTGACAGTGTGATCACACCAAAATAGCTTGACGAAGTCCAGGGTCATTGCTGCTTTTTTAATAAAATAAAATAAAAAGTTAACTGTACATTACTCAAGCACGAGATTTTGCTGTGCTTGACTTTTCAGTCTTGGAGGTGGTGGTCCAGCGGTAACAATCTGTCACGCTTTTGCTCCGTGGCTCTACAGCACAACTTGTGCAATAGACAATACCTAATGCTAACATGACCACAAGAAAAACACACAGTGGTACCAGCAGTGCCACAAGCAGCCAGCTTTTGTCGTGTTTCTTTCTGTCCCCTGGACGCTGTTCTGTTCCTGATGTATCTTCTGGTATTTGTGATGTTTTAGGAGTGAGCATGACAAAATCCCATTTTCTCTTAGGCGCAGATGTCGAAGCCATTGAGGGTCCTTTGTCTCCTGAAGTCCTTACATCTACTGTATCACCAGTTGCTATTGATATTTCCTCCTCATGTGCATCCTCTTCATTTGAATCAGCTGAAGTTGTAGTATCCATCAAAAAGTTAGGTGAAGGTGAATCTGAGGATACATGCTGATTTAATTCAGGTTCCTGTGTAGCTACATCTCCTTCCTGGGTCTTCTCCGTCAACCAGCTCAGGAAAGTCGGATGCCACTCCATGCTTGGGGATTCTGTTAGCCACTCTAGAGGGCTGGCATCTGTCACCAGTTCAGGCAAGCTGGGATCATTCAGAGTTGCATCATCTGATTCGACCATCAAATGTTCATCCTCTTCGACTGGCCGACAGTAGTAGTTGTCCACTTGCAACATATAACCCACCTCACAAAGACACTCAAATCCACCTTCGTAATTTCTGCACACCTGATCACAAATGTCTGGAGTTTTACACTCATCGATATCTTCGCATTGATCTGGATCTTCTCTGAGTGGAAAGAATCCCTCGTGACAGCGGCACGTGTAGGAACCAGGCGAGTTCTCGCACAAATGATCGCACTTTCCTTCCATGCATTCATCTACGTCCACACATTCTCCAATCTCAGATGGAAGGTAGCCCTCGTAACATCTACACTCGAATGTACCAGGTGCATTGACACATTCCTGCGGACATGGTTTCTGCAAGCACTCATCTATATCAAGACAACTCTGACCATCACCTGACAGGAGGTACCCATCAGGGCACTTGCAGTGGTGTCCCTGAGAAGTGGACTCGCACTCAAACTCGCAGTTGGCAGTGTGGCAGGGGTCCGAAAGCTGGCAGGTCTTTCCATCCTCTCCCAGAACATAATTCTCGGAGCACTCACAGTAGTAATGGGTATCTGAGTTCAAGCAGTAGTGCTCACATCCTCCATTGTCCTGTTCACACCAGTCCCTCGCAGTATTCAAGCAGAGTGGTGCATCCTTCGACCAGCCAATGCTCCCGTCCTCTCTCAGCATGCACAGAACTGACTGGTCTTCCTTCTCGTTGTCAGGACAAGGAAGAGTTGCCACTGAGCCAAAAGGAATGTGAGTAAGAATAGTACTTGCCAGTTCAAACGGGGTTGTGTACAGTGCAGGACCCCCTCCTTCTTTTTGAAGAACTGGGCACATCCCTTGGTAGGTGTAGCGGCAGAGGAATCCTTCCACAGGCACTGCACAAGACCCATCGAGCCATTTGAAGTTGTACTGGTCGTTGCCAGTTTTGTCAGCTGTGTTGTAGGTAATGACCACACAGCGATGAGCAGCACAAGCACTGGGTAAATCATCGCGTTGCCAGTTTGTATACTGCGTTTCCTGATCCCCAGTGATCCAGGTAAAGCCCCTCAAAGGACGCGTGGCCGAGCACTGCCGAGGCTGACGCTGAAGGCCAATCCACAGCCTGATTCTGGGTCGGGGGCCACGTCTAACCCTGGACGATAGGAGGTCATGGATCAAAGAAGCTTCTTCTGGTCCTTTCATAGTAGCCAGGTTCCCCCCTTTATCCTTGCAGCTCCTCCAAGACTCACGGAACGTCTTGCGCTGGAGATGAATAGAATAGCATCCCTCTGCATTGCACACACCATCCTGCTCCTGCAAGCTTTGTCCCATGACTCCCTTAGACCAATTCAAATATAGAAGAACAAAAAAAAGACAGGGATATGCAGGACAGCATTTTCTAACAGTCCTGATTCCCATAACTGTTTTTTTCTGCAGCTGAGATATTTCTTGGTTTGTCTTTTAATCTTACTTTTCTGCGTTTTGTTTTAATTTATTTTTTTACCTAATCAAACGTTTAAATTTACCTATGAGCTCTTTCAAACCTCTGCTCTATTTCAAACCTCTGGTCTCTATGGTTAAAGGGATGACTTTTGTCTGCAGTCTGTTTGCTGCTGAGAGACAGAGAAGGAGGGTACAGGCGTTTGTTATTAGAAGAGGGGGCGGGTAATGAGTTCACTGAGTGGTGGGGGGAGATTCGGCCTGTGGCTTTCCCTTGTGCCGTATGGTTTTCATAACTCTGTTTAAGGAAATAGTTTGTGACCCTGCCAACAAGTCCTCCCTCAGTCCCCCCATCCTCCTCTTACTCGTTCAATCACTACAACAATAACCATCACAAATCCATCCAACCTGAAAACTTCAGGGTCATCCTGATCAGATTTTCTATTTTTTCCATTCTTCTATTGTTCATTTTTGCACAGCTGCTCAGACTGTTTTTCCTTTTGATTTTAAGTGAATTTAGCATACTTTTTAATATAAAATTATTTTGTTTAATATAAAATTATTTTGAAGTAATGGTTTAAAAAAATATTTAACTTATTTTGGATAGCCTATTTTGTCTCATCACAGTAACCAAGCTGTATTAATGCATTAAAATTCCTTTTCACAATGGAAAGCAACCAAACATGATTAGAGAATATGCACGTTTAATTCATGCCATCTAAAAAAGGGTTATTTATGCGAAGTAAATGAGGAGAAGATGGTTTAATAGCAAATGTTTCTTTTTGAGTGTAATATTTTTCGTGACTGACCATCTATCTATAAATTACAGGAACGTCTGTCTGTCTGTCTGTGTGTGTGTGTGTGTGTGTGTGTGTGTGTGTGTGTGTGTGTGTGTGTGTGTGTGTGTGTGTGTGTGTGTGTGTCTATGGGAGGCCGTATGAGACGAAACCCATTGAAACACTTGCACGTTCAAATTAAACTTGCACAGACATGTGAAACACCTGCGATACACACTGAAACACTTGCGATACACACTGAAACTCTTGCGATACACATTGAAACTCTTGCGATACACACTGAAACACTTGCGATACACACTGAAACTCTTGTGATACACACTGAAACTCTTGCGATACACATTGAAACTCTTGCGATACACACTGAAACTCTTGCGATACACATTGAAACTCTTGCGATACACACTGAAACACTTGCGATACACACTGAAACTCTTGCGATACACATTGAAACTCTTGCGATACACATTTTATATAAAATATTTATATCTTATCATGCTTTTATCATACTTCTACGTTCAAAACGCTGAAGCAAATAGTATAGCAGGACATTCTATTGCTTAATGTGAAAAACCATTAACGTGACTTAATGAGACATTATTAAAAATTATAAGATCAAATTCTGCACACACCTTATTAATAAAGTACATAAAAGCAGATGAGCCCAGAATATGAACGCACTGCATGAATTACACGTTATGTGTTTTCCTAAAATTAAGCCCTTGATTCAGGGAACAGGGAAATATTTTACCACTCCAAACGCCATCTTCATTAAAAAAATATTATTTTGTTTATTAAACGCAAAGTTTTTTATTTCAAAAGCATTTCTAAATTCAGTTCTTATTTCCAATAAACGAAACTCAGAGCCATTCCCCCGCCTATAAGCGGTGATTTAGGCCAAAGAAATAAGTTAAATAAAAATATTAAAAAGCACATATTAATAATAATATAAACAAATACAACACTTAGCCTATAAATGCCCAATGCTGGTTTTAGTTTTGCTTTAAAAAAATAAAGTAGTTTAGGCTTTAAAATAAATATTGTTTGTGGACTAATTAATGCCATGTATAATGTAGGCTATGTTTATTTTATATGCTACTATATTTTTCATTTTTGTTTTGCATTGAATGCAAGTTTCAATGTGTATCGCAAGAGTTTCAATGTGTATCGCAAGAGTTTCAGTGTGTATCGCAAGTGTTTCAGTGTGTATCGCAAGTGTTTCAGTGTGTATCGCAAGAGTTTCAGTGTGTATCGCAAGTGTTTCAGTGTGTATCGCAAGTGTTTCAGTGTGTATCGCAAGAGTTTCAGTGTGTATCGCAAGTGTGTCAGTGTGTATCGCAAGTGTTTCAGTGTGTATCGCAAGAGTTTCAGTGTGTATCGCAAGAGTTTCAGTGTGTATCGCAAGAGTTTCAATGTGTATCGCAAGAGTTTCAGTGTGTATCGCAATAGTTTCAATGTGTATCGCAAGTGTTTCAGTGTGTATCGCAAGAGTTTCAGTGTGTATCGCAAGTGTTTCAGTGTGTATTGCAAGAGTTTCAGTGTGTATCGCAAGTGTTTCAGTGTGTATCGCAAGTGTTTCAGTGTGTATCGCAAGAGTTTCAGTGTGTATCGCAAGTGTTTCAGTGTGTATCGCAAGAGTTTCAGTGTGTATCGCAAGTGTTTCAGTGTGTATCGCAAGAGTTTCAGTGTGTATCGCAAGAGTTTCAGTGTGTATCGCAAGTGTGTCAGTGTGTATCGCAAGTGTTTCAGTGTGTATCGCAAGAGTTTCAGTGTGTATCGCAAGAGTTTCAGTGTGTATCGCAAGAGTTTCAATGTGTATCGCAAGAGTTTCAGTGTGTATCGCAAGTGTTTCAGTGTGTATCGCAAGAGTTTCAGTGTGTATCGCAAGTGTGTCAGTGTGTATCGCAAGTGTTTCAGTGTGTATCGCAAGAGTTTCAGTGTGTATCGCAAGAGTTTCAGTGTGTATCGCAAGAGTTTCAGTGTGTATCGCAAGTGTGTCAGTGTGTATCGCAAGAGTTTCAATGTGTATCGCAAGAGTTTCAGTGTGTATCGCAAGTGTTTCAGTGTGTATCGCAAGAGTTTCAGTGTGTATCGCAAGTGTGTCAGTGTGTATCGCAAGTGTTTCAGTGTGTATCGCAAGAGTTTCAGTGTGTATCGCAAGAGTTTCAGTGTGTATCGCAAGAGTTTCAATGTGTATCGCAAGAGTTTCAGTGTGTATCGCAAGTGTTTCAGTGTGTATCGCAAGAGTTTCAGTGTGTATCGCAAGTGTGTCAGTGTGTATCACAAGTGTTTCAGTGTGTATCGCAAGAGTTTCAGTGTGTATCGCAAGAGTTTCAGTGTGTATCGCAAGAGTTTCAGTGTGTATCGCAAGTGTGTCAGTGTGTATCGCAAGTGTTTCAGTGTGTATCGCAAGAGTTTCAGTGTGTATCGCAAGAGTTTCAGTGTGTATCGCAAGAGTTTCAATGTGTATCGCAAGAGTTTCAGTGTGTATCGCAAGTGTTTCAGTGTGTATCGCAAGAGTTTCAGTGTGTATCGCAAGTGTTTCAGTGTGTATCGCAAGTGTTTCAGTGTGTATCGCAAGTGTTTCAATGTGTATCGCAAGAGTTTCAGTGTGTATCGCAAGTGTTTCAGTGTGTATCGCAAGTGTTTCAGTGTGTATCGCAAGAGTTTCAATGTGTATCGCAAGAGTTTCAGTGTGTATCGCAAGTGTTTCAGTGTGTATCGCAAGAGTTTCAGTGTGTATCGCAAGTGTTTCAGTGTGTATCGCAAGAGTTTCAGTGTGTATCGCAAGTGTTTCAGTGTGTATCGCAAGAGTTTCAGTGTGTATCGCAAGTGTGTCAGTGTGTATCGCAAGTGTTTCAGTGTGTATCGCAAGAGTTTCAGTGTGTATCGCAAGAGTTTCAGTGTGTATCGCAAGAGTTTCAATGTGTATCGCAATAGTTTCAATGTGTATCGCAAGTGTTTCAGTGTGTATCGCAAGAGTTTCAGTGTGTATCGCAAGTGTTTCAGTGTGTATTGCAAGAGTTTCAGTGTGTATCGCAAGTGTTTCAGTGTGTATCGCAAGTGTTTCAGTGTGTATCGCAAGTGTTTCAGTGTGTATCGCAAGTGTTTCAGTGTGTATCACAAGTTTTCAATGTGTTTCGTCTCAAACGGCCTCCCATAAAATCCTACGTGGCGCCTCATAACAAAGGTTCAAGGCGTCCACCTTCAAGACAGGAGAGAAGTGTTTGTCCAAGCCCACAACCTAATGTTTTACTATTTGAATTCAGACCCTCATGAGATACAGACACATCCAGTTATCGATATGTTTTTTTTTTTTTTTTTTCTGAGACATTGATCCACAATGAGCACATTGATATCAGATGTTGCTATCAGTAACTATCAGCACAAAATGATGTTAGTGGCAACTTAAGGTTTCTTCATTACTATGTCATCTCAGTTTCAATAACAGCACTCCAACTTGGAATAACCACACTCTTTGTCCCCGCAAACTCTTTTACATCTATTTCTCTAATCCAAATAATAAACCTTTCTGAAATCCATCCCAAAAAATGTTTCCAGTTTAAGCAAGTCTGTTCAGGAGTGGACTTTCTAACTCGAACATACTTGACCAAAATTCCCTAATACCTCATTGTATATGGATAACAGAATAATCTAATAAAAATTTACATTGAAGAGACAAAAGAAGCACCACAGATGAATTCTGTAAAAACATGAATTCTTTCAATGAGAAAAAGAAAATTCAACAAAAGAGGTGAATCTTGGTTTTGTTTATCTAACCCTCCAGAGACACTAATCTACATGGGCCATTTTTTCCTCCTTAATTCTCAGATGTTGAAACACTCTCTAGTCTGAAACACATCTGCCTGCGTTTCCACATTAAATGTTGAGATTTGCATCTTTGCCTGTGGAAGATAAGGCTTCCTGAATGGAGATCAGAAAGACTGGATGCTTAAAACACCACAACTGCTCTTGTGTTTCATAGCTTGGAACATTTCTATGCAAGCACATTAAAACTGATTCAGCTGAACAAATTTTCCACCACATTGAGAAATGACTGTCAGTAAAACAGACTGAATGTATTGCCAAATTCACTTCATTTCAGCAGTCAAAAATGTACAGCTTGAAGTTCACACAGAAGTTCACACAGTAAATCACGGTCAATTGAGAACCTTTTTGTATTTACAGTTTTGTTTGTAGAATATGATGGTAATCTTTATGCACCCTAACAAGCTGGCTAAAACTATATTAAAGTGATAACTGATGATGATTACAGCCAATTCAGTGTGTGCACAGCTTTCAGACAGGCCTGTTATGGTCAGTTCAAAAAGGAAACACTTATATCAGATTGGCCCTCTCCCCTGACTAAGATTTCAACACAAATAAATAATAGTCGTAAGTGACCGTTGCAAAGGGTCAGGCCTCTGTCAGCAGAGTGCAGACTAGAAATTTTATCATGTGGATAAAACCTCAGTAGCTACAAGATTTATACTTTCTATCTATTAGGCCTATATGACTTTCAGCGATTTAAGCCTAGGGGAAATGTTTGAAACCCAACACATTTACATTTCCCTACGTTAATTTCTGTTGCAAAAATGTAGAAGTAGCCTAGGCTACACTACAAATATGTCTCTTGCAATATAACAAAAATAAATGAATAAATATTGTACTAAATGATGGTCCTTTGCAGGACCAATATGAAAGGAATAGTGGACCCAAAATAAAAATCCTGTCAATTTACTCACTATTATTTACTCACTGTCTCTCCATACCCATATGACGTTTTCGACGCCTCGACGCCAACAGGCCCCTCATCAATGATCAGTACCGTTTTTACCTGAAGTTCAAGACGAACTGACGAAGTCATGGCGCGCCCCCTACTCGGCCCGCCTACACACTTCAACCTCTGCAGCGCTCTCAACTCTTGACGGCGCCAAGGAGAGGGGATACGAAAAACTGCCCCCCCAGAGGAAGCGGTGGCCACGCATCTCTGCCCTCCCACCGCCGTTGGATGGAGGTCTAAAGTGGCTCTTTCGTCCAAACTGTGCAAAAACGACTTCAGCTCTCGCCGGCCGAGCCAATACTTCCACTGGTCAAGCTGCTTCAGCCCTGCATACTATGGCGGTCCTCCAAGTGTTCCAGGCAAAACTCCTCCGCTCCATGGACGAGTCTGGACCGGACCCCACGGCCTTCCGCGATCTGCGCTGTGCCACTGACCTGGCCCTGCGCGCCACAAAGACCACCGCCCAGGCCATTGGAAGAAGCATGGCCAGCCTGGTAGTTTTAAAGAGCTACTTCTGGCTTAACCTCACGGAGATAAAGGACGCAGACAAGACTGCCTTCCTGGACTCCCCCGTGTCTACCACCGGCCTCTTCGGTCCCAGGGTGAAGGCTTTCACTGAGCGTTTCACTGAAGCACAGAAGTCTTCGCAGGCCAATGCGACACTTCTTGCCTAAACGCTCCAGTTCGGCTTCAGGTCGCCCAAAGAACGTGCCGACCCAACAGCAAGCCAAACCAGCGCTGCCAGTCTCTCAGCCCTGCCCAGCGGCTGAAACCAAGCAGCACCCGCAACCACCTAGATGCTTCCCGTTCCTGAAACGCCAGGGCCCCCGGCCTAAAATTACGCTGGACCCTGAGCCTCGGAAGCCTTCCTAGTCCAAGGACAGAAAGGGAGAGGAGGGGGTTAAGTCTTGCTGCGGCTGGACCACCCCTGAAAAAAGCTCACGTGCTTCTCCCAGCCCCCTTTTCAGTTTAGGCAGCTGGAAATGTTCTGGTTGCAACCAAAGGGCCCGTTCTGACTCACACACCTTTGCAAACAAATGCTGTTCCAACAGTGACAAGAATAAAGCACAAAAATTCTCAGAAAAAGAGCACTTTTCCTCTTCAAAACACCTGGGCGCCCGGGTCCCCGACACACGACGGCCTGCCCCCAGACTTTATTCAGCCCCTTGTCACACGGGCCAAGGCCTGGGAAGCCATCCCACGATGTGTCAAAATGGGTACTGAACACAATAAAACGAGGTTACTTGCTCCAATTCGCTTGCAGACCTCCGGACTTTCATACCGGGGTCAACACATTGGTTAGGAGCAACGTGGATCACGTCCTCCGCACCGAAGTGTTAAACCTGCTAGCAAAGGGGGCTGTCGAGACAGTTCACCCTTCATAGAGCGAGTCAGGTTTCTACAGCCGTTACTTCCTCGTGCCGAAAAAGAATGGCGGCCTCAGGCCTATTCTAGATCTCAGACACTTGAACAAGGCCCTCTTGAGACGGCCATTCAGGATGTTAATGACCAAACAAATCCTCTCGCAGATTCGTCCAGGGTTGGACGAATTGGAACAGAAAACAACAAAAATAATTTAGCCTATATGTTTTGTTTTACTGTTTTCGTCTGGATTGGTCTACTGTATACTGTTTTTTGTTTCTAAAAATTGTAGGCCCTATTACTCAGTCATCAGCTACAGTGTTTAACCTATACGCTTATTTCACGCAGCCGTTATTTTGAAATTGAAAGCGAGGCTCCGGTGGGAAGAAAACCGGAAGTGTCACCTTTAATCATAGGAGAGTCGCGAATGCGATGGCGTATTTTTGTGTTTAATGTAGAAATTAGTTATTCTAAAAATGTACATACATTTATTTCATACTTTAGACTATATACAGTGAAATTCATGTATACATTTTTTTTTTCAAAAAGTAAAAAAAGAAGCAGGAACGAACTAGGCTATATCTACATATCCTATATTGGATATTAAGATCCAATAGTGTAAATCGCGGCAGCAGCTTCAGGTTGGTAGTCCAAGGCATTGTTGTTTATCTGTACTTCCTGGGTTCTTCCCACCGCAGCCTCGCTTTCGAATTTAAAATAACGGCTGCGTGAAATAAGCGTATTAAAGGCAACATTCCACATCCCACTGTCAAAGCTTCAGATTCCATATGACTAACAAAAGATGTTGTTTGTATGTTTGCCCTCAGCAGAGCATGAAGGACCCTGCCCAATGTATACACAGAAAAGTGATGGTCCCTAAGGGAATATCCTGGTGAGGAATGCTTGGAAACATGGGTTAGTAATTTTGGAGGGGAGGTCTTTTAGCATCCTGTCTCCTCTTTTCTCAACACCCTATACTTTGAGAGATCAGAAAACTACTAGCAGCTAGAGATGTCTGCACTAGTAGATTTGATTTAGTATCTCTGCTAGCCTCTCTAGCCATTGATGACCTTTAGCTCATGAGGATTTCATATATGAACAGGAAAATACTGCTACATTGATTCTTGGGTGGTTTGGGATGTGCACTTTCTGTGTTTTTTCGATTCAAATGGGTCGTTTTGGGCTGTTTTAATGGGTTTGCAGGAATATACAACGCGTGTTGTTTGGTGGATAGGAGTTTGGAAAAACTGGTTCCCAAGCTTATGGGCTGTTATGTAATTCTTTTCTAATTCAGTACACAGGCTGAGCCTATATTTCATTCTGTCATCAGTTGTTCCAAGTCAGAGGTTGTAGCCAACATTGAAGCGCTACGTATACACTTTTCCTTTATTAGTTCAAAATGAATCATCATATACTTATTTGATAAAATATCAATAAAACACACATCTGTGACCTACTGTGGAGAATAAACCAATAACTCTTATTTTTTCACTACTTTATCCATGATAAGCTTCTCATTTTTCCATATTAGATCAGATTCTTGAGAGCAAACTAACTTTTACAGAACTCTGAACATTTGTTTTCTTCTACCATCCTTTTTTTCTCCCCAGTTTTTATTCTTTGGACTTAAAAAAAATCTACCCATTTATCCTGGCCTCGTCCATCCCTCTCTGGTTTTTCATTTGTGACTGTAGGAGGCTTTGATCTATAAAACCATCTCACTCAGGTCCTCAAGCCAGGTATGAAAGTCTGCAGTGACTTCTAGTTTCTTTATTACCTCAGCCCCTCTTCTAACTGATGTGCATAGCATATGCTGGCCCCATTGCGACTGATCTAGATAGCATCTGCTCATTCTCTCTGTAGATTTGCTTACTTAGACTGAGAAACCTTCACGTTCCACAGAGCTTTCTTCCCTGCTGTGGTCGAGGTCTTTGTTGTGAAGTCTTCAGCAGTGATGCTTTATGAAAAGAATCGAATCACATACGTCTCTCTGAATATCATAACCTGACTGTGGTCTAGACACCCCAAAATAGTTTGTAAAGGCCAAGATATAAAGAAAAACTCAAATGTTTGGTGTCTGCTGGTAGTCTATGATCTTAAAGTCCTCAAAATATCTCATTGGTCCCCTTGGGATAAAAGTGCTTGGCAGGCTTAGTGTCTGGTTACATTGCTAACAGAAGTATGACTATGTTGAGGACACATGTTTCTTCTGCTACTGCAAGGCTCTAAGCAGACTGCTTTTGGAACCCTCTACTGTTTGAAAAATTCTTGATTCACTGCCATCGAACGCAGTCCTTAGTATTTAGCAGCAGCTTAACTAATCCTATTTCATTTTTCCCCCCTCATACCTATTATGCAATAACATATATCTGTCTACACACAATTGGACAATACAGGGAGCAGTAAAGGACACCAGGTGAGGTGTAAGGGTTAATGAAAACGATCTGGAAACCACCGGTGGTACTGTGAGTGGTATAGATTAGGGTTTCCATAGCTTTTTACATCAGGTAGACACTTTTATTCAAAGCAACACTGTTTTCAAATTCTATTAGTTCATGCATTCCCTGGGAATTGGACCCATGACCTTAGTGTTTTTATTAACACACTCTAATGTTTAAACAATTTTTCATGCTAGGTTCTGAGAGGTATAATAAATCTTGAGACCCACCATGAATGGTTTAGAACACATTTGGAAGAAGAAGAATATATATATATATATATATATATATATATATATATATATATATATATATATATATATATATTACTTTCCTTGTAAAATTATAGCATTGGATAAACTTACTAATGCATTTCATTGCATATAATGTATATGGATATAATCGAGGACAGAAAAACGACATGACTGCATACAGAAAAAAGGACTATATTTTTGCTTTCTTGATAGCAAGGCAAGTAAGAGCAGCTATATTCAAGTGCCTAATAATGCATTGGCCTTGCAGTTCAGGAAGTGAACAATACCTTTATTCAGAAGCCAATCTGACGGATTCTATGAGTTAATTAAGTGAAGCGTTAATTTGAAGATTTTAAACCTGAGTTCCGGAGTCCCTATGATAGATTCAATAAATATCCAATTAATAAGAGATTGCAGCTGTCTCACTAGATGCGTTTATAAGTAGCATTGTATTCCGATTGAAATATAAAGTGTCCATGTAAATGTGGCTACTGTGTATTTTTGTGTGCTGCTGCATGTGAGTAACGCCTCCTCCAAAAACAAGAAACACTGCCGCGATCTGCAAAACACTTGTGGTGAGTCATGTCAGAAAAATGTAAATGCAAATTATGGCCATCAACAAACTTGTTCATTGAATTTCAGAATTTTTCCTACTGGTTTCACAGACAACAAGGCTCAAACCCAGTCTAAAATGCACGTTTGAGCTGTTTTAACGGAAAGCAACTTGCACTGGAATATCTTAAAATATGTCAGTGCCATTGTTTTGTCTCAAGATGCAGACCCCAAGGCGTCATCTAAATGACGCGTTGGGAATCATTTTGACCATGCTTCAATATTCGACGCTTTAGGCACCCTTTAGCGTCAGTTAGATGACGCGATCCTAGGGCGTCATGTAACTGACGCTTTACCCTTAGCGTCAGTTAGATGACGCCCTCCTACCCAGACCTAAACCTACCCGCGTCATCTAACTGACGCTACCCTTTAGCGTCAGTTACATGACGCCCTAGGATCGCGTCAAGTAACTGACGCTAAAGGGTACCTAAAGCGTCGGATATTGAAGCATGGTCAAAATTGTCATTTAGATGACGCCTTGGGGTGAGAACGCGTTGAGACCAGTAATGTTTTTTTTTTTTTCTAAGGCACGTTTATAAAAGATAAGCCCTGTCTGTGAAACCAGGCCTATAATTCTTACATGAAATGAATGCATCTCACACTTTGCACGACCTACCAGAGCATCACGAGTCACATCCCACTGTTTAAAAACCGATGATAGGCTATATCATTCTTAAACAGTTGGCCATGAGATGTCAAAAAGGGATAAAAGAACATAAAATCTGCTTTGTTATGGCCTTTAGCTCCTTTACCTAACACATACCTTAGACACACGTTACCTTAAAGCAGTACGTGCCATCCAATGACAATGAGCTTTATAAAAACAAGGTGTTGAATTCATTCAATATGTGTGTACAGATTTAATAGGTTCCATCGTTTATTTATTGACTCAAAGCGGCAAGGCTCTCGATCGAGGCCGACCCAACAGCGGCCTCTGAGCAGGAGGCAGCAGCCACTCATCATTCATTAGACATCCTGAAACTATTAGTCAAGACCACATGGTAAACGAATTCAGCAGAATGTATTCCCAAGGAAATTTCACCTTGAGAAAAGGCGACTCAATTACCATTAAAGTTTTCCATCTCACCGGGATAGCCCGTTTCCGTTAAGGAGATATTTGCATGGGCTCAGACCATCTAAGCTGTCTCCATCTTATTCTTGAATTACTCCCAACCCTTTAAAAAGAACAACAGTGGAGACACATGTCTAGGATACAATGCACAGACTCCTTTGTTGTTTTATTCAGCCTGTTTAACTTTGTGAACCGGATGGTTTCAAGACAAAGCCACATCTTAGGGAAGATTTAATAAGTTCCAGTTATCCATGTTTCAAAACAAGGAGAAAAATGACAGGGTAAACTTGATCAACATTTGTTTCCTTGCACCACACATATATTATCAAATGTATGGTCTGTGTTAAACATAATATATAAAGCCATGAATGGAATGTTGTGGGTTTTGTGGAATTCAAAGTAACATGATATGGAAAGGCATAGATAGCAAGTTCAGAAAGTCTTTGCTTTTTCCATTTAAAACAGAACTTTAAAAATTTACTTTGGCTCTTTGATAAAACAAAACAAAAAATGCAGTTGAGGCAGAACAGACGAAAACTATCAAGATCTGTGTTAGTTTGTGGCAAAAATAGTTATAACAATAACGTCTGCTGCTCACAGACAGGAAATCTGGCCATCCTGTAATTACACTGAAAACACCCTTTGTTGTCTTTGAAGAGGAAAAAAAAATCTTTTAAATCGCATTAAATTCCCTTGTGTCCACTTTATCTGTTTGTTTGTACACAGAGAAAATGGGAAATCATGGAACGACACTAAAACACTAAGTAGTGCTCTTATCATACAGCACACTGTATAGCTGTGGGATCCTAAAAAATCTGCTGTAAGTCTATGCACAGCCATCAGTGGAAAGTATAGGTAATGTTGGCTTTCTGATCAGATCCCTTAATGAAGATTCCAGGGCTATCAATGTCTTTCTAACTCTTCACCTTGATAATAAACGCAACAGACTGTCAGATGTAGCCAGGCAGACACCTGCTTATGAGGGAGAAGGGGGCAAGAAGATTTTGAGCAGTGTGAAGTGGAAAATGAATTAAAAGATGATCAGATATTCCATATTTCGCCAGCTAAATTGCTACAAAAGAGACCAATAAAGAGGAAAAGGTCTGGAATAGGAGGAGAGAGAGTCATGATGTCAAAACTCCCATTATTTCCATGATCTCTGGCTGTCTATCTGGAGGCAACCCATTGACCTCAAACAGACTCCAATAATCCTCTTTTTCAATCATTAAAACAATATGTCCTTCCAATGGAATTTTCTTAATATGCTTAACACTGCTGCAGTTCTTATGCTGCATGTAATTGAGCTTCAGTTCAGAACAGTCGGTCATTTTTTCTTCATCGGTTATTAGAAAAACAGAACATCTTCCACAAAAAATAGCAAATAAATCACAATTGCACAAAATAAATCGATACTTGGTTTCAGAATACACCAACTAACACCATATTTCACCAGCACTGATGTTTTTGTCATTGACACTGCCAGTGGAAAACCATATATTCGCATGAGGCCAATGAAACACATATGTGAATATATAACGGGAGAATGGTGAACACATTAACAATCTGCATGGATTCCAGGAGGCAAGATATCCGGGGAATGCTTCAAAGTTTCAGAACACAATGGCTGCCCTCGGAATTGCATTAGTCCTCCGACCGCAAAAAGTCAGCCGGTGCTCCTGAGGGTGACAGTTTATTCATCATGGAAAATCCTAGAGTCAGAAAATCTGGATTTCTTGTAAAGCTTTAGAGCCGCTGCCTGATTTCATTTTATGAATTACGCTACAATACAAAACATATAAGCAAACTCTCTTGGCTACTGAATGCCTTCAGTCCTTCACACCTGAGGGTCAATGTAGATGAAGCAAAGGGCAACAGTTTTGTTTGGAGAACAGTAATAAACCTCAGACAGCCCTGCCGCGTCCCACTGCGCCTATCTTGTTACAGCTCCCAGATACGCTGCAATTGGGTTTCCACCAGGCCTCAGGAGGACCCTGGAATTAAAGTTTCCTGGAGCCTCAGTCTATACCTCAGCCGAATCTGAACTATTCGGAACACTTATAGGAGAAAAAAAAAGGGCTCGGGTTTTTCATCCTCAACGTCGCTGTGCTGACACGTACTCTAAAGTTTCAGATACAAAATCTGTGTTTTTTTTGTGGCAATCCTTTTTGTTGAACATCAAATGTTGTGTTGTATTGATTGGCAATCATTATTGGAAGACTGACAGCTGCTGATGCCCACCATATGGTTTGAAATCTCATACAGTCAAAACTCAACATTCCACAGAAATGTGTATTTGGCAGGAGCTGCCGTTTGGAAGATTTCTTTTCACTGTGACCTGAGAAATTATATGGCAACAGACACAGGAGATATTATTTTTGTATGTGCAGGAAATGTTTTGCACTAGTACATTTTCGGAGGGTGTCAAATCATTGAAGATCCCAATCAAACAAATGAAGATAGATCCAAAATAGACAGAACTGCTTGTTAGAAGGAAGATGCACAATGCTGATTATAGGTCCAAACCCCAAGATTATTTTGAAAGGCTAGTGCATAAATGAGGAGCACTCACAGGAGAGAACTGTACGGGACTTTCAGGTATTTTCAGCTCTTTGAGTCTGTTTGTTGAGTTATCTAAATGTCTCTAAGGGGATGTTCACTGGTCCTCATCACCATTACTAAACTATGAAAGTAGAAACAGAGTAAGCAAACCATAAAAGTGCACTCAAGACAACGTTGATGATTTATAAGTTAAATTGGGATGCGTTTATATGATAAAAAAAATACAGTAAAAACAGTAATATTCTGAAATATTATTGCAATTTACAATAACTTTTAGAATGTAATTTATCAGGGTTGTCATTTTTAAATCAAATAAGAGCTAAAACTAATAAAAAAATTGTTTCATTAATTGAAATAAAGCTGAAAATATATATATATATACATTAGATGAAAAAAAAGCAACTTGCCTTTGCAAGTAACTAAAATAAAGGTTTAAGATGATATCTAAAACTAAAAATAGTAATAAATTAAAGAAAAATTTTAAATACAAAAAAAATTAAAATAACATGACAAAAGCACATAGCAAAATTATTAAAACTTAAAATGAAATTAAAAAGAAAACTGAAAATATAAAAATAAACCCAATGACATATAACTATTATAATAATTACAAATATCAGATTATTATTAATGTTGAAAACAGTTATGCTGTTTCTTTTATTTAAAGTCCCACTTTATATTGTCTTTAACTATATCAAATAATAAGTACAATGTACTTATTGTGTTGGTATTGCAAAACACTTTTGCTGCTATACGGAGGACAGATACAGATAAGGTTATGGACAGTTTTAGTGGAATGAGTATGGGTTAAAAGGGAAGGGAATGGTAATTATAACTGTAAATACAAAAATGAATTACAGATGTCATTACATGCAGTAATTATAATAATATAATTACAATGTAAAAGCCTAATTAATTAACCAATAACTATTAGTAGCTACATAGTAGTTAAAGACACCTAATATAAAGTGGGACCAAAAAAACACGTTTTGGCCAAGCATCATTACATTTACGTCACATGACCGAAGATGAGCAGCAATTTGGTATTTTTTCCCTCAAGTGACATCTCTGGTTTGGTGCACTCCCTGTTGGTAACCCTCGCTGTCCATTGTATCCTTAAGAGCCTTCTCCAACATCACAACTCAAAGGCGTCAATCCTCCTTCGATCATTTTTTTTTTCATAGTCCAGCTTTCACATCCGTATGTTGATATAGGAAACATAATTGCTTGGACTAGCCTGCATTTGGTTGAGAGGTTGATGTCTTTGCTCCTCCAGACTTGGTTCATGCTCAACATTGCATTACGTCCTAATGAAATTTGGCACCTTATTTCAGGTGTGCAGTTGCCAGTTTGCCCAAGAAGCAGAAGTCCTTGACTTTCAATTTCTTCTCCATTGATGGTTACTTTAAATTGCTCCGGTTCCGGCTATTGTCAATATTAGTCTTTTTGATGTTCAGTTGGAGTCCCATCTTTTCACTTTGCTTTTGAATTTTTATTATAAGGTGGTTCAGACAATCTTCGGTTTCTGCTAATAAGGTTGTATCATCAATGGAGATTATAGATATTTCTGCCGCAAAACTTCACACCCATTTCGGATTCTTCCAGACCTAATTTCCTCATGATCGTTTCAGCATAAAGATTAAAGAGAAATCGGGAGAGAATACAGCCTTGTCTCACACCTTTTCAATTTCGAACCATTCCGTATCACCATACTGTGTTAGGACAACTGCTTCTTGATCTGTATAAAGCGATCTTAATAACAGATGTGCTGACATTCTGACTCAGTTCTTATACCTTCCATAACTTGTCATGTTCAACACAATCAAAAGCCTTGCTATAGACAATGAAGAACATGTAGACGCCTTTCTGATATTCATTACATTTTTCAACGATCCACCGCAGATTTGCTATGTGGTCACGTGTGCCACGACCTCAGCAAAACCCAGCCTGCGAGTCAGGTAGTTCTGTTTCTATGATTGGGTGTAGGCGCTGATGTATCATATTTTTAGAAGGATTTTGCTTGTGTGAGAAATCAAGGCTATTGAATGGTAGTTGCAAAAGTTCCTTTCATCGCCTTACTTTAGTACTGGAATGAAAACTGATCTTTTCCAATCTTTTGGCCAGTTCCTGGATTCCCAGAGCTTTTGGCAAATTGCTTTGATGGCCGCAGGTGGAATAGGACTCAACAATTCTGCTGGGATACAGTCAAAACCTGGAGCCTTGTTGCTTTATTAATTGCTGCATCACCCATTTAACTTCTTCATTTAAAATTGCTGGTTCTATTTCCACTGGGTCATTGTTAAGTTGTTCTCTATTACTAGTGCTTACATAAAGCTCTCTGGTGCATTCTTGCCACCTGGCTCTAACGTCTTGCTGGTCAGTCAAGAGTCGTCCATACTTGTCTTTTATCATTCCTTTACGGCAGTGGTCTCAAACTCAATTCCTGGAGGGCCACAGCTCTGCACAGTTTAGCTCCAACCAGCTCAAACTCACACCTGCAAGGAAGTTTCTAGCAATCCTGAAGACCTTGATTAGCTGGATCAGGTGTGTTTGATTAGGGTTGGAGCAAAACTTCCAGAGCTCTGGGCCTCCAGGAATTGAGTTTTTGACCACTGCTTTACGGGCTTGAAAGAGAGTTTGCTTACAGTATGACTCTTTGTCCTTCCTTGTTGCTCTTTGAAATTCCACATTTAACCGCCTTGTTTCTGTCCCCGGCAGCTTTGGCTTCTCTTCTATGTTCGGCAATTCTGACAGTTCCTTCTGATGAAAATTTACTCCTTTTCTCTCGTTTTTTGTTTGGTATATGTTTCTGATGAAAATTTACTCCTTTTCTCTCGTTTTTTGTTTGGTGTATGTTTCTGTGCCATTTCAATCTATTGCGGATTGCTCTTCAACACTATATGATACAGGAACTTTGGAAACGTCTACTTATTTTGGTGGAACATTCTTTTTGATGTTACAGTATTTTACCTAGATGGTGGCTACAAGCAGCTCGTGGTCAGACCTGGTCACTTTATGTGTTTTTACTGATTAGATAGCCATCTGATTTATCAAAATGATTCCATTTACACTTGGTCACATAAATGTGTTTTCACAATGGATATATATCCGATCTTCAATTCTGGCGCTATATGCTGATTTAATGGAGTTCATGTCACCGAAAGCAACAGATATGAGCTGCATTTTATCATCGGCTAATTTCAAAATCAAAGACCGCAATAGGAGAGAGCGCGGCAACAGCACAGGTAAGATCTAGATTTAGTTTCTAGTATATACACATCAGCATCTGGTTTTAATTTAACAACATGACAGCTGATAACTGCACTTTAATTGAATGAAAGAGAAATGAAAAAATAAAACATTCGAAAGAGCCACTAAGCTACACTGCAGTTTGAAAACTATTACCACAAAATGCAAAGAAATGAAACATGACAGTCATTAATTTAGCATCTAGGCTGATGAATGTGTGGAGTCTTTTTCATGAAAGCAATATGCTTCATTTACTGTCTTTCATGCTGTCAGGAAGGGATCTCTTGCCCCAGTTATGTTTTTTTAAGACTTTCAGGTACATTTCCACCCAGGCACCATTAAGATGTATCATGTGAAGTCAGAGCGAGGTGTAAGCAGTAGACTGCAGATGGGGGTCATGCCATAGAGAGCAGGATCTGTGAAGGGGAAGAGGAGGATAAGGAAGAGCAGAACACCCATCTGGTAGGATAACAAAATCACAGACCTCTGTGGGTGCAGTAAAACTGAGCCAATGGCTGGAAAACCCATCCAGTTGCAAAAGCCACCAGATGACCTGATCATTAAGAAATTGAAATCTGAGGTGAGACACAAACCAGATGACACTGTATTTATACATGTCAAGGACACTCGCCTGTTCTTATGAATATGAAGGCAAAAATGGAGGTATAAGTGAACTGGAAAGCTGAAAAGATAACGTTATGAAGTGTTAGATAAGACAACATCAAATGTTAGGCATTTAAAAGCATTTACCTGCACAAATTAGGATCTCAAACACAGTGTCTTGTCCAAAGAGAAGCTGTTCAATGATATGATGGAAATGGGCTATGTGGGACAGAAAGAACACAGGAAAGTCAGAACATATAATGGAAAATTTAAACTCCACATTCCCTGTCACGCTGAGTTTTTAATCATAATCACACCATGTTCGTTCATTGGCCAGAGGAGAACTGGCTCCCCGACTGTGGTTTCTCCCAAATTCTTTTCTCCACTCTGTCACCTGTTAGAGTTTGGGTTCCTACTCAGTGTCGCCTCTGACTTGCTCAGTTTGGGTTACTTAATATTCAGCAATATTACTGATTTGACCGCACTGACACTATTGGATGAGAACTCAACTTACCTGGATGATGACATCACTGTTTTCTGCAGAGTTGCTTTATAGCTGCTTTATAGCTGAATTAAACTCATTTCATTATTGATGTACTTTACAGTTACTGAACTGAAATGAATCAACACTGAACTGATTTCAACTGAATAATTAATGTTTAGTAGCGCTGCATGATTTGGGGAAAATTATTGAGGCCAATATTGGGATTGCACTATAATAAACAAATGGTTTCATGAGTTAACTTGCTTGGTTCTCAAGGAAAATGCACACACAGATCAGTGATAATGCTGAGCAACAACTAAATGCAGTGTTTTCAAATTAAAATAACATTTTTTTACAAAATGAAATAATGACATCTTTGCATTACTGCAAACTTGTTATTGTCTCAATAGTACAATAGTATAAAATAAATAGAACAATAAATAAGAACAAGTATGCTCATGAAAATAAGATATTTTGAACATTCTGTCCAGACAAGCAGGGACATTTAAGCAGGATGTGTATTGTGATTGTCAAAACATTTGGTAACTAAACAGAAATATGTTAAAGGTGGGGTAATGAATTCTCTTTTTTGTCCATTTTTAACTTGAAATCCTATTCCTAACCCACTTACAGCCACTGAGTTAGAAGCTCTGAAATGAAAATTAAGCAATTTAATCATCTGTGGAACAGGCAGGACTCGAACAACTCCAGCCAATCATTTCCAAGACCACCTAGAATCATTGGACAGTAAGTTTGTCAATCAAACGGTTGTACCACACCCCCCTCCCCCAGCACGCGTCACCCCCTTCGTGCGCATACTCAAAGCTTGTGACGCATGCGCATCTCGTCAGTAAAGCCGGTTCCATGATTAGTAGTAAATCGTCATTACCCAAGGGGGTAATCCATCAGCCGGAAGTCGAAGCCTCGCGGGAGCCGCCATTGTAGCAGAACTTCACCTGCTGTTAGCATTCCATTGACTCCCATTCATTTTGGCGTCACTTTGACAGCGAATAACTTTACATCTGAGGCGTCCAAAGACTTCATTTGTACAACATAAATATACATATTTATTTCTAAATAAACATGACACTGTATAAAAGGCTCCATTCCTTTGTATCTTACGTTATGGCCCCGTAGAAGCCGTTTTTGTTAATTTGATTGCGTCATAACCATGCGACTTTATGTCGCACAATAGAGACATTACCCTATAGACAGGAGGAGAAGCTCGCAGGCAATCGGGGGGACGTTCCGTCAAGGGAGAAGCCCATAGATAATGAGTCCATAAAAGCAACGGGACAAAATATTTCAACAACGTTTTTGGGGAATTGGAAATAATTCGGTATGTGGCAAGTGAATACATATGAAGTGATTAACGTTGGCAATTTTCACGCACAGCTACTAGAAGATTTACGTCTGTCAGACAGGTTATTCACGTCATCAAGCTTAGTTTGAGTCGGTTTGAGTCTGCGCGTCAGGAACGGAAGTGCTCAAAAATCGCTAAAAATGGGCAACTGTCTCAACTGAGTTCTAATGAGATGGCTCTGTTCACTTCTCATACTGTCTATGGTCATTACAATCTCTCGCGCATCTGAGTTTTCGCTCGTGCATGATTGCGCGTCCATGTTCTTCGAATGGGTGGAGTCAGAGCCAGCGTTGGAGAAAAGAAGGTAGGACCATTTGAATTGTGTGTATTCAAAATCTGCCGGTCGTTTTCCAAATCACATACCCCACCTTTAAGTTTAGTGACAACATGTTACAATGTTTACATAATGGTACAATGACTGGTAGGTTACTGTTTTTATGATTGCTTGACACAAATTCCACGATTTCAATTCAAATCTTGTGATTTGATTCCGATCTTTATTCAATATCGAATCATTTGGATAAATATTAGCTACTGGTAATTTTTCTCAAAAAAAAAAAATCTCACCTAATGCTGTAAATATACAGAGCCCTGTCAGCTGGTATTATTATTAAAGGTTAAAAATAACAACTCAAATTAAATATAATGTGGTTTTTACTAGGCTATAATAACAACATTACAATATTTTAATGATATACTGTAATTAAAAATATAATAAATATTTAATATAGTGCACATATTTAGCAAAATACTCCTCTCTCTATAAATAATTTGTCTAGCCAACTAATGTCCAATCAAATGGCTTTCCTGAGATAAATGTAATTTTATTGACCTCTTTCCATTGTTGAAAAACACTGATTGATCGATATTATGTATGAGGCATAAACATTTCATTAAGTTGTACTGTATCTTTCAACACACCTATTTTTCATTCGTGTTTATTTACTAATAACTAATTATTATAGTTTTGCATGTTTAAATTAGTTTGTATTTTAATATCGTTTTCAAATTTCCTATAAATTTCAGTTTAGTTTTAGTTAGTTTCATTAATGGTTTAGTTAGTTTTAGTTTAGTTTTTATTTTCTGAACACATTTAGTTTTTATATATTTAGTTTCCGTTTTTGTAATTATAATTAAGTAGAGTTAACAGAATACTTCCAGTAAAAGACATTTAATTTAGCAAAGTTTAATGTTTGCAGTTTAATAATACAAATAAAATAATTGTTGAGATTGAACAAAGAACCAAACAAATGCAACTTAAACGTATCAAAGTAAAAATGATTAATTCATATCAAAGATGAAATCTTGTTAAACATGTGTTGTATAAGAAAAATATAGAAAAATGTGCGTATGATAATTATGATTATTCTTTTATGGTTATTTCTAAGATTCATCTTTTCAAATATTATTCTTGTATTGATCCATTTATGCTTTTTGTCTATTATATATTTTAATATCATATACTTACAGTTATACTCGTATTCATGACATAGTTTACTTCTACTCTGACAAATGTATGTCTATTTGTGGCCTGACATGCTATTTGTATTTTCCGTTTTCTTATCAGTGTGGTCTTCTGTCTAATCTTGTTGATTATTAAGTTTCACATGAGATGGTTATCTTACCTGAAATTAAGGTACAGCTGTTTTTGCATACGGTCTACATGATAGAAATAGGCCTACTTTTTTGGCCATTTTGGCTTCTTAAGGCTGCAAAAGAGCCGTAACGGTCATACATGTCTTTCTTGTTTACATTGAAAAATAAAGTAGAGCAGTTCAATGGAAAAACTTGATTTTCCGGTAAAGGATGAGAGCTTATTAATTACGAAAACAATAATTTATTTTTGCTAATTATTATTTTATTTCAGTTAGTTTTTCAGTAACTCTTGTTAGTCTCGTTTCGTTTTTCATTTATGTTGACATTTCTATTTTATTTCGGTTTAGAAAATGTTTTTTGACAAATAGTTTTAGTCTTAGTTTCAGTTTTCGTTTACGAAAATAACCTTGTCTGTCACGTCACATTTACAAGCGCCAAAACGCTATTATTTGAATTTCGCAATAAAATTGACAGAATCTGAGAGCTGAGACTTTGTTTCCTATCAAAAGTAACCTGCTCTGTCTAGTCTGTTGGTGTCAGTGTCCTCTTTGCTTCGCGATTTTTCTCTGTGTGAGAAAATGGATGTGTGGTGTGAGAGTGTGTGAAAAATGTAAATTGCGTGAGTCCACACTGAATAAGTGAGAGTTGGCAGGCCTGCTCTCTCTGCTCAGTGTCGGTTATCTTATAGCCTAAATATCGCCATATAACAGAAATATAATTTTTTTTGGCCATCAGTTCAGTGTCTGTCTGCTCGGCATCCAATTTCACCTGTTCTCCGCGCTGCACACTGCAAAAAGTCACAACATTACCATACGTGCCACACGTGCCACACGTGCCACTGCCTAAAGTGAAACGGACTGGTCTTCTTTTTATTAGCGGTATAGAAAATGGGAAAACGTCTCGGTTACGTATGTAACCTTTGTTCCCTGAGTAGGGAACGAGACACTGTGAATATCGCTATGGGAACACCTTTGGTGTGGAAGAATGTCTGAAGCCCTTATACCATCACACCAGTTTAATTGGCCAATAGTGCTTAGCACCACACAAAGAATACATCACGTACGCTTCATATTAGTGTGCTGCGCGCAATTTCCACATATTCCATGACGAAGGTACCACTATTCAAGTATGGGAAGGCCGGTATCGCAGTGTCTCATTCCCTACACAGGGAACAAAGGTTACATGCGTAACGAGACATTCCCTCTCATAGGTCTCTCAACACTGCGGATATTGCTATGGGAACGATTATACTATAACGCCTTCATGTACCTGAGAATAGCTGGAAGACTGTGGAAAGTGTCCGCTCACGCAGATAAGACCTGGGAGCCGGGAGCCATCCTCACATCCAGACCGCAGAACTTGATAAAAGTGTCCAGAGAGGACCATCCTGCCGCAACACAAATATCCTCCAAAGAAGAGCCCCTAAAAAAAGCTTGAGAAGAAGCAATTCCTCTAGTGGAATGGGCACGCACACCTAGAGGTTAAGCCAAACCACCCACCACATAAGCCGCCGAGATAGCCTCAATCACTCGATGAGACATTCTCTGTTTGGTGACACCAGCCCCTTTGTTTTTACCACACAAACAAACACACAAACAATTGCTCCGATCTACGCCACTGGGCTGAGCGGTCGACATAGACCTTCAGTGCCCTGACTGGGCAGAGGCCGAGAGGCCGTGCATAACTCCCAGTTATGTGGAAAAAGACAGCAAAACCACCTGCTGGGAACGAAAAGGGGTTGACACGACTTTAGAAACGTATCCTGGTCTGGGACGCATCAAGACTTTAACCAGTCCCAGGGCAAAGTCCATACAGGAAGGGCTGACAGAAAGAGCCTGCAGGTCCCCTATTCTCTTAAGAGAGGAAAGGGCCACCAAAAAAACGTCTTAAGAGTCAAAAACTTCTCTGACATAGATTCTAATGGTTCAAATGGCCGACTTGCCAGACCTTCCATAACAATGGCTAAATCCAAAGAGGGAATTCGTACAGGGCGGAAAGGCCTAAGCCATCTCGTCCCTTGTAGAAAACGAGAAACCAGGAAGTGACGTCCAACGGAAACACCTCCTATTGGTACATACTCTGCTGAAATAGCCGCCACGTACACCTTACCAGTGGCCGGGTCCACACCTGCCGAAAAATGAGGAACTCCAGTATTGAACTCACAGGGCCATGAACTGGGTCCAGGTCGTGCTGGCTGCATCAGGAGGTGAACAGCCTCCATTTATAAGCATACAGACGCCTCGTAGTGGGGGCCCTAGAATTAAGGATAGTATCTGTAATCTCAGCCGAGAGTCCAGAATACATTAGTGCGCCCCGTTAAGGGGCCAAACCCACAGCTTCCATAGATCCGGACGGGGATGCCAAATTGTACCCTGGGCCTGAGTCAACAGGTCTGATCTGAGGGGAACCTCCCACGGAGGGCCGACTAACAGACTGACCAGGTCTGTAAACCATATCTGAGTGGGCCAAAACGAGGCCACCAGCAAAAAATGTCTCACTCTGACTACTTTTACTCTGAGGAGGACCGCTGAGAGTAATCGAATTGGTGGAAAGGCATAAAGCCTGGCCCTGGGCCACTCCTGAACCAGAGCATTCAGTCCCAGAGGCGATGGTGGAGACCGGGAGAACCAGAGTGGGCAGTGCGTAGTCATGTTCGACGCAAACAAATCTACCTCCGCTCTACCAAACCGCTGCCAAATGAGGCTCACTACTTGAGGGTGCAACCTCCATTCCCCCGGTTCCAAGCCCTGCCTTGAAAGCGGGTCTGCTTCCAGGTTCAGATGGCCTGGAATGTGAACTGCCCTGACAGACAGAAACCTGGTCTGTGCCCAAAGGAGGACACGCTTTGTCAACCTGTACAGGGGACGCGAGTGTAGACTTCCTTGGTGATTCAGGTACGAAACTACAGTCATGCGGTCCGTCCTGACCAATATGTGACACCCATTCAGACAGGGTGAGAAATGTTTGAGTACCAGAAACACTGCTAGCAACTCCAAACGATTTATGTGCTACCCGCGATGCTCCTTTTTCCAGACTCCAGAAATTTGGCGACCCTGATAGACTGCCCCCCGTCCTGTGAGGGATGCATCTGTCATGATCGTCTTGCGAAGACGACAACACGCCCCCAGCTGGACCCCTCTGTAAAGGAGTGAAAGTCTCGACCACGGACATAGCGCATAAAAACCTTGTGCATGTGATCATTACTCTGCAAAGTGGGTGGCAATGGGGTGTGATTCCTTGATTTTTGATCCACCACTGAAACGGTTGCATGTGGAGCAGGCCCAATTGAACCGAAGGGTATGCTGCTGCCATAAGACCCATCAGTCTGCGGCACAAACCCACCTGGACTCGACATCCTGTCCTGAATTGACTCAGACAGTACTGCAATGACTGAACATGTGCGGGAGACAGCCGTGCTCACATTGTGTGAGAGTCTAGATCCATGCCCAAAAAAGTCATGTGTTGACGTTGCAGCAACACACTCTTCTGAAGGTTTATGAATAAACCCAAGCTCCTCAAATGGCTGAGTACCAAGTTTTGATGTACTATTGCCAAGTCCTGACATCGAGCTAATATCAGCCAATCGTCCAGGTAGTTTAAAATTCGGACGCCCTGGCCAGAGCTACGTCCATACACTTTGTGAACGTTCAAGGAGCCAGATCCAATCCGAATAGAAGAACACGGTATTGATACGCTTTGTCCTCGAAAGCGAACCTGAGGAACTTCCTGTGCCTCTTGACGACCTAGATGTGGAAGTACGCATCCTTCAGATCAATAGTCACAAACCAATCTCCGGTTTGGACATGAGTGAGTGGACACTTCAACGTCAGCATTTTGAATTTGCTCACTCTGAGCACAAGGTTTAGGCGACGTTAAGTCCAGTATTGGACTCAAGCCACCATCCTTTTTAGGCACAATAAAATAGCGGCGGTAGAGGCCTGACTCCATCTGAGTGAGGGGTATTTCTTCTATAGTCCCTTTCTCTAGGAGTGACACAAGCTCCTGATTCAGAGTCGAAATCTCCCCAGGACTAACCGTTGTGAGAAGGATCCTGCCGAAAGGAGGTGGGCCTTTCCTGAATTGGATGGTGTAACCGTGTCGAATGGTATGTAACACCCATTGCGAGACTTTGGGCAGGCGCTGCCACACGGCCCAGAACCCTTCTAGGGGCGTTAGCCGTTCTTCCTCTGGAACCTGCCGAACTGCAGGTGTCAGTATATTCGCTGACTGTAGAAAGCCCTTGGCGTCTACAGAAACAGGATATATGAATGGAGTGACTACGGTAGTCATAGTCTGGTCCCCCTGCATAGGGTTCTGAGGCACATAAGTGGCGGAAACCTCTACAACAGGGAACCATCTCATCGCCCGATTGGGCTGGCCCACCACGTCGAACGTGGGGGTTCTGAACGCCGTCATAAATGGGACACATGCCGTAACCCTAGGGCTTTTCCCGGAACTCAGAAGGCGTGAGTGCGTGGAGTGTTGCTCATCGAGGGAGCCCCACCCGATGGGCCAAACGGTGGGCGCATCCTAGGGCCCCAGTCTCTGTGTGGGGGCTCCATAGGCAATGGTTCACTTTGCTGTGCCTCATGGGGGCGCTGTAGGGAAGACGATTGCGAACGAACTGTAGGTGGTTGTCGCTCGCTCTCCCTAGGCCTACGTGGAATAAGCTGGCGGAAAACAGCAGAAAACAGTTATTTCGCTGCTCGAAATTTTGCCAATTAGACCGTCCTTGGACATAGGGGTATCCAACAGGAAGGTCTTGTCTATTTCCTTGATGCCAGTAAGAGTGAGCCAAAGATGGCGCTCTACTGACACCATACCCGCCATGGACCGGCCTACTGCTCGGAAAACAGCAGAAAACAGTTATTTCGCTGCTCGAAATTTTGCCAATTAGACCGTCCTTGGACATAGGGGTATCCAACAGGAAGGTCTTGTCTATTTCCTTGATGCCAGTAAGAGTGAGCCAAAGATGGCGCTCTACTGACACCATACCCGCCATGGACCGGCCTACTGCTCGGGCAGTGTGCTTGGTAGCTCTAAGAGCTAAGTCAGTGGCCCGCCTGAGCTCTTTAACAGCCTCTGGATTCAGGCCTTCTACCTCATCCAACTCTTGGATGAAGTACAGCAATTGAATGAAGAGAGGCTGCTGCCTGTCCAGCGACCATTTAGGATTTCCCATCCAAAGCGAGCAGGGGCATGGCTAGTCAAATAGCGATAGTCCAGCTTTGACTGGGCCTGAGTTTGAGCAGGCTTGCTGTCCCAATCCAGCCCCAGCTTGTTTACAGCTCGATTAACCACATCTAACAGCTCGTTATAGGATGGAGAAGTGCGCTTTTCCTGTCCGCTCGGAGGGAGAGAGCCACACAAATCGCCTATAAGCTCCTCAGAATCAGAGGCCGCCGTAGACAAAAAGTCATCGTCGAACTGGCCACAACCGAAAGAAATCGCATCGTGAGCTTCTGGATTAGGCCGCAAATCATCAAGAAACGAAAATTACGGGGTCCGAGCCACGCTAGTCTGCGAGCAAGCGGCTCCGAATATTTGAATATTCCGTCTGCTCGCTCTCCATGCATTCAAGCTCATAATCATCACCCCAAGCATCCATCTGGTGCAGCGCCTCTGCAACCGCAGAAATGGAGAGGCGGGGGTAAGACGCTAGGCCTTCTTTCCTCAGAAAGCGGATGAGTCTGGAGTGAAAACTTTCAAACGCAGGCTATCATAGTTAAGACAGTCAGATAGGCTGTTAAGCACCGCCTGGGCATGTTTAAGACCCAGACATTGCATGCACCTGTCATGAGTGTCTCTTCCTGCAATGATCCTTTCACACGAGTCAATGCATTTCTTGAAACTCATCATCTCCACTTGAGAGGTGTAGTAAAACTGCTCTGAATTACAGCAAAGAACACAACAAACATGCTTTCCTATGGGCAACAGAAAATCCACTTCCCGAAGGAATAAAATCTGAGCAAATAGCACGCAACACACTAATATGAAGCATACGTGACGCATTCTTAGGGTGGTGCTAAGCGCTATTGGCCAATCAAATTGGCGTGATGGTATAAGGCAGGGCTCTAGAGTGCGACCACAATTTGTAAGGGTGCGACTGGGGTGGTGATGGCGCAGTGGATAAGACACATGCCTTCGGTGTGAGAGACCCGGGTTCGAATCCACAGTGAGACACCAATGTGTCCCTGAGCAAGACACTTAACCCCTAGTTGCTCCAGAGGAGTGCGACCTCTGAAATATAGCAATTGTAAGTCGCTTTGGATAAAAGCGTCAGCTAAATGAATGAATGTTAATGTTGAATGACTAAAATTTTCCTAGGTCGCACCAGTGCACCTAACGTCCTCGCATCCGCTGCCTCTCCACGAACAAAGTGTTTGTTCTCCTTTGATGGAACTCACACTCATGGTTGGATCATATCGTGGTCTAAACCAATCAGAGAGAGAGATGGGGCGGGTCTTTGCCTCTGATTGGCTGTGGTCCAGATATTCCTGTAGGCCTACACTGCTCCGTGCTGTGTGTTTGAAATTGCGACCTGAGCACCAGAGAATCAGTTACGGCAATCAGCATCAGCAGAATAAACACAAGAAAACAGACAACGAACAATGAAAAGAAATAGACCCATAGAGAGTTTTTTCTTTAAGAAAAGCAGGCCTGTTCCCCCCAACACTCTCCCCGGTTAATGCTCCGACAACAGCCCAGACATGGAGCTCCTTCAGCCACCAGTCTCCCCAGTCCCTGGTAAGATGCCAAGCCCTGGTCCTTCGTCGGAGATGGCATCCAACTCAGAGCCTACCGAGCCTGAGCTAGAGACTCAGAATAAAAAGGGGAAAACATATAAATTTCGTAAAGACTGGTTAGACCAGTTTCCCTGGTTAAGGTTTAATAAGAAAGAGAACGTAATGCACTGCATTTATTGTAAAGAATGTGGCCAGAACATGGCAGGGAACAGTGCATTTGTAAGCGGATCAACAACGTTTCAAATCGAAACGCTGAAAAAGCACAATATTTGATGCGTGATAAGTGTGTGACTAAAGTGGCCCCTCTCCCGGCTGCATTTCAGCGGCAGGCAGCAGCTATCAGGTCCTCAGAACAATCAGAGATGATAATAAAATTCAACATCGCCCATAACATTGCAAAAGAAGAGCTGTCATTCACTAAATTTAGATTGGAAATTATTCTGATGAAGAAAAATGGATTAGACGTGAACCCGACGTACAGCAATGACGTTGCATGATGTGCCCAATTTATTGGGGTAGCCTAATGGCCGTCACATTTTAAAAAAAGACGACTGTTACCATAGCGAATTCCACATGTCATTTATGATCGACGGTTCAGGGAAGCACTTTTAAACAGTAGCACTTTCTATTTTGAAATGTCTATTTTGAAATGTTTCTTTTGCTTAAAGGACAAGTTTGGTATTTTACACTTAAAGCCCTGTTTTAAGATCATTTCTCGGGAAATAGAACGGTTAAGATTGAAATTTGGACCAATGCTGCTGTCCCGAGAATTTTCGGTTTCTGTATTAGCACCCCCCCCCCACCTCCACAATGGTCTCATAGGTGCACTGGAACAATCATTCATAAAACGCATTAAACTTTAGTTTACAAAGACATGAAACTCACCGAGTGGTCTGGGGTGTTCACTGATATGCTCACACAAAAATCGCTGCAAAAGATGCTTTCCAACTGGTTTTATCGTAGTTTTTGTCCAACTCCATTGACTTAAGTCAGGACGAAAACTACGATAAAACCTGTTAGAAAGCATCTTTTGCAGCGATTTTTGTGTGATCAACATATCAGTGAACACCCCAGACCACTCGGTGAGTTTCACGTCTTTGTAAACTAAAGTGTAATGCGTTTTATGAATGATTCTTCCAGTGCCCCTATGAAACCATTGTGGAGGTGGGGGGGGGTGCTAACACAGAAACTGAAAATTCTCGGGACAGCAGCATTTGTCCAAATTTCAATCTTAACCGTTCTTTCATCAGAAACGATCTTAAAACAGGGCTTTAAGTGTAAAATACCAAACTTGTCCACCCTCTGATGGTCTTAAAAAAAAAATCACACTTGTGGTCTTCGGGGTCTATTGGACCCCAGACAATAAAATTTAATTTTGTAACAGAACAATATTTTTTTTTCTAACAAATATAATTTTTCTCTGTTTATTAATGTTTTTACTCAACATTTGTGCAGTTTTTGGAGGATTTATGATTTATTTTTAATTTCTCTAAATAAATAAATAAACATTTATTTAAATAGGATTTTACAAAAAAACAGCATTTTACATTAAATTAAATTTATTAAAAACCCAGATTTCAAAATTTCATTCCTGGGGATACCATGGATAATTTTACAAGGTTTAATGTAAGATTTTTGCCCATTTTTTTTGAAAATACAGGTTAAAATTTGTAATAAATCACTTTAACCACTAGATGGCTATAGAGCTCCATAAGGCCTATATGCTATTTGAATTACTGAAAGATTCTAAAGTTTCTAAAGTTGGATTCAGTTGGATTCATATATAAAAATTTTAAAACACAATTATAACAAAAATAAAATACTTTTTGTCAAAGTTTAGCATTTTTTTTGTACTGAAAAAAACAACAGTTTTTCAATAATGTTACAGTATGATTATAATCAAACCTGAACAACATGTTACAAACATAAATGTTGGAGTCTTAAGATTGTATCATTTATTTCAACTGAACTACAATAACAAATTAGCAAATAAAGCAGTAAAAAAAAAAATTTGTAAAAAAAAAAGATTTGCGTTATTTTCTGCGTTGTTTCTGATTTTGATGATGAATTTTGTCTATTTTGAGTCCAATGATAAATAAATATGTATTTATTTATTTATAGATATTTAAAATATATAATAAATCCTCCAAAAACTGTACAAATGTTGAGTAAAAACATTAATAAATAAAGTAAATTTATATTTGTAAAAAAAAAAAAATATTGTTCTGTTACAAAATTAAATTGCATTTTTTGGGGTCCAATGGACCCCGAAGACCACGAGTGTGACTATTTTTGTCACGCCTACATAAAAACAGATAACGTTCCGTTTAAATTTTTTTTTTGTAGATCTAGGAAGTGTTGAGAGCCGTAGGAAGTTTCATACCATTTGGAAAAAGAGAAAATTTTTATTAATTCAAGCAAAAGTCATTTGGGGTCCTCAGTGAAGCACTTTAAACATTTTTTTTTAAAAAAAGATTTTCATTTTTATATACAGTATTGTGCTTCAAATAAAAAAAAGTATTTACCTACACCTTATTCTTGTTTAAAATAATTTACATAATATGAATGTATATGGAGGTGATAAAAAGGTGACCTTGAAATTGTGGCGTTAAAGGCAACGCGAGCCAAGGAAAAATTTGGGTGCACCTAAATTTTGTGCTGGTGCACTTTAAAAAAGTTAGTCTGGAGCCCTTGTATAAGGGCTTTTGCGATATGATTAATCGTGCAGCACTACTGTTTAGTAATGTCTTTTTAGAGCTGCTTTACAGCAGATTTTAATTCTGTTTGCATCATTGAATCTTATTTTCCTGTTCATCACTGAAAAGCTGCTTTGACACCATCTATAAAGTGCTATATATAGGTGACTTGACTTGATTAAACATTTCTGAACACTATACAATAGCTTACCTTTTAAAAGCATGCACACAAGCAAGCCTACATTCACTGTTTGTTATTAGAGCTCGACATCGCCATCTGCTGGAAGGACAACATATTTCTATATTATCGTCTTGCTATTTTAACTTACCCACACCAAAGTAGAGAGGACTGATGAAGATGGCAGCAGTGGGCACGATGTATTGCACCAACATGGGAATCATGGACGCTCGAAAAACTAACTCCTGTTAATGGAGCCACCACCTGGTTCCTAAGCCATCATAAATTTCTCACACACTTGCTCCATGACCGAGAATTTGCTCGTGAGAATCTGCAACTGAAGAGAAGACAGCAATAACATACCATAGTGAGTGTCAGTAGCAGCAGAGTGGCAGGCACAATACCCTGTGGTGGACAGAATGGTGGACTTGGCTGTAACAAGTTCAAACATACAGTACATCATATTAAATTAAATTAACTAAAACAAATAATTTATATTAACTTACTAAAAAAGAATACTCTTTAACACTTGAGAAAGTACCTGAATATTGAATTATGCATGGATCTCACTGGCATGCAGCTCACACTCACCCTGACTTTTATGTAATGCCAGTAAAACCAGAGTTGAAACAGCTGACACACACACACACACACACACACACACACAAAACACTGGTGAAACCAAACGCCTTTTTATTTTGTTTGGATGATCCCTAAAGAATGTACAGAGAATATGACATAATTTAAACATTTTAAACTGCAACTGAACTGTTCTTCAATTAGAGAAATAATAGCCCAGTGCTTTGCATATACAGCTTGATCACTACCTGGGTAAGTTGCCCCTCCTCACAAACTCCCAACATACAAACAGACAAGCAGTAAACAACACATAACATACATCTAACACTCTCCTTCAAAAGTCTCCGAGAGGGTTTTGATTGATAACATCGTCCGTTATTCCAAAGAAACATGCTGCTCTCTGAAAAGTAGATAACGAGCTGCTTGCAGTTCATTACGTAGCTGTTATCAAGCTCGAGCAAAGCAGTGGAATAGCATGTTGTTGTTTTTTTGTCCAGTTTATGCATGTCTTCTCATGGTCAACTATACTTTATAATCAACAACTGAATTATTAAAATGTTTTAATAATTGAAGTGGCTATACATTTTTTACTTTTAAAATGCAATTTACCAGTGTTTGGATTTGCAACTCAGACTGGTTTGGCTGTTTTTTAGAAGTTTAGAGAGTCAAACATTTTTTCATATTAAATTAATATTACGATTTGTTTATATTAAATACATATTCAGATTACTAGTTTTACTAGATCGTAAAGAATAAGACAGATGTTGTGGTTGAACAAAAGAAGCCTCGGCCGAAAATCAGAATTAACAATAATAACATAGACACAAACATTATTTATTTATTTATTTACAAGTAATAAAAGACAAAAAAAAAGAAGCAAAAATAGTTATGTTTCCACAAAAATTACCCGCCAAATACCCATGTGAAGCAACATATGATAAGCGTCTAAACCGTCTAAACTAGCAATATCATTAACCTGGGGGGAAAAATAAACGTAATTGAGTTTCATTACAATAGCATGTCTCACACACTCCGATTTAATTCCGATATTTTTTACAAGCGTGCATGTGTTCATTCCTCCAGTGCAGGTTTCAAGGTCGTGTGTTCAAACGCCACCGCCTCTTTTGTTGTTTTTGACTACCGGACTTTTATTTTGAAGGCCAATCTCGTGCGCTTCTCTGTTGCAATAGCGTAGCCGCTTTCACGCTGTTCTTCACACTCTCGGCATGGCTGCGGATAGCACAATGTCTAATGGTCAGGAAACGGCCTCGCTGAACGGCGAACCCGTGCTCAAGCGCTCCAGAGACAGTGTGGACTCGCTGCGGATCCTGCGGGAGCCCCAGAATAAAGTGACCGTAGTGTTGGGAGCTCAGTGGGGAGATGAGGGGAAAGGGAAAGTGGTCGACCTCTTGGCAATGGACGCCGACATTGTATGCAGATGCCAGGTGTGTATCCAACCGCGCATCAATTTGTGTTTATAACAGTTTATGAGAAAACATTATGTCTGTGCTGTCTGAGGATTGCGTTTATTACACAGTTTAATTGAGGTAAAAGCGTAAAAACAAACAACCACTTTCAGAAGACGCAATGAAGCCGAAGTTCCCTTTATTGTTGTCATCGCCATCGCCACTTTTTGGCGCCAGGACAAGTGATGTAACGTTTCCTGCGGCTCTGTTTTTATCTTATCGCGATACTTGCGCTCATGTTTGCATCAACTGTGTGTTATCAGGGAGGAAATAACGCGGGACACACAGTGGTCGTTGACTCGGTTGAGTACGACTTTCACCTGCTTCCTAGTGGCGTTCTCAACAAAAAGGCTATCTCATTTATTGGTATGTTTTGTTTGATCTTCCTATGAAATCACTTGTTGCTTTACCCGCCCCCTAGTTTTTACTAAGTGTCCGTTTCATTATGTATTTATAACTCTCCATTAAAACGTAGTAATTTCTCATTGAATTGTTCTTGTTTCATTGTTTGGGATCGGATGTTAACCTTTGACCTGTTGTTGTGATTGTTGAGATCCTTTCTTTTTCTTTCCCACAGGAAATGGTGTTGTGATACACCTGCCAGGGCTTTTTGATGAGGCCGAGAAGAACTTGCAGAAAGGCGATGGTAAAATGATCAGTATATGGAGTGAAATACACAACAATGTTAAACATGAGGTCATTGTGATATAATTTGCTTAATATATATTCCATGTATTTAAGACATATCAGGGCTGGACAATGTAGCTAAAAATGTGTACCTTAGTATTTTTGCAAATGAAAAAGACATGATCTGGATTGAACAGCTATTGTTACAAAGTACATACAAATGGTTTACTGTAAAATCAGTGAGAATTTTTTTTATAATCTGGACCTAGTGGTGACCAAGTACTTTTGTTTTAGTAAACGAACACAAAAGGAAGATTTAAGTCATATTTACTTAACTTAAGGGTACTTCACGTGCAGTGTACAATAACGTATAACATATACATTATAATAATAACGTACAATATGAAAACATGAAATATACAAATATGAAAATTATACAAAAAGTGCAGTCTTCCTTAAAAAAGCTGTGGTTGTTGCAACAACAAAATCAGTACTTTGTAGAACAAAGAAACATAGAAGTATCACACATTACATAGAACAAGTGGAAAGTCTATTAGTTTGCAAGACTTAATGCACAGATCTATTCTGACATACAGTATCAGATTTTTTCATGACGGTTTTCACTGTCAAAATATTGCCTTTTCAAATTTAATCCCGCCTTTAAATAAGGTTGTCAAATAAAAAAAAAATCTGCAATGTGTAGATGGTAGCATGAAAAATATATATGTATGGTTGTTTTGTGTTTTTTCAGCTCTGTTAGATGTATTAATGCTGTTTTTACATTAACCCCTTTACGTCAAAGATCGCAGTCAGCCCCAGATTATTGTTGTTCAACATTCACTGCACGTTAAAACATCCCACTTGTACTTGATCTGAAATCGTGAATGGGCAGTTCTCCGTTCGAGACATTAGAGTGCAGGAGAGTTATAAGGGCCATAAATAACTTCTTTAGCATTTTTATTAGCCTTCTCTAAAAACACATAACATGGTCTTATGAAATGATTCAGAAAATGCATAGTTTGAGACATAATCCTCAGATTTGAAATGAAGTTTGACCACACTTGTGGCTTCACTGTAATTTTGGTTATAAGTTGTTATACCACATTTATGTAATATTTTTATACATTTCAACTTATATTCTTATTATTTTTGTTTTTATGTTTGAGCTTATATATCTTCATATTAATAACAGTCTGAGTAATTCTGAGTCTTGAATTGTAAACTCTCAAGTGTCAGCTTTTTAAATATGTTGATTATGTCTATCCAGAATGACTTGTGAGCAGCAACTTTTTTTATTTTGGGTATGTCATATATGCCCCACTTGCCAAAATGAGGGGTGTCTAGTAAGGGGTTAATGAGTTTTATTTTTTTTGGCTTTGTTTATATTAGGACTTCAAGGATGGGAGGAACGACTGAAGATATCTGACAGGGCACATATTGGTACGGTTTTGTTTGGACTTCATGAGTAATTTTGACGTATTCCAGATGACATGCTTTTGTCTCGGATAAATAAAAATACCAGGAAACTTATATCAATGACATTAGAATTAGAGCTGTTCTCTTTTTCTGTGTAGTGTTCAACTTCCATCAGGCTGTTGATGGGATACAGGAGCAGCTGAGACAGCAGCAGGCGGGGAAAAAGTGGGTTTTCTTTTCTTTCTTTTTTTTCCACTTATAACAGCTCACATTTGCAGATAATTTTCTACGAGATTGATATTGAGTTCACCCTCCTTTGTTTTACAGTTTGGGCACCACTAAGAAGGGCATTGGACCTGCATATTCCTCTAAAGCAGCACGTAATGGCCTGAGAGTGTGTGATCTGGTCTCAGACTTCTCAGTATTTGAGGAAAAGTGAGCATAATGATAGATTTCTATTTAATATTTCAGAAAACTACTTGATTACATAGAATTCTGTGTATTGTTCTTAATAATCATATCTGCTTTTGTTAGACTTTCTTTCTCTGTGACAATTAGGACTTCATGAAGACAGATTATAACTTGTAAATATCTCTCTGCAGATTTCGGGTGCTGGCTGGTCATTTTCAGACCACATATCCTAACCTTAATATTGATACTGATGCTGAGCTGGAGCAACTGAAGGTGATTAGCATCTGTTCATCTTTCAGTATGTGTTCAACTTCTAAATCATGAACCTGTCCAGTAGTATTTTCTCCATTTCACCCACAGGGTTATACTGCGAGGTTACGGCCCCTAGTAACTGATGGGGTTTATTTCATGCACAAAGCCCTTACTGGACCAAGCAAGAAGATTCTGGTGGAAGGAGCTAATGCTGCCTTACTGGATATCGATTTTGGTATGATTGTCAACCCCGCATAAACGGGAAGATCCACTGGTGTGCTTTAAAATGTTTTGACCTTGAGAACAGTGGAATTTGTATTTGACCGTGTGAATGATACAAATGTCGTCTTAACATAGGATGTTTCCATCTCTCTCAGGGACCTACCCCTTTGTGACCTCATCAAACTGTACGGTCGGAGGCGTTTGCACAGGCCTTGGAGTCCCTCCATCTCATGTTGGCCGTGTGTATGGAGTGGTGAAGGCCTACACCACCAGGGTGGGAGTGGGAGCATTCCCTACTGAGCAAGATAATGTGAGTCTGTGTCAGGGTGTGTTTTGAAGAGGAGTCGGGGGAAAACTTGTGACATATCTGCACATGTATTGTACTTGAAAATTGAAAATATTCTCTTATTTTCTAGGAAACTGGTGATCTGCTGCAGAGCAAAGGGAGGGAATTTGGCGTCACAACAGGCAGGCGGCGTCGCTGTGGATGGCTGGACTTGGTTTTGGTTCGCTATGCCCACATGGTTAATGGTTTTTCAGCGTGAGTTATGTTCAGTGTTTTAGTTTCACTACCGTTCTAAAATTTGAGCTCAGTATGATTTTTATAATATTTTGTCTCTTCTGCTCACCAAGGCTCAATTTATTTTATCAACAAATAAAAAGTAATATTGTGAAATATTACAATTTAAAATAATGGTTTTCTTTTTATTATATTTGAAAATATAGTTTATTGCTGAATTTTCAGCATCATTACTCCAGTCTTTAGTGTCACACGATCCTTCAGAAATCATTTGAATATGCTAATTTGCTGCTCAAGAAACATTTCTTCTTATTATTAATGTTGAAAACAGTGCTGCTTAATAGTTTTGTGCAAACTGTGATACTTTTCCCCCAGGATTCTTTGATGAATAGAAAGTTCAGAAGAGCATCATTTATTTGAAATAGAAATATTCTGTAACATTAAAAATGTCATTACTGGCACTTTTGATCAATTTAATGCATCCTTGCTGAATAAAATTAACTTCTTTAAAAAAAATCTTTTGGTAGAGAGTACAAGTGGGACAGTTATGTAATTGTAACAGTTTGAACCAGTCTCTATTTTTCTTTGTTGTAGCTATTACAAAGATTGAACTTAAGATTTGTTCAGTTTAATTTAACAACTCTTTTCCTTCTGTTTCTCTCAGCATTGCACTGACCAAGTTAGACATTCTTGACACATTGCCAGAAATAAAGATTGGCATAGCTTACACAGTTGATGGAAAGCCTCTTCCCAGTTTTCCTGGTAAGTTACCAATTTTAACACATGTTCAGATTTGTCACGGATTACAATCATATTCACACACATTACAATATTACCATGCTATTTGTCATTTACTAGCATAGACCTTTTCTGATAATGGAGGGGTAATATTTGTATATTTCAGCAAACATGGACGTCCTCACAAAGGTTCACGTGACTTATGAGACGTTTCCTGGCTGGTGTTGTAGCACTGAGGGAGTGCGCAGTTTTGATGAGCTGCCATCACAGGCTCAAGCTTACATTCACTTTATCGAGAATTTCCTGCAGGTCCCAGGTAAAAATACACATACTATATCATTTATTCATTTAGAATGTTTCAGCCACTGACATATGCAGCAACAGAATGAAATATGTCCCACTGGCATGCTTAGAAATGACGAAATGATTATTAGAAAATGTTTTCTCTTTTTAGTGAAGTGGGTGGGAGTTGGCAAGTCAAGAGAGAGCATGATAAAGCTGTTCTGACGAGGGGAACGGGAAAGACGGAACTTTATTTGATGGTCTGCCAGGACATCCGTCGTCATAACTGTTGGAGGACCAGAACTTTCTTTTATGCATCAGCGCTGAGATTAAGACTAACCATGGGTTTAAAATCCACTGAATGTTCCACTCCAAGTGAACACCAGCATTGTGTATAGAGGTCAGGTCTGAGCACCAGACCCCTTCCCTGCATTCGTAATTCCTTGACTTGTACCCATTTGTTTCAAAGCGCATCCCAGAGCTGCTCAGAACATACCTCTGTCAATCATTCGTAGTTAGCTTAAGTCTGTCTGAAAGTGATGAATTTCAGAACTTCAGACTGAAGGGCGTCTTCATTTTATTGTATATCTCTTAAAATCAAACTTAGCACTCTGAGCATTTAAATTACCATATTCATTGCTATTTGGTGGATAAAACCAAACTGATTTTTAAGATGGTCATGTACTGTTTATTTTTTTATGTAATCAAGTGTGATGGTTTTTTTTAATTCAGTGTTTGTGTATACTCTTAAGATTAATTTGATGTGGTTTGAAATACCAAAAGGGACTTTCACACAAGTCTTTGTGATATTGAAAGAAAAAAAGGCAGTTAACCTGTCAGTGATTAGTGCACTCAGACACAGCTTTTGAATCTATGAACAAGTTACACATGCACAGATATACATTGCATTCCATCTAGTGCAACTCATTTGCTGCTTTTAAAAAAAAAAAAAAAAAAAGTGCAAAACTAATTATGGTTTTAATTGATATTTGATTAGAGTTTTTCCTCTGAAAAACTATAGGCTATGCATATATTCTGTTTTTGATTAAACTTAAAAGATGAAACTATTTTAACGCACGAAATGTACCACATAACAGCTACTTGTTTGAAAATGAAAGTAGTTGTAAGGTAAAAATGATACTAAAATTCTCAATATATTTTGCAATATCCGTTATGAGGATATGATGAGTAACAGTTCCATCGGGATATAGGATTCAAATGAACAGGGTGATTTGTATAATCTGACTAACATTTCTTGCGAGGCTTCGGGCATTCAAGTAAAGCAATGCGTGTTTTTCTTTGTGTGCTCTATCTCGTCCTGTACCATCTGACATCTGGGATGGACGATCAGGTAAAGTTCAGCAATTCTGATTCTTTTTAAGACAAAATGCAAACATTTACTACAGGAACATAATTTATATATTCAATTGTGACTAAATTATAATAATTATTTATTGTTACTGTGTGTGAGACTTATTTTCTCCAGTTATGTGTAGTTGTAAACAGCGTAATAAGTGTTTTTAATAATAATGCTCGGTTCGTGCTTTCTGTCATGAGTTTAGTGTAAAAACAACAGTCGGGATAGATGTAGACATATCTTAATTTGTTCAACTTTTCAGTCAGTCTCTCTGTATGGACAATACACCATTAATAAGTGAACATACCTATTTAATAGGCCTACCACATGTACTTCGCTAGGCTATATAATAAGGTTTAGTTTTGTAATTATGCATAATATTCTGTTATTAGGCCTACTATGTAACAAGGAGACTAAAATAGAGTGTTACCGAAACCGAACATAATGTTGGTGTACGTGCGAATTATGACAAAACTGTGACTCACTGATGATTATGAAAATAAGTGCCAGAACACTGCAAAAGCAGTTGGAATTAGTTAATCAACATTAGCCTAGTTAGTAACCACGAATAAATAAAATAAATTACATAATTAACCAAATTATTTTATATTTAACCCTAACAGCATCCTCACAACCAATATATCAGTCATAACTCAGGTATCTCTCTCTCTCTCTCATTGGTTTAAGTATACTATGTCACTATGTTTTCTTACTGAACAGTTTTCAACAATGCTTCTTGGAGAACTAAAATAGAGATATTGAAATTACATCAAACAGATATGTCCATGTCATTCATTGTGTTCTCCATTCATTCATTCACTTTTAGCAGGGATGCTCTATGTCAACAGCATCTGTAAGCCACGTGAAACTTTAGTTAAAGTTGAGGATGAATTCCCTGAGGTGATGCACAACGGTGTGGAGCCCTCATGTGTGTCTGTGCAGCGCTGTGGAGGCTGCTGCCCGGATGAGGCTATGGTGTGTGTCAGTGTGACCAAACACACCACCATGATGCAGGTATACAAACAGAAACATACTGTATATGGAAATGTAATTGATTCAGTTCATCATCACATATCTGTTTCTCCTTTGCTTTTTCCCCCAACAAAATTACAGTTAAAGCAGTATGCCTCGAATGTACATGGTGAGATGATTATTGAGCTGCCTTTTGTTGAACACAGTGAGTGTCAATGCAGGTAATGCACAAGTCTATGACTTCACATCACAAGCTATTATTGCCGTTTTTGTTGAACTTAAACTTTCATAGAGCTTCCTTAAAATCATACATTGTATACATTTACTATCTTAAACATTAACTTTGCAAAAGAAATAAAAAAAGATGTGGCCAATTATCATTATGATCATTATTATTAATTTTTCTTTTTCTTCATAACAGGCTCAGAGATCAACTGATGTTTTTTTGAAACAGCTCAGTCACAGTCATGACATCATGATATTGTAATATGAATGATTTTATCCAATTATTTAAGTGATTATTATGGACAGTTGAAAGTATAATTGACAACATTACTTGTATGTTTAGATGTAAAAATGCTGTTTTGTTTGTTTTGTTTTTCATCTAAGAATAAAAGCTAAGAAAAACATGTAGGCTACTGTTCACTTAAGTAGCCTACAATTACTTTGTCCCTCTTTCAATTACTTTTAAAAAAAAAATTAGTTTCATTTTTTTAATGCAAATTCAATAGATAAGAACAGACAAAAATTCCTATTCCACTATCAAGCCAAAGTAGGCACTTACATTAGTAGCCTAATTAAGAAATAATAAGTAAGATTAAAAATAAGATAGGAATTAACCTAATAGAAGAAAAAAAAAGTCACAGGTTGACGTGAAAACATATTAAGAAAGAATGTTAAACATACTTATTCTGTTTGATTGCTTTCTTATTAATAGACGACTTTCACTCAATTATGTGTTTTTATAACCCCATGGGGTTAGAACTGTTGCATTATTCAAAATAAATAGATTAAGATTCACAAATAAATATAAAGAGTTTCACAAAAAAATGATAAAATTCACAAATAAATAAAATGAGATTTGCAAATAAAAAATATTTACAAATGTTTTATTATTTTACAAACACAACTCTGTCTGGCATTTATTTGTGAACCGCTTTCTGTGCATTTGTAAATCGCTGCACACATTTGTGAATAGCTTCTTGCACATTTGTAAATCCCCTCACGCATCTGTGGATTTTGAAACACTTCTAGCGCCGTCGACGTGCAGAAAAATCCACAAATAAGTAGACTCCACCCACCGTTTACTCAAGCCAATCAGATAACGGCCACATTGAGCTATTTAATATTTTTTTATTTGGAAATCTCATTTTATTTATTTGTGAATTTTATACATTTTTGTGAAACTCTTTACATTTATTTGTGGATCTTATTTATTTGTGAATTTGATACATTTTTGTGAATCTCTTTACATTTTTTGTGAATATTAATCAATTTATTTGGAATAATGCAACAATTCTAATTTATAATCCCATAATAGACTGATTTCAGTGTCCATCTGCATAACTTCAACCAACTAAACCAACTACAGGTCCTTCTAAAAAAATTAGCATATTGTGATAAAGTTCATTATTTTCCATTATGTAATGATAAAAATTAAACTTTCATATATTTTAGATTCATTGCACACCAACTGAAATATTTCTGGTCTTTTATTGTTTTAATACTGATGATTTTGGCCTACAGCTCATGAAAACCCCAAATTCCTGTCTCAAAAAATTAGCATATCATGAAAAGGTTCTCTAAACGAGCTATTAACCTAATCATCTGAATCAACTAATTAACTCTAAACACCTGCAAAAGATTCCTGAGGCTTTTAAAAACTCCCAGCCTCTTTCATTACTCAAAACCGCAATCATGATGGTCTGGGGTGCCATGTCAGCTGCTGGTGTTGGTGCACTGTGTTTTATCAAGGGCAGGGTCAATGCAGCTAGCTATCAGGAGATTTTGGAGCACTTCATGCTTCCATCTGCTGAAAAGCTTTATGGAGATGAAGATTTCATTTTTCAGCACGACCTGGCACCTGCTCACAGTGCCAAAACCACTGGTAAATGGTTTACTGACCATGGTATTACTGTGCTCAATTGGCCTGCCAACTCTCCTGACCTGAACCCCATAGAGAATCTGTGGGATATATTGTGAAGAGAAAGTTGAGAGACGCTAGACCCAACACTCTGGATGAGCTTAAGGCCGCTATCGAAGCATCCTGGGCCTCCATCACACCTCAGCAGTGCCACAGGCTAATTGCCTCCATGCCACGCCGCATTGAAGCAGTCATTTCTGCAAAAGGATTCCCGACCAAGTATTGACTATTGAGTGCATAACTGAACATAATTATTAGAAGGTTGACTTTTTTTTTTGTATTAAAAACACTCCTTTTATTGGTCGGATGAAATATGCTAATTTTTTGAGACAGGAATTTTGGGTTTTCATGAGCTGTATGCCAAAATCATCAGTATTAAAACAATAAAAGACCTGAAATATTTCAGTTGGTGTGCAATGAATCTAAAATATATGAAAGTTTAATTTTTATCATTACATTATGGAAAATAATGAACATTATCACAATATGCTAATTTTTTGAGAAGGACCTGTACATCTGCTGAGATTCAAACATAACGCCACCTTGTGTTGAACATAATAAGAGAGAATCTCTTTTAAGGAATACGTGGCAGTGACGTCAATATTTGTGTTAAGACCCGGATATTATTCACAGCCTGCACAGTTCAACCATCAGAGAGGCAGAGTGGTGAGAAATGAATCCTTATATCTTTCAGCTCACATGTTGTCATTTCCCCCTCAGTACCTCAGGACTCACGTCAGCGCTGCTCACATATCCAGATGCGTGTGAAGTTTCTTTGACCGATGAAAGCATCTATAATCACACATTCTGCTACATAGCTTAGCAGCTAGCTAGAGTTGGTTGTCAGTTAAAGAATATCAAAATTATTACAAAAATAATGAGATACGCAGGTGACATGCTGTCATACTATCGTATTGTTCTGCATTTATAACGGTGACATTACGTAGATGACTCAGGATCACAACTGTGGAGTAGCAATAGTCTATTAACATGCTGTATAGGTAGGCTAGACAGCTGTTTTGAAGAGAGATATTAAATTGAAGTGACAGTTAAGACATTGAAAATGTTACAAAAGATTTCTATTTCAAATAAATGCTTCTTTATATTCATCAAATAATCATGTAAATATGTATCATGGGTTCCACTAAAACATGTAGCACTTTTATCAATTGATAATTGTAAGAAATGTTTAAGTCAGAACATTATATCATAGACACATTCTCAGTGCTGTCTGGATGCTCTCTAGGTTATGAGACAACCACAGATGCATAATTTAAACGATAAAACAAGCATCTGCATCAGAATCATTTGGCAGAAGAATCAAAGTGAAACTGGAGGTTAGTAATACACTTTCACCTTGATTGATTTCTCTTTGCCCCTCTTAAGGTGATGAGTTGGTGCATCGATGAACGCACGTCGCCGTCACGGTCCTAGAAGCAGCCAGGACGGGGTGTACACTGGGCCTTCTCAGACCCAGTCCCAGCTGGTCCAGCAGCTGGAAACCCCCCTGGCTGTCCCAGCACCCATCGCCCCCGTCATAGACACATTCAGCATGTCCTGCCGAGACCGTACCAGCGAGTTTCAGTCTGTGTGCAAGTCCCTGCTGGGGAGACAGGTGCGATAACTCAATAACTGATTCATACTTTCTGGGAACCTGCGAGTGACTGATGATAGGTTCAACAATATAGTTTCCTTTTAGTGGAGTTTGTGTTCATACTGGTGGTAGCATGAGTTAAAAAAAAAACAAAGAATTGTTGATTTTTTTTGTCCTCTTCCAGAATGGAGCACAGTCTGTCAAAGCTGTCAACAGTGCAGTCAGAGAGCGGAGTGAATTCACGCTCTTTGCTAAGTGAGTAAAGCAAATTCTTAATCACTCATATACAGTTCAAAAGGAAAGCTTGGATTTACCTGGTTTCCGGAATGGACTGGTCATAAAATTTAATCTGATATTCAAATAAGTAACAGCAATACACACATGCACAGTCTGCTTAAATCAACAACACACATACAATTTCAATCGTTATATGTGTTTCGTGAATATATCTTTTACAAATATCATGAATTATTCTTCATTATATTATTCTTAATATCATTCGATTTTTAAAGTGACAGTTTTGAATATAAATGTATACACTACTGTTCAAAAGTTTGGGGTTAGTAAGATTTTTAAGTTTTGGGTCAGTAAGAGTTTAATTTTATTCTGCTAGGAAAGTAGCAGGAAAGACATTAATAATGCTACAAAAGATTTCTATTTAAAATAAATGCTGTTCATTTGACCTTTATATTCATCAAAGAAACCTGAAAAAAATGTTTCCACAAAAGTATTAAGCAGCACAACTTTTTTCAACACTGAAAATAATAAGACATTTTTCTTGAGCACCAAATTAACATATTAGAATTATTTCTGAAGGATCATGTGACTGAAGACTTTGGAAAAATTCAGCTTTCTTTGCCATCACAGAAATAAGTTACATTTAGTTACATGTATTAAAATAGAAAACATATTTTAAATTGTAAATTATTTCACAGTTTAACTGTTTTTACGGTAGTTTTGATCAATTAAATGCATCCTTGGTGAGCATAAGAGAGCATAAAAGATTTTAAAAAAATCTTACTGACCCCAAACATTTGAATGGTGGTGTACATATCTTTTCTAAGAAGGAATAGAAAAAGATTATTACGAACTAAGGTTTTCTTTTCAAGATTTACATTTCTTTATGACTTCCATTATGAGAGTTGAATTACACTGACAGTTTGGACTTTATTCAAAACATTGTAAGTATGAGATGCATTTTAATGGATTTTTATATAAATCAAAAAAATCTGGACTAAATAAATAAATGAGCATCATGTAATTGACCCAAAAGTCAAACTCAAAACTTAAGAATGATTTTTATAGGGCAGAGCGACTGACTGGATTCCAGGTTAGCTGACTTCTGACTGCAGATAGCTTTTGAAGCTTTATATACGTCAGCCTGTTGTTTGTTCATTGTTGTTGAAGATCAGGGGCCGTATTCACAAAGAATTTTATTTTACCACTAGGAGTACTCCTAAATCACACTAAAATATTTTAGCTAGGAGTTTTCTCTTAAAAGTTATTCACAACGCCTTTCAGACCTACTCTTAGTAAGGAAAAATGACAACTCCTAAACTAAGAGTGAGTCTTCGTTGCTATGGATGACGTCAATTCTCATGCACGAGCTTCCTCGCAATGATCACGGTGATTGGTTGTTAGATGACAGGGCCATCATGCGGATCATAACACAGACGCAACAAATCATGGAATTACGACATCTAAATATGTCTGTGTCCTACACAAAATAATAATAGTAATGTCATCGAAATGCATATATAATGACATGTTTGTGCAGGCCCAAGTGAAGTGTAATTCTAAAAAGGCAGAGAGAGAAAAGTGGTGAAATCAATTAAATTAAATCAAGGTAGCCTAATACCCTAATGAAACCGCCACTTGCCTAATAATGAAAAACGACACTTGCATTAACACTTGCTTGGTTAATTGACATCCTATTAGTATGGAAGCTTGTTTCCGCCACTGAATAAAAAAAAAATAAAATAATAATTGCGACTTTTTATCTCACAATTGCGAGATATGAAGTCAGAATTGTGAGATAAAAAGTCGCAATTACCTTTTTTATTTTTCATTCTGTGGCGAAACAAGCTTCCATAGCCTAAATAGACTACTTAAAGCAAGGAAATGTTGCTCCTATTGAAGTAATGTAGTTGAATGACGGTGCGGATTATGAACTCGCCAAAACGGAAAAGAAAGCCCAACATGGACGCAGGATCAGTTACTGCTGCTGGCCCAGTTGGTGCTAAAAAAAAAAAAAAAAACATAATAAAAGGGAAATTCGACACTGGGATATCAAGCAAAACTAAGCGTGAGACATGGGAGAGGATTTGTTTGCAGATCAATCCAGCATTCCCGCTTGTGTCGCGGACCCCGGACGACTGCGAGAGGCGGTGGTATGCGCTACAATCCTTTGTGAATAAGTCTTAGTGAGTTAGGAGTCCTCTCGACTTCTTTTAAGCTGTCCCAGACTTAGGTGCTACTTTTACGGCTAAAATGCTTCGTGAATTACTCTTAGTGAAAAAAATGAGGAGTCCTAAAGTTAGGAGTGACACGCCCATTATTTTTAGGAGTTGCTCCTAAATTCGCCAGTTAGGAGCTACTTTTAGCCTTAAAATTCTTTGTGAATACGGCCCCAGATCAAATTTTATGACCAATTTCCTGGAAAATCCAGAGGGTTCACAGAATTTTTCCTGCAACTGTATTTAGTATGGGCACCGAGAAGCTGCATTTTACCTATAATTTATTCAGACCTACTTAAGCTTTAATGGTCTGTGTTATTTCATCGACTTGGCCTTATGACAGATATTGACCGCATCTTATTAACAGGCGAATTGGAAGAGACCTCAGCAACACGTTTGCCAAGTTGGAGAAGCTCACAATTCGTAAGTGTCTCGTATCCCTCGCCATCTCACACATGTACCACAGTGGACTGTTTTCGACGTGTAACTCAATCTGTTTACATCTGCAGTTGCCAAAAGAAAGTCCCTTTTCGATGACAAAGCAACTGAAATTGATGAACTCACTTACATTGTGAAACAGGTTCGGGTGATTCTTTCTTCCCCTTCACCAAGAACACATTATTCTGTCTTTCCATTTCATACTGTAATCTTATTCATAACGGTCTGTTCATTCAGGACATCAACAGTCTGAATAAGCAGATAGCTGGCCTGCAGGAACTCGTTCGATCACGGAGTGGACAGAATGGCAGACATCTTCAGACACATTCCAACACCATCGTAGTCTCATTACAGGTATTAACCTCTGGCGTTAGTGCTCAATCACTAAGTAAAGATGTCTACTGGACTTTCACCTGGAATGAAACATTGTTTTCTGTTTGTAGTCCAAACTGGCATCGATGTCAAGTGACTTCAAGTCAGTATTGGAGGTCAGAACAGAGGTAATTGATTTACTTGTCTGGTGTGGGATGCTGCATGCTAAATTGTGGATCATTTTTAAGATGGTTGGGGGTATTTTTTTTTCTCTCTGTTTAGAACTTGAAGCAGCAGAGGAGTAGACAAGAGGAGTTTTCTCAGACTCCTGCCCCATCATCCTCTTTCCATGCCAACAGCTTCAGTAAGAGCATCTCCACTCAATTAAAAGACAAAGACAACGTCCGCCTTTATACATTCATGTAGTTATTCTTCCATTTTGCTTCTCTTTTAACAGACAATTCAGTTCTTATGCAGGACGACTCCAAGAAGACAGATATATCTATAGATATGGACCTCAACTCCAGTCAGCAGATGCAGTTAATCAATGAACAGGTATTATTCGTTCAGCGAGTGTGTTGTAACAGTACAGCTGCAGGTAAACTCATTCAAATGTTTTTGAATCACTGTTGATATGGGTCTGTTTAGGATTCATACATTCAGAACCGTGCAGACACTATGCAGAATATAGAGTCCACCATTGTGGAGCTCGGCTCCATATTTCAGCAGCTGGCTCACATGGTGAAAGAACAGGAAGAGACCGTACAGAGGTGAGGAAAAAATATTTGTCTTTTTATGTCTGGAAGGATCTTATTTGATAGGTTCTTCATCAGGAGGTATTCTAGGTCCGTTTAGATTTGAGATTTTCTGACATTGTCTAATCCATATTTTCACCTATAGACCTTATGTAGCCCCTCCCCTTTTCAGCGCAGCACTCATTGTCTTTTGTCTTCCGGGCTGTATTTTCACAGCGATCCTGTGTATTTATGAATGAATGGCTCGTTTTAAAATCTTCCCAGTCTACTGACATTTGTTAAGACATCTGCTTTAAACATTACAATCCTCATGATAACTTTTGTTAACTTTACATTAAGTAAAACCACTTCAAAAGCTAATTACTCCTGGACAGCAATGCCATAGAAATATACAGAGCGACCGCAAAAATGGAAGCTCAAAGACAATATTCTAAAGATGGCTGCGCCCTCGTTTCTCTGGCGCATAAGGTCTATACCAGTGTTGTTATTGATAACAAAAACTTGCTAATCGTTTTAGGTAATTGAAATTAAGCTAAAATCAAATAAACTTAAACCGAAATAAAATAAATTCAAGCTAAATAGATGTATTAAAAAAACTAAAAGTAATAAAAATGACAAAAGCACAAATAAAATGAAAACTGAAAATATAAAAATGAAAGCTAATTCAAAATATTAAAGGGGTCCTATTATGCCCTTTTACGAAGTCTTGATTTTGTTTTTGGGTGTACTAGAATATGCTTTCGTAGTAATGTGTAGCATGCGTAGCAACAATATAAAATTTATTTAAATGTGGAACATTATGACTTCATAAAGCCAGGAAAAATTCCGTTGTAGTACAAACAAGCTGTTTGTTTTAGTTCCTGAAAAGTGGATTCTATTAAATAAAATATCTCCCTTTGGAGTGGACATTGAGCTTTGTAACCTTGCAGATCTTTTTTTATGCTCAAACAGCAACATTACACACGAACTAAAGTTGAAAAACTAAAGTTAAATACTTTAAAAGAAAATACTAAATAATAATAATAAAATAACGCTGACCTATATCCAGAAATGTAGGTCGAATTCAAGCACAAGCCTTTTTCTATTCCACATTTTCAGTGTCTAATCAATAAGCAAGTGTGTTTTTCCCCATTTTCTTCCATTTGTGGTCAGGTCATCATGGTCTATGACCATAATGAAAAGCTCTCTGCCATTGTAATCGGCATTTTTACGGCCTCAGTAACAGTTAGCCAGTCAAAAAAAAAGTCAAGTTCAGGTTGTTTTTAATATGCAACATACTGACTCCAGTTATAAATCTTCCGACATACACTACCATTTAAAAGTTTGGGGTCAGTAATTTTATTTTTATTTTTTAAAGAAATTAATACTTTTATTTAGCAAGGATAAATTAAAGCAGAGGTCTTCAACCCTGCTCCTAGAGACAGCAAATACATACTGTCTAAGTAGGTATTACACTTCAATTTACTTCATGACTGTTAAAAAAGGTATGTTTTATATAGTATGATTATGGGTATTATGAATAAAATTCGGACATACTATATCCGCCATGTTGTGACAGTCACGTGACCTACCACCGTCACTGCCATTCATAAAATCTCTCCCATGGACTCGTGGGACAGTAAAGTGTCCATCAAATGCACACTTCAGAATCTTGGCTGAAGTAGTAGCTCATCCAGGGATTCTTTTTTTAACACCATGTATTCGGACGTACTACTCTTGTACTGTTTTTCGCATACTATATAGTAGGGAAGTATTTGATTTCGGATGCAGCTACTGTCCTGCAAAGTTTATTTCCAACCTGCTTCAGCACACTTGCCTGTGATTTTCAAGCGATCCTGAAGAGCTCGATTATCTGGTTCAGGTGTGTTGATTATGGCTGGAGCTGACCACAAGGTAGGAGGGCATCAAGGCTCTCCCGAATCCAATGTTAGCTTCGCTTTCTGTCTCCTGAGATACCTTCAGCTGATTGATTTTTGAAGGCAGTATAGACGTATCCTTTGCTGTCTTTGATATCCCACAATCCTGAGCTTTGCATTCTGTGACAGTTGAGCTAAAAAAGAAAGATTGCCTCTGAAAGTTGCGGTTGGTGGTCAGTTTGACCAACGGTTTCCACTTCTGATGTCATTTTCTATCAAAAAATGATTATTGTAGTAATAAATATTATTAGTTTTCACCAAAGCTTTCTCTATTTTGCTGTAGATCATTAAACTGCCTCAGAAGTCTGTCCGAAATCAGTTTTGTGAGGTTCCTTTATTCGCAAACGCTGCCTAAAGAGTCATTGTCTGATAGGGCAGCGAGGCAAGCTTTCAGACACAGCCTGATCAAAATTGACAAAGACTTTTATAATGTTACAAAATAGTTTTATTTCTATTTGATCAAATAAATGCTGCATTGGTGAGCATTATGAGACATAAAATTTAAAAAAATCGTACTGACCCCGAACAGTAGTGCATTTACATTGTATGAACAAAAAGTGATTTTTTCCATTTAACTTCTCTCCCCTGACAGAATTGATGCTAATGTAGAAGACACTCAGCTGAATGTGGACCTAGCGCACACAGAGATCCTCAAATATTTCCGGTCGGTGTCCAGCAACCGCTGGCTGCTCATCAAGATGTTCCTAATCCTCATCATCTTTTTCATTGTCTTTGTGGTTTTCATGACCTGACGTCCACTTTTAAGAGGGGTAGATTTGAGGAATCGGGGGATTTTCAGTATTTGAAGAGTGAAAGGGCTGTTGTCTCTTTCTCTTTCTGTCTTTTCTCGGCTCTTTCTATGCTCATAGGCTCCTGACCTCTCTTTTAGTGATCTTTTTCCCAAAATTGGTGAATTTATGACTCAATTCCAGTATAAGCAGAGCAGTTGTCAGTTTGTAGTCAATTTAAAATAGTCGATAAATGTTTAATTTATGCCTGTTTGTCCATTTCCATTTCAATTATAATATGTTTGGTATCTGTAGAGGCAGCTCTTGGAAATGATTTCCCATATTTTGGTTTTCTAAATCACACAGATTACAGAGGGATAAAGCCCACAATTATGACATGGATAAAAAAAACACTGTTTTAACATATTCTGGATCATTGGATCAATGTGATTAGCATTAATCATGGATGGTATACACCTTCAGACACCACTTCTTCTAAGACCTTGTCATGCATTTGCATTTTTTTCTCTTTTGTCTAAATGTCCTTTTAGAGTGGACTATATGCTGGGGTTTGTAACAGAATCCCTCTTATATTCTGACTGCTGCAGTTAGCAACCAAGCCATCTCAAATGACAGTAATGCGTCTACACTTTTATGGTGACTCTGCCTAGAGGCTTGGACATGTATTGTTTGTATTTTTGATTTTGGGATCGATTACCACTGTTCTAAATAGAGATCTGTATTTGGAGCTAGTGGACTTTTCCAAATATTGGTCAAATTAGAGAAATGCTTTTACATGAAAGTTGAACATGATTCAAACAGGAATAAAAAAAAATTTTCAATGGATGTTTTAATCAACCTTCACAAGCTTGTTTGTACATTAATGACATTTCTAATTGTATGGTCTTAAGGTCTATGAGAATACTGCTTTTTCCAGATCTCAATGTAAATAGTGTTTTCTATAGAATACACCCATTTGTGTTTAACTGAGACATTGAGATTGGAGGAAAGTTTTTCACCATTTGTGAAGAGCATACTGTAAAGATAAAAAAAAAATGGAAATAGAAATGGATGCTTTATTGTAATGTCTGTTTGTCCTTTTTATTTTCTAGAGTAGCATATGTGGTGCATAACTTAAAATTCATGAGATTACTAATAAAGTTAGCTGTTTTTAAATAGAGGACAAAAGTGGCATTTAATTCTTGCATTTGATAAATATGCCACATTTAATAGAAGGAAGGCATATGAAAAGTTTGTGGTGTATCAGCAAGACCATGATGTAAAATGCTTGAATTAATGCTTGAAGAAGACAAAGTGGCATAATGCCTGTAAACCTTTTATCCACTAAAAATATTAAGCAGCACTGTTTCCAAGATTGATTATATAATAAGAAATCAGCATATTAGAATGATTTCTGAAGGATCACGTGACACTGAAGACTAGTAATGGCTGCTCAAAATTCATCTTTGATATCACAGGAATAAATTACATCCTAAAATAGAAAATGTCACATTTGATGGAATGGAAGTCTAGACCATGCTGTCAAAATGCTTGAAATACTGCTTGAATAAGAAAAAAAAGTGGCTTAATGTGTCTGTACAGCTTTCTTCCATTATAACTGAGGAACAAGCAATGTTATCAAACAATCTCTGTAAAAAAACAGCTAGTTGCCAGTATCATAAAGAGTTTTCTATTCCAAACACAGCGTGTTCAGGTCGGTGCTCTTTCTTCCACTACACTGATATCAGGCATGCTCCTGATCCTCCTGTTCCTGTGGATATTGTCTTCATCCTCATCTTCCTCCTCGGGTAGCTCCTCACCGTTCCGCCCCGCTGTGACCCTGCTCCAGAGCGGGTTGACGCGGAGCCGTGAGCGCAGGTTGATGACAGACATGCTCTTACTGCGACTGACCGGAGTCTTCTGTGCTCTCTCCCTGGATGCCCCCTCCTCCAGGTAGTTGCAAAGAACGGAACGGAACAGACGAGACACCTCAGTCACATCTGGCTCTTCCTCTGTCACCACTTTCCTCAGCCTAAACAAAACATAAAAGCAGATTAAATCTAAAAGATTGTTTTTCTTGGTCAAAGTTGAAGAGGTTTGTGTTGTAATCGGATTTAAGTTCAATCTTTGTAATATTGTTATATGTATAAACAGTAACCATAGGCTAATTGTTTTGTTGCAAGCCAATGTGATTTTATTTTTACTTCGCCTATTTTAGTTTAGTATTACTATTTTAATTTAGTTTTAATTTTAATTTGTTTAAAATCTTTGGTGTTCTTAAGCAATTTCAGTACAGTAATTACAGCAGCCTACTTATGGTATTGAAAATAAATATTTTCCCTCCGCAGCCTCTTCTCTGATGACGTGTTTACTGGCGTGAGGGCGGGACAACCTGTCACTCACATGTGATTGCAGCAATAGCAAATCACAACGATCCAATCAATTCCCAATAGACAAGTCCAAGTTCCGCCCTACATTTCTTCGTGTTCGCACTTCGCAAAGCCGTTTCACTCGTATATATTAACACAATAGGGAAGAAAACCTCCGATTTCCATTTCAAGCCGACTTTAAAAACATCGACGCCCCTAAATTCATTGTATGATTCACAAACGTTGCTGTCTTAGTTTTAGCATTGTTCAGTAAAGCGTGGCCTGTATTTGTTCAGGAAAGACGTAGGTCTACCTGAGAATGAGGGGACCGCATTGGGAGGGAGGGATCTTGGCACAGAGGTCCTGGAGCTCCAGTATCTCGCCAGGTGGAATCTCGTAGGAGGATTTCGGTGGAGCTGTAGCCAGCCAGCTGTAATCCACACAGGAGCTTCGCCTGCGGTTCTCCGTCGCCCTCTCCTGGCGGAGGCGCTCATCGCGCTTCACCAAAGAGCCCAACTCAAACAGCAGCATATTAGTTACCAGTTCCTCAGGCGAACGCTGCTCGGGAAACTGGGGTTCCTTGGAGAACACTGATACCCAGAGGAACATCTGAAATGGTAAAGAATTTAGAAGTGTACTATAAACCAACTATACAGCGATCACTTGCGCGCCAAAGCGTGCTGACGATAGCCTACATAAACTCCTGAGTTATGGTCTATTAAAAATATGAATAATAAAAGACACATAAAAGACATTTTCCTAAAAATTGGTTCAAGAGTTATGGGATTTACCTTCTCCTAGATGTGCAAAAGGTTGGTTATATTCTCACTGGAACCTTCCATCAAATTGGTCTGAAATATTTACTCAGGAGTGCATGGTGAAACCAACAGCACATGTCTTTATCACATGGCAATCAGTTCTGTCCCTCTCAACACCAGATAAAGGGCTAAAGATAATCCCTTATGATAATAATCTACTGTAAAGCCACAATTCAGTGGTTCATCACTGGCAAAGGAAAAAACAACTTAGTCTAAGTAAACTGTCCTTCTACACATGTAAACCAATCTGAACACAAACTGTTTACCGGTGGGTGTCTTTATAATTCTGATGGAATATGTATGAAAAGGATTATTCCTATTACACAACGTAGAATTAGATCCCAATCCTCTAAATAAACCCTGCTGTCCTTTTGTATATAGGCGAACAAAATTATATGAAATCAGATTAGCAACATAGAGAAATACAATAGCTTTGCAGCTCTCATTTTTCAGACATGTCTGTATAGCATAATTCATCCCATTTTCCTCTTACAGAGGAAACTCAAGTTGTAGAGTATGACATAATACTTACATTTGTCAGAACTTGACTTTCAAACAGAAGCTGGAGATCGAAGTTAAAAATTGATTTAATTTCTTGTTATGATCCTTATACCACTGAACTTCTTACATTTATTCTTTGGCCTCCTGTCTCCCCACTCTTGTTAAAAGCCCTGGGAAATTGCTAGGATTAGATTAATGTGTAATGTAAGAGTTCTTAAGTACTGGTGTTCAGAGAAGAGCTGCCACTCCGCATGTGTCTGTCAGTCTAGGAATGAGGAAAAAGCCAACTCGGCTCATTTTTTCCCAATGATTTCATACTTCCTGTCATATCTGAACAAGTCCAGGAATGTGTGTTTTTAATGGATAATAAATGGAGACCTTCTAAATTATTTATGGTTTTAAAACAGTTTTTACATTTTTTATTTTTACTGCTTTTTGTACATTTGTTTATTGACAATGTGCATTTAGCCATGGTTTTGTTTGCTTGCTCAAAAGTCATTTTATAAACCACAATGAAAATCTTTTTTTTTTTTTTTTTTATTAAAAAGCTTTTTCTTATGGGACATAACCCATATTTCCTTCTTCATACTCATCTGCTTTTTTTCACACCCACTTCCATCTCTGCAAATTCAGTTCCTGCTAAAATACCCGTCCATTAGATTTCAATCAATTTTGGCGTTTTAAACCAGTGACTCTTCTCCCATCCGTTCTTCTCTGTTAGGCATTATCACATTGCTTTCTACAGTTACAGTTGCTAGTATGTCCCTTTCATATTTTATCTTTAAATGTTTCAGTGTAGACTTTAATGTGAAAATGATATCAAAACACATGGGAACGGAAACTGAAACTGGTAACCTCAACCCAAAGAAAAAAAGCATGGATTGTCCCATATTTCCACAGTGGATAGGAAGGAACTTAATCTGAATGAAGAATTAATCTATCATGAAATCAGTGACAGATCTTATTTGGAGGAAAATGATCTCTCTAAACATGATTATAACTTGCATACTTTTTTAACAGATAAAGCTGAAAACTATTTACATGAGATTAACATTTCCTCTAAAATTCATTGGAGTAAGAAATGAATGCTTATTCTTTAGTGCATTTGTATTTAATCCATTATTATATGTAATTTATATATTTCTCTATAATAATAATAATTTATAGCCTATCCCAGCATCTCAGGGCGAAGGCTATATTAATTTTAAAATATTTATAATAAAATAATTACAATAATTATAATTAAATATTAATAATAAATATTGTTGTTATGGTAACACTTTGAATTGCAATGTTACACATTTTATGAGCAGTACCTTCAAAAATGAATATGTTTCTTTATTATAACTCAGTTCTTATTTAAACTTTAGAAAAACAATGTTACAAACGGATATATTCCTTAGAAGTCACTTTAGGTATAAGTGTCTGCCAATTTATAAATATGTTATGTAAAATAACTTTATGATATCAAAAATAACTTAAACATTCCCTTATTTATGAAATTATATACAAATCATATTTATTTATTTATTTAGTTGTTCAATTATTCACAACCCTTTTAACTTTTTTTTCACATCATCTTATTATTGTCTCCATAAGACTTATAGCAAACAAACACACCCCTCCCCTCCTGATCAGTTTTTATATTTATCCCCCAGTATGTTGTCACCATAAATCTGCCATATCCATCTGTTCAGGACGCGGGTCTGATTTATCTCGGCTTGCCTTTGAGTAATAAAAGTCCTCCATTGCTTGTGGAGCCAAGAATTTGAGAAGGTGATCCAGGACCTCTTTCACAAATTACACTGAGGGATCAAAGTGGGTATAAAAGTTTATTTAGAGACTGCAAAATGAATCAAAGTCTTGGTCAGATGGCATATGAGGTCTATAATATCTATGTCTGCTCTAAGAGAAAAAGAAGAACGATTTGAGACAGATATGATTGGTATAGAGGTGCACGTTTGCTGTTACCTACAGTATTCAGATGTGTTTGGCAAAAATCATTCTCCACTGAGAGAGAAAAAGACAGAGAGGCCTTAATGGTCTTTGCTGAAGCATGTTTTTTGTATCAGAGTCCAAGTCTTGTTAAAATGAGTAAAAGCCATCTTCAGCACAGATGGCACCTAGCCCAGTGTAAACAGCACCGCTACATCAGTTAATTGCAAACTTTGTGCTGACGAAGAGACGACTGCACTGCCTAACCCTGTGAAGCGGGAATTATTCAATCACAACATTCATATTTATTTTTTATTCAAAACAAGAATATAACCATTGGCCATCTATCCAACAGTATTTCCCGCTATGAAAGGCTCAGCATCTACAGTGAGTAGCATAAGTGAACACACCCATGCTAAAGTTGACTAAAAAGAGGAATAAAAAAATAATCTTTTGGAAATTGATCTTAATGACTTAATTTAAAAAATGAGGAAAAATCCAACCTTTAAGGACACCAATTTTCTTTGTAAATGAATAATGTATCGTAAATAAATAAATGTTCTTCCTTAAAATAGAGGTTGCATAAGTCAGGACACCCCTATGTTAAATTCCCATAGAGGCAGGCAGATTTTTATTTTTAAAGGCCAGTTGTTTCATGGATCCAGGATACTATGCATCCTGATAAAGTTCCCTTGGCCTTTGGAATTAAAATAGATCATCACATTCCCTTCACTACACTAAAAATCGATTATAACTTCGGCAAACTATGGAGTGCCGCAGGCATCTGTGTTAGGCCCTTTATTATTCTCAATATATATGCTGCCACTTGGTAATATTCTAAGGAAACATGGAATTAGTTTCCATTGTTATGCTGATGACACTCAAATATATATTTCATCACGGCCAGATGAATACGCTAAATTATCCAAATTGACAGATTGTGTTAAAGATATAAAAGATTGGATGACGAATAATTTTCTTTTATTAAATCCAGACAAGACAGAGGTAATACTTATCGGTTCTAAAAACCGTCCACAAAACCTTTCACAGCACGACTTTAACATAGTAGGATGCCCTGTTACTTTATCCGCTACAGTAAAAGACCTGGGTGTTACATTAGGCTCCAACCTGTCTTTTGAAAAGCATATTTCATATGTTACAAAAACTGCCTTTTTCCACCTTAGAAACATTGCTAAGCTACGTAATATGCTATCAGTCTCTGAGGCAGAAAAGTTAGTTCATGCATTCATGACCTCGAGACTAGATTACTGTAATGCTTTATTAGCTGGTTGTCCTGCATCTTCAATAAACAAGCTACAGTTAGTCCAAAATGCAGCCGCTAGAGTTCTTACTAGATCAAGAAAATATGATCATATAACACCGATTTTATCATCACTTCATTGGTTACCTATAAAGTTCCGTATTAAATACAAGGTATTGCTTTTGACTTATAAAGCTCTAAATGGTTTAGCTCCAGTCTATTTAACGGATCTTCTATCGCCTTACAATCCATCGCGCTCTTTAAGATCACTAGATTCGAGGCTTCTGGTCATTCCTAGGATATCCAGATCCACCAAAGGAGGCAGAGCATTTTCACATTTAGCTCCGAAGCTCTGGAATAGCCTTCCTGATATTGTTCGTAGCTCAGACTCGCTCTCCCAGTTTAAAACTAGACTGAAGACGCATCTATTTAGCCAGGCATTCATATAAATTTTTTATCTTACAGTTACTGTAAATTCGGCCTCTAGTTCATAAACACCAGAGGAGAACTGGCCCCCGACTGAGCCTGGGTTCTCCCAAGTTTTTTTTTTCTCCATTGGGTCATCTGATGGGGTGTTAGGACACCATTAGGTCACTGGATGGAGTTTTTCGGTTCCTTGCCACTGTTGCCTTTGGCTTGCTCAGTTGGGGATATTCAAATTAATTAACCAATCATACCATTGATCAGCTCTACCAAACTTGGATGTCTTTTTTCCAGTAATAAACAAACATTGTTAAGTTGTTTTGATTGATACTGTGAAGCAGCTTTGATACAATCTGTATTGTGAAAAGCGCTATATAAATATATTTGACTTGACTTGACTTGACTATACCTAGAGATTGGCATGGGGCACTTTCCATAAGATCATCTCTCAATGCAAATCAAACCAGCTATTAGCCTAACTGAAATAAAACCATGCCAATCTCTAGGTATGGTGAAGGGTGTGTGATGATGTGGGGCTTTTTTAATTCCAAAGGACAAGGGAACTTTATCAGGATGCATAGTATCCTGGATCCATGAAATAACTGGCCTTTAAAAATAAAAATCTGCCTGCCTCTATGGGAATTTAACATAGGGGTGTCCTGACTTATGCAACCTGTATTTTAAGGAAGAACATTTATTTATTTACGATACATGGGTACTTAAAGGTTGGATTTTACCTCATTTTTTAAATTAAGACATTAAGATCAATTTCCAAAAGATTATTTTTTATTCCTCTTTTTAGTCAACTTTAGCATGGGTGTGTTCACTTATACTATCCACTGTATCTATCTATCTATCTATCTATCTATCTATCTATCTATCTATCTATCTATCTATCTATCTATCTATCTATCTATCTATCTATCTATCTATCTATCTATCTATCTATCTATCTATCTATCTATCTATCTATCTATCTATCTATCTAAGAATATAAGGCCATGTCTAAAAACAGTTTAAAGATTGTCAAAATTATGACAGTGAATTTGAATCTTGAATGAGATATTATGTATTTTGTGAGAGTTACAGACATCTGTCCACTGCGATATAATAAAGTTGTAGATATTGCCGGGGAACTCGTGGCATCATCACTTTCAGTTGTCATAAAGAGGACTGTCAAATAGAAATAGAAGTAAAGATCAAAGGTAATCATGCATGGTGTTTTGGATGTAACATCACACCCTGAATAACTGACATGGCTAACAGTTTTAATATTAAAAAAAAAAAATTCAATCGCTAGGACACCTTTCTCAATACTTTCCAAAACTCTTCACACGGTGTGCGCAAACTCAGTCTATCTGGGCTAAACTGAAGATTATTTATCATTTCTTTGGCACAAAATGCATTCAATGACTACATCTTTCAAATTGTATGAATACATTTCTCACTTAGACACAACCACCACCTAAACTCTATATACCCACAGGCCAACTTGCATGTTTACATACTCTTTTCAAAACTGTTCATCTTAAATTCAAAAACTAACATAATACAAAAATTGAATAAGACAGCAATTTGCTAAATTTTTTATAGTAATACCACAAATCTAAAAAATGAAATGCAGCTGAACACACAGATGTTAGTCTTTCATTTTCATCACCATCCATACAAAAGAGGAAAACTTATAGGAATAATTTTATACTGTTATGTAAACATGGACTATGTAACACACACCGCAGTGATTTCTAAACAGCAGAGATTGTCATTCTTGTTTTGTAAAGAAATTTTATAATATAAAAACAAATTGTAAAATGTTGCCTGTTGTATGTGTTTTTTAGGTCATTGTTTTATGTGTGTTATGGAAGAATGAGTTTAGATTTGTGACACGTATGAAGTGTTCTGGTAGTTTGGTATGTCGAACTGAAGGTTGTTTAGGAGATCTGTGTGAAGAGTTTAGGAAAAAGTGACCTAAATATTGAGAAATGTGTCCTAGCGATTGTATAAAGAACTGTACATATCTGTCCACGTTAGAGGTTTTAAACAACTACTGTTTTCGTCTGCTGAAAAAAAAGGCTCAGGTAAACTCTCACTCAATGACTTGTGTGAAAGATTCTCTGTCAGCAAATAGAAAGTTGACCTGCATGTGCAGCCATTTAATTATGTTTGTGCCCGACTGTTGAGTGAGCTCCAAATGAGCGCTAATGTTACACTTCACTCATTACACTATCAGTGCCCACAGGGGGATAATCTTTCCCATACTTGTTAACACAGTCTCTGGCTGCTGACGTGACCCTGTAAGTCAAGCTTTTTGGTGTGAAGAGGGGTGTTTTGGGCACGAGCCAGCGACGAGAATGCAGAGCCCTCTAGCAGAAGCGATGGTGTTGCTTCCTCTTTGCAGCAGCAACATTAGAGGCCTTGTGATGGATCATCATGAATAATAGAGAGTTTTTGATGGATTCCTTATCTGGTTATGTAATGGTGATGGCTGTACTATTTTAATGTTACACAAACGTAGTGTTTTCCCCTCTGGCTTCGAGCTTTCCTTTTTATCTTAAACAAAAACCTAATTGTTTTTCGACTGATGATCTTTACAAACAAAATCAATTAAAGGTCCTGATACACATATAATGCTTCGTTGTCACGTGTGACTATGATGAAAAGTGTAACTCCATCCCTGGCAAGTCTGAGCATGTGGCCGCTGCCTGGCATTCAGCTCAGAGAACCGCGCAACGGCTGCAATGCAACAGCTGCGCTTCCCAGTAAGTTATGCACATTAGATACTCTCATACAGACACTAGCATATGGGAAGCGTGTGATAGAAGGAGAGCAAAAGCAAAGGAGGGGAGGCTGTAGAAGAGGCTGAAAACTATAGCAAATATGAGAGACAGTCCGCGGAGGTTATGAATTATAGCCTACTGGCCAGGCACGTGCACACATAGACATCAAAGGGGGCTTGAGCACCTGCCCTTTTTATTCCTGGAGAGAAAGTGCCCTTTTTTCTGGGGTGCTTTTTTTTTATTTTTGAAAAATAATATATATTCCTGTTTGCGCACAGCTTCCCTGTCAAACAAATATATTTATTGAATAGTGTATCTAAATATCAGGTCAGGAGTTCTGAAGTGCTCTCTCTCTCTCCCCTCTGCGTCTCTGCGCAGCGGCGCACTCGTATGTTTTTACGTTCCCTTTCGAGAGGTCTCTCCTATTGCGTAAGTAGCTTACGCTATGGGAAAACTCCTTTTCTCGAGAATATTGAAGTCTTTATGTAAAACGCATTGCAGCTGCACAGCTGACAGCAATGAACGAAGGAACTCGGTCATTGGCTGTGCTGCGGCAACTTGCTTGAACCAATGACGGGGCGACTCTGAATGCGCGACCAATGAGCGCGCTTCGCGCCCGCGCGCGTCAGAGCCCGCCAAGATGGGCGTGGCCAAGCTATATATTGGGCGCCCCGTCATGAGAGTTCTTTAGATTTAATCTCCTTCAGCGAACACCTTCTTCGCTGGATCCTCCGGATTATTGGAAGCCTTCGCCGCCGTGGAAAAGCATACCAGCGGGATTGCTACGAGGACGTCGGCACCTTCAGCCGCCTTCAAGCACCTCCTACTGAGCCATCCGGCGCGCCATATACGCAAGTATTTTACATCTGTCCGCCCCGCGACATTTGTGAAAGAGCAAATTTCCATTAAGGCGTTGTTTCAAATGCCTTCCTGCGCGTCGTGCAGAGACCTTCTCCCGGACGGGGATCGTCACATCATCTGCGCTCGCTGCCTGGGCCGTGACCACGCAGAAGCTGCATTGACCAAGGGCGGATGCCCGGAATGTGATGACCTGGGTCTCTCCGCACTACGGGCTCGCCTCGCCGCTTTCGCCGTGAGCGAGCCCATCGCCACCCCTCTGTTTGAGCCGCGCACTAAGAAAAAGCGCCGCTCACAGAGGCTTCCTGAACCTGAGCTCAGTGACGTCACGCCGAGCCAGTCTCCGCGTGCTTCACCGCCGCTCTTGCCTTCCCCACCGCCGGTTCAGTTCACCCAGCCGGACCCACACCCCTCTGGCAGAGCGGTGGGCCTTGTGACTTTCGGCGCGTCCGAGGACGACGGGGGAATGGACGACAGCTTGTCCATCGACGCTGCATCGGACGACTGGCCGGGCTCCACTCTCGACCCCGCCCCGTCGACGCTAGCTAGCACGAGCGGGGGCTCCACTATGGATACTGAGATTATCCGTGTCCTCTCTAAGCCCGTGGAAGACCTCGGGCTCGATTGGTCTTCTCCCGAAGAGCCAACCCGGAGCCGACTGGATGAGTGGTTTCTGCAGGGGCGCCAGCAGGCCCCTCGGCAAAGGCCTTCTCCCTTCTTCCCGGAAGTTCACGACGAACTCACCAAGTCGTGGAAAGCCCCCCACTCTGCGCGCCTAAAGCCTTCTTTTTCTTCTTCGCTCTCCTCAGTGGACGGCGTGAAGGAAAGAGGCTACTAGGGAACGCCGCCCCTCGAGGAGGCCGTGGCCAATCATCTCTGCCCGCCCTCCACCTCCGGATGGAAAGCCAAAGCTTCCCACCCCTCGAAACCCTGCCGCACTACCTCTGCTCTCGCCGGTCGCGCCTACGCCGCCGCCGGCCAAGCTGCATCAGCGCTTCACTCAATGGCGGTACTTCAAGTGTTCCAAGCCAAGCTTCTCCGCTCTATGGACGAGTCTGGCCCCGAACCCGAAGCCTTCAGGGACTTACGCAGCGCGACTGATATAGCTCTGCGAGCCACGAAGGCCACCGCCCAGTCCATCGGCCGTGCTATGGCTAATTTGACTGTTCTCGAGCGCCATCTGTGGCTGACTCTGACTGAAATGAAGGACGCGGATAAGGCGCCATTTCTCGATGCGCCTATCTCCACCAGCGGGCTGTTTGGACCGGCGGTTAAAGGTTTCGCCGAACGCTTCACTGAGGCCCAGAACGCTTCACAAGCTATGCGTCATTTCCTGCCAAAGCGCTCCAGCTCATCGCAGAGCAGACAGAGACCGCCACAGCCGCAGCGGGCTAGAACAGCCCCCACCGCCTCTCAGCCCGCGCCTCAGGCTGACGCTCGACGCCGCTCGCGCTCTCACAACCGCAAGCCGCCTCCTGAGCGACGGGGTCCTCGGCCCAAGATTGTGCTGAACCCTGAGCCTCGAAAGCCGTCCTAGCCACAGAAATGAGAAGAGAGAGTGCGTGTCTCGCAAAAGCCGGACCACTCTCTCTGCAAAAGCTCAAACATTACCCAGTCCCCTTACAGGCGGCTGGATATGTCCATACAGCAGTCAATGGGCCAGTCACAGAGCTCGCTCACCTGCAAACAAACGCCGTTTTTACGGCGACGCACAGAAAACACAAAAAGAGTCTTTTTCTGCCTGCATCACTAAGGGTTCACATGTCCACAAAGTGTGCATTCCCAGATACTGTCAAAACAGTGCCAAATTCATTCCCAGCTCAGGCTGCGCTTCCCATGAATGTAGATCACGTGCCTACGGTCATGTACGCACCACTACACACAAGCACTGTTCACACAGTTATAAATTCATCCCCAGTAAAAGCGGGAAACATTATAAAAGTGACGCGTGTGCCTACCACTTTTTATGCACCCCCACTTATAAACACTGCCCTTACAGTGTCAAACAAAACCTCAGCTCAGGCTGCGAGTTTTACAAACACAGCGCGCACTGTTGTAATCACACACGCGCCCATTCACTCAGCTGCTCAGCGCGCGCCCGCGCCTCTGAGAGCTATGAGCTCAGGCGATTCGCTAGCCGGGTCCCTACGTCACAGCGGCCCGCCCCTAGCCTGTATTCAGCCCATATCTGTACACGCAGCGGCATGGGAAAACATTCCAGATATGCCGAAATGGGTATTAAATATAGTAAAGCACGGATACTCGCTCCAGTTCGCTCGCAGGCCACCACGTTTTACGACTGTGGTCGAGACGAAAGTGAGAAAAGAGTGTTCACATGTTCTACGCACCGAGGTGCGCAAACTAATAGAAAAGGGCGCTGTGGAAACTGTTTCCCCCTCTCTGAGCGGGACAGGTTTTTACAGCCGCTATTTTCTCGTCCCGAAAAAGGATGGCGGTCTCCGCCCCATCCTAGATCTCAGACACCTGAACAAAGCACTAATGATTCGCTCGTTCAGAATGTTAACAACCAAGCATATCCTCGCGCAAGTGCGCCCAGGAGATTGGTTTCTCTCAGTGGATCTGAAAGATGCTTACTTTCACATTCCAATAGCGCCTCATCACAGGCCGTTTCTGAGATTCGCTTTCGAGGGACAGTCATACCAGTACACAGTACTCCCGTTCGGCCTGTCCCTGGCTCCCCGTACATTCACGAAATGTATGGATGCAGCACTTTCCCCCCTAAGACGAAGGGGAGTGCGAATACTGAATTATCTCGACGATTGGCTGGTTCTAGCACAATCAGAGAGTCAGCTAATAACACACAGATCTTGGATTATCAGCCATTTAGAATGCCTGGGTCTAAGAATCAATTTTGCAAAAAGCATACTATCTCCCAGCCAGAGAATTTCTTTCCTGGGAATAGTTCTAGACTCGATGCAAATGACAGCGCGTCTCTCATCGGAGCGTGCGCTCACCATCCGGCGCCTTGCAACATCATTCAGAGCGGGCGCGCGCGCCCCGTCAAACGGTTTCAGAGGATGCTCGGTCTCATGGCCTCAGCATCGGCCGTACTCCAGCTAGGATTGTTGCATATGCGCCCTCTCCAATGCTGGCTCAAGAGCCGCGTCCCTACTCACGCGTGGCGTTCGGGCCACTTTTTAATCAGAGCGAACCACGGCTGTATAAAAGCCCTGACGCACTGGAAAGCCGCCGACTGGTACCAGTCAGGCGTGAGCCTGGGTGTGAACACAAGGAGAAAGATGATAACGACAGATGCCTCCAAAATAGGTTGGGGGGCCCTTTATGAGGGCAGGCCTGTCTCCGGCTTTTGGTCAAACCCGGAGAAGCGCCTACACATAAACTGTCTGGAAATGAAAGCGGTCGCTTTGGCTCTCAGAGCCCTGCTCCCACATCTAAAAAACGAACACGTCCTGGTCCGAACGGACAACATGACGGTAGTGTCGTACATAAATCGCCAGGGTGGACTCAGGTCGAGCTCCATGCATTCAATGGCCAGGAGACTCATTTTATGGTCCCAGCACAACTTGCGCTCGCTGAGAGCAGCGCATGTGCCAGGCGCCCTGAACCAGGGGGCAGACATGTTATCCAGAGACAAGATTCTCCCAGGAGAATGGGCTCTCAACCCTCTGACGATTCAGTGGTTATGGAAAACCTTTGGCAAAGCGGAGATCGACCTCTTCGCCTCCAAGGAGAACGCGCACTGCTCTCTTTTCTTCACGAAAAGCACGGACGCGCTCGCCCAGAGCTGGCCGAGCCGCCCCTTATATGCCTTTCCCCCGATCGCGATGCTGCCACAGGTCATCAGTCGGGTCAGAGAGGAGGGAAACGCAGTGCTGCTGATAGCCCCACTCTGGAAGAACCAAACATGGTTTCCAGATCTGATGCAAATGCAATCTGCACCACGGCCGATTCCACTGAGGCCAGACCTCCTCAGTCAGGCCAGCGGGATGATATTTCATCCCCGCCCCGATCTGTGGGCCCTTCATGCATGGCCCCTCAACGGGTTCCCAGGAACCTCGCGAGCGGAGCACTAAAAACCATCGCTGAGGCGCGGGCGCCCTCCACGAGACGCTTATATGCCCAGAAATGGAAAGTGTTCGGTGACTGGTGTAATACCAAGGGCCTGAACCCTGTAACATGCGAGATTACGAGTGTACTCGTTTTCCTACAAGGGCTTCTGGAGGCGGGCCGCACCCCCTCCACGCTCAAAGTATATGTGGCTGCCATCACAGCGTCACACGACCTTGTAATGGAACGTCCATTGGGAAGAAACGACCTAATTATTCATTTCCTAAGGGGCGCCAGGAGGATGAACCCTTCACGCCCCCCCTCAGTGCCGATCTGGGACCTAGCTACGGTCCTAGACGCTCTTAAAGGGCCCCCGTTCGAACCACTCCGAACCGTGCACCTTAAACAGCTCTCGCTCAAGACGGCGCTCTTGCTGGCACTCGCCTCGGTCAAGAGAGTGGGCGACCTGCACGCGCTTTCAACAAGCGCTGCCTGCCTAGAATTCGGACCTAACGACTGCAGGGTCGTCCTTAGACCGAAACATGGGTATATTCCTAAAGTGCTCACCACTCCCTTCAGAGCACAGGTTATCTCCCTAACTGCGCTTTCGTCTCCAGCAGACGAACACGACGCTAATCTACTCTGCCCCGTTAGGGCTCTCAGAGTGTATTTGGAGCGTTCTGCCCTATTCAGACAGACAGAACAACTGTTTGTATGCTTTGGCGGCCGTACGAAAGGTTCCGCCGTTTCAAAGCAGAGAATCTCTCACTGGATAGTCGAAGCTATAGCTCTGGCTTATGAAGCTAAGGGACTTCAATGCCCCTGGGGAGTCAAAGCACACTCCACCAGGAGTGTGGCTTCTTCCTGGGCATGGTCGAGCGGGATACCGATCGAGGATATTTGTGCGGCGGCAGGCTGGGCCTCACCGTCCACATTTATCAGATTCTACAACCTACAGGTCCCGACATTGCATTCCAATGTGCTATCAGCATAATGCTAGTTGAACTGCGAGTTCGTATCTAGATTATGTATGTGCTTGTGTCACACTGAGCGCCTTCTAGCCGCTCTGTATTTTTTCCCACATATAAAGCTCGCCTCTGCCGGCTAGTTGGATGATAACTTTGCTTTTTAGCTCAGGCACCTGCCTCTGGCTATCATAAGGCGAAGTTCAGCACGCACGGCGTTTTGCATGGTGTTCCCATAGCGTAAGCTACTTACACAATAGGAGAGACCTCTCGAAAGGGAACGACTCGGTTACTAACGTAACCTCGGTTCCCTGAGAGGAGGGAACGAGTATTGCGTAAGCTGCCGTGCTTGTGCTTGGTTAGTTCGCTTCAGTCGTTTTAACCTAAAGAACTCTCATGACGGGGCGCCCAATATATAGCTTGGCCACGCCCATCTTGGCGGGCTCTGACGCGCGCGGGCACGAAGCGCGCTCATTGGTCGCGCATTCAGAGTCGCCCCGTCATTGGTTCAAGCAAGTTGCCGCAGCACAGCCAATGACCAAGTTCCTTCGTTCATTGCTGTCAGCTGTGCAGCTGCAATGCGTTTTACATAAAGACTTCAATATTCTCGAGAAAAGGAGTTTTCCCATAGCGTAAGCTACTTACGCAATACTCGTTCCCTCCTCTCAGGGAACCGAGGTTACGTTAGTAACCGAGTCGTTTCTTCAGTCTGAGTCTGAGGTGTCTTTGCCATAACGCGTTGCTATGGGTTGCATCACTTGCGTGTGACTGTCTTGCTTCGGACTTGACAGAAGAGATCAGTCTCCCTTCGAGGGTCGAAAACTCCGGAGTAGTGTGTGTGGACAGCAGGCGCAACCGTAGCGAAGGTTATGCGTTTAAAATGAAAATGCACTGTGTAAAACGTATTCCACAGACTGCTCGGCAACCGACGCTGTCGAGCCAAATATTATTATTTCAGTGAGTAGGCCTATATGGCACGAAGGCAATTAAAAAAAAAAATGTTCAATAATAAAAGATAGTATGTTAATTCAAATAAAAATCAACATATCACATATTTTAAAATATTACATAATTCATTGAAGCCTGTTTGTCATGTATAATACACCGACCAATCGTCATCAGGCACATGCAGTGCACAAGAAGTTCAAATTTCATTGGACAATGTGAAGTGGAGCGTTAATTTTCTGGTCATTCATAAATCGTTTGAAAATTACATTGATGAAGCGATCTGAATCTGCGTCGTTAAATTAGTGGATGCTAATTGACTGCAAAGCACTGCACAAAACAGCACCAAAAGTAGCATTAATGGTAAGTAGTAAAAATTACTTAAATTTAAAAAAATATTGATATTTTAATATACTTTAAAATATATATATAATTTGCAAAGTGATGCAAAGCTGGATTTTCAACCGCCATAACACCATAACTTCTTTAGTGTCACATGATTCTTAAGAAATCATTCTAATATGCTGATTTATTATCAATGTTGGAAACACTTTTTTTATTGAACCTGTGATACTTTCAGGATCAGGATTCATTGATGAATAAAAGTTAAATAGAACAACATTAAATTAAAATAGAAATTATTTTATAAGTCTTCAGTTGTCACTTTTTCATATCAATTTAGCACATCCTTGCTGTATAAAAGTATTAATTTCTTTTATAAAAAAAAAAAAGAAAGAAAATGATTGACCCCAAACTTTTGAACGGTATGTGCATATTGGTACAAAATATTTCTATTTTGCTGTTCTTTTTTTAACTAAGAATCCTGAAAAAAGTATCAAAGGTTAGTATATTATAATAGTATAAAGTGTATTATAATAGAAAAGAATTATTTCAAATTGTAGTAATATTTCACAGTATTACTGTTTTTTTCTGTATTTTAGATAAAATAAATGCAGCTTTGGTGAACATAAAAGGCTTCTTTAAAAAAACATTAAAAATAGTATTTTATACTTATAATACTAATATATATATATATATATATATATATATATATATATATATATATATATATATATATATATATGTGTGTGTGTGTGTGTGTATATATGCCCTTTTTTTACATTTGAGCCCCTGCCCCTGAGGAACTCTCTGCACGTCCCTGCTACTGGCCAATATAATTTCTGGAGTGACCAAAAGCATACTGTGATTAAAACTTGGGAGTTTTTCATCTTTGTTTTTCAAACAGCATTTATTAATCTAGGTTAATGTTTATTTATAAATGTAAAAATAAAATGTAGAAATTGAAATTAGTTATTGTGTAGGCATAGTTAATGAACATGAATTAAGAATTAATATTATTTTATATTAAAATTAATTTAAATATATACAGTGTTGGGTAGTAACCACTGATCTATATAATGACTGGATAGCTCATGACGTTCTAAACTGCCAACAGGCAGTGAAGCCACCGGAAGTGTTCGAGCGGCCATCTTACGATTCCCTACCAGCAGAGGGCTCCAACGCCCGTTATACAGAGATTGGTAGGCCCGACGGCACTTTAAAGATGAACCAACCGCTGAGCAGCATACAACTGTAAAACGACGTTCACAAAAGAACGTAGAAAAACGTAACCTCGGTTCTCTCTAGAGAGGGAACGAGTACTGCGTAATATCTTACGCTACGGGGAAAACCTCTTTTCCACGAGATATTGAAGCAAAAAATTATCCTTAATTTTGAATTAATGTAAAACGCTGTGCAGCAGCATGCAGATATAAGCAGGACGGCTCGCGCGCCTATTGGCTGCCCTGCGGCAAACAGCAGCAGCCTATCGAGAGAGGTGCTGCGTGACATAATCCTATGGGGGCATTTCGCGCCCATTTCGTCACGTCCCGCCAGAAAAGGGCGCAATTTCGCCCTATAAATATAGCTCGATAAGGCTGGTACACTGGTTTTTATCGCCGAAGCGAACCAGAGCTGTGTATGCACGGCAAGATACGCAATACTCGTTCCCTCTCTAGAGAGAACCGAGGTTACGTTAGTAACCGAGTACGTTCTCTTACGAGAGTATCTCTCGTACTGCGTAATATCTTACGCTATGGGGAACACAATGCAAAACGCTGTGCGTACTGGGATCCGACACCAAAGTCCCAAGGGCAGTAGCCCGGGGCTCATGTAGTGCATAATCACCATAGACTCACAGAGAGTCGGAGAAGAGAGGCTGCAAGCATCATTCCCCATGAAATAGCATCCTATAGGGGCTAGTTATGTTAATAGTGTTTCACACAGACGGGGTGAACGTGTTCAGCCTGAACTGGTTAAGATTACGGGTTATTCAACACCCATCGAGCCGTGTTATCTCTCAGTGAGCGATGCACAAGCAAAACTCAGCATCTGGGCCGGCACAGCGGGGCAGATAACACTGAATTCTATACCGACAGAAGCTTGGCTTGTAAGGCGGGAACCTCTAGGTTATAAAACCTTATAAATGTAGACGGCGAGGCCCAACCAGCAGCCGTACAGATATCTTGCAAGGTAACACCACTATACCATGCCCACGACGAGGCCACGCCTCTCGTGGAGTGCGCTCTGACACCCAAAGGACACTGCAGGCCCTTAGAAGTGTAAGCCAGTGCTATGGCATCGACTATCCATCTGGATAGGCTCTGTTTTGATGCGGCCAGTCCCTTGGAACGTCCGCCAAACAAAACGAAGAGCTGCTCGGTCTGCCTGAAGGCAGAAGAGCGGGACACATAACCTCTCAGTGCCCTGACAGGGCAAAGGAGACTCGCATCCTCCTCCTCATCTTGAACCGAGAGAGCGCACAGGGAAATCACCTGGGCTCTGAACGGTGTGTTGAAGGATTTGGGCACGTACCCGTGCCTCGGTTTGAGTATGACTTTTGAGTCATTAGGCCCAAACTCCATACATGATGCGCTTACTGAAAGCGCTTGCAAGTCCCCTATGCGCTTCACTGAAGCGAGAGCCAAAAGAAACACCGTTTTGAAAGACAGATGCTTCATGTCTGACAAATGGATTGGCTCGAACGGGGCACCTTTCATGGCTTCCAAAACCGTAGAAAGGTCCCACACCGGGACTGAAGGAGGTCTAGGAGGGTTCAACCTCCGAGCTCCCTTGAGGAATCGCACGACTAGGTCGTTCTTCCCCAGTGACTGGCCAGACACAGGTTTTGTAAACGCTGCTATAGCCGCCACGTACACTTTGAGCGTGGATCGGGTTCTGCCCTTATCCAGCAGCTCTTGAAGGAAGGAAAGCACTTCCGTGACCCCGCAGTCTACGGGTGAAAAGCCCTGAGCTTGACACCAGGCAGAGAACACAGACCATTTCTAGGAGTAGAGCCGTCTTGTAGACGGGGCCCTTGCCTGCGTGATCGTGTTTAGCACTCCCTCCGGGAGGATAGCGGGTACCCGTTGATGGCCCATGCGTGCAGGGACCATAGCTGGGGGCGAGGATGCAAATCGAGCCCTTGGCCTGGGAGAGGAGTTCTCTCCTCAATGGTATTGGCCACGGGGCAGTGCTAGTCAGCTGCATCAGGACTGGAAACCAAGTCTGGTTTGTCCAGAGCGGAGCCACAAGCAGCACTGGGCATCCATTTTCCCTGATCCGTTCCAGCACTTGAGGCAGGAGCGAGATGGGGGGGAAAAGCTTAGAGGGGACAGCGGGGCCAAAAGTAGGCCAGCGCGTCCTTGCTCTTGGAGAAATATTTCGGACAGTGAGCGTTCTCGTTGGACGCGAACAGGTCCACCTGCGCTCTGCCGAATGTCTCCCACAGCAGTTGGATCGTCTGCGGTTGCAGCGACCATTCCCCTGCTGGGACATTGTCTCTGGACAGCCTGTCTGGTCCCAGATTCAGGTGACCAGGCACGTGCGCTGCTCTCAGTGAAAGCAGGTTGTGCTGAGCCCAGACCAGGAGGAACTCCGTCAGCCTGTAAAGGTTTCGAGACTTGATGCCGCCCTGACGATTTATGTACGCCACCACTGACATGTTGTCCGACCGAACCAAGACGTGGTGACCCCTTATCTGGGGTCAGAAGCGCCGCAGCGTGTTGTCGACTGCCATCATTTCCAGACAGTTTATATGTAGGAGCTTTTCCCGTTCTGACCACTGGCCAAAGAACGGTCTGCCCTCGAGCAGCGCTCCCCATCCCGAGGTGGAGGCGTCCGTGGACACCACCTTCACGCTCAAGGGAGTCCCCAGACTCACACCTGACTGGTACCAGTCGGTTTTCTTCCAAGGCTCCAAAGCTGAGACGCATTTCAGACCGACCCGGAGGCGAAACAGACCAGGGGTCCACGCCCGGGGCGGAACCCGGGCTTTCAGCCATAGCTGCAGTGGGCGCATGCGAAGCAGCCCCAACTGGAGCATTGAAGCTGCTGAGGCCATGAGACCCAGCATTTTCTGAAACCTTTTGAGCTGGACAGTTGAGCCACGGCGAAAAGATTTCGCGGCGCGCTGAATGTCCTGTGCGCGCTCTGGCGACAGATGCGCTGTCATAGATAGCGAGTTCAGCACTGTTCCCAGAAAAGATATTTTCTGGCTGGGAGACAGCGAGCTCTTCGCCCAATTGACTGTGAGACCCAGATTCTCGAGATGTTCGAGTAATGTGGCCCTGTGTTCTATGAGCTCTGATTGTGATCGAGCTAGAATCAGCCAATCGTCCAAGTAGTTGAAAATTCGCATGCCCTGAAGTCTCAGGGGTGCGAGAGCCGCGTCCATGCACTTCGTAAAAGTACGGGGTGCCAGGGACAGACCGAACGGCAGGACTTTGTATTGGTATGCCTGGCCCTCGAAGGCGAATCTCAAGAATTGCTTGTGACGTAACGCTATTTGTATTTGAAAATAAGCGTCCTTTAGATCTATCGACATGAACCAGTCTCCTTGGCGCACTTGCGCGAGGATTTTCCTGGTTGTAATCATTCTGAACTGACGCTTCGTGAGCGTTCTGTTCAGCCGTCGCAGATCTAGAATGGGTCTGAGACCCCCGTCTTTTTTCGGTACCAGAAAATACCTGCTGGATAGACCTAGTGTATTATGTAATCAGATTCCAAAAATTCATTACTTGTAATTAGATTATATTAGGTATTAAAATACTTGTGTGTAATCAAACTACAGTTACTTTTTTATTGATTATAAGTTATTCTCACAATGGCAGGAAATTATTCATAATTTATTGATTCCCCCCTAACTACTTTTTTTATCTTTTAAATGTTCCAAAGTCGTACTGCTTATGCGTTCAGAAGGTCTTCCAAGTTTGTGGAATTGCACACACAAACCAGACCAGTCATGTGACTATCACTGAACACTGAGACCCACACTGCATTTGACCACTGGATTTACAGAAATCATTTCACTTTAAAGGTGCTCTAAGCGATGTCGGGTGACGTCACTTCTTGTTGACGTTTAAAGTATTGTCAAACAAAACGGAGGCTAGCTCGACCCTCCCTCCTCCTCATCCGCGCACTAACCCCCCAAACCCTTCTTGTCGGTTATTGGCTGGAACAGTTTGTTATGTTTCGTGGTGCGGGTTCGCCCAGTTTGTTTTTGTTGCCGTTTGTGGAGCCTTGGGTGTCTGAAGAGACCGCGTGTTTTTACCGTGTGTTCAGGGGACAGGCAGCTAGCGGATAGTGAGGAGATGTTTGCTGTATGTGGCAAAAAATGCTTTGGCCTAAAAAACACGTGACATCGCTTAGAGCACCTTTAAGGAGTGTTTTCTCAACATTGCAACAGTGCATATCAAATCAAAACCTGACCAACACATGTATTATTATTTGAATAATCACTCAGTGAGTCATGTTGCTGTCCTTTGGAAGGCTTTTGTCTTTCAAAAACATTAAAATGTACACACTCACGTCATTTCATATTTACGTGGAATGCAGTGCAGCGCTGTATACACATAGAAGTTATTATCTTATAGTTATTATTATGTAGGTAGGTTAATGTAAATATATGAATATGATTAAACAATTATACTATTACATTAACTAATGTTCATCTATAAAACCTTATCGTAAAGTGTTTCCAAATTATCATCCAGACGGATCATCTATTTAGATCAGTCTTTCTCAACCTCTCCTGCAGGGACCCCCTGACAGGACATGTTTTTGTTTTAACCCTGAAATGGCACACCTGATTCAATTAGTCAGCTACACATTAAGCCTTTGAGCCTTTAATTAATTGAATCAGGTGTGCCATTTCAGGGTTAAAACAAAAACATGTCCTGTCAGGGGGTCCCTGCAGGAGAGGTTGAGAAACACTGATTTAGATGTTTAGTCATTTTTTGTTTTGTTTTTGAGTTTATGCACACATTTTGTCCCATAATGGCATTTCCGAGTGGAAAGTAAACCTTACTTCTGAACGGAACCCATCCATTAAACTGAGATAAACTGGGCCAGGAAACCAAATGATCCGAAGGGAAAGACCAATTAGCTGATCAAGCTCAGAATCTCTGCATCGACCCCACCCTTTCCCTTTTTCTTTCTTTATTTCCTCTCTCTCTTTCGCCATCCTTTACTGTAGTAGCCCTTCCCTGCTCCGCTGATCCCACCCTCTCCCACATACACACACAAACATGCTGACAGTCTCGCGTACACTCACTCACTCTCTCAGCTCATTGAGTACCTTTTCATTCTTGGGCACTCAGCAACAGTCTCTCTCCATCACACACACACATTCACTTACACACCCCTGTGGAAGGAATCCTGCAGTTTGCGGCTGCAGTTCTCTGGACATGCCGGACCGTCTGCTCTGAGGTGGGAGATGGGCTTGAGAGCTTGTGTGTAAGAATCGGTTCTTGATTACTTCTGTAATATTAGTGCTGATGTGAGCAGATTTTGCTGCCACAGTCCTGCATGGAAGTTGATTCCATCGAGGTGGGTTATGTGATGGTCCGTTTGGGAGATTTATTTACTAATGCAATGTTTTGCATACATTTCCTAAGGGTAACATTTTGAATGATTGTGCATGAAAATTGACCTGTTAAGTTATAAGTTTAGTGTACTGAGTCTAACCAAATGGACTGTCTAATTATAAAGATGTAAAAAATATATATTTATGATAAAATCATCATGTTATCACGAAAACGATTTCAAAATGATGCATGCTTCTACCAACAACTAAAATAGCAGTAATAGGAAGTTGTGAATTTACACTACTGTAAGTGCATTGGACATTTACATTCAGTCTGTAGAATCGACTTGCATGGGTGGTGGTAATTAGATAGATATTTTGGGGAGATTGCCTTTGGCTTGATTAATTAGTAGATCTAATCGCCAGAATGTCTGTATATTTGCTGGTTCGCCAGAGCAGTTTTTATTGTGAGCTTGCAGTCAGCAGATCCTCCAGCGCTCCGAATCAAACTCTAAACCCAATAACTGTACAGACATTTCGGCCTCCTGACATTTGAAGCTTCTCAGATCTCACACATGCACACATTTGCACTCACATGAGGAGTTAGCCGTACACTCATAAAAACAAATACTGTCCTCACTATAACCCACAGCGTATACATTACAAATATCTCTTGATACTATAAAATATTAGAACTATTAAATAATTGGTGATATAAAAATGGGAGACCATATTTTTGCCATAGGTGTTTGTGAACAATAAAATTACTTTCAGAGAGTCAACTAAATAGTGAAGGTAGATTTTAATTAACTGAAAGCTTGAACTGTATTTTTCGTTAAAGTTAGATAGGGGAAGGTTGTCACAAGTGTTACATATATGTATATATATTGTAAAAAATGATTGTTGGTTTAACTTAAAAAAGTAAGTAACTTGGTTGCCTTAAATTTTTGAGTTCATTGAAATAAAAAATTTGAGTTAATACAATGGAGTTATATAAACTCAAAATTGACAGCCCTTAAATATATATATATATATATATATATATATATATATATATATATATATATATATATATATATATATACACATGAATTCTTATTCATGATACTTTTCCTTCACATAATCATTTATCCACAACTTACACGGTCTTAACAGACTCTAAAGTGCTTCTTACCCTCACTTTCTGTAATTTGATTCAGCATAGTTGAGCTCATATTCTGTATTGACAAGAATCATCTTTAGAATCGTTCTGAGAGTGAATTGTTCTCCTTGTGTCCCAAATTCACCTCTCTGTCCTGTTTATCAGGTTTGGTTTGCCTAACAGCTGGTTAATGGACTGATGTTGTTCATTTAAGTAACACAGAAGAGATAAGTGTTTTGTTTTGTGAGTTTTGTTGACTGTGAAGGTGCAACCTCTGTGACATGATGGGAGCCACCTGGCCCTCAGTGTGATTCCTGTCAATATCCAAAAATACATTTGTTTAAAGTTAGGCAAGCATTCAGAGCAGCTTCGCATTGGGCACCAGGGGTTTGGGTTTTATGTCTTGATGGCGTGCCATCAATGTCATTTCCTTTAAATCAGCAAAGGGACCTACAAATAGACTTCTACAATTCATGTATGGTTTATAAAATATATATATATATATATATGTATATAATATATATATATATATATAAACAAAATTATAAAACAAAACATTGTTTATCTTTTATAATTTATATCAAACATAAACAATATTTACACTACCATTCAAAAGTTTGGGGTCAGTAGGCTTTTAAAAAAATAATAAATTAATACATTCATTCAGAAAGGATGCATTCAATTGATCAAAAGTGATAGTAAAGATATTTATAATCTTACAAAATATTTCTGTTTCAAATAAATACTGTTCTTTTGTCTTTCCTTCAAAGAATCCTGAAAAAACGTATCACAGTTTCCACAAAAATATTAAACGGCACAACTCATTCAACATTGATAATAATACTAAATATTTATTTAGCACCAAATCTGCATATTAGAATGATTTCTGAAGGATCATGTGACACTGAAGACTGAATGATGCTGAAAATTCAGCTTTGCCATCATAGGAATAAATTACATTTTAAAATATGTTAAAATAGAAAAATATAGAACTATAGAAAAAATAGTTATTTTAAATTTTAATAATATTTCACAATATAACTGTTTTTACTGTATTTATGTTAAAATAGAAAAATATAGAACTATAGAAAAAATAGTTATTTTAAATTGTAATAATATTTCACAATATAACTGTTTTTACTGTATTTTTTTAACAAATAATTGCAGTCTTGGTGTGCAGACACTTCTTTCAGAAACATTAAAAGTCTTACCAACACACACACACACACACATACATACATATATATATATATATATATATATATATATATATATATATATATATATAAATGATTTTCAGTTGTATTTCTGAATACTTGAACACTTTTGCCCTCAGTGTCCCCTAAAACAGATCACAAGGTTGAGGGGTTTCCGTGTGGATAGATATCCAGAGACTCTATACTTAGCAACTGGACAAGCCGGAAAAGAGAGAAGGAAAAGGACAGGTTTGTGGTTGAACGTTTCCTTTGTATGAAATTGTGAAAGTATAGACCAACACCCATATTGCAGGTTTAATGGGTTAGACCAAAATCCACTGTAAAGTTGTTTTGTGGTCATGCTTAAGCATTCACTGTGAAATGATTGCAACTTTCTTTAATGGGTTCGGCTGGTTTTGCACTGCAGTCTCGTCCCCAGGAGGACAAGCACCAGAAGTGGAAAGGACAAGAAACAAACAGACTCTCACAGGCATTCAGCTATGCATTCCACCACGCTTTTTTTTGTCCTCACTGGGGTGCTCCTGTACTTAGTGATGGGGGCTTTGGTGTTCAATGCCCTGGAGGCCCCGAATGAGGAAAGCCATCACCTCCAGCTGCAAACCACCCGTCAAGAGTTCCTGGGCAACTACACATGTGTAGATCCTGACCGTCTAGAGAACCTGATACTGGTAAGTATTGTTGCAACTGACAGTTATTTTTTAATCGATTAATCTGGTCAATTATTATTTCTATTAATCAGATTTTTAAAAAACACATTTTCATTTTGTACATACTGAAAAACCTATCAATGTTACCTATCCAGTGTTCTCCTCCAAACAAATGTTCTATGAAAACAAATGGTAACACTTTAGTTTAAGGTCCAATTCTCACAATTAACTAGTTGATTATTAACCATGCATATTACTAGGATATTGGCTTTTTATTAGTGCTTATAAAGCACATATTAATGCCTTATTCTGCATGATTATATTCTACATCCTTTAATCCTACCCAATAGCTAAACTTGACAACTACCTTACTAACTATTAATAAGCAGTAATTAGAAGTTTATTGAGGCAAAAGTTGTAGTTAATAGTTTGTTAATAGTGAGAATTGGACCCCAATCTAAAGTGTGACCGAAATACAGATGTATGCTGTACATTATATGCACAAAAAAAGCTTTAAAATATAAACATTACATTATAAAAAAAGAAACAACTGTATGTTCACAGAAGTTTAAATCACTGTTATTTATTGGCAACCATATTGTCAATTTAAAACCTCAATTTAACACCCAACAATAAATAACCAACATTATTGATTTTTTTTTTTTGCAACGTTATTAGTCGTCATTTCACTTTGTCTGTTTGTCTTGTGTTATTAAGTACGTCAATTTAACAGAGATTGTCTGGACAAGCATAATAGCCAAAGCTTGTATATTTACATATACATAGGCTATATTATGTATAAATTAAGCACTCAAGCACAAAACACACAAACCTGACAGGGCAACTGACATGCAATGAGCCTCATTGAAGGGTTTCATAGTTTCATTTCAACTTGCTTTTGACAACCTGGGGTCCGTGCACGTTTCCCAGAGCAATACATTTCCACAGAAATAAATTTCATTACTGTAAAATGACATCACTGGCAGAGTTCTCCGTGCACAACACACAGACCCGTTTATTTCAAAATGAAATAGTTGATTATTTTCATTATATTATTATCGAACAGCCCTAGAAGTAAATAATAACTTTAAGAAAACTGTCATGTTCAACACTGGCTTGTATCATGTATCATAAAGTTAAAACAGTAGGACATTATCCAACTTAATGTCTAATCTCTTTTCTCTACCCTTCAATGTTTCTATATAGACGGTGGCAAAGGCTATCAGTGTTGGAATTGACCCCAACAATTCCACCAATGCCACATTCAGCACCAGTTGGGACCTGGCCAGCGCTTTCTTCTTCTGTGGCACCATTATCACTACCATCGGTATGGGATTGCCACATCACTGGCTGGACACACCTGCATGTTAAAGCCAGAACCTGGCCTGGCCTCTGCATTCAGGGGATCATTGGTACTGTGAAATGTCTAAATATATCTGCCATCAGATCACAGCAAGTGTTTGTCTGTGGTCCAGGTTATGGGAACATCTCTCCAAAGACAACGTGGGGTCAGTTTTTCTGTATCTGGTATACACTGGTGGGCATTCCCTTGTTTGGATTTCTGTTGGGTGCCGCTGGAGACCATCTGGGGACATCACTGAGGAACGCCATTGCTAAAGTTGAAGCTCTTTTATGGGTAAATGATGATGAATACAAACATAACCCCACAGGACAACTGTTAACATTTAAAGAAAAAGAGTTCACTGAATGACCTGGGAGACATAGCATGGAGACAAATAATTGATTTAGTTTAAAAGCATCTAGCAATTGGATGTCTATTTTTCAGCCAACATGACACACATGTATGGAAGTCCATTTCCACTTCAGAGTAAAAAATAAAACAGGTAATTCTGAGATAAAGTTAAAGTTTCTTATAAAAGAAGATCAGATATAAAGTCTTTTCCCCCCAAATTATTATTATTTAAGACATTTTATATATATATATATATATATATATATATATATATATATATAGGCTTCCATACACATTCCTGGCTCTTTGTCGCAATTGTTCATTTCAAGCTTATTAGGAATTTTTTCTTCAGTCTTCCTTATCTTCTCCATTCAGAAGTGGAAGGTGAGCCCAACCATTGTGCGCGTCATCACCGCTGTGCTCTCCATCCTGCTGGGCTGTGTTCTCTTCGTCTTTGTGCCAATTTTAGTCTTCCAGAAGGTTGAAAATTGGACTCTGCTAGAATCAGCCTACTTTGTGGTCATCACCCTCACAACTGTGGGCTTTGGAGACTATGTTGCAGGTACCACTGGATGAAATCCTGAAATGTTTCCTCACTTGTTTCCCATGTAATGTTTCCTCACTTGATGCTTTGCAACAGTTGAAGAAGTAGTTTGCATTTCATTTTGAGATTTACACCTGTAAGCATCTGCCTTGTGTCTTGAATTCTTGCTCAAGATGTTAAAAAAACAAATTTTTCCATGAAACGTGACATTAAAACACAAACCATTGCAGTCATCTTGTGGTGGGCGTTTAATGGGTTGATCTTTTTATATTAATGGTTCAAATCTACCTCTGACCACATTATTTAACAGAACAGTTTGGTTTGTTTTTCAAATGGCTGAACTGAAACTACAGTGACTTGCAATGCTAAACATCTTACTTTTATTTAACAAGAAACAAAAGGATATTTCATCCAAAATGAAAATTCTAAATGAAATTCTGTTATCATTTACTCAACCTTATGGCATTCCAAATCTGCACGACTTTCTTTCTTATGCAGAACACAAAATAAGATATTTCAAAGAATATTTCAGCTTGACTTTAGTATGAAAGTCAATATGACCCAAAACATTCAAGATCCAAAAAAGGACACAAAGGTAGCGTTAAAGTAATCCATACAATTTGACTGGTACATTCTGTTCGAAGCCATATGATTATTGATGAACAGATCAGAATAACCTTTTATTCAATCTCCAATCAAATCACAGAATACATAAAATATGGCGACACAAACCTCAAACTTCACCTACTGTCAAAACTTATTGGTTCTTGTTCATCACTTGACCACACTTTTGAGGTTTGTCTCGTCATTTTTGTATTTGTTTGTATTAATCATTGTTTTGATTTCATTTCAGAGTGAATGAAAACACTACCTTTATGTCCATCTTGGAGCTTGAAACTTTTGGGTCCCCTTGATTTTCATAATATGGTTAAAAACAGTTCAAATCCTCCACAAAATATTTTGTTTTGTGTTCCACAGAAGAACTAAAGTCAAACAGGTTTGGAACTGCATGAAGGTGATGACATGATTATAGAAATTTCATTTTTTGGGCGAACAATCTCTTTAATTTGAATAAATGACTTGATCTTTATGTATTTTGTACATTTTTGTCCATCAGGTGATGGCGAAGCAGGTGAACATCATTGGTACAAGCCTCTGGTTTGGTTCTGGGTTTTGTTTGGTTTGGCCTACTTTGTGTCCATTCTTTCCATGATCGGGAACTGGATTCTGGTTCTTACCAAAAAAACCCGAGCTGAGGTAAGCCTATGATTAAATCATGATGTCAAATACATTTTTTATAACCAAATGTCTTGTGTAGTTTAGAGTAGTGCCTGGTCAGACTCCCTGGTCAAACTCAGCACTGCAACTCAAATGGGATTATTAATTTCTCTCTCAATTCCCGTCCCTTCTATCTTCATGATTACCTCCCTTCCATTTTCCCCGTAATTCATCTCCACAACTCCTATTAACCTAAAATCTGGTTCAAATTTCAATCACTCTGCTCCTGGTGACATACAAATCTCTCCATAACTCTCAAGCCTTTCCATTTCTCCTGCCCTACTTTCTGCTCTCAGATGGAGGAGTTGAGAGCACACGCCTCAGACTGGACTCAGAACATCCAGAACATGTCCGTGGATTTCCGTATGTCCGGAAAACTCGAAGATCCTTTCAAGCGCAGCAGGCGAAAGCGGCGTCACAGGCGCCACAGACGCAGCGGCAGTCAGGGTGAAGCCGGAGAGGACGGGAGAGAGGAGAACGAATCTGAATCTGGCTCCTACTCGGGTTCATCGGATGAGTCGGAAGGCAGCTCTGAGTCACGGTCGGATGTGACCGAGACAGAACGGGTCCCAGTGGGAGAGGGTGGCGGCGGTGGCGGAGACAGTGGTGGTGGCGGAAAAGATTTAGAGAAAGAGGAAAAGCTCCATGCCATACCCAAAGATTCCGTCCTCTCTCAGCCATTGGATTACTTTGGGGAAAATCTTGCGTACATTGACGAGTCCTCAGATGCAGTGAGTGGGAAGATCCACCTGGACCCCCTGCTGGATGTACCAGAAACGAACCCAGCATCAAAAGACAGGCCCAAAAGGAGACGTCAAAGGAGACACTTGAGAAGGGATCAACAGAAACCCAAGACCCCTCAAACCAGTCCAAATGAACCAGAGAATAAAGCGCCAAATGGAGACATTCAGCAGAAAGAGCCTCCTACACCAAAGCTGTGAGTGTCCAAGTGTTTATGGGGTTTGTAGTTCCTCAAAAAAGCCTCAGTCCTCCTCTTTGGAATAAAGTTTTGCAACTGCTAGCTTTAGGATATGCTGTGTTCCACTGTGAAGGCACCTGGCATTATTCTCAGATTTTACTGGGACAAAAAAAGAAACTGTTCATGTGCCTAAAATGAGAAGAGGGGAAGAAGAATCCGGTCTTGTCAAGTCTTGGCGTGAGTAAGAGCTTTTATTGGGTAACCTGATAGAGGCCTGATGAGCATTAGTCATTCTGTGCAGGAAGGCCATCGTGATCGGACTCTTAGTGCCATCTACTGGACATGACTGATTCGTTTGATTATGGATGCGCTGACTGTCAATGAATGTTTTATTCTGTGTGCCTTTCGCTCCTTTCCTAACGTCGTAATAATAAAGGAATGACAGCTTGATACTAATTTTACTAATCCAACTCAGCTGAGGCTTACAGCTCGAGTTCATCAAACTGTAATCTTGTTCAATCACCGGTAAATAACATTAAGCTACAGTAGCCTGTTTCTGTCTCAAGTAAAAAAAAAAAAAATGTAAAAGAATTTGGACTTTATTTCTCAAAATTGTGACTTTTTCCTCATAATTTTATATATTACACATGGCACTTTATATCTCACAATGTGATTATTTCTCATAATTGTCTTTTATTCTCACAGTTGCTACTTTTTCTACTTTGTAATTGTGGCTTTATTTATCATAATTGTGACTTCATTTCTTTAATATATATTGTCATATATCTTGTAATTATGACTAAATCCCACAAATGCTACTTTTCCTTGTAATTGCAGCTTTATTTCTCAGAACTGCGACTTTATGTCTTACAACTGACACTTTATGTCTTACAATGTGACTTTTTTATCACATTATTTCCCCTAACTGCAATTTCAAACTTTAGTTGTTTCAAACAAATAACTTCAAACTTATTTCTCATAATTGTTACTTTTAGCTTCACAATTGATACTTTGTCTTGTAATTGTGACTTTCATTTTCATAATTGCGACTTAATTTCTCTGTGAATATCACACAATTGTCCCTTTATTTTGCCATATATCTCATACGTGTGACTTTAAATCTCACATTTGCTACTTTCTCTTGTAATTGCACATTTATTTCTCATAATGCAACCTTACATCTCACCTTTGGAAGTTAACTTCTTTTAATTGTGGCTTTTTTACTCTGAGGCAGAAACAGGCTTTCATAGAGATACTCATGAGTGTGGTGTGTGCGCGCATTTTCCCTTAACTTGTTAAGTATCTCGAGGAGTTCAACCCTGCTAGGAACTAACACGATACCACATCAGGAGTCACTCGTAACAAGGTTTATTGCAATTCAACACTGCAGTCAGTCCATTACATTTATGTGGTCAAGTTACAGACAAAGGAGGAAGGAAAAGATGTACTTTGCTTACACTTGTGCCGTAATCCTTTTATTTAGTCACAGTCAGTATTTCACTGGGGTTTGATCTTGAGTCTTTACTTTAAAGAGCTGCAGGTAAAAAAACAAACATTTGACGCTTATTTCATCTGCATCATAGTAACTTTGTGCAGTTAGTACAGTCTAAAATACTAAATGAGACTACTGTACATGCGTGTAATGTACTCACCACACTCATAGAGCTTGTTGATCTTCTGAATGTCAATGTTAGATATTTCCAGCCTCTGTCCGATCTGCACTGAAGGGTTAGGAATAGGAGTGATGGTTTCCTTCCCATACTGTATGGCGAAGGCTGTCCTGGAAATGGAGGTTGAGAGTGAATTCCCATGAGAATGTACTTTATATATCTGTCATGAAGCATGATTTCAAAAGTAATGTGGGTGAAGTTTACCTTCCATAATGCATGATTGAGTTGTAGTCATAAGGGGTATTCAGATTATTTGTGTCCTTCTTCTCAAAGTTGTATGCAGATGCTGTGCAAAGGGCAAACGAGTGTTCATTATTACTGAGGTTTTCATTACGCTAAAATAAAAAGATTGTTTTTACTCAGTAGTATTTGAGATTTGTCCACACACATCTTCTAACCTTGTGGAATATTCTCCCAGTTGATCCGGACGTACTGGTCTCTGTCGCTCCTGGTGTGCTCGTGGTGAAACCCCAGAGAATGGATGAGCTCATGCTCAATGAGCCCACGAGAGACACAGCCGTCCACAGACAGAGACACCTGCTGTTTCCCTCCGGATCTTCCTACAGTAGACCAACAGCTGTAAACAAAGGAATATATTTACACTAAATATATTATCACAGCATAACAATACATGTCTGGTTAAACTCTTCAAATGTACACTACAGTTCGATAGTTTGGGGTTGGTAAGATAATGTTTTTGAAAGAAGTCTCTGTGCTCACCAAGGCTTCTATTATTTGATCAAACATACAGTAAACTTGTGAAATATCATTACAAATTAAAATAATTTCCCTATATATTAAAAAGTTATTTATTCCTGTGACGGCAAATCTGAAATACAGTGATCCTTATGCTAATTTGCTGCTCAAGAAACATTTCTTAGTGTTATCAATGTTGAAAACAGTTGTGTTGCTTATTTTTGGTGGAAACCATGATATTTTTTCAGGATTCTTTGATAAATAAAAAGTTCACAAGAACAGCATTTTGAAATAGAATTTTTTTTATGACATTATAAATGTCTTTACTGTTGCTTTAGATCAATTCCTTCTTGCTGAATAAAACTGACCCCAAACGTTTATAAAGTATATTCATTATTTAGGCGTGGTCAAGCTCACCCTAGTAGGTTCTCAATGCTGAGGTAGTCCACTTGATTGGTTCGTGGCACAAAACGGACGCAGGTTTTTGCAGCGATGCTCTTCATTGCATTTTCGATCAGTGCCTTCTCATCGTTATCTATCATAATCGCCAGAAATTGTGTATATATGTCACTGGATTTTGATGCCGGTCAACATACAAGTGGATTTTTTCTAATCACTCACAGTAGTCATTAGCAATGATGTATGGCACTTCAACTATTTTAGATGGGGATTTTGGCCATTTGCAGTAGTCATTCAAGCATTTCATGGCATTCCTTGTTTTGGGTAAGGCCATATCTCCCTCCAGAAGCAAGTCACTAATCTCTGAATCAAAACAAAACAATAAGAGTCAGATCATTTCACTCATTTAACTAAGGAACTCTAGAAAAAATAATGTATTGATGTAATTGAACGATTTATTATATTTCAAAAGACACATGTATTTTGTAAAAATGACATGAAAATATGTAGCTTATAGTTGACATTTTAATTAATATTCACATATAGTCAAAATTATAAAGTTAATTTAAATTAACCATTACGTAATGAAAATGATTCATTGATTCAACCAGGAAAATAATTCAATTATGCAAAGCCAGGTCAGTGTTGATTCAGTTCGGACATATATTTTCATAATAAAGTAGTAAATAGCCATCACCTTTGTTTGCCTCTAGAATTCTTGAGGAAATGTCCATATCGTTGTGTTTCTCGGACTGGGTATCTGAACAAAGAATGACAAAATGAAACCATACTTTTGAATATTTTTGTAATTTATTGATCTAAATCAGTGGTCCTTGGAATTTGGGATCCAAAGTATTGCAATGTTTTGTATTTGGCATTAGTTAACACTACTGACTGATTCAAATCATCAGCTCATTAACAGAGAGTCGCATAAATCTCTCTTATCTGAATGTGTCTGATAAGAGAGACATACAAAATGTGCAATTCTGTGGGTCACAAGAACGCAAGAGGGTCGAATAGAAAGTCACCTTGACCAGTGGGCAGCATCTGTGGAAAGAGCAAATACAGAGTGAGTGAGTGAGTGAGTGAGTGAGTGAGTGAGTGAGTGAGTGAGTGAGTGAGTGAGTGAGTGAGTGAGTGAGTGAGTGAGTGAGTGAGCGAGCGAGCGAGCGAGTGAGCGAGCGAGCGAGCGAGTGAGTGAGTGAGTGAGTGAGTGAGTGAGTGAGTGAGCGAGCGAGTGAGTGAGCGAGTTTTGAAGATGCTCAAAATTGAAAGGTGCAGCTCGTACCGTAGCAGGAAAAGCTTGAGAGAGATTTAGCAGCACAGCTGAGATAGAGAAAAGCAATATACAGTCCATTTTCTCTCGATGTGTCTCAAAAAGGATGTCTAACAGAGGGGAACTGTGAGGGAGCTGAGCAGGAACTTTTATAGGAGACATCTGGGAGTGTCCAGCATTGGGGTTAAGGTTAAAATCAACACAGATCACTTAAAAAGATCTGAAAAGCTTTTAGCATGAGGTTACATCAGCCTCACCCATTACAAATAAGATTATATTTGTTTGTTTCAGATTTAGACTTAAGCAAGGCCTCTGCAATTTTGCATTCTTGATGACAACAAAGACTTTCAGACAGTCATATTGCTGTATTAAATTAAAACAGTCTAAATATGAGCTAAAAGTTAATTTTATGTACACTATAATATACATAGTTATTCAAATCAGCAAATTAGCATATTAGAATGGTTTTTGAAGGATCGTGTGATAGTGAAGACTGGAGTAATGATGCTGAAAATTCAGCTTTGCCATCACAGGAATAAATTACAATACAATATATTCAAATTGAAAACTTTTTTTTTAAATTTTGATAATATTTCATAATATTTGTTTTTACTGTATTTTGATAATACAGTATTTTTACTGTACTTTTGACAAATAAATCCAGCCTTGGTGATCATAAGAGAGTTATAAATATTTGATTTACTTTATTGATAAATACTTTATTTACATGGGAAACACTCACTTTTCCATATAAATGTTAACACATCTACTCAGAACGTTTCAAACCCCATATGCAGAATATATTCTGCTAAAATCATACAGCCAGATTTACTAAAAAGAATACTAATCTAACTTGCACACTACCATTTACACCATTTGTTTGTGTTACTGCATAAAAATTATATTTCAAACGATCATGTAGATAAATTGTTTTATAATGCATTTTCATTAAGTTCAGCTGGAAAAAATAGGCTTATTTTGCTTATGTATTATTATCGCTAACTTTAACAAGGCCTCTGAAATGCGAATACACACCGCTTTTGTGCATGAAACAGGCCTAAGATCATATACGGTCGGAACATAAAATTACCCTGTAATTCAAAAAAAAAAAAAAAGTGCATTATGAATAACAGCTGAAATATCTTGAGCAACTGTGAAGGAAACAAATGTAATCCGACTCAGTGGGTGAGGCTGCCATAATCCTGTGCTGAAAGCTTACCTTAAAACCCTGTGAAGTGCTGAAATAAGACTTCACAGCAAATTGCACTCAGATCTTTTCGGTTAATTCGGACAGGATCCCCATTCACTGTAATCACATCTGTTTTTAATTGTAATTCTGAATTTATTTATTTTTTAACTCTATGCATTCTTCTTTTGTAGACAGAACTTATAGAAATCATCAGTCCCTCTCCTGAACCCTCAGAAACGGACAGTCCAAGTCTGTCATTTAAAGTCGACATAAGTTGTCATAGCCTTTACATCCTTATTTTGATGTATATCTGAGTAAAACAACAACAAAAAAATGGGACTTGATTTTGTCCATTGAGAATTGATTGGATCGTTGGATTGCTATTGGTCGATCTCATGAGTGACAGGTTGCCCCGCCCTCACGCCAGTGAACACATCATTAGAGAAGAGATGTAGCTGCAAGAGGGAGGGAGAATATATTTTGGATTAAAGATTACAAGGGCACATGAATTTAAAAAATGATGAGCATGGATAAATCATTTATAATAGATACTGCAATATTCCATTATGGTTTTATTTCATGATTTCATGGTGACTTTAATTTCTATGAATGTGGTGATTATGGTGATCTGGCAGAAGGAGAATACACACAGCTTTCATGTGAAATTTAGTATTTGCTATGTTTATGTTAGTCAACAGCAGAACAGAAACTGGGCTGATAATCTTTTTCCTCTTAGCTAAAAATCCAAAAATAAACATGAATTATATTACTATCTGACATCCAAAATAATTAAATCACCTTACATTGCACAGTGAACATTACATACTCTGTTATCGCTTTTGTTGCTACACTACAGGAGCTTAAACTGGGCCACATGCTCGGATGTCTCAACTTTCGTGCACGGAAACATATGACCTTGTGCGCGAGGACACTCTGCACATAGACGTCACTAGTCGGCAGACTGGCACAATCCACTTATCTGCTGAATAATCACATCACCGCTAGATGGTGCTGCGGTGCGTCTGCCTGCTTACACTGTGATGCAATTACACCATTCGCTTCCTTTGAGGGTTTCGTTCATTATAAAGCACTCTAATCTATACTAAATAAATATATATGAAGAATGTTTTGTGTCGCATTTAAATACAAATGGGTAAGCAATCAAAAACAGAATATACTAGTACACTAGAGCCATCATACAGTTGGCCTATATTAGGAATAATATCATTTTATGACATATTTAGGCCTATATGACTACCCCTTTTACCATAGACTAAAACTAGAAAGGGTCGTTTATTAAATACCTCACCAAAAGTTCCTCTCATGTTGAAAATATCTGGTTGTGAGTATCAGTGGGAGTGAAGACAGTGCATTGTTTGGGCTGATATAAAAAAAATCCACATGATTTTGTGTTTCATTTTGAGTTTGTTAAAAAGGAAAAGAAGGTGCTGTTTAACATGATTAAGTGTCCCCTTACTGCATAGCCTTTACCTCCCAGCTGTTGTCTTTATATGTGTGTAGTTGCTCCCACCTGTTTCTGGGGTCATGACCTCTGTCAGCATTCCAGTGCACCGAGGTGTGACCTTTTGTGGCAGAGCCATAAACCAAATTTACACAAAAGCCTCCGTCGGAAAAGATCTCATGACACTCCGTAAAAGTTGTAAACCATCTAAACTGTGACAGGACCGTTCAAATGAGGGCATGTGAGGAATCGTGCGGTAAAAAAGCTCCTCCGTGTGAAGAGCTTCAGACAGGAACAGAATGCGCCAGCGCGCGCGCGCAGCTCGGCTGAAATGCAGCGTAGGCTGCGTCGGGGAATGACCTTCAATTCAAGGTCGCGTGTACGTTCTCAATGACAACAGGAACACTAGCGCTTCCTGCTTGCTTTTTTAATCGTTTTTCATGCAGCACGCCGTTGCTTCCAGTTCCATACAATAGGCTACACCACAAATCACATGCATGTATTTTGTTATTGTTGGTGTTCTTAATAGTCTATTTCACAGTCTCATTTCAATTCATTTTACAAAACGGACAGGTTTCAGTCATGCTGTGTGAGGTGCATTACTAAAATAGACCACTGTAGCCTAATCATTTCCTTTACACGGGGCTCTTTTCCGTTACAACACCATTGCGCGGGTTTGAGGCGCGACGCTCTCTTTCTCTCAGTGTGCAGTGATCAGGTTACGCGGATTGTAGTCTCTCCTTCTTTCTCTCTCCGCAGTCACTGTGAACTCTGCGCCGCTGGCTCACAGCCCATAACTCTAGTAGGGACCAGCTGACTATGGGAGGCCTAGAGCAGTGAGTTGGGTCAGTGTCACAAGACCGAGCGGACTGACATTTTCCATGCCATCTAAAGCGCGTTGTTTGATTTACACCTCTGCCTTTTGAGCTCAATAGGACAAACGCATTCTGTCGCATACGGACTCGGGTTTTCTGAACGGAACGTTTGGTACACACAGGCTATATTTTAGCATATAGCCTATATCATCAACTGATATAACCTGAGCACTTCTAAGTAGTAAAACAAAAGGCTACATGATGACATTTAAACGAACACTGACTCACAAAAACACTTAAACACACACGACACTGAAATTATATACCCTGAAATTATAGCAAACATTAACTAAACAACATAAAATGTGACAAAACAGCATGTGTATGCTACATAACAGATAACAAAATAAGAAACATAAGATGATAGTAGCCTATACAAATTAGAGCATAATGTGCCTATTTATTTTAATGTGGGCCTATTTACAGTAAAAATAGTAGGCCTACATGTATTGTCCCATAAATATAATTTTCACCCACATAGGCTATAACTTCCGCTAACCACATGGTTTAGTGTAGAATTCGTTCAATTGATCATTAACTATGATTTTCTATTAAAAAAAGTTACACTGCGCGTGCACGTGAAAGACTATTCAACTGGGTTCCGTTTATAAAGGTTGTATTATTCGGTTGACATTTAATCGCAATTATCCTTGAAAAAGTTTTCACATGTTTTAAGGTCCCTTCATAAATAATTAAACAGCGAAATGGATAAGCATTAGTAGCTACAATTAGTTCAGCAGCCGAACTTTATAGTTTGGGACGTCACGTGGTCCAATGTTTTATTCTCAGCTTCGACGAACCCTATGGGATAGGCCGAATTATTAATAGTCACGAATCATGGCAGTTATTAAATTGCCTCTGTTTGCACCGAGCTTTGTTTCATTTACCCTTCAATCAGTTCCCAAAATAGCCCGGGATGTAAGAAATCTGAATAATTGCTTCGGATAATAGATCACAAGTGTGTAAACTCGTGAGTCAGACATACAGTAGGTCAACCTCTTTATTGTTTAAAGCGCTGCTGCTGCCGCTCGTGACGGAGGCGCGAGGACGCGTGATTGGAAGCGGGAGTGGACGTAACGGAGAAACAGCAGACGCAAGAGCAGAGAGGGAGGAGAAACAACGAGGATATACGTAACCGGGATCTCAGCTGTATTAGCGGAAGACAGGATTCAGGCTTCCAGTGACAACCGAAACAGCAATATGAGGAACTAGTCCAGGGAAAGGCGAATCAAACATGGATTAAACATACGCGCTTTCACAACTGACTGCACTCGCGCCGCCATTCATTCAAATTATCGAGTAGTTGCATTGATTTTACGTCACATATAGCCTACCGTATCGTACGTAGTACAGCACCAGAATTGCTAAGTAAGGTAGCCCACCTCAGCAAATAGGCAGAGTATCTGCTCTTTAAATCCGCGTGTAGGACAAGACACCGTGTTGTAATTTATGTGATAGTCCTTTGTAGGATTTACTGTTTTGCTCACTGGTTTCCTTGGTTGTTTTCGAGGCACCAGCAATGTTCTCTGAATTACTGGTAAGTATCCATCCAACTGGCACCCAGCAACGAAATATCATTTATTTGTGCGTTTAATGCTAATGCGCTTGTTGTGAACCTGTCAGATAATCATGATACTGTCGTCATACAGACCATCACTGGCAACTGTCTGCTGTCGCTACCGATATTTCCATGTTACGCTCAGCAGTACAAACTTTACACTGTAAATAGGTCAGTGTGTTCTGATAGTTTGCTGTTTGTACGACTACTAACAGCACGAGAACATGTCTTGACAGATTTGATTTAGTGCTTAACATTTGAATTCGCAGACTGTTGCATATAAATGAGCATTATGCGCTTCTTACTGCGATAAAAGGGGGGGAAAGTCCGCAGTAACACTTTGCAGCACGCTGACCTTGATCGAGTTGTCCCCTGGCTCATGCATTGTGTCAGCGCGTGAGATTTTTACATCGGACTCTAGTAGCCTACTCGAGGCATGTCGCATTACCGGTCCAGCATTTCAGTCTGGAATCAGACTACCTGAAGCGACAGATCTGCTTATATTCTTGTGCACGTCGTCACTGAAGTAATGCAATTGGTACAAGAACGTAGTCATTTTATTTGGCTTTTAAAAGTCTGTGGGCACTCTTTGAAGCAGACTTGGTAGCAGTATGTTTATCAAAAGCGGTACGTACTACGTACTTTACGCTTCACAGGGTCACTTAATCGTTTCCCACATTAAAAAGTTTTACAATCAAAGAAATAGTTTATTATTTCGAAAGTTTAAACTCAGTTTAAAAATGATGTCCTCTGACAAGAGATGAAAGTCACCATGAAATCAATATGGACCATTTCTATTTTATATGGAAATTTTGCAGTGTTTATTAAAAATGATTTATCCATGCTCATCATTATTATTTTTTTAAATTCATGTGCCCTCATAATCTTTACTCAAATAACTTCCCCTCCCTTTTGCACTGACATCTCTCCTCTGATGATGTGTTTACTGGCACGAGGGAGGGGCAAACCTGTCACTCAAATGAGATCACAGCAATAGCAAACCACAAAGATCAAACGATCCAATCAATTCCAGATGGACAAAATCAAGTCCCGTCCTCCATTTTTTCTTGTTCGTGAAGCCATTTAATTTAGATATACGTCACAATAGAGAAGAAAACACTATTGCAACTTCCGTTTAATGTCGATAAAAGCTGATTTATTTTATATGGAGCCAGTTGGGGGCAGACATGTTGAGATCACGTAATGTGACCAGCCGAGCCTGTAACATCCTTGTTATTGAACACTTTTGGAATAAATTATTTAGGGTTGATTCTGCAAATAGCACATTTTTAGTAACTAAAATATCTGTGATTCTGCATCCTGCCTCTAGTTGTCAGTATAAAGCCCAAACTTTAGTTGTTGTTTTTTTACGGCACTTCGGCACAGTAGAACGCATTGCCTTTGAAAGTATAGTCCCGTTTGATAGTGTGCGTGAACACATGTGGACGACACATGTGCGCTAGTAAGTTTCATCCTAGTCCAGTGTCTGTGCTATTTCTCTCCGAAAGTTATGAGAAATACAATACTAGACAGCTTAAACTAGAGTTGCGGTATCTCTGAACCTCTCTCAAGGCGCATGTGAACTGTGAGCACAGAGTACACACGGTTAGAAAAGTCGGGCTGCGTGTGTAAAAGACACATGTACTATTCTGATGACGAAATTTGTGTCTCGTGCACTGTATACATACAATAGCGCACGTAAAAAAATAACGTTGCAGGGCTTAAGTCCAAGATGACTGCCATATAATCAGCACAAAAAAATATTGCTGGTTGCACTTTTAAATTGAAGCACAATCAACAATGTTGCTTCATAGTCAATGACTGGAAGTCTCTAAAGTTTTAGCTTGAGGCAATTTTTGAAACCTTTTTTAACATTTACATACGAGTCGTATGGGTTACATATGTGATTAAAAAGTATTTTTCTAATGGTAGTGTATAGATACTTTATAGAAACTGTCTTTGAAGTTCCGGTTGACCACTAGGTCCCTCTTGGATGTGATTGGGATTCTCTGTTCTTAAGAAGTTGTAATCCAGTTTAGCAATCAACCCTTCAATGGTCAAGGCTCACTGAACAAGGTCACCTTTTGAGGTCTGCTCTGACAGTCTTTGCTCTACAGTTGCATGCATGCATACTGTAGTCGAAGTTCAAAGACTAACACACATACTTATCTCTGATTTCTCTGCTGAGAATTAGATTTACATTGTAAACTTTACCTTGGAAATCAGTTGATCACTGCTATTATGCTTTAATTTTACACACAGCACCACCTGACAACTATACTCACTAGGGCTTCACGATATATCATTTTAGCATTGATTTCACAATAACTTTGTAGCTTTAACAAATATTAATTATATTTAATTTATACAGTGAAGACTATGCAGGGCTATTTTACTCTTGATTATTTAATTTCTGTACCTGGATACTGTTAGACTTGCCTGAAAAACAGACTAAAGCACTGTTTATTTCATTTGTATCTTTTTACTATTGCATTTATCTATGCTTTATTATTTTATAAGCAGATTCACTCCCCTACAAAATCACTCCAATCATTCTTTACAAATAGAGCTATTCATCTGGTGAAACAGTTTCATATCTCAATATGGCAGAAAAAAAAAATATCGCAATGTCAGTTTTTTTTTTCCATCATGCAGCCCTAATACTGACTAGTGTAAGAATAGGGTTAATTCTGAAAAGAAGAGCTGTTCTTAACTAGTGTACCTCAAAAAATAAATCAGTAACCTTAAGTGATAGAAAAAAACACAAGTAGAAATCTTTAACTAGTGTTACAGACCATGCCAACTGCAGCATTGAAGTCTAAAACAACTTCACTTTTGTACTTTTAAAATGTGACCAAAGACATTCAGTTCATTTAAAACATCATTAATTAATGCTGTTAGTTACACCATATCTCTTCATAAGCTACCTGTTATAAAGTATAAAATGCATATTCGGAGGCCACAAACGGTTGGTTGTGTCGGTTGTCTCTAAATATACATTATGTAAAAAAATGAAAGTGAAAGTCTATGAATACATTTTGGGCTCAGTTTTCTGTAAGACAACTTTACCTGCTCATAGTTTTATCAATGCACATTTAATATCTGAAAATATCTTGTATATATATATATATATATAAATAAAATTTTTCTTATAGTTTTAGTTTTAGTTAATTATAATAACCCTGCAATTACCCATATCTCTTTTATAAGAATTGTCTCTCAGCTGTGAAGCACATTGTGTTTGCTGTCACACAGAGCCCGTTTGGAGTTACTGTGCCTGTCCTTCAAACCCCTCCAGTGACTTTGACCTTTGGAATGTGTCAGAGAGCGGAGGGGGAGGGGGAATGTTGTGTGCAGAAATCATATGAGAGTATCCAATAGTCTGAATGTTTGCCGAGATTGAGTGAATGACAGTGAGCAAGACCAGAGAATGGTTGCATGGGAGAAAGACAAAGAAATGGTTTCTCCCTCAGTCAGCATTTTGTGCCTAATGGTGAAGGTGGTGAGGGGTAAAACATGGATACGGTGTAATAAACACACAGATTAATATGGGGTACAAATCAGGCTCTTATACAGCCCTATAGAGGTTTGTTTGACATTGACCAGGACAGACTCATTTTTAAAAGAAAGAAACAATGCAAGACCTAATGCTGCTGAGACCACATTTAGCTAATGTTGTCTCTGATTAGATATCTGCAATGCTTTTATGGCAGGTTTTATTTAGCTTCAGTTTCGAGAAGAAGATGTGGTTCAGACTAATGGTGGTTTTGGTTTTATTTAGCCGCTTGATAGCAATATGTGCCTCTGCTGAAGCAATACATTTTATGAGGCCTTGTTTTGTAATGCATAGATCTGTCATGCATATTTAGTCTAATATTTATTGTGTTGGTGTATCACTAATTTTCTCTATTCTTCCCAGGGTTCCTGATACCCAGTTTGAACTGACTTGCAGTCTTCTGACTCCAAAATAAAGTGAGAAGATTTTCAGCATACGCAACAAGACTAAAGACCTTTGGCTTTTGAGCAAAAGGTAAGCTAATTGTTCTCTAAAAAGCTTTTTCTCTTATTTTTATTCATACTCTGATTATAATTTTTTTTTATATTATATCCTATTTAAAGGATTATGTAATTTTAAAATATAAAAAAATAGGAATTCAGCTGGGGATATAGTTAGCAGTAAGATTAGGGTGACCACCCGTCCCGCTTTGCGTTGTACCGCACAGCATTTTCACCCCTTGTCCCGCACGTCGCATATTGAGAAAATGTCCCGCATTTTCATCAGTCTGTTGGTTTTTAATGATCATATTAAGAAAATGTCTTTTGCCTTTTTAAGAAAGCATTTTATTTATTATTTTTGCAGCGTAGTCTTTCACCTATACTTTACAGCGCTTCGTCAGAAGTACAAATACAACAGCCGTTTTTAAAATCCTATCCAAAGGTTGAAAGCAAAGGAGTAAACACGGTCACTGGGTTGTGACGGCTGTCAATCAAAATGTGCACCAAAAACGTTCATATTTTTTAGAAAGGATGTGAATTAAAACAACCACTGCAGGCAACAAGTTGATAAATTCTGTTAAATTTAAAATTTAATTTACCGAATTATCCATTTGTTTTCTGACCTGGAACGAATCTGGTTTAGAGAGAGAGAGACTGTCAATTATCTAAATTCATGTTTGTTTGTTTATATTTTATTTGTTCATTATTTATTTAGTTGGATTTTAGTTGGACTTTAGTTGGTCAGAACTGTTACAAAAATAGTGATCTGCATGATGCCTGCTGCCTTTGGGCTCAGTAATGTTGAATTTAAATGTCATCATGTAAAATAAAGACATGTTATGTTACATTGTGATGTAATGGTGTTTTCTGGAAGACTAAAGAACAACAAAATTTTTATCAGCTGAAAGGCAGAATACAAATGCTTTTATTAAGTTAGATAAACATTATATAACAGTTTCAGGTTATGTTTTAGTGTTGGTAACATGTCCCACATTGTCCCACACAAACTTATAATCGTCCCACATTTGGTTTGTTTGATGGTGGTCACCCTAAGTAAGATGTATAATCCTAGATGTTTGTTTGAGTTCAGATCTGTATTTTGTGTCGCTGATTTTTTCTTACCCTTTTCTCTCATTACATCAAACTTATTTACATAACTGGCTTGAGCTGAAGGAAAACAATTTAAAAAACATTTTCATCAATCATTATTGCGTGATTATCTGAAATTAATTTTGTACATTATGTCTCTTTGTGGCTGCATATGAGCACCTCTCCTCCTACCTCCTGAGGGCAGCCAATGATTCATGACACGTTTGTCAGGGGGAAAGTGAAGTTCAAAGATGCGCATTGCTAACTAAACTACGCTTATTCAGGCATGTTTAAGGGAACACAGACGGATTTATTTGTGTGAGTCAATGCATAGATATTTTTGGGTACATGTTCTCCGGTAGCGACGTTTGGAGGAGGTGGGACGTTATCTTGATCTTGAATGAGTAACGTTAGGTAAGTTAGCGAAAGCTAAGCTAGAGAACAATTTAGCTGATTCTTATGAGAGCAAAACAGAACTGGCCTTTTAAACATTCTTAGGAGGGAATAACAATTCAAAATTCAAGCATAAATCCGGATGTATTTATAATTTGTAAGCTTTACAGACCAGACCTAACGTTATAGGAAACGTTTGATTCGGTTGATAAAGTAGCAAAAACAGCACACCGAATATTGCTGTTTTAACATTCAAAATTAGCTTTGAATGAATTGTTATTATTTAGTCATATTTTTAGTGAACCGGGCTGACTCGGTCCGAGCAGTTTTTAAGTGAACAACTCAACGAATCATTAAACTGATAACTGTCATGTCCGATTCGTTATGAGCAAAACCGAGTGATTTGATAAGATTTGACTTATGTGGGTCGAAAAGTAATTTGCTTTAAAATGTACTGGAAATATATTTACGAGCTGTTTGTAAAATAGTTATATCAACAAGCAAGATTAGGTTTTAATAAATAGCATCAAAACGTAACGTTACATAAACTCAGCCGAGATGAATAAATGAATAGTAGGTATCCCATCGTTTAATGTAAATTAAAGAAGGTTCCAGCCTAGGTGACTTTGTTTTCACGTGTTGCTGCAACAAACGGATCTGGGGGACATCAATTATGATAAGCTGGTTTATTAATTAAGCGTAATAAACAGTAATATGTTCCTATACATTCATGTTGCTTTTCTGTGATGACAGGGACCACGTGATTACGTAATAACGCGATGACGCAAAAGAGCGCTTAATCGTTTTGAAGCGGTTCTTTGAAATGAACTGGTCGAAAGAACCGACTCACTGTTGGACTTCTCATCGCCACACCACATTTTCTAACCTTTTCTATGTAATGAGCCGAATCGGAAATCGCACATCGGTGAGGTTTGCGTGAACTTCTGTGGGAGAAACGCCCGTGCGTGATGATGATGGTGGTTGGCACCACATGATTCGTTTACCCCTTTTCCTTTGTAGTCTGTCATTTACATGTGTTTGAACCGGAACGTTTCTCCATATCCGGTTCGTTCAGTTTGATGAGGGATTAAGAGATCCCAGCTTGTCCTCATGATGAGCGATTGGGTCATTAACCTCATGTGAAGCTGCGCGTGTCCTCACTGTAGCCACGTGATTGGGTTCAGTAGAATGTTCAAAGAACAGGGCAAAGCTAAAGAATGAGACCAAGTGACATGTAAGCGCCATTACTGTTACTGTTGATTTCCTTCACACATCTTCCATATTCATCTTATAAATACCATTCTGTTGGTATAGGTTAAATTCAGAGTTCAAGTTAATGTAAGTGTGGCAGAGGCAGAATGAACATGTTTGGCAGAAAGTACAGTGGACTTGGAGGCAGTGGGGCACAGTTACATTCTGCACACTCGCCAAAGTTGCATCACATCACACACAACCAGGTGAAAGGGGAACAGTGTCTGTGTGATATTCGCTGAGGACTAATGAAGGTGGAAATGTAGTTTTTGACCATAATCCGAGTGGCAGAGAGTGTATGATCATGATGTGAGTCCATATATGTGCATTAACCTATATATATATTTCAGAAAATGTATGACTAGCTGCTCAATCAGAAAGTCCACAACCCCAGTATTGCTCCAGTAATCCTGAGGAGCATATATCATTGCTGGTTGTGTTCCCTACTTGGCAGTCGTTCCGCATCTTGGGTAATTTTTTTATTTGCTAATGTGATAGACCCTTTTACTTTTTTGCTAAATGCATAAAATGGCAAGATCAGCAAATTTAAGAAATGGCATCATAGGTCAGTTTATCCCCGAGGGTGGTTTATGAACTCTGGGTACCGTGGAGCGGTTAAGAGTCTGTCGGGCATCTTTTGTGGAGGTATAATTAGACGATTGGTTCCCTCTCCTGGATTAATGACCATAATCTGGTGTGGACGGAGGCCATGGCACTGGGATTATGGACAGATTTGTGCACAATTCTGTCATGTCATTGCCTTGTAATACATTTTTGTCTGTTTGAATTGCTATACAAGTTACCTGTAGATCTTGTGTTTGATGCTTTGCATAGCAATACTTTAATTTATGAATACTGAACCTATGTATTCATACTCGTTAAAATGCTCAGATACTACATGCATATGATATTTTGCGAGCAGAATAAAATCTCAAGATAGTTAAATATTAACATTGTCTAAATGTACTGCATCCATAGAGCTGCTGTGGTGTGAGCATAGGTGAGTGAGTGGGAAGCTTCATTAATGTAGTGAATTGGTTTGTTTGGATGTTTCAATGGAGAAAACAAAGAAAACAGTTCAGAGACTTCCCAACATAACACTGCTTGAGAGTGAGGACATATAGGTGCTTGTTCGTCTCTGGGCTCTGTGCTTGCTCAGCATGCACCTGCGTGTTAACAAAAAGAAAAGAGCAAGGATTACTGAAAAATAAACAGTAGTCCCTTTCATCTGTTTGCCATTTATTGCTTCTTTAAAATTTCTTCTTTTAAATTAGACTTGCTGAATTTACACTGTAAGGCCTACTGCACATATTCAATATTTAGGCACGCATTGAATTTTTTTGGTCCCCTCTGTTTACATTCACTTAAGACAGTCTGATTGTGTTTGCATTAATGACCTGACAAGATTCCCAGAGGCCGACAACAGCACAGTCTTGGATAGAGTTAGTTTTTTAGCAGTAGTCTTCACAGGTTTATCATGGGGCGTTCTTTCTCCTATTAAGCTGAGGTGTTTCTTCTCAGTAACAGTAAGTAACTTTCCCATTAAGGTGATATTTGCCCACTTAAAACGATTTCCGGTGGCTTTTGTACTTTTTATAAGGCATTTTTTTATGCTAACCTTATCAAATGTCATGTTGTCAAATTCTTAAGTGCAATCAATAAATTAGAATAAGACTATAGGGCTGTTACAATTATGTAAATACTGTTATAACATTCTTTTTTTTTAGATACAAAATAAAAAAAATGAATATATAAGTTTGAAACAATGGGGGGGGGGATGAAATGATAGGCTAGTATACAACCGCAAAAACAGATAATATTGTCTAAAATGTAACTCCCTTAATATTAACTTTACCTGTTGTATAAAATCAGTATCACATTTGCACGCGTTCCGATATTCGGGAAAAAAACAAAAATGCATACAGGGGCATTTTCTCCCTATATCTTGAATCTGGAGGCATTTTTACTCACGTCAGTGGCGTTTTTGACCCAAGCACCTGTTACTTTTACTTTTACAGACATAGTAATTCCCATGCATTCATTTTTATTTAGGTCAGAGTCAGATGGTTGGATATCAGATTTAAAGGCACATTTGAAAGTATCGCAAATCAAATGTGGAAGCGTTCAGTCTTGACCTCATCAAGACGATGATGATGAAGTTAAAACTAAAAAAGTCCCTCATTGTCTCACATATTTCTCCTCAGGTATCATGTCTTCCAGAGAGCGACGCTCCGACCTGTACATAAAGGCTGAACCCAGCAGTCCTGAGGGAGGAGGAGGAGGAGGAGTAGGCGGCGGCGGCGGGAGGACCAGCCCGGGAGGAGCGTCCTCAGACTCCTCTCAGAGTGCAGGAGGGGGTTCCAGAGGAGAAGGCGCTGGCCGCTACTCCCCGCCCCTTTACACCCCGGCTCTACGTTGCCATTTTAAGGAGGAGGGTGCAGATGGAGCCGAGGAGGGCTCTACCGGCAGCGGGGGAGGCCGCTGCAAGTATGCACTAAGCACGCTTCCCAAAAGGCTGTGCCTGGTGTGTGGAGATGTGGCGTCTGGCTACCACTATGGAGTGGCTTCATGTGAAGCCTGTAAGGCTTTCTTCAAAAGAACCATACAGGGTGAGCATGTCACACTGTGTAACAGATTCACTTGTCGTTACAGATAACTTGTAAGTAAGCCAAGCCCGCTAGTGGTCTGAATCAGTGTTTCCTGTCCCCCTGAGAGCCACCGCTCTGTCAGCCTCTCGGCAAAATAAGATATGTGCATCCAAAATTGAATGTGATGAGATAAAAAGTTGCATTCCTTGAAATAATACCAAGAACAGCAAGTCTTTACTTTCAGTCATGTCTGACTCAAATTAAGCAATAGCTGTTTTCCCTATCATCGTTTTTGAAAGTATCATTACTGACTGGTTGTTCGTTTGACATTAAGTTAAAAGATATTGAATTTTTTTTTGGTAATATTTAAATAAATTTAAAAACTATATTTTAAATAATAATTTTAAATAGTTGTATTATTGAATGATATTTATTGTATATAAATATCTAATATTTTTTATGAAGAGCAAGTGGCTTCTCACTACAAAGACATAATTCTATAGGAAACACTGCTGTGAACTCTAGTATAACGTCTTCACCTCCATCCAACAGGCAATATTGAGTACAGTTGTCCCGCCTCTAATGAATGTGAGATCACCAAGCGCCGCAGGAAGGCCTGTCAGGCATGTCGCTTCACCAAGTGCCTCAAAGTAGGCATGCTCAAAGAAGGTGAGGTGGCAGCTGGCCAGCACAAGCAGTCCTCTCTCTTACGATACCTAAGTACCTCACAGTGTACGGTGTGACCCACAGGCAGTGCCAATGCCCTAATCCTCTTTCTGTGTTTGGTGTGTGCGTTCGGTGCAGGAGTCCGCCTGGACAGAGTCAGAGGAGGACGGCAGAAGTACAAGAGACGCCCAGAGGTGGAGAATGCCACGTACCAGAGTGCACCGATACCTTTAAGAAAAGAGGGAGAGAAGGGTAATAAAATATTATTTGTGTATTTAATCATTTAAAAAAAAAATTAATAACTGCTTTGTTTTAATAAAATAAAATACAAATATAAAACAAAGTCATTTTATTTTTGAAAACATTGCTCGCAATTATATAATTTTGTACATTTGATAGATAAACTTTGCCTTGACTTGGTTATTTAGCTGAGTAATGTTTAGTTTGTTTTCTCTCAGGTTCATCCAGCATCATTGTGTCTCATCTGCTGGTGGCGGAGCCAGAAAAGCTGTTTGCTATGCCAGACCCCTTGCAGCCCGACACAGCCCAGCGCACGCTCACCACTCTCTGTGATCTGGCCGACCGGGAACTAGTTGTTATCATCGGCTGGGCCAAGCACATTCCTGGTAAGTGAGAGCAAGAAGAGGAACTGCGAGACGGTTGGCAAGGAGACTGTTCTAGTGTCGAGCTACAAGTTTCTCACTCTCCTGTTACTTAAATTAAGCTAAAGTAAAACTACCACATAGTTATGCCTTCCTCGACCTTTGACAACATGATTCACTGTCTGATTCATATTGCACATGAAACTGGAATGGAATGTACTTTCTGGATGGAATGTACTTTTCAGTTTGCATGGAAACATAGTTTTTTGGGGTTAATAGAGGATGAAAAAAAGTCATTGGATTTCGTCTGGAATCCCCTGCCAAAGTATACCAGTTTAGTTGCATCAAATTTAAACGACTAGTAAGTATTGTATATATATTACTCATCATGTTTACTCATGCAAATTCTTGATCTTGATCTAGTTATACTGATGCTTTTTACTGGGAAAAGTGTTAAGCCCCTTTCACACAGCGCGTTGATCCCGGGAAATTGCCGGGAAATTGCCAGAACACCTTCTGTGTGAATGCAAACACGACCCGGGATTGATGAAGTGAAGTGAAAGCAGGCTAGTGAAACGGTACGTAATGCGCTAGTTTATGATCGAATCAGAGAAAAAAATGCACAAGCGTGGTTTCTCGAGAGCGAAATCGCAGCTCATAAGCAAACTATAGACGCTGCTGAGACATTACATGTCACGTGTCTTTAGGGGATTTTTACAGGTTGTGTGTAAACGCACTCTCTGATTCCGGAAAATCACTGGCAATGTGAATGAACCAAAGTCAAACGAACCCGGGTCAAATCCCAGGTCACTTTATCCGTGTATTTTCCGGAATCTCTGTGTGAAAGGGGCTTTAGTTACTAGCCAAATACCACTAATATACTTGCCCCCGGTTTCACAGACAAGGCTTAAGCTTGGTCCAAGACTAAAATGCATGTTTGAGCTGTTTTAACTGAAAGCAACTGACTGACAACCCAACTGACAAATCTTTGGTTTGTCTCAAGATGCAAACCAGTTATGTTTTTTTTCTAAGGCACATTTATAAAATGGCACTTAAATGTCCAAATTGAACTAAGGCCTAATCCTGGCTTAATCTAAGACCTTGTCTGTGAAACCGTGCCTTGGCGTTTGGAGGAAGAGCAGATCAGGGGCACATTCAAGCTCAAACGTTTTGAACAGCGTTTTGCTACGGTTTCCGGGTTGAATGACATGTTTCCTGGAAACGGTGTGCAAAGGGGTTTGAGATCCGTTTTCTCTTGTTTGGTGGGTGTGTCAAAAATGTCAGCCCAATCAGCAGCAACATGTATAGAAACCACACGGTATTAAAGAGACCGCTCGCACAATGGGTCCAAGTAAAGTCGTTTACAAATGTGTCCGCTGCAGCTCGGTATACGCAACAATTGAAGATATTAGAAGACATGTTTGTTGTGAGTTTTATAGTAAAAATATAGCATATCAATAGTGATCAGCAATAATGATAAGCCTAATGCTCACAATAAAAATAATACGGTCATATAGATCATAACACAGTCTCGGAGGTAAGAAGTGAAATGTTTGTCTTTTCATCCTGAAATGTGAGGCAAATGTTGGATCACAATAATTAGGAACCACAGTTTCCACAAATCCCCTCACTCGATTGGGCTGCTCTCTTTTATTCTGGACGGCAAGGGCAGTGATTGTAACATCGAGTGTATTTTGCAGTATTAAACACATATTTATACCGATTTCATCAGGCTCTGAAAATTCTTCCAAAAGAACACAAAGAATGGCCTTCTCAGCTGCCATAGTTGCAACTCTTGCGTCATCAGAACAGGGTGTTCAACGCACCACTGTTTCTGTTTAAAAAACGCTTTGCAACTTTTTGTCGGGGCTGAACAATAGACCTTATTCAGAGCAGCGCCATGACCGGTATGAAAGCAAGGATGTGAGGGATAGACTTGTACTGTGTTCTCAATGGCATCTGCTGTATAAAGCTCCTAGATCACTTATTTTCCACAGCTCATGTTGTCTGGGGTTTTTTGTCTACTGAAATTTCTTAGAACGATATTTTTTGCAGTGTTTCATCAGCAGAACAATCCAAAAACACATTAAATAACAGTACAACCCACTGAAGAGATGCATGTCTATCCCTCACAGCCTCACTAAAAGATGGCACTTAAAAATGAAGGATGGTGCTGCTGTGAATAAGGTCTATGTGCCAATAACAGGCTAACATTTCAGGAGGCTGTGACAATGCCAGTTAGAAAACAGTTAGCAGCTTGTTAATCAATGATATTTGATGTTTCTCACATGTCTGCACTGCTGGAAAGTGCTGATCAATCACACCTCTCTGCAGAGAACAGGTGCCTAAAGAAAGATTATAATTGAAGGGAACTGGAGCAGGTGAGTCAGAGCTACAGTCAGAATGTGGAAGACTTTTCTCCTAATTGCTGTCCGAGCTCAGCCTTGGAAGGAGCGATTTCAGTGCTTTAGTCAGTCTCTGGCTATTTTCAAGACCTCCAATTTTAGAGCACTATTGTGAGTGTCCACTGTGTCTCTGTACTCCTCATCAACAACTCTCATCCTGCTCTCCACATATCTCTCACTGTGCGTGTCCACTAGATCTGAGATGAGCTAGCCTTTCTTAGTCTCTGTAGGAGGTGAGCAGCTGGCTTGCACAGGGTATTATGGGATTGGCAGTGTCAAAAAGCTGAGAAATGTTCAACTTTATGCAAATAAGTGGCGAAAAATGCCAATTTCTGAGATAAGGCAGTTGACATCTGTCATAAGCTTTTCAGAATTTACCAACAGTGCTGGAATACCAAGTCAAAATAAATTAGTTAAAATTAAGAATACAACTATACTATTAAAAACATTATAACAGTATTAAATAAAACGTCATGTAGCTTTTCTCAGTTAAGTGAATATTGCTTCAATTTTTCTAAAATAATTATTAAATCAACAGTTAAGTGGTTTTCTCTTTTTCGTGCAATTTAAAAAAGTTTTTTTATTAATATTAGTGACATAATAGACTGGCAGATCTTTTTGACCATCCTTTTGCATTGATTTAAGACAAACCGTCTGTGGTTGTGCATTTTGAGGATTTTTTTTTTTATTCAATTTTTTGCACCAATGGACATGTATTGTCAAGCTCTCTCTTTTTCCTCCCTCATCCAGGCTTCCTCTCTCTGTCACTGGGTGACCAGATGTCCGTGCTGCAGTCGGTGTGGCTGGAGGTGTTGGTGTTGGGGGTGGCTTACCGCTCTCTCGGCTGCGAGGACGAGGTTGTGTTTGCGGAGGACTTCGTGCTGGATGAGGAGATGTCTCGTGTGGCCGGTCTGACCGAACTCAATGCTGCCATCAGTCAGCTCGCACGTCGATTCAGGGCCCTGCAGCTGGACCGTGAGGAGTTTGTCATGCTCAAGGCCATCGCGCTCACCAACTCAGGTGCGCTTCCTGTCCAGATTTTCCTATTAATGACTCATTCATTCCGCTTCTATTTTTGTTCCCTGACTGACTGGTTACCCTCTGATCAAAACCCGCCGGACCTGACTGAGTCACCCAGTAATTAAGACCAGACCATATTCTGTTTTGTGTCGTAAACGTACCTATCTTGTCACTGTCTGCTTGTACGAATTCTTCCCCCACTTGGAAGAACCCATGAAACTTTTGATTACTGTAAATAATAAATTCAACCCCCGTATCTGCTTCACCCACAGAATCTGTATTTGTTATGCAAATACTGGGAGTCGCATGCTTTGAATCTTGAACACACCCAAGACCTTTTCCTTACGCCTCACATATCTGTGTGTACATGCTAAACATTAACCCCCACCAACAGACTTATCCCTGGTTCAATGACATTTAGCACACGTGCCAACAGTTAATAGTTAGCACAAGATTCATATTATATGTATCAGATTAATTTAATTGTTGTTCCATACCTGCATTTGTAACTGCTTCTCTCTAATCTAATCCTCGTAAAGCTAGACTTGGTGCAGTCAGAATTTCTTTGAACATCCCAACAAACCGAATATGATGTCAAGCTCTTCGTTATAATAAATCACAAAAAAAAATATACACTAGCGTTCAAAAGAGTTAGTATGTTTTTTGTTCTTTTTAAAGAAATTCATACTTTTATTCAGAAAGGATGCAGTAAATTGATGTGAGTAAACTGAGGTATGGTTCTTTTAATTCAGCCCTGATTTAAATCTGTAATGTTTAGGTCCTCTATTGGTCAAATGTCTCCACGCCTTTCCAATTCACCAAACTTTACATTACATAATTTTATGCAAATTTTGCATAAAATAGCTGGATGGAAAAACCAAGATACAAAAAAATGTCCCAAATGCACATAAAAATGTAAACATTCACTTGAGGTGGAGAAATGTTTTATTTCAGTTAGAAAGTCTGTGCATAAACTAGAGCCCGACCGATATGGATTTTTGGGGGCCGACGCCGATACCGATATTAGGGAGTAAAAAAAGCCCGATACCGATATATCGGCCGATAATATTTATGTGTATATTATAATACAGTAGCAATATTATTTATGTGTATTATAGTACAGTATACCAGTCAAAAGTTTGGACACTTTCCTATTGGTGTGTACAAACTTTTGATGGGTACTTTACACAGTAGCTATAAACAGAATAAATATATTTTATAAACACGTTTTGCAATGATCACTCAAATGTGGTGATCAAACTCTTGTGTGACACAGATATGTAATGGAGGCAGGGGGAATGATAGAATGAGAATTATACACTTGATCTGTAACCAAACTAGTTTGCATTGCATGTTATATTATATTATATTCTAAATACTGTTGCATAATCTTCACTAACGACTTTGTCTTTTAATTTTGTCATAACTTGTATCAATAAATATATAAAAAGTGTCACTGAAAAAAACTTATTATCTTCTATTTTTACTCTTAATTCCTCTAATCTCTACCAGTGGAGGAAGAACTCAGATCTTTTACTAAAGTAAAATTAATAATATCATAATGAAAAGTTTTTAATTACATATGTACAGTACTTTTATACTATTTTAAATGATTAGTAAGCAAAATGTACTAAACGTGAAACTAGGCTACTTTTAATGCAAAATGGCCCTATATAAAGTGTTATAATTATATACATTTTTGGAATATTGCTTGATGTTGTAACGTAGCGTTATCAGGCAGAATGAGCTTTAACACTGTGTCTACACACCGGACGCGGCCGTTATTGCTCGCGTCGCAACAGCTGTTTACCCGAGACAAAGCAGAATCAGTTTACTGTCGGAGATCGCTCGCGCCACGCATTTTAATCAATGTTTCATCAACCAATTGCCTTAATAAATAAGAAGTAAATATAGCAGACAATATAATAAGGACTTCTCAGCTGTGCGCTTGCAATAGTCACAAACTCACACAATATGTGTCAGAGGCTTGTAGCAGAGAAATCAATTCTGTGAATTACACTGCGCAAATCACAAGTAGGCTACTACCCACTGGATGAAGAAGGGTTGGCTCTCAGTCTCCACAGGCTACATAAAATATTCATTTTATTTTATTTTTCGTGTTCGCATTTATGAGGAAAAAAACAATGTTACAGACTCGACAGTTCAGCACTACGGACGTGAGCGCTCTGAAAGCGGCACTAAGATATGCTTTGATACTTTCACATAGACATCAAACAGAAAGCACAAAACCTTTCGTTTCAAAGTGAATTTCATTTTGTATTAATTGTATCTTAATTTTAATCAATGTTTCATCAACCAATTGCCTGGATTTAATATATAAGAAGTAGATAGCAGACGATAGATAATCTCGACAGGGAGGCGCCTGCGGGTGAACTGGAGCTCGTCTCATGAACCGAAACTCAGCGTATAGACCTGAGAATTGAAATATATCTATATTGAAATGTCTACTTTTAGACATTTTAAAATCAAAACGAAAGACAGACAGACTCATGTAATCGTATGAAATGTGCATTTCTCTCTGGCACGCGTTCACTGAAGATCGCGAGTCAGCATCGTCAACTTCATCTTTGGCTGACACTGACTGAAAACACTTGTTTGTTAATAAACAATTAAAATGTCTCCTTGCTATATTTGTTGTATTCATAATCATTACTTTTGCCAGTTCTTGTGACAGCTTTTAGGTGCTTTATTGGCAGCGCCACCCTTACATGAATCACCGCACCCGCATTTTTTAAAATATTATATACCGCCGATATATCGGACGGGCTCTTGCATAAACTGATAGAATCACATTTTCTGGATACATTAATTAATTTCTTATGACTGAATAATTTGCTCTGAAAAGAAAATATTGTTCTGGTCATTTAGATATGACAAAATTATTGGTTAACAATTGATAGATCACTCCAGATAAAGTCGTCATCTGCGACCAAATTTCATCAGAGGGTTTTGTCTGCACGCTCTTCAGTCACATGTCATTTATTCAGGGTTCCCACACCTTGGTTAACTTCAAATTCAAGGACTTTTCAAGGACTTTCAAGGTCCAATACCCTCAAATTCAAGGACTTAATGTGGGGACACATTTGAAGAGAGCAAGGTTACATCGTTTCAGCCTATTTTTGCCATGTTTCACGGTGTGTCTGTGAAACATTGAGGTATCATCGTAGTAGTTTTGTGTACATTTGAACGTCATGGCAACGTACAAATGCGCGTAACTAATGTAAATCAAGCAAGCTAGTATGCATAGGCCACGAAGTGTTGGCGAAATAACACATTAGCGGACTGGAGGGAATAATATGGGATTTCTTGCAGAAAATAAATTTAAGCACTTTCAAGGACTTCTATCTATGTATTTTTATTTTCAAAAACTTTCCAGGGCCTTGATTTTTTTTTTTATATTCAAAAAATTTCAAGGATTTCAAGGACCCCTTGAAACCCTGTTTATTATATTTAACAAAAGTGGCATCAATAGTAGTTACTATTTCTATTTTGCACTAGTGTCTCTGGAAGTGGCTATTCTGTTCTCATAAACACTTGGGATAGAAATGTTTGTTTTATTCCCAAATTTTTGCAGTCATTCACATAAATGAATTAGCACCCTCACTAGAATGACATAATGGATTTATTTAGATGTGATGGTCTAAACCCTCGTCCTCTTCAGATTCGGTGTACATTGAGGACATGGAGGCCGTGCAGAAGTTACGGGACCTGCTGCATCAGGCTCTGCTGGAGATGGAGGTCCAGCGACGCCCTGACGACCCCCAGCGTGCCGGACGCCTCCTCCTCACCCTGCCCCTCCTCAGGCAGACCGCTGGCCGGGCCCTCACCACCTTCTACAGCATCAAGACCCGCGGCGGGGTGCCTATGCACAAACTCTTCCTGGAGATGCTGGAGGCCATGATGGACTCACCCTAGAGAATAAACGACGGATGAATGAAGGATGAAGAAAAAGGGCAAAGTTTGCCCGAAGTCTTTTTGCGTGCGCAAGGGCTACAAGAGCCAAAAGATAACTTTTTTTGGGGGGTTGAATTTGAAGAAGACGCTTTGTGTAGCTATCCGCCAGTACTGGTCTTTCATATCCAATCCTCCTCCTCCATTTGTTTTCAATGGGTACCACGTCAACATAGGCTTGGGTCAGTTCAGACACTTCATATTTATATCAGTCAGTGTTAGGTGTACCACAGACAACGTGTAATTCATTCTGTCACTTCACGGCCATCCTGATAAGTGTTTCTAGGAACTAACCATTACTGTAAACTCAGAGAAATGTACGTGCCAAGGGCGCCTACTGAGACTGCAGCAATATGAACTCTTACCCGAATCATACGATTCAGTGATATCTCCTCATTTACTGATAGTAGGCCACCAATCACTACAGTTATAATCAAGCGATTAATCGTCCTTTCTCTTCTTAAATTGGTGCATAAAAGGCACTTGTGTAAAGTTAATGTCTTTTTATAATGCACTCGCCATACTACAAGTGCTATCTAACTTTGTCCCGCTAGCTTTTTGTGGAATATGCAAAACATAAGTCAAGACATACTGGAGAAAAGACAAACTTCAGTTTACTGTTGTACAGTGGTACTGCAATTATACTGCAACATCATATTACGGAAAGCAATATGAAAGACTTCATAACCTAGTTGATGTCAGCCATTTAAAAAAAAAAAAAAAAACGAGAGGCTGCCCTGCCACGTCCTGCTTTGAAACTAAATTTAGTTGTGGAGTAGTCGCATAACAAAGACACTTTTTTTTGATTGTAGAAAATTTCCAAGGAAATCAGGCCGTCCTTTGTATAATATCCAGTTGTTTTAAAGATTAACATCATCGTTTTGGGATATGGACTGTGTGAACAGGAGTCTATGGGTACTATAAATGCTGATCTGAACCAACAATGCGTCTAAATCAGGGTAAACGGGGAGTTGACAGTCTCCGTCATTCTGTGATATTCAAAGTCAACCTGAAAGCCTCTGTGGTGCAGAGCAACATTAAATGCAAATTGGAAAGCCTCACGAGATGGGCTCCAACAGAGCCGTCGCTTCGAGACTCTTCGTTGGGTTCTTTTAAGATATGTTTGTGTAGTCTCCTCGTAGTTGTTTGTTTGCAGACACTCGTCTGATATTATATGCAATCATACTCCGTTTAGAGTGCTACAACTCCACTACCTTTTATTTATTCTACACATGTGAAAACAGGAGGAAGAAAAGCCAGTTGCCATTTTGGCCTCTCTACCAATTTAAGTACTAAAAATGAAAAGCACTGATGTGCAGAGACAGACCTCGAGGTGAAGCCACATTTTCAGGGTGATTTTCACTGTATGATGTTTGCAGCAATGATTGTATGAGCGTTATTTCATGGTTGATATTTCTGATGTTTTCAGCTCAAGACTAGTTTCAATCTGGGTCTGCAGAGTTTTAGCCCAAAATACTTAGGAGACGTATTGTGATTCAGGCCTTTTTGATGATCGTACGAGTTGCTGTTGCTCATTCTGTGCTCATGGCATGATTTTAGTTTTTGGTTTTCCATATACTCTATGAAGCTTGGCCTCAGGTTTGGTATTGAAATAAAGCAATTAATTTGGGAGATTGTTATAAAATGTCTGTTTTGTATTGAATTGTTTTTTTTAGATTTCTCTTTTTGTGGTTGAAGTACTAACTTTAAGACATATGAAAGTCAGTAGTCTTTTTTTGTGTGTGTGTTGTTGACATTTCTATTCAATATAGTATTGCAGATTTCAGGCACTAATATATGTGTTGATCACTGCAAAACTTCCTCTTTCTCTCTCTTTTCTTTAAAATACTGCCAGTTTGGCTGTTAAGGAATTTTTGGTATATTTCAATAAACTCGATATCATTTTTGATTCAATCTATATGCGTTTATCAAAGCTAAAATACAATTTTTTCCCTAACATTTCAGTATGTTTTTTTTTTTTTTTATATACACAGGAGTTAATGTCTCTCCTAAGTGGTTATTGGGATGTCATGATTTGTGTACATAACCAGGAATGAGTGGGTCCATTCAAAGACAGCTGTAAAATATGTCAATGTTTGTGTCAATAATAACTCTAATATAATGATGATATTACAGTAGTGTTTTCATAATGGTAAGCATTATATAAAGCCATTTTGTCTGTCAGACTTAGAACATAACAAATGATTGAGAGATAAATTAAATTCATGGCTAGGTGTTTTTGTGTGTCTGTGTATATTTATGTAAATGAGCAATACCAGAATTTACCAAAATGTTTGTTTTCACATTTTACTGTATATTCATATACTGTAAATCAAACCTCAACAGTAACACTAGTGATAACAGTCGATAGTAATAAGTACAGTAAAGAGCAAATCAATATTTGTATTTCAAAATATTGTAATTAAAAGATTAAAATCTATTTTTTACTCAATTTGCGGATGTTTATTAATATTATTGTTCTGGTATTTGTTTGGTTGAAGTCAAATGATTGTTAATGTCTGTGCTTTGTTTCCTTTTTGTAAAGCTCAGTGGTTCAGCAGTAGTAATACACTTTGTTCATATTGAATCACTGTGAAGAGAAAGCAAACACTAAAACAACGGGAAAAATAGAGGTATTTTAAAATATTGTCAGTGTCAATGTTTTTTGTAATAAATTAACAAGCGTCAGTCATCACTTGTCATTGGATTTCTATGTCGTTTTGTAATTATCCTGTCTGTTCTTTCATGTGGTCGAAAACAAGTCGTCAATTTTTTCATTCATGACTTTTTTAATAGGAAATCAGTTAACATTCATGTAAAGTCTTTGGTCCATTCCATTGTTTTCATGTTGTATGCAAAGCTGCAAATGGTGCTAGTATTTCATTGATAGATAGCTCCCGTTGTTTGCAGTCACTTAAAAGTAGCGTACATTTATATAAATTTAGCGATTTTATAATTCGCTTACGATTACACAGATAAATCACTTGCCTAAGTGAGTCAGACGGCGAAGAAGTAGTGCAAACTGAAATAGTATTGGAGAAACACAAATAGGCTACTCAATGCACAAGCATCGCACCACCTGCATACATGTAGCTAAACTTAATACTGCCCCCGTGAGGTTAAGTGCTGTATAACCTCATACTCGTGCACGCGCCCAGCGGGGAAACAGCGCCATCGTGTGTCCATTTCGGTTTCAGAATTAGTGTGGAAAACCTCTAGGTCTAGTTTTAGTTGGGCTGCTGGGAGCCGTTTTATTGATAAGATCCTCCATAAAATAGCCCTGTAGACATACCAGTTACTGAACAATATTTAGCAGTAGACTGATTCTGAGTGAGAAAGTAATATATTTTTTAGTTTAGCACTGATATTGTGTACAATTCAATGACATAACTTGCTATGAAAAAGTAGCCTTCAAACACATTTGATGCTTTCCATTTGTGTTAATCACATACCATCATTCTTTTGTAGCCTAATATAATACTGTACAATAATGATATTTTTCCAGTGTTCTTTAGAAGTTGGAAATTAAAAACTGATGGTTTCAGCTGAGTAAAGTCATTTTAAAAAGTCTTTCAGGCAGGGAAAATGGTACAACGGTAATTACTGCTTGTTATGAAGCAGTACACATTGATCTTCATTTTTCATGATTTAGACAGATACCTCATGTAATGTGCCAATTTTCCCCCACAAACATCACAGGTGTCCAGTCCACTGCTTAACGGCTCCCTGACTGATGGCACCTTTAAAAAAAAAAAAAAAACATTTAAAAATGATTATTGGCCCTCTTGACCTGTGGGTATAGCTAGAAAGAAATCCCCCATTTACTCCGTTTGGCCCGCAGACATATTGCGTAAAAACTTTATTCTGTCAATATTCAGTTTAGGTGAGATAATGCATCATTAAATTGAATGCATCAATGAATTAGTTTAAACAGCCTTATTGCATCATATTTTCCTTTTATTATTGCATAACTCGAAATACAAAGAAAAAAATGACATCATCCTGACCTGCTTCCAGGAAATAAACTCTTTAAGTACAAATTAAAGTCAGTAAGCCACTTTTTCATTTTTGGTTAAGCTTGTCAGTAGACGATCCACCTATTAGGATGAATAGCAGCATTAACTCTTTAAAAACACAAGCACATTGTAACCTCATTTGACCTTGAGCTCAAGGCTTGTAATGTCAAGTGCCAAAACTCATCAAACATCATTAACTGTAACCTTTCTGAAGGCATAATTATACCCATCTCAGTTTAAAATGTAGGCCACATATTAAAAATGCTGGACAACTTTCAACCCATGTTTGGGTCAAATATGGACAAACCCAAAGATTTTTTAAGTTTTTAAACCCAACGGTTGGTTTAAGTGTTCAACAGTTGGTTTGAAATGTTTAAGTTTTTAAAACCCAACGGTTGGTTTAATGTTTTAAAATGTTTAAACCCAACGGTTGGCTTTGTCGGTCCATATTTGACCCAAACGTGGGGTCGGAAAAACAACCCAAGCATTTTTTAGAATGTATTCGAGGTGGCACCATATCATTTATTAACAAACACATTAATTGTCGAAAAGACTTACTACAGAAATGTACATTACAAAAACACCTGTTTAATAGAACAATAAAAAACAAAACAAATACTGTTGCCTATTAGACAATGGCAAGGGAAAACGATGTCATTCAGCTGAACAAATAGTGAGGGAGAGTCTTTTTGTTTGTTTCATCCTGCATAGCTGTTAATTGGTGAATGTAATTACTGTCCTAATAACAGTAGGCTATATTATCTTTATTAGAATAATGAATTTAATGAGAAGGGAGTCAGGTGAGCAGGTGCTTTGACTAATATCCCTGTAGCGGGAGTGGCAGGAGGAGGAGGCCGAGGCGTGACGGTACAGGAAGGCTGGAGGAGTGTTGTGTTCCTGGAGGCGCTGCTGGGTCAGTCTTTGCGGTATATAAAGCGATGATTTCCTCTACACTACTACAGAAAGGCGTCCGAGCCGCTCACAGTATTAGACTGCTGCACTCCACACCCATCTCCAGCATGCCGATCAAGGTAAGAACTTTTACCAGGCACACAAGAGACTGCACTGCATGTCGTCGGCTTTTACACATGACCATGGCACTATTTTTGTCGCACGGTGCCTAAAATAAACGCATTAGATGCTTCTCGAATACTGTGGCGGCCATGAGTTTTTTTAATGCGCACATTTCATAACAAGCACGGGTGTGTGTTCGTGATTCTAAGGGAGGTGAACGGAGAAGGAAATTTTCGCTGCGATTTCCTTTTCCTGCTAAATATTTAAATATGTTGTGGTCGATCACTTAAAGTCAGATATTGGTGAAGGAAGTAAACTATTTCCTTGTAGGCCTGTGCAGCGCGACGGGAGAAGAACGGGAGCGTTCGCGTTTGTCGCGCGCTGTGCAGATCCGATGTTTTAAATAATAGATTCTTTAAAGTATGCGTACATAATCTCAGACTATTTTAAACAAACTGTGGAGTTCATCAACCATTCGAGTTATTGATAGTCATTTATGTTCCTCAAGAACTTTACAGGGCTCTCAAGTTTTTTCAAAAGTTTAGAGTGAGATTTAGGGGAGGAGCCACCCAAATATTTGCAGCAGCGGTCCCTCGACCCAACCAAATTCGCTTCAATTTTTGGTAGCAGTTCAATTTTGCCTATTGTTCATAATTGACCAGCACAAATGGAAATTATAACAATTGTTAAATCTGATAAAAAGAAAAATTCATCCAAATAAAATAAATAGTTATATTTAAAAAATACAAATTTATTGAAAAAAAAAAAATTTGACCCCAAACAAGCCAACTGAACATCAGTGCTCAATGTACATAACATTGTGTCATAACAACTTGCCCTGAGCATGCATGTCAAGATCCAAACCAGTCACCTTTACAGGGGTCATCGGATGCCCATTTTCCACAAGTTGGTATGATTCTTTTGGGTCTTCATGTAAAGTTTGTAACATACTTTGGTTAAAATTTCTCAATGGTTGTGTAAAACAACACCCCTTTTACCTCCTCAAAAACAGCTCTGTTCACAGTGACCTGTTTCGGTGCATGTCTCTTTAAATGATAATGAGCAACAACTTTTTGGCTTTTTGAGGATTAAAAAAAAGGGAATGGATTTTTTCCATTGCATGGTGATTGTGTCCACACACTGCAAAGACACATTTATTTGCAAATACCATATAAAAGTGTATTTTGCATCCGATGACCCCTTTAAAAGCAGTTGGAGAGTTTTTGAATGCATCAAAAATAATTTAGCACGAATTTGCTATAGGCTACTCCTCAACATCAGCTCTCACTGTCTTTGATCACAGGCAAGAGATATCGTCCAGGAATCGTAAAATCAAAATGCTAAAAAAAATAAAAATAAATGAAGATGTCCGCAAAACGCATTCATCAGATCGTGCTCTTTCAACTTCCACTCCGTGTGTGCGCGTGTTGTCTAGTTACGAACGTGCTTGCAGCGGGAACACATAATTTACCCGGAAACAACTAATTCTAATTTCTGATTGGCTGGTAGCTGGCATTTAACTCTGTATAACTCGAGACAGATGCTATGAACTCGGCAGAGAACCTCCCTCCGTTTGCCTGCGCCTCGTCCATTAATTGTATAGCTGGACAAGTTCCCTTACTCCTCAGTAATACAAGGTGTGGCGTGTGAACGGGTTGAAATGCGTGTGTCTCACGCCCAATGCGTGAGACTTGAGAGCCCTGACTTTACCAATATTTTATTCTGATAGGCAAATCTGCACAATCATGTGAAACATGTTCATATAGATATTGAAGTTAACCAATTAAGAGGTTAACACAGCATGTTCACACTTTATACAAATAAAATTACAATATATTTTATACTGTATGTATTTTTTATGATTATTTCATGTTGCTAGACAATTGCAAAAATCACAGAAAATTGTCCCATATTTTAGTAGCAGGGTTACCAATATTCATATAAAATAATATAATATTTGGTTTGTGACCTCCTACACTTCATAATCCTTAAATATATAGATTTTTTAAAAGGAAGTTCCAGGTCCTTGTTAAGATTGAGCCATGTTTGCTGCTTTTGACTATTGAGTTCAATGCATAAAAAATATATTACAATTTCAGCTTTTGTATGTAAATTCATATGTAGGCACAGCTTATATATGTAAAAAAAAAAAAATTCAAGCATTGAAGGACAAGGCTTTAGATCATAAGTTTTTTTTTAACATCACAAGAATCATTCAGTCAAGTGTGTCCAAACTTCTTGGTGATTGTGGTGACAGCACATGATCTCTGAAACTGAAACAGTTGTTGTCATCAGAGCTCTGGTGTTTGTGTTGCTGTGGGAATGAATTGACTCTCTAATAAATAATGGATTAAGAAATTAATCGCTCTGATAATTTTTTTCTGTTTTATGCTGTATTATTCATGCTACTGTTCTTAACCTTTTTAAGGTTGGTCAACATCTTCCCGCTGTGGAGGTCCAGGAGGGAGACCCGGGGAATAGCATCTCAATGGCTAAAATCTTTGAAGGCAAAAAAGGAGTGCTTTTTGGCGTGCCAGGAGCGTTCACTCCGGGATGTTCAAAGGTACCGACATAGGATCTGCTGGAATTACTGCTGCCAATTATTCAGTTTTGTGACATATTTATATATACAGGGGTTGGACAATGAATATGAAACACCTGGTTTTAGACCACAATAATTTGTTATTATGGTGTAGGGCCTCCTTTTGCGGCCAATTCAGCATCATTTCGTCTTGTAATGACAGATACAAGTCTCTTACTGTGGCCAGAGGGATTTTGAGCCATTCCTCTTCCAGAACCGCAGCCCGGTTATTATGTGATGCTGGTGTAGGAAAACGTTTTCTTACTGGCTCCTCTAAAACACCCTGAAGTGGCTTAATAATATGTAGATCTGGTGACTGTCGAGGCTATGGGAGATTTTCAACTTCACTTTTATGTTCATCAAACCATTCTGTCACAAGTAATGCTGTGTGAATCAGTGCATTACCATGCTGATTCACGGCCCTTCACGGCCCTACAATGTTTAAACCATTAGGTGCACATGGTCCTCCAGAATGGTTTGGTAGTTCTTGGCCATCAAGTACAGTAGAGGATGCCTTGATATTGCAGCCCAAACCATCACTGATCCACTGCCGTGCCTCACTCTGGGCAGCAACAGTCCAGGTGTTAAACCTCTTCTGGGCTTCTCCACACCGTAACTCCCACTGATGTGGGAAAGACAGTGAAGGAGGACTCATCAGAGAACAACACATAGTTCACATTGTCCACAGCCCAAGATTTGCACTCTTGGCACCAATGAAACACATTTGGCATTGGCACGAGTGACCAAAGGTTTGGCTTTAGCTGCCTGACCATGAATGTTGTCTCTGTGGAGCTCCAGAAAAAAAGTTTTGGTGGAAACAGGAGAGTCGAGGTGCACATTTAATTCTGCAGTGATTTGGGCAGTTGTGTTTTTTGGATACAATCCGGGTTAGTACCTGGACATCCCTTTCAGAGACAGCTTCCTCTTGTCAACAGTTACTCGTGTTGGATGTGGTTCGACCTACATGGTGGTATGCCGACATTACCCTGGATATCATAGCTCTCCATACACCACAAAGACTTGCTGTATTGGTCACAGATGAGCCAGCGAGACCCGCACCAACAATTTGTCCTCTTTTGAACTCTATCATATCTCCCATTATTTCACCAGTTCGCACACACATATGATCAGATGGAGTAAATATATGTGCATTAAAAATACATTACATAATACAGCCAAAGCTAAGAAGCTAAAGTTGCTAAATTATTTTCTTTAAATTATTAAAATATAATGATGCTCAGTAAATCAATAATATGAAACAGAAGCTGTGATAGTTTTTTTTCTTCCCTATTGTTTTTATTTTTATTTAACCTTTATTTAACCAGAAAAGCTCTCTGAGATTAAAAATCTCTTTCACAGGAGTGTCCTGGCCAAAATGTGCAGCAGTACAATCAGTTCCATCACAGATAAACATCACACAGACAGATTAAGACTCTTAAAAGCAATTGCATAATGTTAGATCAGCATCAATTCGCCGGATAATTGATTTAAAACGGTCTAGAGTCGGCAAATTTTCTAATTTTAATTTATATTGGAGGAAATTCCAATCAGACGGCGCTGCGTACATAAAAGACTTCTTACCTAACTCAGTTCGCGCAAAAGGAACAGTGAGAGTATAGAAGTTTTGCGAACGAAGAGAATAATTCTTGATAATTTTCTGCTGCATAAAACAACAGAGATAAGAAGGCAACAACCCCAAGATAGCTCTGTAGATAATTAAATACCAATGCGTTTTTTTTCTGGTAGACCGAGAAGGCCAACCTACTCTATGGTACAAGGTGCAATGATGGGTTGAGGATTTACAATTTGATATAAACCTTAAGGCACCATGATAAACGACATCTAAGGAAGAAAGAAGATAAGAAGGTGCAAACTGATATACAACATCACCATAATCAAGGACAGGGAGTAAAGTAGCGGAGACTAATTTCTTTTTTACATTAAAAGAAAAGCGAAACTTGTTCCTGTAATAAAACCCAAGCTTGATTTTCAGTTTACTCTTCAGTTGAGTGATATGAGAACTAAAAGATAAGGCATCATCAGCTACGATGCCTAGATATTTGTACTCTTTTACTAATTCAATCACTGTACCTTGAAAGGTCTGAAGAGATACTGAATTATTTTCTAGTTTTTTTGATTTGGAAAATAACATATACTTGGTTTTATCAGTATTCAGAACAAATTTTAGACTGTGAAGCCTTAACTGAATAATATTAAAAGCTGATTGAAGCTTAGACAAGGCTTGCTGTCCAGAGGAAGCGCTGCTATACACGACAGAATCATCGGCATAAAATTGAAAGTTCGCATCCTAAATGTCATAATCGAGGCTGTTTATGTAAATGGTGAATAAAAGGGGCCCCAGCACCGATCCTTGGGGAACACCTTTGGAAATCTCCAATGAATCAGATTGTTTACCTTTGGCTTGAACGCACTGTGTTCTTCCACTCAGATAATTTTTAAACCAAGGAATAGCGTGACTTGATAAACAACCTACCTTCAGTCTGTGCAGCAAGATACCATGATCTACTGTATCAAAAGCCTTCGATAAATCGATGAAAAGCGAGGCACAAGATTCACCATTATCCATTGACCCTACAATGTCATTTAAAACTTTCAAAATAGTCGTTATATTACTGTGTTTTTTGCGAAACCCAGATTGATTGATAGACAACACCCCATTTGCATTCAAATAGCATGTCAACTGTTCACCAATGAGGCTTTCTAATATCTTAGATAAAACGCAGAGCTTTGAGATAGGTCTGTAATTATTCATCATAGTGGGATCCCCCCCTTTTAATAAAGGAACAACAAGTGCTGATTTCCAAATTTCTGGAATATCACCAGTATTTAAAGAAAGATTAAAAATATAAGTTAAAGCAGATGTAATATAATCTGCTGCTAGTTTCAAATACACAGGCTCCACATAATCAGGACCTGGAGATTTGTTTATGTCAAGCAGACAGAGTGCTTTATAAACGTCAGTGCTCTTAATTTGTTTAAATCTATACTCTTCCTTTTCTAGAAGACTTTCTGCATTAATACAATCTGAATCGGAGCCTGTAAAATTTAGTGGTTCAAATAGAAACCCAGAGGCAACAAAATGCTTATTAAAACAATTGAGCATATGTTCTTTATCTGATATGCTAGTGGAATCCATTTTTATACATGATGGAAAACTAGACTTGTTTTTACTACCTGATATCAGTTTTATATTCTGCCAGAATTTCTTGGGATTGTTTGAGTTAATAGTGTTTTTTTCAATAAAATAATCAGCCTTTGCTTTTCTAATAGCAACTGTGCATTTATTCCGGAGCTGCCTAAAACGGATCCAATCGGAGCCAACATCAGATTGTCTGGCTTTTGCCCATGCCACATCCCGCTCACGAATTTGAACAGAAAAGGCTTCAGAAAACCAGGGATTATCCCTACCTTTAACACGGAATTTTTTGAAAGGTGCGTGCCTGTTAGTAATACCAGTAATACCAGGCAGCCTCAACATCGGGAATGAGAAAGATCCTGTCCCAATCATAGCGTGCTACATCAAAAAGAAAGGCTTGTTCATTAAAATATCGTGTACAACGTTTAGTGATAATACGTGGTTTATGCTTGGGTAATTTGGTATCTCTGACTATGGCAACGACGCAGTGATCGCTAACATCATTAGCATATACAGAGGCCACAGAGTACTTGTGAGGCAAATTACTAAAAATAACATCAATCAATGTGGACTTTTTGTAATCCTTCGAGTTAGGTCTAGTAGGTGTCTCAACTAGCTGAAAGATTGCACATTAAAATCACCAAGAAGTACAAGCTCCTTGTAATTCAAAGAAGTCACCAAGTGCATCAGAGAGGAAATGGCATCAGTACTAGCTGATGGGGGTCTGTAGCAACCAACTACAGTAAGATGTAAGGTCTTAGAAACGATAAGATTTAAAGCTAATAATTCATACTTTTTAACTACCGACTCAGAGAGCAACACAGTAACTTCAAAACTGTCCTTAACATAGATTGCTACCCCCCCCTCCCCTTTTTGGTCTGTCAGTCCTATAAACAGTATAACCATCAATATCTATGGCATTATCTGAAACTGTTTTTTTTAGCCATGTTTCGGATATCACTATAACATCGGCACTGGTATTTTTTGCCCAGATACGCACCAAGTCCAACTTAGCAAGCAGGCTTCTCATACCTAGTCCTGATCTAGATTTAAAATCAGCAGGAACTTTGAACATTAGGGAAGTATCATTAAAAGGACCAGGATTTGGTAATACATTACCTGATATCAGTAACATAAGAACTATAAAACTCCGACGCCTTACTGTTTCACTTACATTTCCAACAGGAAGATTCAAACAAGTGGAACAGTTTAAGATGCTGGGCTCCTTATTCGTTTGAGCAGAAACTATGGAGTTCTCGTACACAAAGTTTGAAAGCAGTGACTTCAAACGGCAGTCCGAGAGAACGTTAAAGTTTGTAAATATACCAATCCCCGTCCAATTTGTCCATTTTAAAGTTGAGGAAATATCGTTATGTAACGAAAAGTCTGAGTCATACCTGTAGCCGATGTTTCCCTGGTAGAGTATCACACCCAGAATTGCCACCAGAGCCGCGCAATTAGATGAAACAAACCGCATTGTCCTTTCAAAGTCCAACTGAGCCGAAAACCAGTATAAAATATGTAGGTTTCTTTGCTGACGTGTAGACTTGTAGTACTCGTAGTATTGACTTGTAGTATTGTGACATATATCAGAGTGAAACGCCTTCTTGAACAAGACAAAATGCAAGAATTTTGATTTCATGGTTAATTTAATAGCTTTATAATGCATTAATATAGTACTATATGCATGTTATTAATGGCCAGGCCTGAAATGCGACACTCAAGTGATCCCTGAAAAGGTTGACGACGCCTGTATAATAACATAAGTTTGTGAAGGAAGTATAATAAACCTAATTGGAATTAGGTTAGTTTTGAATGACTGTGTGCACATCTCTTTTCATCCTATTACTGCAGCACCCGTATCCATCTCTTGTTTGTCTTTACTCTGTTCCCTGGTGTTTTCCCAGACTCATCTCCCAGGGTTCATAGAGATGGCTGGGGATTTGAGGGCCAGAGGCGTGGGTGAGATCGCATGCGTGTCTGTTAATGATGTGTTTGTTATGACCGCCTGGGGAAAGGAGAACGGAGCAGACGGCAAGGTGGGGAAACTCTCCGCCCTTTAATTAACCTGCTTTTTACTAAAACAGTCTAATAAGTCATTATATGGTTTATTTATTATAGGTGCGGATGCTGGCTGACCCCACAGGAGCGTTCACAAAGGTGACACTTGCTTTTGAAGCACCTTCATCAATGGGCCATTTCCAGAATTTTTATGCTGATTAATGCGTAGCACATATAGATCTGGATGCATTAAAATCAGGAAATATTACAGGATTAAGCGTTATTTTACTTAAATGCTGTCCCAAATGTTCAGTGCTGTTTTAGATATTTATAAATCTATTTTTCTCTATAAAGGCTGTGGATCTCTTCCTGAACAATGATCACTTGCTCCAGGTGCTTGGAAATTTGAGGTCTCAAAGGTGAGATGATGGTCTTCCTGAAAAAAACATGTCCCACAATCATGATTATGGTATCCACCTTATTCTGCAATATTGAAGTAAGCTGTTTTCTGTGAATGTGCGAGACTTCCGATTCATTAGCCACTATAGGTTAATAACTAGAAGAATGAAAAAGTGCAGTAAATGGTAAAACTCTTTGTGCTACAAATGAGTGCATTTATAATTAACATTTATTGATAAACAACAGCTTGCAACATCAAGCAGCATAACATAGTGTTTTTGTACAGCTAAGATAAATGGAAGCAAGTTCAAGTTACAAATGGCCACATACGTCATTTGTAACTTGATTACGTTAAAAATAAGGGGACCAGTCTAAAAAATGTGAAGTTGGAATCTACTCAATTTCGTCAGTCTACTTCTCATTTTCATGTGAAAGTGACACTTTCACTTCTCAGTTGTCTCTGCTGATCCTGGTTGTGTGTGTGTGTGTTCAGGTATGCCATGCTGATTGAAAATGGAGTGGTCAAGAAGCTAAATGTGGAGCCTGATGGGACGGGCCTGACCTGCAGCTTGGCCTCAAACTTTTTCTCTGAGATTTAAGTTACCAGTTTACACTGTATAATCGGTCATCCTCCTGTTATCGACCCGATTGCCCATTTATCATTCCAAAAACAGTATAATGGAAATTTCTAACAATCAACACTATTGTATATGCTGTAGGGAAACCTATGCGTGGAACTAACTTGTTTACTTGGAGCGCACAAGTTTGGCTGTATCGCACACAAAAGCCTGGTTCTGATTGTTATGTGGTATAACATGTAATGGTTACCCAGGCTGCAATAAATGTTTTCCTCATGATACACACAAGATGTAACTGATTTTATGATGGTACATTCACCTTTTTGGTAGACAGAGAAACATTATACTGAACGGTTTAATATTTTCCTTAGCTGTAGTCACAGTAAAACACAAATAAATTCAGTCTAGTGCATAAGATCATAGTTACTATTTATTTTACAAAACACAACAAACACATACTTTATTTGCCATATCTGTCCTATATTGAACATGACAACAGTTAAAACTTACAGAAAACTTGAACCACAAAGTTGGTTTGGGGGGAGGGTGGGTATTCACACAAAAAAAAAAGTGGGAAAAAAATTGGTCTTGGTGCCTTCCTGAGATTTTTTTTCCCCTTTCTCTTTTTTATTCTTTTTGTCTTAAATGTTTGTTCTGTAAACCTTTCATTTTATTTTTAAATTCTTGTGGATAACTTTCTTTAGGAAAATAAAATTACAGGGAAAATAAAATAAGACCAAAAAATAATAATAATGACAGATTTTATTTTAGATGGGAGGATAGAATTAGGAAGGCACCTTGTGGTTCAGAGTTTCCATAAAATAACTCCTCATTTGACAAATGCAACATCTGGGATCTTTCCTTGTGCCTGTAAGAGAAGAGACCCTTGTAAGATGAATGCAGGACAAATGACCCTTTGTTCTAGAAGATTTACTGTGAACCGTGAGAAAGGGACACCGGCTTACCTTAAGGCCGGTGAAGATCTGAGCAGCTCTGTCAAAATCCCAATCATTGTCTAGTAGGCACCTGAAAGAACAAGCAAGTCTGACCTTAACAAGCTGTCCATCTTTGTATGAATCTAGAAACAGGACAATATCTAGTAGAAATAACAAACATGTATTTTAGTCCTTACTTTTGAGACCATTCTAGGTTCATGCCAGACTTTTGGGAGAAGGCAGCAAGCATTTCTTGTTGGGGGGCGGACAGAGTGGGCACGGGGCTGCTGGACGGTGTGGGTGCGGGAGCAACGAACGCACGGCGAATTTCCTCTGTAGTGGCGTTTCGAACGAACAGCTCATCATTCACAATGCACAGACTGAAAAGTTGAAAATAGGTTATAATGATGACACATTTTTAAGCCAAAACAATTTGATTTTTGTAACCGAGATCTTACCCAACTCCAGCAGGAACAGCAATGAATACTCGAGAGAAGGCTCTGTATGACTCTCGGGATTTACCGTCCACTTAAAAAGGAGAAGAGGGGAAAAAGAAAATGAAGTTGTGTACTCTGATCAGCTCAGAGTAAAGCTACCAACTCTGAATCATTTTAGATAGAGGAACTCACTTTCTTTGAAAACTCCACTGACTGTAAATGCCAACAGTGTAGCCTGGAAATGACAAGCAATTAGAACCGCAAATCTGACTGTGGAATATAAAACCAGCGAACTGAACCGCAAGTTTAACTCACTGTGTAGGTGTTGACATCTACGATAAAGGAGGCGATGTCGTGCTGGGTTTTGGGGAGTTCGTTCAGGAAAGCCACCACATTTAATCGTGTGTGTTTAATCAAACGAAAGCGTGTAGCTGAAAGAAAATGGCAAAACTTATCACAGAATTCAGGACACAAGCAAAAGGTGCGGTCACATTTACAGCTGCTCTGGAAAATCAAGTTATTTCAACAGGAATATGTGCAATCGGGAGTTTTACGTGATGTCGAAAGAGTTGCCCAAACAGGTTTGACTTTTTACTAACAGAAAGCTGCCCGAAACGTTATCACACCTTGACGTTGCAAAAACGAACCCACAGAAATTAGATGATAGAAACTCAGAACAGAGACTTTACAGATTTTTAGATTATTCAACAATTACTTACTGGGGTCTTTCATGCGCTTGATATTGCGACTGTCTTTCTGGTATTCCCCTAAACTACTTCTGTGGACAAAAAGATTAACACTCACTGTTTAGTAAAGTCAATAGTGGTGATGATGATGATATAGCATAGAGAAAGTCTACTGTACTTTGAAGGGTTCTGGGTGATGAAGGGAATGCTGAGAGAGAAAGTTGCTCCGTCATGGTAGCCGTCCAGCAGGGGCTGTCTGTTTCCTGAGTCATATATGCTGTAATACCTGGAGAGTGATAGAGGGTGAACATTTTGATCTAAATGTATTAGTTCTTACATGCATGTATCTATTAAGACCAAAAAACGAAACAAAAAACATACTGTTGCAGGAAGCAATGGATGATGTTCTTGATGTCTTCAGAGCAGAAGTAGCTAGGCTGTGTTCAAAGTAAAGGTGAGAGGTTAAGTATGAAAGTCAAATATGGGCGTCTCAAAGTGAAGAACAGATCGAGACCAAACCTTGCAGGGAGGAAGAGTCGCAGGAGCGACCTCTAAATCAAAACCAATGGGAGGCGGAAGGTCGTGTCCATCCTGTTGTTTAAACAATGAACAGACAAACAATTTGTCTAATATACAATTAAGCCAATGAGCGAATGTGATAACATTTAAATTATTATGATTACTACACTTGTTCTCAAACAAATAGCGTTGGGTTACACCAACAGATAAACACTGTGGATTTCCTACCAGTTTGAGCAGCTTGGGGAATCGTTCCCGTATGGCACTGTCCAACAATCACAAAGACAGAACAAAAGAAACAAGGTTAGTACAAACTGCACATGTGCCAATGAAACCGTCCCATAGAAACACTCAAAAACATTAGCCAGGCCATCTTAAGTGCAGGACAAATAGGTAAAGAGTATTCAATCAGAGAAATATTTACTTACAGATAATTATCCATCAGGCTTGAGATATTGAGATACTGTGAATTTATTTTCATACAAAACGTTATGTACACTACTGCTCAAAAGTTTGTGGTCAGTACAATTTTTAAATGTATGCACACCAAGGCTAGATTTTATTAAACAAATACAATAAGACCAGTAATATTTTAAAACTTTACAACTTAAAACAACTGTTTTCTATCTGAATACATTTTAAAATGTAATTAATTTCTGATGCAAAGCTGAATTTTCAGCATCATTACTTCAGTCTTTAGGGTCACATGATCCTTCAAAAATCATTCTAATATCCTGATTTGCTGCTCAAGAAACATTTATTATTAATGTTGAAAACAGATGTACTGTCTGCTTTATATTTCTGGCAAAACAATACAATAGATACTTTTCAGGATTCTTTGATGAATAGAAAGTTCAAAAGAACAGCATTTATTTGAAATAGAAATCTTTTGTAACATTATAAAATGTCTTTACTGTTAATCAATTTAATGTGTACTTGATGAATACAAGTTTAATAATAAAGCTTTTAAGAATAAAACTTTTGAACAGTAGTGCATGTAACCAAGTTTACACCAAGACCAAAAAACAATAACCATTCGTTTCATTTGAATAAGTAGTGAAGGGTTACTGAATACTTGAGCAATTTTGTCGTGTACTTGTGAGAATAAAAAAACATGGGCATCTGAGCCATGCCACCAATGAGTCAATCACAGCCCTGCCCCAACTCCCACCCACCCCGGCACATGGTACTTACCCATCCACAATACTCACCACTGGTGCCCCCTACAGGCCGAAACACAGACAAGCAGGCTGGCAAACGATGGGGGCAGTGGGGTGTTGTGAGGGGTAGAGTTTGGTGAACATTCACACCATTCAATCAATCAGTCAATCAATCAGTCAGGCAGCAAGTAATTTTTTTGCACAATCAGGTAAGTGTACCCAGTGGAAAGGGTATAGTTTGATGTACTTGGATCTGACTCCCTGTAATCTGGTAATACTAGTGGTTCTTACTGGCAAAACTCTATGGGGTTTTGTGGTTTTTTTAATCAAATATCATCAGGCACTGACATGTAGATCGACAAATACTGGCACGCCAGGTTAACTAAAATGCTTGTTCATAGCGTGCTTCAATATCTACGAAAAAATGATGCAGAACCAGGCTGCTCAAGATGACAAGAGAAATATGATATGAGTAGCTATTAAGAATTTAGGGGACAAAATAAACAAACAAAAAAAAAAAGTTTATAATAGACCTAATTGTGAGTGAATGCGGCCATACATATGGGAGGGGAAAATAAGTGTTTGGACACTGGAGAGGTTTAAATTTATGGATCAGCCACAGAGAAGACAGCTATACAGTGAGAAACCACACCAAAAGAGTGGGAGTTAATAAAAGGGGTCAGATGTAAATAAAGAGTTGAACCCTGAGCCTCTGAACAGAGCATTATATGATCAAACAAATGAACGGTATAAAGGTGTATGGGTTTTATGGCCTACTTAATTTGGACCCTTCTATTAATTTAAGAACATCAGGGTATTTATTCAAACAATGAATTGAAGCTATATTCGAGCCCAGACACCTTACGTTTCTATTTCCTATTTAGTCTAATTTGTACTTTAGTCTATTTGATATGAATATTTGAAACTTGATTCCTGTGATCCTCCTCCAGTATTTTCCTCTCAATGTTTTGTCTTTGACGTTTTTCCTGCAACGTGCTCTAGGACGAGGATCATGAAAGTGGTCAGTCTGACCAACTATACTCCACCTTTGAATACAGAAACGGAGAGAGACGAAGAGAATTGCCTCCACTCTCATTATTCATTTTGCAACATGCAGCAGAGCTCAAGTTTTTGAGCGGTGCTTGGCTCAAGGTTTCTTTTAAAAACCTTCCCTCTCCTTCTCCACCCATGGCATCTCCTCACGAACAACTCTTCATCTTCAGTGATCGTTCTTCATCTTCAAGACGTTGGCTGTGGCCAGTTTTGCGGCTGTGCCTGCCTTAGGTTGTCCCTGAATCATGAGGTGGGATCTTACCCGTCTTTGGCTAACCAGCCTCTCACTGGCCAAACAGCATCAGCAGTACTTCAGGTGTCAGACATGTGCAGGGCGGGTGGAGGGAAGAGGGTGCCAGCATTTTAGAAAGGTGGAGCACAAATGTACTTAATCGAGCATCATCTCCAAGATTATGTTCCATCCTTCTATGCCAACTTATCCATAGGCATTCTGGGAGGTCACATGATGAAGCTGCTGCTTAAATTTAATTAACTACTGAAGTTTAAACAAATGTAATTTGCAATGTGCTAAAATGCTAGCATATTTACAAAATGCTAAAAAGACAATCGGCGTGTTCTGTGCTAAAAGCTACAGGGGCAACCAGGTGGGGACAGAGAAAAGAGTGTTGGGGGGGGGGCAAGAATGAAAAAGCAGGTGTGAGAAGAACCATAAAAAAGAACCAGAGGTGTAGACAAATTTGGTTTGTAATGTTTTCAAGCTGCTTACTGGATTGCCACTTGAACACGAACAAGTAAATACTATCACATGCCTGATGATAGTGGAACTAGTGGAAAATAACCAAGTGCTCACTGGGTAAGAGTTAATACACCTGCATATTACAGACAGGACTGAATGACTCTGGCGGATGGGATTGTTTTTTTCTTTAAAATAACATGCAATGATTGGGTACAATTATTAAGACATAGCTCATTGTTTTTAAGTGTGATATTTACTAAAAAAATAAAAAAAGGACACTTTCTACTAAGAATGCCCTTACAAATGTCACATCAGCCTATTGTTATTTCCACAGAATAAATTAAAATGCAATGTGTTATTTTAATGTTCAACACATTATATGTCTGTCTCATATTAAGCTATTAATAATCGCCATGTTTTCTAGTTGTATTTTTATGCACACCATCTTTTTTTGTTTTTGTTAAAGCTGAAGTCCGTAGTTTTTCCTCTTTGTCGCCGCCTCTGTTTGAAACCTGCAATTGCCGTTACTCGCGGAATTACGTGGGTTGTGCCTCGACACCGCACGTGCGGATGAATCCAATGTTTTGAGGAGAATGTACGGCTGTCAGTCACTGCGCCGGTGTGGATACTGGCATTCGGAATCACAGATTCTACTTTTTGGAAGTATGACCAACATAAGAGTTTTCACTGGAAAATGTCATCTGAACAAGTAACATCGACTTTTGTTCTGACCAACTAAGGGAAGAAAAGCATTGCAGTAAATCGCGCTGACTAAATCTAACGATCGCTTATCATATCACTTCAAACCGTTCAAATTATACTTTTTTTCTTAAATTGTTAATGTTAACAACATCAGCATTGCGTCACTACATTTAATGTGTATTAGGGCTACCTGTAGTTCAGTTTCCATTTCTGTGGAGTATAATTTCTAATTGTCAAACCAACAAATTAATGATCCTTAGAACTGGTTCTCTTTAAAATACAAATACATGCATCTGTAATCAGATGCATATTTAAAACTGGAATATAATCTAATTTTTATCTTTCAAAAGCCCTTCCGATATTTATCCATGTTTTTGCATGGGCCCAGTTGCAGTCTCTTTTTTTCTGTAGCCACTCCGAAGTCCAAAGTCTTTTGCATTTTACAACAGGTGAATCTCGAGTGGTCACTGGCGATTGTCGTTTGAACCTTTCTGGATCCGCCATCAAATTGATAAATTATATCAAGTGCTGTGAGAAAAGGCTATAAATCTCCACCTCCAACATCCTCACACGCAATATAGCCTACTAGCCGAGACACCTTCGGTATGTGTACAGATGTGACGTAATGACATGCTCGAATTTCCCGCGGAAATCCACCAGTATCACTGGAATTAAAAACATTAATACAAGCTTACTGTTTTGACCCAAGCTAAGGCAAGCAGATAGATTTGAGCACTGGCTAGTTATGTACTTCCTCAAATTTATTTTGGATAATTTTTAACCAAGGTACGGACTGCGGCTTTAACTGTTTTGCGTATTGATACAAATCTCAATGCATATGCATGCTTTCATGTGCATGAGTGCACAACCACACAAACCCTCAAAGATTTTATTTCAGGCCTGAAACATACTCTACGCAAGTACGTAACAGCAGACACTGGGCAAACTAGATTTTGTGTTGTGTTCCTAAATTGGTCACATTGCAAAATGTGATGCAACACGTATGCGTTGCATTTCCAGTGCTGCCAGAGTGCTTTAGTGGACATTAGCACAAACTAATTTTCTCTTTCATATCGACCTCTATAGTTTGAGGCACACAGAGGCTTGTTACTGCCGAGTAATGTAAAAGCACGTTTGCAAGTCTTGTACTTGACATTTGTGTACTTGTGTATAGTATTTTTCTTGCTTTATGTTCAACAGACAACCAACAATTGAGAAGACCAACCTGACATAGTCGGCCTGGATCTTGAAGTGGCCACACAGAGGATTTCCCTCCAATGAGAGATCCACCAGCTTCAGATCTCTCAGTTTATCAAGTTCTCTCTCTGTCTTCAGCTACAAGATGACACAATGATGCATGGTTAAGAAGACTACAGGAAAAGGTAAATCTATAGGTATCAGACAGCATACTCATACCTCATTGTGTGACAGATTGAGAATCTTCAGGTTGGGAACCTTGTTGACAATATCTGCCAAGTCATCCAGCCTGTATAACCTGTTGTTACTCAGGTTGAGACAAACCAGCTGTGAATGAAAAAATGTGATTTAATTGCATCTGTAGAAGTAGTGTACATGAACGTTCAAACATTTGGGGTCTGTCAAAATTTTAAAACTGTAATATCAAATGTAATTGCCATACCTCCTCCCCCCCCCTTTTTTTTGTTTAAATGGGTAGAGTACATGCCTGCTGAGCTTTTTTAGAAGAAATGTATATTTTCAGGCAATCATACATGTAAAATGTAATTTCTTACCTCAGGAATGTTCTCCTCAATTATTTTGATGACTCCCAGCATGGAGTTCCTCCTATTTAAAGTGACCTCAATATTTTGAGAAACCAAATCTGCCAGAAAAAGACCAACATTTGAGCAAAATCCCACAACAAGCCAAGCTGACTATGTGTTTAAGTTTGGAGAAAGATGACTGTATGCAAGTCAAACCTGGATCGACTCTGATGTTGTTCAGATCTAGAGCCTGCTGTGATCCGTCAAAGCGTTTGGCCATGCATTGCTGCAGAAGACAGTCAGGTATATTATCCATTAATAAATTTAATGAGAACATCCTCTTGAAGGCTGCAGCAGGTAACCATCACTCACCTTCAAATGCTCCAGATCCGTGGTCTTCAGATCAGTGTAAATCAAAGTGGGTGGTGGGCAGGGGTTCATAACAAGAGTCACCTAATCCAACAGATTAACACTAAATTAGATTGTCAAACCAATGATTAAACAAGAATTTTACACAGATCTGTACATGACACATAATATAAATTTTGTTATGGTTACTATTGTAGAAAAATATAATTAGAAAGATGACTAAATGCATCATAAACACTGAAAGATTACGGAAATGGCATCAGGTTTAGTAAAGCATTTTTATTCATTTTTTTACCTTATATCCGTCTTTGTCTGTTATTTTCCGTGACACTTTAAACAAGGCATTAGCAGTAGTGGAGTCTTCAATATAAAATTGGACCTTGTTGCCCTCAGTGTGATACTATGACCAAAAAAAGACAAGAAAGAACAGATTTAGCAATTTTAGATATCTGTACATTTTCTATGGCATGCTGAAGAAATATATTTTATCGTAGACTTACCTGAACTGCATGGAATGGCATAGAACATACATTCTGAAGTGAAGTCAGAAGCCAATCTTTGTCATATTTCTTCCCGAAAGGAATCTGTGGTTAGATACAAATACAACCACAATGCCATTAGGTCATAAACATGCTTTCAAGTAACTCCTAAGGTGTCAATAACTGCTTAATTCATGTGCTATTAATGTCTAATGTACTAACAGTCATTTTAAACCAGTTCTTGCGACTTCCATCACTACCACCACCACCACCTCTGCCTCCATATCGATTGCCACCTCTATCTTCATTTACACCTCCGCCGCCACCTCGTCCACCTTTGCGATTGCGTTCATCACGGCGATTCAGTGGCCGGCCATACGGATTGCTGAAAGTATAAAATCTTGTCTGTTGTATCGTGATGGTTACATAAGAAAATATGTCTCAGTATGCTGCATGCATCACAAGAGCTTACTATCTGCCCCGGGAGCCGCTGTCTTGCGGACCTTCCGCCATGGTCACATCTCCATCATCATCATGCAGTCTCGACCGGGGACCAGGGCCACCTCCACCTCCACCTCCTCCACCACCACTGTAACCGCCTCGCTGCCTTGGCCGAGAAATCTGATCGCTGTACAAGGGGGCTCTGAAAGGGCCTCTGCCTTTACGATTGCGATGCTTTGGTCCACCGACACGGTCATCATGCTCTGAAAGATGCAAGATGAAAGAGTCAGAGGTGTGAAAGCCTGTCTTTAACAAATGCAAGCACTGTGTCGTAACTCCTGATCAAACAAGTGCAAATGTGTCACTGTTTGGATATTGGCTAAAATGCAATTTTTTTTGTAGCTGGAATGGAAACAAAAAAAGAATTTCACACTAAATTGCACAGCTATACCCACAAAAGCTAATAAATCCTGGAATTAAAGGGATAGTTCACCCAAAAATGAAAATTCTGTCAGTATTTACTCACCCTCATGTTGTTCCAACCCCGTGAGACCTTCGTTCATCTTCGGAACACGAATTAAGATATTTTTGATGAAATCTGAGAGCTGGATCACTCCTCCACACTAGTCCATAGGCTTCTTGAGGGATTGAACACCCAAAAATGAAAATTATGCCATTAATGACTCACCCTCATGTTGTTCCAAGTCCGTAAGACCTCCGTTCATCTTCGGAACACAGTTTAAGATATTTTAGATTTAGTCCGAGAGCTTTCTGTCCCTCCATTGAAAATGTATGTACGGTATACTGTCCTTGTCCAGAAAGGAAATAAAGACATCAAAGTAGTCCATGTGACATCAGTGGGTTAGTTAGAATTTTTGAAGCATCGAAAATACATTTTGGTCCAAAAATAACAAAAACTACGACTTTATTCAGCATTGTATTGTCTTCCGGTTCTGTTGTGGATCCGCTTTAGTGACGCTGCTGACGTAAGACGCTGCTGACGTGTATCTGGTGCGCCCGAGCTTCGTTTACAGTCTGAGGGAGACGCACGCTGGAAACAAAACAATCTTCGCAAACATGTCTAAGGATTTCGACACAGAGGAAGACTTGCATTTTTATGCCCAGCCATATTTATTTGAATCCGAATACACGGGCGCACCAGATACACGTCAGCAGCGTCACTAAAGCGGATTGACAACAGAACCGGAAGACAATACAATGCTGAATAAAGTCGTAGTTTTTGTTATTTTTGGACCAAAATGTATTTTCGATGCTTCAAAACATTCTAACTAACCCACTGATGTCACATGGACTACTTTGATGATGTCTTTACTTCCTTTCTGGACAAGGACAGTATACCGTACATACATTTTCAATGGAGGGACAGAAAGCTCTCGGACTAAATCTAAAATATCTTAAACTGTGTTCCGAAGATTACGGGCTTGGGATAACATGAGGGTGAGTCATTAATGACATCATTTTCATTTTTGGGTGAACTAACCCTTTAAAATAGTCCAAGTGACTACAGTGGCTCAATCTTAAGTTTATCAAGCGACGAGAATACTTTTTGTGTGCAAAAAAAAACAAAAATAACTACTTTATTTCAGCTATTAATTTCCTTCTCTGTGGGCCTCGAGTCAGTTCACTAGTGTAACAGCGTATGCTTCTGTTGTTGTACGTCACATGCATCACTAGGGGTCGACCGATTATCGGCGTCGATATTGAGCATTTTTATGGTTATCGGTATCGGCCATTTTCAAAACCGATTTGCCGATAAAATAATTTAATTTCAAAATGCGCTATATTTGGCTCTGACGCAGCCACCTCTGTCGGAACTCACCACTCTGTAGAATAGACCAATGCAATGTCCCGCACATCTGATTTGTTGGGAGTCACAAGTCCGGCCAATCAATGCAGAAAGCTGAATGCACTGAAAGTTTAGCACTCACACCGACAGCACTCGCTGACTGGAACTGCTGCACTGATCACGCATCAGTTGTCTTGTCTCTCAAAGTTAAGGCAGCAGCAGACTTTGCTGAAGTAGCAATACTTTACTACACTGAAGTTGCAAAACACCTCAATATAACAGGGTCCTGTGATGTCCGCGATGCAGAAAACACGGACCGAATCGCGGAATCCAGTCATAAAAACAGAATTCACTGTATAAAGCGGAATGTCACGGAATTTGTCAACTTCTTGATGAATTAATAAAAAGCAGGTCAGTACAAATCAAATTTCAAACCGCAAAAAAACTATTTAAATATGAATCCTGCGTGTCTCTAAATGAATGGCGCAGACGCGTGATTTCATTTACCACACACACACACTGGAGCACGCATGACGCTTGCACTGTTTTCAGCCTCAGCCGCATCATTATATGAGGACATGATTGCATAAACATCATCTCCAGAGCCGCTTAGTCACTTCATGAGCTTTTTAAAGCTTCAACTGAGAAAAGTTATCGTCATATCATAAACACACAGAAACTTAAAGATCTCCACGGCAACCCGTCAAAATAAAAGTTCGTTTTTTCATAGGGACCTAAACATGTAATTTTTATTAAACTGTAAATAAATTGAATAAGTTTGATTTAAATTAATTAGAAATGCTTTTTGATTACTAAAATTTAATTTAACCATTAAAATAGTCTTTAAGTTTTACAGAATGCTGCTGGGTGCTCCCTGCACATTTTTTTTAGTTATTATTATTAATAATAATAATAATAATAATAATAATAATAATAATAATAATAATAATAATGTTATTATTAACAGTTCTCAGATTTAAAGATATGTTTAAAATAATTTAAAGAAAGTATTTGTCAAAACTCTGTTATTCTTAATTTTGACATTAACTTACATTTTTACACTAGACATATATATATATATATATCGGTTTTAAAATATCGGTTATCGGTCTACTTGATCTGTAATAATCGGTATCGGCCCTGAAAATCACATATCGGTCGGCCCCTACGCATCACCCACATGACCAGCGTCGGCCAATAGTGAGCCTACATGTGACGTAGCTCTACGCAATTACACTAGTTTAACTGACTAGAGGCCCAAAGAGAAGGAAATGAATAGTTGAAATAAAGTCGTTATTTATGTTTGTTTTTGTGCACAAAAAGTATTCTCGTCGCTTGATAAACTTAATATTGAGCCACTGTAGTCATTTGGACTATTTTAACGATGTCTTTAATAACTTTTCGAGGCCGGCAAGTTTCAATCCCTCAAGAAACCTATGGAGGAGTATGAAGGAGTGATCCAGCTCTCAGATTTCATCAAAAATATCTTAATTTGTGTTCCGAAGATGAACGAAGGTCTTACGGGGTTGGAACAACATGAGGGTGAGTAAATACTGACAGAATTTTCATTTTTGGGTGAACTATCCCTTTAATGTTGAAAATGTCATATTTTAGAAAGAAATGGTGTGTTAGACACTGGACAGAATACACACTAGTACAATGTGCTCGTCTTGACATTTTTAAAATTGAAGACAGTAGTTGTGAAATATTTGCTTGGTTAAATCTTCATTACATATGTTTTTGGTGACTTGGAAGCTTTCTATAGAAGTTGACTGAGCTCTTACACAAATGCCACTACAGAGGAAAGCATCTGTTTTACAAGACTTTAACCATATAAAGCGGAATCAAATTTGATATGTGAATTTCTAAAGATTCTCCCAAGAAGATAGCCTGGCAAGCCAGACCTACATCAAGATGTTAGGTCTGGGAACTCACAATTGGCATACCTCAATCCGAGGGGCGGGATAAACGGTTGTCTTTCAAATTCCCTCTGCACGCAATAGGACAGCGTCAGCGCTACAACCAACAAGAGCAACGAACGGCTGTGGCTGAGTGAGTCCCATGTGTTTTTCCACCAGCGGAGCTAGTTGATATATTAAACTTTTGCCGTATCCGTTTGTCAAAACTCCGAACACATCTTCCTTTTTTAAGAATGACTTAAGTGACGTTCTCTTAACTCCAAATCATCCAGAGTCGCGGCCAAAGCCGATTCGAAAGACCGCTGTTCGCCAGCTGCATCTTCTTTGTTTTCAAGTAGCAGGGAAATCTACGGTGGCCGAGAGGTGCAAAACAAATCACAATTATAAAAACAAAATAAGTCAGAAAACACAATAACAATTCAGAAAACACAACGACATTTCATAGAAAACGGAAAAGGTAGGTACATTTTGAGAATGGCAAACTTGTCGCTGATTGGACGAGACACCTGTCAATCAAGCTTTACAGGAAGTAAGGAATTTGTGATCAAAATGGAACACACATTAAACATTACTTTGAAGAAGGATAATCATATGCCGTGATTGTGGACATGCTGGCGACATACCACGACATTAAAATGAGCTTGTGCTCAAATGGCTTAAGTTTATCGCACCCATCAACATGCCAAAGATAGTTCGGTCCCATGGAGTGATATGCAGACATCCCAAGTCTCCCGGAAGTTCCCCGCATATTGATAGCGGCTCCCTGATGCCCGCAAATTAGTTAAAAACTCGGAGCTCTAGAGCTCGCAAGCTCCAAACCGTGTAGTGCACGGCAGAGAGGTAGAGACAGAGAGCGAGAGACCTTGCTTGTGTCTGCAAATGTGCGTGTGTGCCTCACGAAGCGCATGTAAATATTTTTTAGTAATCTTGTAAATAGTTTTAATATCGTGGTATTTCGCCAGCATGTCCACAATCACGGCATATGAATGTCCTTCTTCAAAGTAATGTTTAATGTGTTCCGTTTTCGCATTTAGCAAAACAAAGTTGATCAAAAATTTCTTAATTCCTGTAATGCTTGATTGACAGGTGTCTCGTCCAATCAGCGACAAGTTTGCCATTCTCAAAATGTACCTACCTTTTCCGTTTTCTTTGAAATGTCGTTGGTTTTCTGAATTGTTAGTGTTTTCTGAATTATTGTGTTTTCGGAATTATTTTGTTTTCGGAATTGTCAATGTGTTTTCTGAATTGTTATTGTGTTTTCTGAATTGTCGTTGTGTTTTCTGAATTGTTATTTTGTTTTTATAATTGTGATTTGTTTTGCACCTCGGTGGCCGAGAGGTGCAAAACAAATCACAATTATAAAAACAAAATAACAAGTCAGAAAACACAATGACAAATCTGAAAACAAATTAACAAATCAGAAACACAAAAACAAATCTGAAAACAAATTAACAAGTCAGAAAACACAACGACAAATCTAAAAACAAATGAACAAGTCAGAAAACACAACGACAAATCTGAAAACAAATTAACAAGTCAGAAAACACAACGACAAGTCAGACAAAACGGAAAAGGTAGGTATATGTGGCGAATGTAATACTGATCGCTGATTGGACGAGACATCTGTCAATCAAGACATGCAGATAATACAGGCAGAAGAAAGATCGATTCGCGTGTGCACGTGTAAATATTAGCTGTATCGTCTACGATCATTTTTTAATTATGTGCGAGGCTGTGAGCTGACATTATCGAATAGGTCCCTCACTTTGCAAAAAACAAACATAAACACTATTAGAATGCAGTTATAATGCCCTAAAAATTCCAAATATAGGGGCAATGCCCCTGCATGAGCTTTTGTTTTTTCTACATGTGGTTTTATACAGATCAATAAACAAGAAGTTAATATTGTGAATTACAATTTGTCGCTCGAGGGAGACTCGAACTCAGGTCGTTCGCGTCAAAAGCTAAATCTGCTGTTCTTCCAACACGCCACTCTCCCACTTTACCAGATCGAGTTCTTTTATAATCTTGTCTGACCAAACCAGATAGTGGTAGGAAGATTTTAATTTGAAAAGTTTTGTTCTCCATAATAATCTCACTAAATTAGCCGGTCAAATAGACAGCTCTAATATTTACACATCCACACGCGAATCGATCTTTCTTCTGCCGCAGTCTGCTGTACTTTCTGCATGTCTTGATTGATAGATGTCTCGTCCAATCAGCGATCAGTATTACATTCGCCACATATACCTACCTTTTCCGTTTTGTCTGACTTGTCGTTGTGTTTTCTGACTTGTTAATTTGTTTTCAGATTTGTCGTTGTGTTTTCGTACTTGTTAATTTGTTTTCAGATTTGTTTTTGTGTTTTCTGATTTGTTAATTTGTTTTCAGATTTGTCGTTGTGTTTTCTGAATTGTCGTTGTGTTTTCTGACTTGTTATTTTGTTTATATAATTGTGATTTGTTTTGCACCTCTCGGCCACCGTGAATTGTTATTGTGTTTTCTGAATTGTCGTTGTGTTTTCTGAATTGTTATTTTGTTTTTATAATTGTGATTTGTTTTGTACCTCTCGGCCACCGTAGAAATCACCTATGGAAATCACGCGTAACCGTCACAACTCTGCCGTCATTGTTAAGCCCGCCCATCAACTCTATACACGATGTGATTGGCCTGACCAGAGTTTGTTTTTTCCAGCTCGAATGTAGCCTGGTTAAAACCAGACCCGTCTCAGTCGTAACTGCAGCAAATCTAAATTTGCCGGAAGTTCGTCTGGGTTTTCCCAGGCTAGCTCGAATGCCAACTTTGAGTTGCTAGACCACACTTTGCTGCAAAATAATTTTTGCTGCCGCTAGGGTACGTCTAGAATTCTAGGCTACCAAGAAGACATATTGGGAGAAATAGAGTGACAACTGATCATATAGAATTACATTGAAATTATTTGATCACCTCCTCGAATATGAGCTCCATATTCACACTATACGCGCCAAAAAGCCTGATGTATCAAATTTGATAAACAAAAACACACAAATGCAAACTTGGCTAATATCACAGCAGTTCAACATGACCTCAACACACATTATTACCACGCGGTCAGATTCAGTTCACCCCGCTCAATTGTCCTTTAACAAAATCCCCAAATAAAACACAAAATGCGGCTAAATCAACCGATATAATGGGTTCCGCCAACAACAAAAACACATTAATTTAACTTACGCCCCAACAAAAACAAAAGCTAACGCTAGCTGGCTAGAGGTAACTCATGTAAATGTTAGAGTAACGTTACAAGGCAACAGACCCCAGAGAGCTACAAAATTGTCTATGGGGTGCAACAAGATCGTGAACAATCTTACTAAACATCGTTAATAGTAGAGAATTTTAATGGATGTAAGCGCTTTTGCTAACGGCTCAAACTTACCATTATAGTAGCGCGAGCCGTCCGCTGTCGCCATCTTTAAAGAAGGCTTTTACGCTGCTATTTAAAATATAGGACTTCCACCTGTTATTTTCCTATTTTTGTATATAAAACGAAATCAAAAGAAATTCAGATAAACGCTTTGAACGCCTGTGAGATCAGAAGAGATCCTTTCTTGACAGTGTTTTGTGAGAAGAATCCGTCTCAAATTGCAGCTGCGCCAGATTCTTCTTCGAATGCTCAGTGGAATATTTACACACCACATCATCGTTGCCACCTAGTGACAGCAAATGAGTGACTGCCTATTCAAGACAATGGGAAACAATTGCTTTAAATCTCCGATTTATTAAATAAACACAACAAACATCAGAGAAATATAGAGCAAAATATGAACATTCTTCCGTTCCATAATAAGCTACTGATATGCTTAAAATTGCTGTGGAAATGAATAAAGCAGATATAATAGTGAATCTTTGGTGAGAGTGAACAAATAGGCATAAACCACAAATATAATTTAATTAAATAAATATAAAAAAAAAAACTATATTCTTACATAGTAGTATTAGTATTCCATGTAGAGTTGGAATATTGTTGTATATAATAACAGTAATAATTATATATATATATATATATATATATATATATATATATATATAAATTAAATTAATAATTATTGTTTTAATTATTATTATTCCTAAATCAATTATACTTCTGTGTCCTCTACTTATTTTCCATAATATCTAATATGGTTCTCTTAAAATATGTTTTGCCTTTTCGACTTTAGCATTAAAGTAATTGAAAGTAGGGAAACAAAATAATTTTTAATATCCCCAGAGGTTAAAAAGAACTGCTAAGCCACGTTAAATAGTTTGTATGACAATCACAGTGCAGAGGAATGTAAAGAAACATGAATAAAATGGAAATGCTGACATATTTTACCCACTCAGTTACCCTTTACATGCAAATCTGATGTTGTAACAGAACCACAGACCTCAGCAATGACACATTAAAGCATGGCAGGACTCTAGAGGTGACTTTTAAGTCCTATAGGAAGTATTCAGGTAAAGGAAAACAAAAGCAGCAGGAAATTCTGACGAGCTTCACATCAGCACCATGAGGTAAACTGGTTTCCAAATGCATCAGAAAAATTCTTATGGTAATACATTGCAAAAGGAATGTCTCAAATGTGCTACGAGTCAAATGAAGTGCTCTAATGTAACAGAACGCATGTGCGTATGTGGTTACTCCAGAGTTTGGAGCTCAGAGCCTAATCCAGGGTCCATGCCTTTGTCTAATGCTGTTGTCTGAGGACTGTGGTTGGGCTGTTTCTTCTTCTTGAGTCCCATTTCCTATTCCTGCTGCCCTCTGCTCTTGATCTGGGTCCTCCTCACTCAAATTGGTCTCTGCAATACGAGGAGCCTCGAGGAAAATGGGAGCTTCATCGGTAGAGGAGTCCTGAGCTGATGGCAGAAACATTAACCAATGACCAATGAGAATAGACTTGCAAAAAAAATACATTCATTTTTATGCTTTTAATTTAAATAAATGCTTTTATTCAGCAAGAACACATTAAATTGATCAAAAGCTAAAGTAAAACATTAATATTACAAAATATTTACATTTTAAATAAATGCTGTTCTTTGATAATATATTGATAATAATAAGAAATGGTTCTTGAGCAGCAAATCATGTGACTGAAGTAATGATGCTGAAAATTCAGATTTGCCATCACAGGAATAAATTGCATTTTAATATATATATTAAAGTAGAACATTGTTATGTGACATTGTAATAATATTTCTCAATATTACAGTTTTTACTGTATTTTTGATCAAATAAACACAGCCTTGGTAAGCATAAGAGACTTCGTTCAAAAACATTAAAAAAATATGACCTACCCCAACCTTTTGAAAGGCAGTGTATCTTACTCATATGCTTTAAGTTAATATTTTTACCAGCTTCATCTTCTTGCAGCCGATTCAGTTCTTCTGTCCCGATCCCACTAGGAGTGTCCAAATCACCTGCACAAACAAACATGATTTGCATGATTCTTCAGTGACTTGATCACTGCATATAATCAATTTTATGCAAAGAATGCATTACAGAAATCTACATTCATCACATTTCCCTTTTATCATTCACCTTTGTTTCGAACTGTTTGTTTGGATTGCTGTTGTGGATCTGGCAGCTCACTGGCGTCTCTTCCATACGTAATGACTGGAGGGACAGGCAAAGAATTGGTGTATTAGTTACTGATCCGTTGGATTGATGTGATCAGGTGTGTGCGGCTGTGAAACGAACGGTGTTCTTACTAGGAGTGCTGGAGGATGAGTGCATGCGTTTACGTGCTTCTTCCCTCCTCTGCTGAAGACGTGTTGAGTCTCCCATCATCACCTATGTATGCAAACAGAGATATCTGGAATGCATCCAATGGAAGTGTGATAGGATGAAGGTTGAATAGATTAGGCAGACAGATGGTCTTACCCTCACTCTGACCTGCTCGGGGGGATACAGCCCTCCCCAGATGAATTGCAGGTAACTGAAGAGCACAATGACACTGAGGAAGGTGAAGTTACTCGCCACCCCAATGACTGCAGACATCACGGGGAAATTATACAGGAGGTATCTGTTGCAAGAGGGAAGAACATTACAGGATGAGAAGGTAGAAGCATCATTTGATGGAACATCAAATAAACTGATACCACCAAACAATGGCAAATACCTAATGCCAGTGAAGTAGGCATGGATCCTGAGCTGGGCAGAATAAATCTGGACCCTGCGAGACTGAATCTCGATCACAGCACCAATGGCAGGTTGGTACTGTGAAGGACAGATCAACATAATGCATGCATTTTGCCTGAACATTTTTAATGACAATTCTGTCAGTCTTGTTCATACTTTACAAACTTACGAGGTCCGATTTGAAATCTGGGAAGAGCTCCACTTCGATGAGCTGTTTCTGCTCAGACACACCTGTGAGCAGGAGGGGCGAAAACAGCAGCGTGCTCATGGTCCGCAGCAGGTTTGAACGGTAGTGCAGCATCGTCTGATGAGAACAAACAAGGAACAAGTAATTGTAAATTAAACGGCCATTTAATGACTGTCATTACAATATTACAATATAAAAAGCCCATGAATTTTAGTGTCACACGATTCTAATATGCTGATTTGCTGCTAAAGAAAAAAAAAAACAGTTGTGCTGAAAAATACTTTTGTAGAAATGGTGATACATTTTTTACAGGATTCTTTGATGAATAGAAATAACAGCATTTATTTAAAGTAGAAATCTTTTGTAACATTATAAATGTCTTTACTGTCACTTTTGAATACGTTTAATGGGTCCTTAGAATTTCTTTAAGTGTATACAGACTTATATAGGATATTTAATTGTGCAGGCTCATTTCTCCTATTTTTACATTGTTACTCGCAAGATGCAACCTCAGTGATTTCAGACAACAGGACAGAATGATTGCAGGAAGTACATGTTGCAAGAGGGAAGAAGTAGTGTATACCGACTGATATAGGATATTTAAATGTTCATGCTTATTTCCCCTATTTTTACATTTAGATTATATTTACCATCATCTAAAGCTCACTTAAATTTATCACAAATAATTAAAAAACCTAAATAATTTAATAATGCTATTAAATGTGATCTCCAGAAAATATCAAAGTATCATACGGTCCATTTTAATGCCTAAATTCACTTGTAGCATTTAAAATGGTTGATTTGGTTATTACTTTTAAGCTAAATAAAACCCATAATATATTTGATGCACGACTTGGAAAACTACATTTATGTTTAGCAATAACTGACTTGCAAAATCGTATAAATCAGCACAATTATCCATACAGAATAAACAGAATTTTGGGGGAGCGGTCTCTACTCACGGAGCGGACCACCGAGTGAATGACTGTCCCATCAGTGGTATAGCAGGACATTTTGACCATGAACATGCCAATCTGTTCGTTAACAGGAGATTCAGGCATTTCCAGCTCCAGAGAGATCCTGTAGGCCTGACCGGACATCATCACCTAAGAGAAAGAGTGAAGCAAATAAAATTAGCTGTAAATATGACAGAAAATCCATTTTTATTCTCAACCAGTAATATTAATCATTTAACATACAAGTATTATAATTTTTCTTGTGCATCATTAATGGGCTTGTTACATATTGTAAACAGCAAAGCTGTAAGGGGTCATTTAAGCAAACCCTGTAAACATGTATATAAATCGAACATGATGATATGTGAGTCCCTTTTCTACTAAAAAGAACTCATTTCTTTTTCAGGAGCTACTTCAGTCGTGCTCTGGTGGTGTATCCCCCAAAACATTTTGACATTCATACATTTTTAAGTGTGGCTTTTTTGGTCCACTGAATGTAGCCCTTAAATGATGTCACTCTGAGTGGGACTCAGATGTACCTGGTCTCTTCCATTCTTCAAGAGCGAGATGTTAGCCGTGGGGAAAGAACAGAGGACTGAATCTGAAGCATCGCAATCTGTCCTGTTAAGAGTGAAATGGAAGAGAGAGGAATCAACCACAATGCATTACGAACTCTAGTAATGCCTCTAACAGTATTTGTTCATTGGACCATACTAATTAAGGACTCAGTCGTGCGCAAACAGCCTGTTGCCAAAACTAGACCAGAATGTTCCCGATCCGCCCTGATGTGTCTGTACCTGTAGAAGTAGTGTACTGGTGTGGAGAAGCTGACGCTGGGCATGTAGGAATAGTAGAAGCTTCCATACAGGAAGATGGAGACCCAGAGGAGAAGCACCAGGACACACGAAAGGATGGCGACTCTTAGAAGCGTCCTGCGAGCTCTAAGCAGGGTCACCGCTGCCACATCCTGGAGCCAAAGCAGTAACGGTCCCATCGCTGCACCCATAGCCAGCAGTCCTTCAGTTTCACGTCCAGATGAAGGTCCTCTAGTTTCACGGTGTCTGCCCAACAGTCCTCCCACTGCCGACAAAGGCGTCTGTCCCGCTTTACTCATTCAAACCACCTCACACACTATCCAATAATGTGTCCCGTCTGCATCACTACATCTAATAATGCTTGTTTTCTACAGTGAGAATTAATGGTTTGAAAATAAATACAGTGGGTTAAAACGTCATGATGACCAAAGTCAAAAATTAACATATATTCAGAAAGTCATATTTGGATCTAGTTGTTGTTCTGTGACTGAAGGTATGATGTGCGAGTTTCTTGAATTTACTTTCCCAACGTTCGTCTGTTACAGTCAATGAAGTCATAGGGTGCCCTAAAAAAGGAATAAGAGAAAAAAAAGACGGAATAAAAAAAAAAACACATTGAATATATTGTAATTAAAAAGTAATTATAACTATACAAAATAATAATAATTAGCACCATTTATAATTTTTAGGATGAAAACACGACAACTAATCCAGGATTAATCATAAAACAAGACTCAATGTATACACACCCAAGAAAAAAATACACACACACCTAAATCTCTCTATTCTCTTCCTCTGTGAATTGCCTGCATGATGTATTTTTGTACATTTGACGGCCTGACTCGAATTGAACAAAACAATAATGCATTAAAATAGGAAATAATATGTGTAGTGTCACTTCAGCACGTTATTTACATGAGACTGTACCTTTACAACTATTTTTGGTGTGTCTCTGAACTGGATTTTAAGTGCCTCCCTGTATCCATTTCGCAGTTTCACTGTCTTGTCAGTTAAGTACATTAGCTACATTTGGAAAAAACGGCAAACTCACCTTCTTTAATTAAAAAACACGCCATGGACAAAACAAACAACTATGCTTCAGAATAAACTGATAAACAACAGTGGACCGACCCCTCTCTTCCTTTCATCTGTTATGCGCTAGCGTGACGCATAATTTATGCATTTCATGGCAGAGCAAATGATCTCTAAATCAAATGTAATCAAAAACTAAAATACTCGGCTGTCATCTATAATCTATAGATCAGTGAAAAACAACCATCGGTGTCACTCAGTGGCGCCCCTGCTGGTGTGACAGAAACACATCTACGGCAACCGAAGAGGGACAAAATACAACTGTCAGATGCGTTTGCGTATCAGCATCGGTTTAGTGCTGCGGTTTAAAATACGTTGTTATTCATGCAGAAAAGTAAAATCCATAATAAAAAACAATATCAAATTTTTTCACACATTTTACAAAAATACATTTTATGAATAACTTGAAAACACCTGACCTAACACACCCTACATTAAATTAAATCTAATTAAATCTAATTAAATTAAATTAAATGTGTTTATTTTTGTTTATGTAAAAAAAAAACGTATTGAGATTCGTAAACATTGATATATATATATTTACGTTATAATAATAGGCTAATAATATTAATCATCATCACCATCATCTTCTTCATCATCATCATCTTCGGCTCCATCTGTCCCAAACTATTAATGTTTGTTGAAAATGGTATAAAAAAATTCTTAATGTAGCCTATCTTTAAAGCCAACATGAAGACTGATATGAAATTATTTTTTTAACCAGATTTTTATCAACCATGAACCAAAATCATCATAAATTTGATGTTGTTGAGCACCAATAAGAATCAATCTCCCTTTATTCTTTCTTTCTCCACCAAATATTTCAGATAACAGTATTCTCATTTCTCGGGAGGAAACTAGGGGGCAGATTTGCAACAATGTGAATGTGACATGAGAATGAATGCAGTGGGAGGGTGGAGTGATGTAAAGATGTGGGGGGTAAAAAGATCTTAACCAGGGTGGGAGAGACCACTGAGTCAAAATGGTGCCACAATACAAGACAAAAAGAGACTGAGACTGCAGCAGTTCCCATGGTAACAGAGCAGAGAGAGGGAAGGCTCACTTATTCCTGAGGTTTAGCAGCATCACCGGCAATGAACAAAATAAACATTTCATGTTATCAAATATTTCATTAGAATTTTAACAATATAAATTCATCTTGCTAGATTTAATTCTTCATACACTGCTTTTCATCGTTGCATTTCCCTCCCCCTTCCTCCACCCCATGCTGCTGGAAAGGTGGTATGAGCCGCCCCACAGAATAAATCATTCCATTATAGCCCCCCTCCTCCTGGTTGGCACATTCCACTCACTGCAGAGGGGAGTTTTATGTATGTACCAAGAGAGTGGTGTTCATTGTAGCAGAATTGCAGTGCACTGGACTGTACAGAACTGGGTAGCATCCACACTGTGTATGAGGGTGCGGTCCGGCTGCACTGAAAGCAACAGCTCGGGCAGATAGAGAGAGAGAGAGAGAGAGAGAGAGAGAGAGAGAGAGAGAGAGAGAGAGAGAGAGAGAGAGAGAGAGAAGGAATAAGAAAGAAGAGGAGGGAGAGATATCACCACAAGAGGAATACAGCAAGGGTAAGAAATAGAGTGAACGGGAATAAGGGGCCCAAAATGACAAAAATAGACGAATGCACTCTGTGGTCTTTTTTATGCTTCTTGCTCTCCGTTCACTCTCCATTCTTATTTAGATCCTTTTAAATGCATTGCTTTAATTTCATTTGATCAATTTAAATGCATTGCATATTTTTTCCCACATCATATTTCAGGGTCTTCCAAATGACTACTGATATCTGTTTGAGCATCAGTGATTGTCATTTGTATTTGGCCTAGTTTCTTTTTCTTTTTTTTTCCCTTTTCTGTCTACAACATGTGATTTACACTCTACAGATGCCTAAATGTATACGTTCAATCAGATAACATTCAAAACGCCTGGTTTTTGTGTGCTATTGCTCAGAATAATATGGTATATTCAATGTGGTGATGGATCCCTGCGAGCATATGTGGAAAATGGGGCTGGCATTCCCCAATACACTGCTGAAATCCTATCATTAATGCAGACCATTTTAGGTGAATATATTGATATTTGATGATTATGAACAGCTCTAAATCTATTTAATCATTGCCTTCTGACCATCACCTGGAAATGAAGGGTTTCAGGATGATGAAATGTGTTGCTATCAGATCATTGCATTCCAAGGTGAGGTTTTGGTTTTCTAGGGCAGGAGCTTTTAGCAAAGCAGTAGTAAATGATACCAAGAGAGGAAAGACAGGAAGTGTATGAGAGTCCTGGACCGCAGGAAGATGCTTCCATTAGAGAGTAGAGACTGTGCATTATCAACAGAATCAGTAACGCTTTACAGTAAGGTTTCATTTGTCAACATTATATAACAACATTGGTTGTCAGTGACCTGAGCTGAACAGTGAACAGTTGTTGTTTTTTATATAATGTTAACAAGGATTAATAATTACTGTAACAAATGTTTTGTTCATTGTTAGTTAAAGCGTCAACTAATGTTAATGAATGGGACCTTATTACTACAGAGTCTGTACATAATGTATCCCTTAATTCTCTATATTAGTAGTGGATGCATGTTAGCAGATTAGGATGGCAAAATTAAATCGGCCGATATACGTTAATTTTTAATGTTATCCTTATCGGCCTGATAATAAAATTTGGCCGATATCTTATAGCAGATAAATGATGGATTATTGCCTTTAGCTGAGACATTTCAGATGCACACTGTTCGCCATGATGTTTTTGAATTGCTTGAAATGTGATTGGAAAATAAGGTTAAGTGTAACATGCAAGCCTGTCATATAAAATTTCAATGAGAACATTATAATTGTTTGCTTGGGACATGGATTTAGACTTTTATTTTTGTAATCAGGCTCTCAAAAATTACATAAAAATACAATATATTGGTTATCTGCTTTCAAATATACAGAATTATCGGTATCGGGCAAATTTTTCATATCAGCGTATCATTAAAAAATATACTTTTGTTGGCTGGCTTTTATGATAATGAACTTCTTAAACAAAATGAAAAGATGCCTGGTGCATTTTTGTATTTCAAAGAGATTTTGCATTGACGTCTTCGTAATTTTGTGGGTGTATGTGTCAGGATGAAAGGAGACACCCCTGTGAACAGCACCATGAGCGTCGGTCAGGCCAGGAAGCTGGTGGAACAGCTGAAGATTGAAGCCAGTTTTTGTCGAATCAAGGTGAGGGTTTCCATGCAAAAACAACCGGAAAATGTGGCAAGCAAGAATCAGATTAGTGGTAATCCTACATGCCTATGAATATGCCTTTTTATACCAGCCTGTATGTAGCAGACTAATTTGTATCAGATGTGATCAAAGATCTGGAATCAGGTTAATAAGTATGACCTATTTCTACAATCCCACGGTAACGTGTGTCCTACAAGTACAATTCGAAGCATTCAACAAGCGTTGACCTCTACCTTGCATTTCACTCACACAGTTCTATTTGACCTAAAATGAAGGTTTTAGCCCAGAAATGTTTTATGTTTTAGCCCAGAAATGAAACTGCAGTGTATTTATTAAAGTATTAAAGTGTAGTTATTCATCATTTACCATCGTTTTTTCAAGCACTGGTCAATTGATTTTGGGCTATTTTGCTTCCATAACATTTCTTCTCTCAGACTACAGTGAAATAAGCGTTTATTTTATTACACTTATTATTATTTGTGTCTGTAGTTTTCAATTACAATATACATTTAAAGGCTGTTTTCTCAAAATTAGTTCTTTTTCCTGCTTTGATCCAGAAATCTCCACTTTAGTAGCACTTACATACACCGAACCTTCCAGTTCCACAGCTTTATATTCAGAAGGTTTTTACAGAGGGACAGTGTTGGGGAAAGTTACTTTTAAAAGTAATGCATGACCCCAACAAAGTGACTAATTGCGTTACTTGTTTACTTTTTATGGAAAGTAATGCGTTATGTTACTTTTGCGTTACTTTTTCTTGTCTAGGCTGGGCTTGTTTTGTATTTTAATCACAAAAACAAAGTTCTGTTTTTGACAAATGTAAAGGCCCTTTCACACCAAAAGTGAAATGAATAAGCCTCAGGCTGAAGGAAATGCAAATTCACGTCTGTACAGTACAGGGATAAGCTCAAACAAACCTTACAGCTGCATGCTGCCATTCTGGATTGCAAAAGAAGAAAGTCCAACACTCTTACTTCAGCAATAAAAATAAAAATGGAACGCAAACATGATGTTTATCTGAAGTCATTTTTGCTTATTAGTATGGTTGAATTGGATAATCAAAGGTCAGCAGCAAATACATTGGTTACTAAAGTGAGATTAAATACATAAAGTATATTGTGTAATTTAACATTTAATTGTTGCAAGTTTGCATTTCACTGTTTTTATTCATTTTAAGGAATACTGAATCTATTTTTGAGCATGTGAGTTGAGTAAATTGCTCACATTTAGTCTACAAAAACCATCATGTTTACACAGCGCACACAACGCCTCTGCATTTACTCATGATTTCTCTCAACATGGGGACAGGAGAGGTGTCAGTCTATATATAGGTTAACAAGTAACTTGCGTTACTTATTTGAAAAAGTAACTGATATTTTCTTGTAAATTTAAAAGTAATGTGTTACTTTAGTTACTTGAAAAAAGTAATCTGATTACATAACTCATGTTACTTATAATGTGTTACGCCCAAAAACTGCAGAGGGATTGTTCATATATAATTTTTATTTCCTAAAAAAGGGGAATTATGGTGATATCTATTAGTTACATTTTTGACCCTATTCACCTGAGGTTTCTTACCTGAAAATCAATAGCTGTCTGTGTGCTTTTAAACTGGGCACTGACAATCTATCCTGCATTCTTAGGTGTCAAAGGCAGCAGCAGACTTGATGGCTTACTGTGATGCCCATGCAATCGAGGACCCTCTCATCACCCCTGTGCCCACTTCAGAAAACCCGTTCAGGGAGAAAAAGTTCTTCTGTGCTCTCCTCTGAGCAGGACACACAAGGGCAGGATTAGTCTCATTTAAATATGATCATTTGTGTACGCACATCACACAACACAACACTTGACAAGACACCACACAGCAAAATAAATCCCAAAATAAGGTTCAATAAATGCAAAGTGTTTTCTAAATTTCAGAACACAAAAATTTACTAAATCATGTTTGTGAAGATATTTTTATCCTCCTGTTTTTTTTCCTTTCTTTCTGGGAAACCCGGTTCCTTTCATTAAGGGGACAAAATAATATAAAATATCAAATGACACACTGATACATGCATATGCAAGCACACAGTTTTTTAATCAAGCAAAGGGAAATAGGTGTGGGTCTGAATATTTCAATTTCAAATTTTATTATATTCGAAACATTCATTGCGTTCTTCACATAGCATACTATGATGATTTACAAATTCTGTATGTATATTTTGATTTTTTTTTTTTATGTTTTGTTTGAGGTGGCAATGTATGCTGGTAGGCAATTCTGGTTAACTGGTAGAGCTTTTAAAGTTTAGATCATTGTGAGAAAGTGCGAATGCTAATACCTACAATACATAGCACTCCTAAAGGGGATTGTAAAATTATGTTTATGTCCTAAAAACAATTAAATTTTTCATGGCCACTTAAACAAGTGGTATCTAGTCTCTAATAGTTCAAAAGATTAGCTCAAAAGATGAACTGTTGAAGAAAAATGTCAAGAGTACATCTGTTAAATACTTGTGGTCCCAAGAAATGAATACAAATACTGCAGAATCCAATGAAGGAATGAATAAAACTTTTAAACATCACACATGTGCATCACTTATTGAGATTTAGGAGAAAAAATAACACTACAGTAATATTTTAAAGAAATAAATACTTATTATCTGCGATGACCGATTTAATTGAAAAATCAAGTGACACAGTAAAGAATCCTAAAAAAAAAAAAGATCAGGGTTTCCACAAAAATATTAAGCAGCACAACGGTTTTCAACTTTGATAATAATAATAATGTTTCTAGAGAACTAAGTCAGCATATTAGAATGATATCTAAAGGATCATGTGACACTGAAGACTGGAGTAATGATGCTGAAAATTCAGCTTTGCCCATCACAGGAATAAAGTATATAAAATAAATAATTAATTTGTAACTTCACAATATTAGGTTTATACTACAAGACACTTTCAAGAACAGATTAAAAACCTACAGATTTTTAAAACCCTAAAGTTAAACAAACACCTTTTATTGAACTCAAACAGGTAACTCCACTTTTGTAACAGCACGTTTAGCTGGATTAAGAGGTTTTTCATTTCACACACTCACAACACACCCTGTTAATTATTACTTTTGAGATATTATATTCCAAAAGAACTAGGATGCAAGACACAAAAGTTCAAAAATGGTCTTAAAGCCATGAAAACATTTATAAGAATTTCATTCAGGAAGCATTTTAAACACCAAGACAGCAGATGTCAACCAAGACGTGAGTTTAGTGGCTCCACTACACAGAATGATTCAGACCACGCATCTTCAGGTACACATGCACAGTTAAAACAAATCCATATTTTTATTAAGGCAATTTAGGGGTAGGGGAGCATTAAAAACCATATGACATCATTATGCACAGGATCCTTTGGGTAATACATATTAAAGAACAGTGACAAGTTCACAAACCTTAAAAAAATAATTAGCAGTGTGCCACATTTTGGACATCATCAGTTAAAACCTGCAAACGGCATCATAATAAACAGAAAGTGGGATCTGTGTTGTGCCCAGTGAACATGCCTTTACTCTACTGGTGTGTGCACACATGTAGTCTGAAACCGAACTGCATATGATGAATGGCTTTTTGGATAATTTGTGTTATTCTGTGAAAACTAAAGATCCAGTGTCAATAATGTTTGAACACAAAAAAGGACCAGTGATCTAATAAGTGTACCCATCTAAAGACCTTCTAGTGCTTCTAAAAATTCTGGACCAAAATTGAATATTGATACATCCAAAAATAATGTCAGAAAAGTATAATTGTTATAGTGAGGTAAATGTATTCAGATACAAGGGGGGAAATTAAAGTACAAGAACAGAAGAGTCAACTACAGGAAAGAGTCACACCACTCTCGCAGGCAGCCATAACAGTCGCCTTGCTGTTTGGTGTTGGCTCCACATGTATCCTTCAACCATTCCCGAAACAACTCCTCATCTTTCCTCAATACCAGAAATTGTCCTAGGACAACATATGCCTGTAAGGAAAAAAGAAAAAAAGTGTCAATTTAATGATTATCAATTTAATGATAAATATGAAGCATCTGGCAAGTCTCGCCTTGTCGAAGCCTTTATCTTCCAATCTTTTTCCAAGAACTTCCCCAATTCCTGCTAGTGCATTCACAGACTTCTCCCCCATGGGTTCAGCTACAAAGTCCTTGTGTTTTTGTGATGTCGACGACATTGTTGATTTGTATTAGAGAGGGTTGTGGGAATTCAGGTTTACTTTCTTCAATGGCTTAAAAGGAGAAACGAGATAAGTATATTTGTTAAAAGGCATGGTTTATTAATACCCCAAAACTAACTGTACACAAGTCTAAAGAAAACACTACACACTGAATGTAAGTTATCAAAACAAAAAAATACTCCACTCCAGATATCATACTGCATCATAAGTTTCAACTATTGTTAAAATGCAAATGTCCCTAACTTGTCCTTAATATGTATTATTGACAAATAAGCGGATTTCTTACTAGACAGGTTAAATGAGCACTTCATAAAATCCTATGTACTATATTATAACATATATTAATGGAAAGTGAAAGTGAGCTACTGAACTACTGGGAAAAGAAAAGTGAAAACTACACAACAACGGGGAATTTATAAAACTATAAATAATGCGACGGAGAGATAATAGCTAATTAATACACGACGATGAAAATAAGCAGTCCATAAGAGTGAGTTTTCTCAATTTACACGTCTGGGGGTCCCGCCTCATTTCTTCGCGTTCAGCGCTACACAACGACAGCTGAAATGAAACTCTCCCTTCAATTAACCATAAAAAACATCCAAAGTGGCCAACGCAACAGTATAAACAAGTGTAAAGTATAAAGGAACTTGTGGCTACACCATATTTTATATCATACCTGGACACTTTTATCGAGAACTGTCGATCCTCATCCGCAGACGGCGCGCTATTCGCAGACTCAATGCGCCCAATACAAGTCACGCAGCGCCGCTTCCTGATCGCGCCTTCAGAATGAACATCGGCACTTCCGCTCTTATGATGCTGCTGCTCAAAGAGACACTGACCCCTGGTGGCTCCGGCTGTATGGTGGAAATCAAAGAGTTGCACCACCGCTGAAAGTGTTTTTATTTTATTAAAAAACCTTTACACATAGCAAATATGTGTTATCACCGTTAACAAAACCACAATATTTCCAAGCAGCAAAAACTGAAAGGTAATAATAAATGTTCTCCTCAACGTCTATTATTATTATTATTATTATTATTATTATTATTATTATTATAACTATTTTATCGTTGTTCAAATATGTATAAAAAAAAATTGCACGAAAAATTTAGTATTTTTTGTTTTGGCCAAGCTTAAAGTGTCCGATTCCCTTTCAGTTTAGCTGGTTTAAACTATTTTTCTTGAATATTGAAATAACTTAACTTTGAAGTAAATTTCTATTTTATGATCACACAGATTATTCTAAGCATTTTGGAGCATTTGCCACAAATTTAATATCACTACAACTTACATTAATATAAAAGTACTGCTTATCTTGCAATGCTCTTTCATTACCAGTGATCAGGCAAATGTATGATCTTTTGGAGAATTTGACTTAACATTGCGCAAAACATAATAAAGCACAAATACATACATTTTAACCATTTGCACATGGTGTATTATCAATGTCTGCTGTTTTTAAAAAAAAATCACAAAATATGGCTTAGGATAGCATTGTATTACAAACAATTATATTAATAGCACTGGCAAATAAAACTCAAAAGTTTGAAATAATTAATAAATAATAAAAATTCTACATAATATCAGCATATTATTCTTAAATCCTTAACTAAAGAAATAGGGTCTCTGACAATCTTAATACTAATTGTCTGCAAAAACTGTCAAGGTCTGGAAGAGCGCACACTTCTCACATGAACACCAGGGGGCAGATTTTAATTTACATTAAAAAACACTTCCAAAAACAGTGTGCCTGCCGATGAATACATTTTTTATACCAAGGAGAAATATGTGGAAAATAGTTGTTGATTTACACCAATAATTTCTTCATTTTCACTGATTAAAACTGATGCACAATTTATTTTTATTTTTTTAAAGCGCTTTATTTGGCTAGTACGCTATGCCTACATTTTGCTTTGTCTCTAAGAAGACATTGCTAACTACTTTTTGTTCACGAGTATTGAATTACTTGTAAGACTACCCCAAGAGCATATTTCAGATGTCTCATGCTGATCAACCATCATGATATGATCATGATGCCAGGCCTATATATTCTCGCAGACTCCAATCCAAGAGTTGGTGCTGTGAATTCTTGCCTGGAAAGGAATGAGGGCACAGCATGCTGACTCAAACGGGCATGGTCAAAACGTATCTTGGCATACGGAAAAGGTTATCCTGTTAATTAAAGCTCTAACTGCAGCACCACAAACTAGGTGGTTTAAGTTAGTTTTGTTGAACTGATTTTTTCCCCCACACTTAGGCTACTGTATATTCACTCAAGGGTTTGTGTAATATTGATTGGCTTAGTCCCTTCCAGGATGCTTGATTGATTGATTTCTGGAGAGATTATCAAGGAAAGTGCACATTAGCACTTACCGGTATGTTCTTTTGTTCTCAAGATTTTATACTCTAACATCTTCTCTGATTTCATTAATACAGGCTACTAAGGAATGATGAGATTATGTATTCTTGACAAGAAGCCACAGTTTATTGTTAAACCAAAAAGAAGAAAACTTTTGTGCCTGCTTGTAAGCCACTGCTCAGAACCATGTGTCCTTGATGAGCAGTGGACACAATGTGCTCTGCTGTGTTTACATGATATCTGAGACTGGATGGGAGGAGCTTCATTCTGAGTGTTATGCTCTAACTTATGCCTCTTTATTTGAGAAAAAAAATTGCTATAGAAGTTTGTGTTGCACTTATAGTGCTCTATAAACATGCAGGAAATTACACAATGAACCTTTGTGTTTCTACAAAAATGATAAATTAACCCAATCAAACAGGTGCTCGTGTTAAAGAAAGTTATGGCAAAATATTCTATATTATCTCATCAAAATACCAGCACGTGTTATCCTCACTGTCTGCTGTTAGATCATATTTCAGTTTTCCTGAGGGGTTCTAGGAGACACATGGAAGCACAGTCATCTATATGTTGCGAATGTTTTTTCTGAAGCATGGGTCTGTACTGCATTGAATGGACATTATTTATCACTAGGAGGACAAAAGACAAGCAAATATGGACAATAGAAGTTTTTTTGAAAGAGTTTAAGGGTTTTATACATTTAGATTTTTTAGTTTATTATTATTTTTTAAATCTGTTCTCTTGTATTTCTTTTGCTGTTTCGTAAAACTACCTGATTGATAAGGCATTTTTACTGTACTCTGTGTCAAATAAGAGTTTTGGAGTTGCATTTAATCAGGCTTAATCTGCTTAAATGACCAAAGCACATAATTAGGGTAAAGGTTAAGCAACATTTTGAGCTATTTTTCACTTAGTGGTCTTTTTATAATATATTAAAGAACAAACAAATTAAGCTACAGTATACATACAAAATATATAAATACAGCATGGTTAAAATATAGGACAATTTGGGTAAGTGGTAGACTTTGATGATTGAACAGAGAACGAACAACTAACTAAACTGTAAATTGAGATGTACATAGATGAGATACGTTTACAATATATATATATATAATTTTTTTTTTTTTTTTTTTTTTTGCTATTTCTCTTTCTAGGAAAGAAACTCAATACATTTAACCCCCCAAAAGCAGGTTTATGGAGGTCTTGTACAGTCACGAAAACAACAGGGAGGAGAAAGAAGTAGGTCGTAATGACAGGCTCCTTTAAGGTGGACTAAGTTATCTAAAATGCTACAAAAATGAATTTTGTACCTGAAATGCAGGTTAACGTACTACAGTATTGACAAACTGAACATTGTTAAATTAATAAGTTTGTTTTCTCTATACATGCCACAGATGTAATACTAATATACATACATTATGATTCTCAATAAAACTGCTTCAGCTTTGATGTGCTATGATTCGTAAGCGAATTGTTCTTTTGAGTCGGATCTTTAAGGGGGACATATGGGATTTGACTGATGTAGCGAAAATAAACTTACTTTAACAGACCAAAATGTAGCAGAAAATACAAATACAATTACTGAAAAAAATGGTTTGGATACTATTATATTACTTTTTTATCATGATGCAAAGGAACAGGTTCTTTGAGACAAATTGTTCAAAAGAATCGATTCGTTAAAATAGTAGAATTGTTGGCTTTTTCACTAGTCCGAAAACAGGTTTTGTGCTGTTCCCTCTTAAATGTGGGCGGAGAAACTTGTAGGCATGCTGGCCAGGTTCTCTCTGCCGTATAAAACCACGAGCATCATTGTGAATACAGACACGAACGGTACCAGCGAATATCAGCAGTGTATTTCTTATTTATCACAGACAATTTAAACGAAGAGTTCATCATTATTCCAGTGTAACGTTTACTGGTAAGGTCTTGTTTCAGTTCATTTTTGCGTAGCTTAGTTCCTAAAATTGCCAACATCCTTGATATTTGCGAGCATTACGAGCCATACATCATTGTTTATTCACATTTAAAAGCCCTATTACATTGGCATGTTTCTGTTTTAAATTGTTTGTTATTATTTAACCTGTTTTAATTAAGGCTGAATGAGTCAGTGAACAGACAGGCTCTAATAGAACTGGACCAATCCGGTTTACAAAATGTCGCGCTACCATTTATATCAAATGTTCAGTTTCCTTTGAAAACTACTGCTTTGAACGAATCGATAGTGTAATATATAATTAATGCTCACAAAAGCTGTATTTAGCCCCACGTCAATTATAAATATATGTATATGTTTAACTAGATTCGATGAGCGTGGTTATGCTGATCTGGCACCCGGCATTTGGTTGCTATGTCTACCGTCACTGGAGGTTTAACCTGGATTAACTGTTGTTTCGTCTAACAGAGCCCAAATCTCTCTAGTCTACCAAAGAGCCTTGGTGTATTTGTCATTTTGGGCATTAGTACATCGTTTTTAAAAAGCTTTTTTGTCGCCATCTCCGCGTGAATGGATTGGGTGATGCAACGTTCAGCGTATCTTGCCTAAACGCGTGTCTTGCCCATGACGTCAAACATCTGCTTCCTCAGCCTGTAATTCAGGTGCCGTGACGACAGTGGCAGCCCACGATGTGCTTGCTGCTAATGTAATTAAATGCTAATGTAATGTATAAATGCTAATGTAATTAAATTTGTTTCCAGGACATTAAACATAAACTGACAAAATGAGCAAAGAAACCGAAGTGGATATGAAAGATGTGGAGCTCAATGAGGTGGAGCAGGAGAAGCAGCCCATGAGAGAGGAAGAGCCTAGAAATAATTATGCTATTTCGCCTGTAAGTGAGAAGAATGGCATTGTGAAGGTGAAGATTCCAGATGAGGAGACTAAATTCACTGGGTTATCCAAAGAAGAACTCATGAAAGTAGCCGGAACACCAGGGTATGACACACACCATGGCTAAACCTCATTTACTTTAAGTTAGATCTTGGTGTGGATTTTTCAGTTACTCAGATGATGTAATCACTGTTGTCTATTCTTGAATAGGTGGGTTAAAGTTCGTTGGGCTCTTCTGATTCTGTTCTGGCTTGGTTGGCTGGGCATGCTGGCCGGCGCTATTGCCATCATTATTCATGCTCCTCGATGCAAGCCCCTCCCTGAGATGAACTGGTGGAACTATGGACCACTGTACCAGATTGGAGACGTGAACTCCTTTACTTCAGACCTGGAAGGTAAAGACAAACAATCCATGGGCCAACACCCAATCAACCGAAATTATCTATGTTAAGGAGGGAGTGTTAATGGATTGCAGGGTTGGGTCAGTTTGGCGATTAAATGCGGATGTCAGGCTCTGAACATGTTCAAACTCATAATCACTCTTTCCTTATGCTGCTGAATCGACAAATCTGGTACAATGAAGTTAGTATTAACATGTGGCCTGTAATCTAAATCTCCCTATTTATTCTCTTTTTCCCTCAGGTTTGGCTGGAAAGGTTCAGGCATTGGATGGGTTAAAGGTGAAGGGTCTTGTCATAGGCCCGATCCATGTGTCCAGTGCCGACAAGCCACAGGATCTGAACTTGACTGAGATTTCCAAAGAGGCTGGTAATGCGTCGCAGTTTAAACAAGTAATCCAGGCTGCACACAAAAGAGGTGAGATGGAGACTTTACTATTTATCAAAGAATTCTGAAATGTATCTCAGTTTCTACAAAATATAACTTTTTTTCAGCATTGATAATGAGTTAAAAAAATTCTTTAGCAGTAGCACCAAATCATCATATTAGAATGATTTCTGTAGGATGAAGTGACTGAAGACTGTAATGATGCTAAAAATTCAGCTTTGCCATCACAGGAATAAATGACATTTTAAAATATACATTTCAGTTTCTTATGTATGTGTACATGTACTGTTCTCCAATTTATTAGACCACCTGTCATAATAAAGAGAAAACACAAATATTTTAGGAATCTGTCGAAAACGTTCAGATTTTTAACTTTAAATATGTTTTTTTTTGTCATTTAATTAGCAAATATATATGTATTAAAGTAACATTATATATCAATTAAATGTTTGTTTACCCTTAGGTATCTCTGTTGTTTTGGACCTTACCCCTAACTATAAAGGAGAAGAGCCCTGGTTTGACAATGATGTTGTCAGCTCTTTGGAACTTGAGGTATGACTTGAGCAATAGGAACAGATAATTTCTTTGGAAACTCAAGTACCCCAATCAAGTTCAAGTGACAACATAGATTATTGGACAGAGTAATAATTATGATCCTTGTCTTTGTAGCCTGCTCTGAGGCACTGGCTAGCAGAAGGTGTAGACGGATTCCTCTTCTACGATGTCGAGAAGATTTCCGCTGCAGCCCCATCCCTTTGGAGTGATGTTGAAGACCTTTTCCGCAATCAGACAGAATCCGATGGAAAAAAGAAAAAGTGAGCACTCAACAGTTGATTTTTTTTTTTTTTACTTCATGAATGGACTTGTAGATTATTTTTGTAAAGGAGCCACCTTGTGGTCGTTGGGAGCAACTTTTACAAACTGAACTCCAGTCAAGGGGACTGTTTAGTGGGCTGTTTACTGGTTTGAAATTGTATTGCTATCCAACTTGCTCCGTTCAATACTTTTATTAAATAACTTCAACCTTACTGACTTTTTATCTTTCCAGGGTCTTAATTGGTGTTACAGAGAAGTCCTCTCCTGATGACATAGCTGCTGTGTTGAACAAAACTGGTGTTGACCTGCTCCTCACTGGTGCTCTAAGGTCCAGGTCTGCTATGGAAGTTGCCCATTCTGTTGCTCGCTTGTATTCCACTTACAATCAGACCCAACTGGCTTGGAACATCGGTGGGCGTATCGCTGGACACCTGGCTTCAGTAGTGGGGCTTGCCAAAGTCAAGTTGAGTCAACTGCTGCTGCTCACCCTGCCTGGCACACCAGTGTTTAATTATGGGGATGAGATCGGACTGGAAGATGAGGTAGGTCTACTGAAGGTTTTTATCAAAAGTAGGCAGCAGGTCCGAGTGATTTTCAAGAGCAGATCCTAAAATGTTGTTTTATTCTTCCATTTAGTCTACCAAAAACCCAACCATGGTGTGGAACTTCTCTAGCGACAAAGTGTCTCCAAAGGTGCTTGTGCACACAGTGCTAAATCTCCAGAGTTACAAATATCAATATTGTGCTCCAGCAGTTTTAGTAACATTTTCATGTTTGCTTTACAGGATAAAATGTCAACTTTCCAAAAATTCTTCATCACTGTGAGTGAAAAAAGATCTAAGGAGCGCTCTCTGCAGCATGGAGAATACTTGCCTTTGTTCAACTCGACCTTCGCCATGGCCTATGTGCGGAGGTGGGACCAGAATGAGCGCTACCTTATTGCACTCAACTGGCACTCAAACGAAACGGTCACTCTTCAGTTGAAGCATGCTGAGATTCCTGAACGTGCTAAAGTAGTGTTTAGTACTGATGATATAGATGAAAATAAAGAGTTTAACCTTGCACAACTTGAGGTGAAGCCAGAACAGGGTATAATGCTGAAGTTTCCTTATACATCCTAAAGACACACTTTAAATTCGTAGTTGGTGTGAGGACATGGATTTGGCCGTTCTGTTACAATATTTGTCTTGTTTAGTACATAAACACTAGCATACAGCATCAGATTGTACTATTACATACATCACATGCACTGCATGACTACTAAACATAACTTTAAGCTGGTAGTTGTTTTTCTGTTACATAGAATACAGTTTTTCAAATGTAGTGCAATTCTACACACGAAAAAGTGTTCACGTGTCCTCGAGTAAATTTTAAATGGTTGTTTCTTCTATGTAATTGAAAAAAAAAGGCATGAAAATGAAAGGTGTGGACAATAAATTAAGTGGAGCAATTCATCTTTGTAGTTTGTCATTGTATTATTTCAGGTAGGCGTCCCTCATCTATTTTCATAAGTGTTGCCAGCATAATGAGATGTAACGGAGACATGGTTGAATTATTAAAATCTACCGCCATAAAAGGGAGCAGCTCGCATTGTCTCCAGCATAGCATGATATCAGGTGTCTCTACTGATGACTTCTTTATTTAGAGCTATTCATTATGCATATAGAGAGCTCAGTCTCACCTGGCTATTTTAACTCATTACAGATTTACAAACCCCTGCTGAGATCGGCTCAGTGCCTTGAGTGATGAGCGAAATTGTCTCAAGTGAATATGAGGTCTGAGAGAACAGACCTAATGGACCCTTTTCACAGACTGTGATGAAGTGTTATAACAGTCATCAGCATCTTAAATCCAGCAAAGTTTTTATGTTATTTTATAATTTCCATTTAAACAAAAGTATGTATATTTATAAAACTATACTTGGTATTTTATTAACTTAGCAACAAATTACAAAAAAACTAAAGCTCTTTTGAGGGTGTTTTTAATACAGCAGCTGTGGGAGTGATGGTAAAGTTAAATTAAATGAAATATCTTTCTCTCTTCTGACTGGTCAAATTAATCGCTCTCTATTTTTTCCTCTTTGAAAGTTGTGAAAACACTATTGTGGAGTTTTTGTTTTTTGTGTTTCATTTTTTTTTTCAAACCCGGAAATGTGAAAAGGGTCTATCATCACAAGAAACAAAGGCTCAATTGTCTTCTCAAAAGATGTTTGTACAGTTTAAATAATTTGTAAGTCGCTTTGGATAAAAGCATCTTCTAAATGATTAAATGTAAATCTAAAAGGGGGGAAAAATAGATACTTGAAATATTACTGTGAATTAGTTATTTTCTCCTTATGCCCTCTACCTTTTCACAACTCAAACTTTTCTAGGTCAATTACTCATTTGGGACCACAAACCTGACCAAGAACCTCCACTTTTAAGCAACGCGTTGTGTTCCCTTCTAATCTAATGGTGTTTTTTAGTTTACTTTAATTCTCTAAATAAGACATTCAAAATCACTGTACTGACCATAAAATGGGCGTAATTATAACAACAGACTCTTGCTCTGACATGCTGCCAGTCTGCAGCACTATCTACACTGACTGCACAACTCGTTTTCCTGCGTCTGTCTCTTTAAGAACTGCTCTCTTCGAGGACTCCCTGACGCATTGCAGGTGGCTGAAAACCAATCAAAATACGTTTCCTGGGTCAGCTGACGAGTGCCATCAGACTTCTATATATAAACTCTTCGGCACCATCCATTCAAACCTGAAAGCCACCGTTGAATGCTATGGCTTTTGAAAAGAATAATCCTAAAACAAAAATTTACAGTCGATAAACAACGCTGTACAATATATCGTTTTTATAAACGAAAACGGGAAAGTTTCTCTGTTCTATTTGGAGTTCAAACATTTTGACTACGTGGCGTAGGAAGACCATAGTAACAGCTTTGTTGTCAAGGAGTGCGACGTCCCACTTTGGACCGAAACACTAAGGCGTAGTGATATTGAAATTTGGGCGCACAGCAGCAGAAGATAGTGCTTGACAATCGCACGGGCGGAAAGCAAACGCTTGGATTTCCATTTTTTAAATCTGCGTAAAGAGCAACGTAGTTCACACTAAAATACAATGGTAAGTAAGCCTTTACAAATATTTATTCTAATAGTCAAAGTGCAACGTTGCTACAAAAATGGCTGAGCGTCCACGGCGAAGTGGTAGGTGTGAATGGGTTAGTGTTAGCTTAGCTCCTCGCGAGCTAACCGTCATTCTATTGAAAGCGCGCGCGTGCTCCCGGGCTAACGTCACTTGAACGGGTTACACACAGTTTTCGTATTTCTCAGTGTTGAGTAAACGGCTTTATCGCTTGCCGTGTGACGTTTGGTAACGTTAGTGCTTCATATAATTGCAATCAGGCGCGAGACATTTATAGCATAAAATGTGCTATTCTAGGCTAACACATCCTCCTTGACTGATTCCCTGTTGCTAGCTCGCCTCATGTCGGCGTCAGCAGGCAGCAGTTTGAAAATATATGTAAAAATTTCAATGGTCTACAGTAGACGGGGCCCGTATCGTCACTTGTGCAAAAAATAGTTCAAGCTTTTTATAATATATCGGATCGGCCACAGCATGCGCACTAATCCATTCAGCTGGCCTCTAACCGTGAACCACATTATAGACTAATTAAAAATGCAAATAGTCAAATACAGTTAAATACAGCAACATAACGTTAGTCAGCTGTGACTGTGTTTTGTAATTTGCAAATTCACAGAGCCCTGAGTAGTCATGAATGACATCATCAAACTTGTAAAACACAAGCCATCACGTGTTAGAGACGCTCCGTTCAGTTTAACACGCAATAAATAAAGTTAAGCTTCGGACTGAAATCTCAGTGCTATGCTTATAATAATTAACTGCTTTTTTGGTAATTTCTATAGGCTGATCAGCTAACAGAGGAGCAGATTGCTGGTATGTAAGATTAATATTTACCTTAAAAGGATAGTTCACCCAAAAATGAAAATTACGTCATGTGCTTCAACCTTAAGTTCTAAACCTGTATGAATTTCTTTCTTCTGCTGAACACAAAATAAGATATTTTAAAGATCGTTTAAATCCAAACAGTTGATGGACTCCATTGACTTCCATAATATGGAGAAGAAGAAAAAAATACTATGGAAGTCAATGGGTTATCTCAATATCATCTTTTGTGTTCAGCAGAATAAATAAATTCATATAAGTTTGTAACAATTTGAGGGTGAGTAAATGATGACAGAATTTTCATATTGTGGTGAACTAAACCTTTAAACCAACAATATGGTTTGTTAATAATTACATAATAATTAACTCCTTATCTGTGCTCTCCCCCCCCCCAGAATTCAAGGAGGCCTTCTCCTTATTTGACAAAGACGGTGATGGTACCATCACTACTAAAGAGTTAGGGACTGTCATGCGCTCTTTGGGCCAGAATCCTACAGAGGCAGAGCTTCAGGATATGATCAATGAAGTTGATGCTGATGGTGAGGAAACCCTCCCACAGATAATGCCATGTTACTGTAGCTCTTCTCTAAATCTTATCTTTTTACCCCCCTCAGGCAATGGAACAATTGATTTCCCAGAGTTCCTTACTATGATGGCCAGAAAGATGAAGGACACAGATAGTGAGGAGGAGATCAGAGAAGCGTTCAGAGTTTTCGATAAGGTAAAATAGGTTTTCTTGGAAACATGTACTCACTTATTGAAAGTGTTTCTTTAACAAAAAATGGTAAAGAATATTTTCCTCACTCAATGACTAATGCTTTACAGGATGGAAATGGTTATATCAGTGCAGCAGAGTTGCGTCATGTCATGACAAATCTGGGGGAGAAGCTTACAGACGAGGAAGTGGATGAAATGATCCGGGAGGCAGATATTGATGGTGATGGCCAGGTCAACTATGAAGGTATTTCCACATGTTAATGTCATTGATGCATCGTGTTTATTTTTAAAAAATTTTTTTTAATGCAAGTGTGTATTGTCTGCTTAAATCCCAAGCTTGTGGTTGAGGTATTTGTAACAATTCAAGGGTCAAATGGATTATGGATTTATGGATCATGGCTTATTTTGTTGAAGTTTGTTTCTTGCAGAATTCTTGTGAAATCAGTTTGTAAAGGTTTGCACGTTTATCTAATATATTTTTTCCCAATTTTTTTCAGAGTTTGTCCAGATGATGACAGCGAAGTAAAACTGGAAACCAAAAGGAGCACAACAGACCAAACAGTGGGCAGCACTCTCACTGTCAACCTTCAACAAGCATTCACAACCCAATATCTTACTCCTCTCTATTTAGTTTTGCTCTCTTCTACTTTCCCTTAGTTTAAACAGTCCCCTGCTCTGCTTGTTTTTACTTATGATCTTCTGTAATCTTTTTCCTACATTATCTGGTTTTCTTTGGAAGAAAACATTTACATGCACAACAAAGTTTAAATCTTGCATATATGATGGTGATAACAGCAGTGTAACACATGTATCAATATTTTAAAGATTGTGACATACTATATGGACAAGAGCAATGCATGCTTTGTTTACGTTTGGCATGTTTCTGTGTCTTTTGTTTTTTTTTCCCAGCTTGCCTCTTTTTCTAACTTGCTAGTTCTCCTTTAACTGCATGTTTCTCATGCAACCTCTGCTCAGTGGTCTTAGAACTGTATGGTGAATAACCATTCATGGATAATCAGGGGCTTTATATAACAAAATGGCTCAAACTTCCATGTCATAGTGTGATTGTTTTTGTAAGTGTAGAACTGTGTGTCTGAGCGAGTGCTTGTAGTTGGATTTAAAGTGGAGCCACTCAGTACAGTTTACGTTTTGGTATAGGGCTTGTTCTTTAGGGACTGCAAAACTAATGTCTATGAAAAAAAAGTAAAAAAAAAAAAAAAAGACAAACCTGTGTAGAATAATCCAGAGATGGTTAATTGGGGACCAATTATTTCAGTTAGTTTGCTTTTTGGGGGGGGGGGGGGGGGGGGGGTTTCTTTCCAAAGTCAATTTCCTCACTAATTTTACTACACCTAAGCAATTTGCCACCTATTTGTTCTAGACTGGTGTTGAGAGGTTTAATGTTTGGTTTGAGCTCTATAAGTGTGGAGTTTTACTGAAGATGTAGAATAGTTTTCACCTTAATATACAATCTTACATTTTTGATGCTGCACTTGGTGTCCTAGTCAGTGGACCATTTCTGTCTAGGGAAAAATATCAAATTTAAGTTGTGTGCTGATTCTGCCTGCAGGCTGTTCGATATATTTGTATACATCCATAGCACCTGCATTTTTTTTTTTTTTTTTTTTAAAGAATTTTTCAGAAGCAATGGCATGTTCTCCCATGGTCCTGTAGTTGTGGTCCATGCACAGTGGCAATTGGGATGGTGCGTAATGCTTGTCATCCAGTTAGACAGTGTCTGCTATGTTGGTGCAGCAACTGCTGCCATGAAATGCAGCTTTGAATGAAATCCGTTTTTTGTAACTGTATAAACCGTTAAACAAACAAATGGTTAAGGTTAAATGGCGTATAATGGTAGAATTACATACATTATGGTGGTAGTATTGCATCTTCTGCCCCAGTTCTTAATTTATTCTACTGTTATGTTTTTTATGACCTTCATATGTTGTTGTTTTTTCTTCCTCTGAGATCTAAGTTTACGGTCTGGTACTTTTTTTCTCTCTTCCTCTGCCCATAAGGTAATATAGTAAAAGAAAGAGAAAGGTTATGCATTCCATTGCAGAGCTCTGGTTTTCTTGCTAAATAAACATCTTGGACCTCTGTTTCTAAATTACCTCTTTTTGTTCATAACACTGTTGCCTATATAACTGTAAATCTGCATGGGCTTATTAAAAATAGTGTAAGAGAGACAGAAAAGTGCATTTGATGTATATCTATTGTGTTTATTGTCATTTGTTTGCACAAGACAATATTAGCAACATAACCTTGTTTTATAATTTTGAATCACATTACATCAATTAAGAGTCAGTATGTCCACAGCATATCACTTAGAAACACATACATTGAAAATATAACAAACATATTTATATTTTATAACTATGGAATGTGTAAAATTAGAAACGAGTGAGGGTAACAGGAACGTCCACATGACAAAGTCTGGATTAATTATCCTTAAGTAGTATTGTCCCGTCATGAAACTACAACACCCAAGCTTTCCCCAAACGTCCAATACCTGTACCAGTACAGAGCTGTCGCTGATTGACGTCACGCAGAACGAATAGGTCACCGCCGATTTCAGTGCCAACCAATCACATCAATGACTAGTGAGACGTAGGCGGGGACGCCAGTCTCAGAACATACACCAATAGTTTGCCAGTATACAGATGGGTGGTTTATTGATTCAAGAAAAAATGTTGCAACTGGCCAAATACTAAAAAGTGTTCAATTGATTTGTGACAGGACAAGCCAACTCTGAACCATTCGGCTACGACATAACACTCTGTCAGGAGATGTAAATAACGAGTTCAGGCGAGGCGCTTTTAGTTACTTCTCTACTTATCTACGATTGCTACGTACAATTGATATTCACTGAACTTAACGTTACGCACCGAGGATTTTACGTTTTCACGTAATCACGTTTCTTCTTCAAGGAACAGGATTGGACTCCAGAACGCAACTGCTGTGAGACAGGAATAAGAAGGTAAAACTGCATTCTCTCATTTTATGTTAATCGGGTCAGATGAGATGATACGCATTTTTTTAAACTGCTGTCGTAAGTTATGCTATATTGGAAGTATGATGAGCACAAGCTGCAGCCCTAATAAACACTAGCTGCTTGATATGTTAACTTGACATAAGTGCATTTTATTTAAATGAACAGACAGTCGTGGCTTCTGCAGTAAATATTTATGAACCGTGTTAGATAGAGTTTTGAAGTCGTGCAACATGCGACCAAAGGGCATTGCACTCTTCACGCTTTCCTCTGTTTGCTAACCCGTGTGCCAATTGAATGAATCAAACTGGACAAGATGATGGATTTACAACATACACGAATAGTTTGTCAGTATACAGATGGGTGGTTAATGATTCAAGAAAAAAATATTGACCTATAAACTATTACCAAACATAAACATTTCATGGCTGCACGTCCGTTTAAAAAGGAATGTTGAAGCTTACTAATGGGAAATGGTTATTCATTGCGCAAGTTCAGGTTCACTTAAATCGGCAGCTGTCGATGACATTTTTAACGTCTGTCTGTCCAAATCCAATCCCAATCCAGGAATGACAGTGTCAAACTGTCCCGTATGATGCCCAAAATCTTAATAGGGCAGTTTACTGCAAATACAGATTTGGACATCAGTAACATGATTTTCGCTAGGCTATTTGTAGGTTGGAGGAGGAAGTTGGGCAGTAGTATAATATTATCTTTTATCAAAATGTTGTTGTGCAGCTGCCATGCACATTAATATCCTGGTGTTTGTTCTTTTAAAAATTTATTTTAAGCATTTCCCTTTTTAAATTATTGTACCTGCAGTTTTTATGAATTGAATTGGATTCCAGTTCACATGAATTGGGAGATTAAATAAAAATTAGAACTTTTTGTCACACAGTAGGTCCACTTAAAATGGACTAGTGAAGTCAAAATGTGATGTAAAAAGAAATGTAACATTTGGTGACCAGTTACAAAACAATACAGTTCTCTTATGTAAATTTTGATGCTAAATTAAAAGAAAAGTTAATGGATATGTTCTAGGGTTTGTTTACTAGTTTTCAGTTTTGCTTACATCTGTCTGGTCATCTTTGATTTGTTCTTGGTCATATTGTCATAGTCAGAGATTCACCCCTGACTCAGATTTTTGTTATTACGTAACACTGAACATGTTTTATGAAAAGCAGCAGGTGTCTGATAATATGACACTTATGAACATCTTCAGAAACCTGATGACTCTTGAATTATGGGATATATTGGAGTCATCATCATCAGCCACATGGTGGCAACCGATGATGTGCTAAAAGCAGCAGAATCATTCAGGCTGCCTGTGTTTTCTTCCCATTTCACATCTACCATCTTGCCAGTGCTTAAAATATACAGTCATGTGAAAAAGAAATTCAATGGTTTTATTTATCAGGCCATAATAAAAAATAATCTGGTCTTTAGGCAGGTCTTAAAATGAAGTAAATGCAACCCAGATGCACAACAACACATGACATATTAGACTGTGTCATTATTTATTTAACAAAAAAAGCCAAAATGGAGAAACTATGGGTGACAAACTAAGTACACCCTATGATTCAGTTGCTTGTAGAGCCACTTTAAGCAGCAACGTTGCTTCAGTTCATTGAGGTTTGCAGGTATTTGTTAAATACATGGCTTTCTTAAGGTCCTGCCACAGCATTTCAATCGGGTTGAGGTCTGGACTTTGACTGGGCCAGTGCAACACCTTGATTATTTTCTTTTTTAGCCATTCTGTTGTAGATTTACTGGTGTGCTTGGGATCATTGTCCTGTTGTATGACCCAGTTTTGGCCAAGCTTTAAATGTCGAACAGATGGCCTCACATTTGACTCTAGAATACATTTGGTATACAGAGGAGTTCATGGTCGTCTCAATGACTGCAAGGTGCCCAGGTTCTGTGGCTGCAAAACAAGCCAAAAATCATCATCACCCCTCCTCCTTCACCACCGTGCTTGACAGTTGGTATGAGGTGTTTGTGCTGATATGTTGTGTTTGGTTTTCGCCAAACGTGATGCTGTGCATAATGGCCAAACATCACCACTTTGGTCTCTGTCCAAACTAAGGACATTGTTCCAGAAGTCTTGAGGTTTGTTCAGATGCAACTTTGCAAATCTACGCCGTGCTGCCATGTTCTTTTTAGAGAGAAGAGGCTTGACATGAAACTGAGTCCTGTAGAGTCTGAGATGTAGCTTTTTGGATTTTTTGTTTCTCTGAGCAGTGCATGGTCGGATCTTGAGGTGAATTTGCTGAGACGTCTATTCCTGGGAAGATTGGCAACTGTCTTTCTTGAATGTTTTCCACTTGTGAATAATCTTCATCACTGTAGAATGATGGACTTCAAATTGTTTGGAAGTGGCCTTGTAAGCCTTCCTAGATTGATGGCTGCAACAATTGTTTCTCTAAGATCATTGCTGTTGTCTTTCCTCCTTTGCATTTTGTTAACACACCTGACTGCTCCCGACCATCAAACTGCCAAAACTTCTGCTTTTATAGAGCTGATCACGCTTGCTGATTATCAATTAATCAAAGACATTTGATTAGCAGCGCCTCACTGCTACTTACCCTTTTAATTCCTATGGAAGCAGTAAGTGTGTACTTTGTTTGTCACACACGGCTTCTCCATTTTGGCCTAGTTTTTGTTAAATAGGCTAAACTATGACACAGCGTCATATGTCATGAGGAGTTGTTCATCTGAGGTTGTATTTACCTCATTTTAAGACCTGCCAAGGACTTGCTTTTTTATTATATCCTGATACGTAAAACCATAAAGTTCAAAAGGGTGTACTTTCTTTTTCACATGACTATATGTTCATGCATACATTAATGAGTGACACACAGACTTCTTTGAAAGCCTTGTTTGTGGTGCATTTTGGGATTGGAATGATCCAAGAAAAAGGTTGTTGGTTTATTGCGTGTTTAAATATTGGATTGCCCTTATGTTTTTGTGTAACAGGTAAGTCTCTCATAATGAGTAAGAAAGTGAGACCAGAGGCAATATTCTGGACTTGTTTTTTCTCTATTGTATAGGCAAATAAATGGCCCTGTGTTCTCATAAGTTGGGCTGTGTGAGTGAGTTTGTAAGTGGATCTCGGTACATTGCTAAGGTTTGCTTTTGAGTAGGAGAGTAATTCTTTCTTTTTTTATAGACCAAGCCCACAGGCTGTGCCAACATACTCTTGGATAAAAGGTTTAATACGAATGGTTCACTTAATCTCTCAAAGCCACTTGCTTCTACACAGTCAGGAAGATATTTTGCATAATTTGCATAATTTGTAACACGATGATGATCATTTTGCTACCAAATCACACCAATTAACCCCTCTCTGTTTTACATGGCCCAATTCACATGCAGATTAGAATGCCATCCAAACCATTGTCCCGTCTCCACATAGTCCTAGACCGTCACACAAATGTGCTGCAGTTGTTTACAGCAGCTTCAGATTGTCTCGTCTGCAGCGCTCATGTATCGGTGTCAGGTTCTCTCTCTCAGGCAGGACACAGTGGCTGTATTGTTGTGATTTTGGCAGAGGGATGCCCCTTATTCAGGAGAAGACAAGTATAAGAACAGTTGAACTTTTCCGTAACCACAGAAGAGCTAGAGTGAAATGGGACACCTTAAATATGCTCCCATGTGAAATCAGCCGTAGCTTTTGTAGAGGAATTTTGTGATTTGCAGATTAGAAATGAATCTAAGCGGCCAAATGCTGTGCAAATTCCTTTCCTTTGCAGTCTGTAGACTTTTAAGCATGTTTTTGCAATATCCTCGTATGTAATTTAGTATCAAATGTATGTTTTCTTCAGGATATGGGCAAATATAAACAAGGTGTGTTTGCTGGTTCTCCCCACCCCCCAAATGAATTGGTTTAAACCCAAATTTTCAACTGGTTTTGCTTCATTACATTGGACATCATATGACCATGTAACAGAATGGCTTATTGTAAAAAAAAAAAAAAGTCGTCAAAATATTATAGTTTTAGAAATCTGCAGAAATTAGCATGACATTGGATGAATAGAAAAATCTAAAAATTGTCTAACACAAAATTAAGTACTAACAATGTGCCAAATGTTGTATTTAGGAAGGCATGTTATTGTTACAATATTGGTATCTGCCGATGTAGGATATTTAATTGTGCATGCTCTATTCTCCTATTTTTTTTAAAGTCAATTTTAAAACTCTAATTATAAACTTTAATAATTTAGTAACACTGTTAACGTCTGCATGAAATGAGAATTCACCATCTATTTTCTAAATGCATCATATTGATATTTTTGTGAAATATATTTTTATATTTAAATAGATATTTTTGCACTCGTGTTGTTTTTTTAGTCTGGTTGAAGTGACCAAACCCCCACCCCACCTCCACCCGGGCCGGAATGCAAATTTTTAGCCCCCCAAACACAATTTCCCCCCCCGAATGCGATTGGGCTAGTTTGGGTGTGTTTTGATGAGCAATTGAGCGAGTTTTGTTGCGCAACCCTGGTTTTATTGTTTGTTTTGTAGTCTTTATATCCTTTTGTCTCCTGAGGCTTCAGAGTCTCTCTGATCCCCTGAGTTTCCCTCTGAGTTTAATCAGTTCTGCTGTTGTTTCAGGTGTTCAGTCTCGGCCTTAGAAGCTTTGTCCACAGGCAATATGATCGCAATATAACATTGTGTTTTGTTCTGTTTGGCCCTGTGGCCACTTGACCCTGTTCATGTTTTTCAGTATGTGTGGATACGCTTGAAATACAGCATTTTTTTTTTAGAAACACAGCCTTGAGTATCTTCTCACGTAGCATATGCCAGTCTTTTTGATTTGTCCAAGTGCTTGTGGATTTTGTTTGTTATTATATTTTGAAGCACTCATTTGTACTATACAAGGCTTATTCTCCTGTTGTCCCATGTATTATTTTCCTTGACCTCACTTTCCCTTTAGTTTGAGACAGTGTTGACTCTTGTTATCTCCAGAGCTCCTGTGTGAAACACTGCAAGCCTACTACTAATCACTTTGGTTCTTTACAGATGCAGATAACACTCAATAGATATCACTAAATCAGCATGGAGGAACCGCTTTCTGTAACTCCTATCTTTGGCTCTCGCTCTCTAGATGCTGCTACAGGTGGGACTGGGAGGACAGCGCTCTGCCCTGGGGCTGTTAGCCATCAGGAGGGTGTGGATTATGACCCGCTCCGCTCATACCGCACCCCAGACACTGGAGTACAAACCCATCAAAAAGGTCATGGTGGCCAACAGAGGTGTGTCAGCAGCTGTGTTCTGAATGTAGAACAGCTGTTTACTGTTAAACATTATTTGATACAGTTATTGAAACATTAATTTGACATTTAAAAAAACTGATTTTAGTTTAGAATTACAGGAATATAACACCTAATAAATGTTTAAATAAACCATTTAATGTTTTTGGGGTCAGCACAATTTTTCATTTTATAGAAATGCTGTTCTTTTGAGCTTTCTACTCCTCAAATAATTCCACAAAAATCTTGCTGCACAACTGTTCTCAAAATTGATAATAATAATAATAATAAATGTTTATTGAACTCCAAATCAGCATATAAGAATCCTTTCTGAAGACTGGAGTAATGATGATAAATTCAGCTTAGCCATCACAGAAAATATAAAATATATTTTATAAAGTATTTTTATTATGTCACTCTTTTACTGTATTTTATCAAAATAAATGGAGCTTTGGTGAGCATTAGAGACTTCTTTCAAAAACAAAAAAAATCTTACAGACTTACAACTGTATTAAAAAAAAAAAAGTAGCTAATAATTTTCTGATTATTGCAATCAGATCAAATTTAAAAGTCAATGCATCCATAAAATACTGTTTAAGATATTGTTTACTGCAGAAATAACAAAGGTTGTATCCTATTGTGAACATAACCTCTCTCTGTCTTCTGTCCTTCCACTGTAAAATGCATGGTATGAATGAATTGTACACTCACACATTGTAATTCATGAAACGCTCTTTGCAGGAGAGATTGCCATCCGGGTGTTTCGGGCATGCACAGAGCTGGGGATCCGTACAGTGGCCGTCTACTCTGAGCAGGACACGGGTCAGATGCACAGACAAAAGGCAGATGAAGCTTACCTCATCGGCAAGGGGCTGCCACCTGTAGCAGCCTACCTGCATATACCTGACATCATCAAAGTGGCCAAGGTCAGACTCCTCTCACACTCGAGTGGGTTCAGTAAAGATACTCTGTAAATCCTCTGTACAGTAGTTCAGTTTTCTACTTGCCCTGCCATGGTTTTTCAATGGCTTCAAACACAAAAATTTGGCAATTTAATAACAAATAAATAAAAAAGATTTTAAAATGGTATATTTACAATTATAATTTGACACTTCTGTATTTTTAAAGTGAGTTCTTTTAATGTTTTGGAATGTAGTCTTTTACGCTCATCAAGGCTGCATTTATTTGATCAAAAATACAGTAAAATCAGGATTTATTATTATTATTATTAATTGAAAATAACTGTTGTGATGCTTAATATTTTTGTGGAAATTTATAAATTTGTTCAGGATTCTATGATGAATAGAAAGTTCAAAAGAACAGCAATTATTTAAAAAAGAAACTTTTGTAACGTAAGAATTTTATTCCTGTCACTGTCAATCAATTTCATGATTTTTTTGCTAAATAAAAGTATTAATTACTTTTAAAAAAGTACTGTCCCCAAAAAAACTTTGAATGGGAGTGAATTTTAACATTTTACTTTTAAAATACTTAAAATATATTATTTATTGTTCTTATGCATTTGTCACACACAACAGGTATTTTTTCATCTAATAAGTTACCGTTACAAAGTAAAGATTCAGTAATAGCTAGAAATTAAACAAATACTATAATTATTCAGGAAACTCAAGACAGCAATAAATTAAAAATTATATAAATTGTTACTAATTGGTTTATTTTCAACCCATTCTTATTGATGCCACCAAAACCCTCCAAAGCCATTCTTACGGTTTCAGCTAAACCTCATCTATGCCTGCAAGCACGGTCATTTTAATTGGCTGAATCGACAACCAAATGTCACAGAAAACCAAATGTTTGAGTTTGCAATGGATAAAAATTTAAGATATAGCGCCGACACAATGGGGTAAGTAACAGTTCCATCAACTGACTCTGTTTGTCTCAAAAACCAGACTGTTTGGTTCAAAGCAGCAATGTATTCACAAGTTTTTAACACCTGCGACTTTTGTTGTGTTTGTGTGGTGAAATAGTAGATTAGGATCGCGTGACCGTAAAGTACACATACAGCCTGCTGTGATTGGACAGATAGAGCACAAACAGCCCTGCTAAGAGCAGTAATTGTACGTAATTATGCCTTCTGACAAAAAAGTTCAGAGTCTGCTGCCAAGAAGACAGGGTAGTGTAGCTGTAAAAACCCTCAACAGGCAGCTGCTCTCCCACACTCATTTTCTGATTAAAGGCCTCGGCCTACAATCAATAGTCAAGCTAGTCAGTTATTGGCTTAATCAATAAATAAACACATATACTGCTTATCAATTCGACACTTTACCTAATGTGTGTTTAAAAAAATATCCCATGTTGCATTAGGTGCATGAAACATTCCTATCATCTTGTCATGACTTGTTTGAGAGACAGCTACATCAGTTAACCTTAAATACAGGTCAATAAACAAAAGGTTTTCTGTCAGTTGGTGAAGTTTGGCTGTATTCTTGGAAGGAAGCCACTACTGCTATTTAGCTGATAATGGAAAGGGCTGTATCTACAATATTATGGCAATATTAATAGTACAGGGTTACTGGCAACACTAAGGTCATGGGTTTGAGTTTTCAGGGTATGCGTAATGATAAATTTGATACCGTGAGCACTTTAAGTCACAGCGGATTAAAGCTTCCGCTAAATGTGTAAATGCATTGGGGAGAAGGAAGTCTCTTTAAACAACAGTTTTCTATGTTAAGATATTTTAAAATGGAAGTCATCCCTTTGATGGCGAAGCAGAATTTTCAGCAGCTAGTCTTCAGTGTCACATGATCCTTCAGAAATCATTCTAATATGATAATTTTTTTTTTTTTTGCTTAGGAAATAATTATAATTATCAGTGTTGAAAACTGTTGTGCTGCTTAACATTTTTGTGGAAACCCTGATACTTTTATCACAATCATTTGACAATTATTTAAAATACAAAAGATTTCTAACAATATAAATGTTTTTACTGTCACTTTTGATCAATTTAATGCTGAATAAAAGTAGTATTATTTTGAAGTTTTTGTTTTACATGTATTGACCCCAAACTTTTGAATGGTAGTGTATATGAATCTTGTCTTTTTATAAGTGTTATCACTTGTCATTCTGAAAAATAAATGTGATAATACTGTGCAGTTATTTGAATATGGGTTTTTGGGGATTAATTGTGACACAATACTTCACAATATGTTCCTGGCAGGAGAATGGCGTAGATGCCATCCACCCAGGCTATGGCTTCCTGTCAGAACGAGCAGATTTTGCCCAGGCTTGTATGGATGCTGGGGTACGTTTTATCGGCCCCACCCCAGACGTGGTGCGAAAGATGGGGGACAAAGTTGAGGCTCGTACCATTGCCATCAGTGCAGGTAAAGCGTTTATCATTACCCTGCTCTCTCTCATCACAATGTATCATCAGTTGTGTTGTTGAATAGAGTGCAAAAGTGCCCGTCCACTTTTTCAGTGCCTTGGTTCCAAAGTATTTTCCCCTAGGGATTTTTTTTGGTGTGTTTGTTTGGGTTGATTTCAAATATCAACAGTGTTCAACAATGAAATCTCAGAAATCGCTTACTGCACCTTAACAGCTTTAATGAGGAAAAGAACTGCAATCCCATGAAGCATTGCAAATGATGATCAAAATAAAAATGTAAATCGAATATAAAACTTAATTTTGCAATAGTTGCATTTAATGGTTTAATTGTTCTGTAAAGGTGTTTACGTTTTCACTCTACTTTTACAGATTTTTTTCTGTAAAAATTACAGACTTTCAGTTAGTTGGCCTGTGAGCTGTATGTTTTGAGACTATTTACAGCATTTTCAGTGCTTCATGAGAATGAGTGGGTACTAAAGTGTTCTTTTGGGGCGATTTGCTCATTTGAGTTCTCTGATTATTATTATAATCTCTGGTTATTTCATGTAGAAAAATTATTTATTAAAATATACTTTTTAAAAATGAAAATCTTAAATTGCTAAACCTAAATTTGTCTACTAAACTAGAATTATATCAATATTATATAGTACATAATAGAATGGCATGGCAGTGCTATAGTAAAAAATATTCTCTGGTCATCCTACAGGTGTGCCGGTGGTACCTGGAACAGACGGTCCCATCTCTTCTTTACAGGAAGCTCAAGAGTTCTCCAACAGCTACGGCTTCCCCATTATCTTCAAGGCTGCGTACGGGGGCGGGGGCCGTGGAATGCGGGTGGTCAGAGAGTATGAGGTATCGTGTCTGAGAGTAAAATTATTTGTAGTGGATTGGGACACATTTAATCTTTGCTCCGTTCCTTCAAAGAGCCAGTTGCGAGCTTTGACACTGGAGGGCTTTTAAATGAGCATTAAAGTGAGGCCCTTGTGTGCACTTTAGATTTGTTTGCTGTTCAGTTAGTGATGCTGTGTGAATTAGTGTGCTGGGTAGTTGCACCGGGTGACCCTGTGGCTGTGTGTGTGACCAGGAACTAGAGGAGAACTATCAGCGAGCGTACTCTGAGGCCCTGACTGCCTTTGGCAATGGAGCTCTGTTTGTGGAGAAGTTCATTGAGAAACCCAGACACATCGAGGTGCAGATCCTTGGTAAGTGAGTTTGTTTGTGTTGGGCTAGTCTCTGGACAACAACTGCAAATCAAGTATTCTATTATAAAAAAATAATGAACATTCTGTCATCATTTACTCACTTTCATGTCAGTCCAAGCCTGTATGACTTTGTATACTGTAGAACACAAAAGGATAAATGTTGCTCTTTTCCAAGCATTTAATGTGAAAAAGGTCTTAATAACACAAAAGTAACACAGTAATGGCATGTCCAAAAGTCTTTTGAAGCCATAATAGTAGCTTTGTGTGAGGACAGACTGAAATTTAAGTAATTTTACAGATAATCTTTTAAACACTGAGTGGATCAGTAGGTATGTTTACATTCACTAAAGCCCTATTCGCACTGGATTAGTATTATCTAGGGACGTGTGTTTTAGAAATTACCCCCCCACATCTGATTTTTGTGTGGAGATTTTCAATAGGCTATTGCTTGGAAATGTCTTGTCGTTATAGGTCTAGCTGTATGCTATATTATAAACAGAAGAATGTGCTTTACCGCATGCTGCTATACATGTCATTCATTGCCATCTAATCATTCTTTTGGTTTTTGCTCTTCTGATGGTTTTCAGCTTTCTCTTTCTGCAAATTGTATAGTTGTATGGTGTATAGCGATATGACCCAGCACCCAAAATACTATCAAAACACTCCAACGCAGCCTCCATTCTTCGCGAAAGATGGATAAAAAAGCCGCACAGGAAATAAAAACCTTGAAATAATTATAAATGACCCTGCCAAATCACCGAGATGCTGATTCGCACGGGACTAATATCACAGGACCTCTGTGTTCGGCAGATATGGTAGGTCATTTGCGGTGGAATTTTTACAAATTACAGACATGGCCGATTCCCGCAGGATTAAGATCACAGACAACCTCCACAATTATTACAAATGACTAAAGGTCACCAGGTAATGCTTATCCCGTGCGAATAGGGCTTAATTTTCATCAGTCAGATTGAATTGAATCCAGTTTCAGAATTTGAAAGTTCTGTTTATATGTACCCTAAACTTTTGCAGTTCGATTAACATATCTCTACATGTTATACATGTGCATTACAGGTATTCAGAAGCAAATTTCAGCACATTCGCAGTTGCCAAGTATTTGCGGTTTTAGCAAATATGTAGCAAACATTTATGCCTTGTTTCACAGACAAGGCTAAAGCCTAGTCACAGACTAAATTCCATATTTGAGCTGTTTTTAACTTTAAGCAACTTACACTGACATATTTTAAGATATGCCAGTACAAGTGTTTTGTCTCAAGATGCAGTAATGTTTTTTGTAAGGCACATTTATAAAACCTACTTACCTAATTTAACTAAGGCCTAATCCTGACTAAATCTAAGCCCTGTCTGTGAATCCAGGCCTTAGTCTCCTCTACTGACCAGTTCAAAAGACATAAATAAACATGCACCCGTTTGGAAGACATGTAAAAACATTTGCATCATGGCACTGCACATGTGCACAAGGTATATTTGAATAAACTGTTTACCATTTATCAAATGGGTTATTAAATAAATCTGCACGACTCATTTCGGCCGAATCGTAATTTCATTCAGGTCGAGCTCAGTCGAATTGATTTCTTTAAATGAACGCTTTTCAGTCTGATTGAACTATCAATCTGATTACAAACAGAGTATTAGGTTGCATGTAAATGAAGGCAGTGAGTTTACCTGCTCCGTCCGAACTTTTGTAAGGTGCAAGGTGTGAAATGTCAAGATCTCCAGTGATAATATTTCAAAATATTATGATATGGCTTCAGAAGAAATAATATAGAACTCAAGTGATAAACATATAATTTTATAATATATTATGGTGCTTTTGAAGCTTGAAAGCTTCAGTCCTCATTAATTGTAATGGCTTGCAAAAGAACAACCAGGACTCTTTCAAATTTCTCCTTTTGTGTCCCAATGGAAAAAGTCACACGGGTTTGGAACGACATGAGGGTGAGTAAATGATGACAGGATTTTTACTTTAAATCTGTTCCCAGACATCGTCATTGAAGAGGTGCTCAAAACACCCAACAACAAATTAGATTTATTTAAATGGATTGTCTGGCATTTAATTAAAACATATTTGCATGCAGCATACTGTTCTCAACAGTGAACAGAATGGCGCAGTGCTCTGATACCTGCTAATTTGCATAACGTCTATTGATCTGTTATATGATTGTGTTTGTTATATTTTGGAGAAATACTAGCAGATAAGTTTGTTTACAGTGCCAGATGGGTTTAAGACTTCCGTGTGTTGCTCAATGAGTTGATCGGTCCATTGTGTGTGTATAGGTGATAAATACGGCAATGTCATTCACCTGTACGAGAGGGACTGCTCCATCCAGAGGAGACACCAGAAGGTGGTGGAGATCGCACCCGCCTCACAGCTGGACCAACACCTCAGAGACAGACTGACTGCTGACTCTGTGAACCTCGCTCGACAGGTACAAGGCAACACGGCTGACAGATGCCGGCATTGGCTTTTTTCCAAACTGAATGCAAATGCAGATATCACTTTTTAAGTTCAGTTATTTAACCCAAAACACCCACTTAAAATCTGAATGCAGAATCTAACTTGCAGGCTTTTTTATTTTATTTATTTATTTAGTCTTTTTTTGTTTTAGTAGTTTTTGTCTTTTGATAAAGAGAGCCTTTGAATTTAGTCAATATTTTGTCACGTCATATACATTATTTTAGTCAATTTACTGACTAATTTTGTTGAAAAGAGCAAAATTAATATTATTTTATAAAATATTATTTTATCTTAATACTATTAATATTATTCTTAACCAAATATTAATATTTAAATGTGTAACCAGAATAACATGGATACTGTACTTGTTGTGAACAACACATAGATTTAAGCTGTAATATTATGTTTATGCTGTGTAAATATCGGATGTTAATTAACCTGTTCACAAAGCGCTTCAGTTTACGGGTGTTTCACTGTTCAGCTTCATCTTGCACGTGTCAGGCAGGTGATTCCCAGATATTGACTGTGATTGTATTGTTTCAAACAATCATATTATTTCTAGATTTTTCCTTAAAAAGCAAAACAAAAACATTGATAATGTATTGTTAAAGGGATAGTTCACCCAAAAATGAAAATTCAGTCATCATTCAATTTTGTCAACCTCAATTTGTTTCAAACCTTTATGAATGTCTTTATTCTGCTGAACACAAAAGAAGATCTATTGAAGAATACGAGTAACCAAACAGTTGATGGACCCCATTGACTTCCATAGGGGTCCATCAACCAAGTGTTATTTCTTTTGTCATATTTTCTTCAACATTATGTTTTAGGTCATCATAATGTTTGTTTTTTTCCAAATGCCAGCCAGTGAGGATGAAGTATTTTAGAAAACAAAAATGTGAAAACAATAACCTAAATTTAGGTCTATTGCAGTACATGAGAATACAGTACACTGAATTAGACAGCAGGTGGTGCTGCTGTGCCATTAGATCGAGAAACATAATCAAACATTTCCATTCATCCATTTCACTGCATAAACGTATGCCAAGACCGAAAAATGGTTTGTTATTGTTGCAGCAGACAAGCTGTTAGAGAAACACAGTAGCATCTGCCTTAAAGTAACAAAGCTCCTAAAAATCTCTATAGCAATCCATTATTTTTATTGATAACTGGTTTCGACCGCAAAACTACTTGTGCTGTAACCTCTTAGTGTTTTTCAGATGGTATCCAGATGGGTCTTGGCATTGATATCCGTTCATTACACAAGTTTTTTTTTTCACATGTTCATCTGGCTGACTAATCTCTGTATGCCAGTCTGAGCAAGCATATGGAGGTCCTGCACTGGCATTTGGCAAAGTTTGAACCTCTCAATTGTGATTTTAATATTTTATCGGGAGGATATATGAGAAAGAGTGATGGCTCTTTTTTTGGGAGAGATTTTTGCCACCAGGTTACCAAAAATTATGGGTCGATCTGAAGATGCACACAACCCATGCCAATTATTCCTTTGATAAGCTTCTCCCCTCTTGGTTACTGTTTGCTAACTCCGACAAGCTTTATATAATGTCTCAAAGACAATGTGATTTTTCACGTAAATGTAATTTTCAGTAATATATACACATAAAGGGGTATAAATGGATTGGATTTTAATCTTAAATAGGCTGGAATGAATAAGGTCTTTGCACAGCATTTGTATCGTAATTGTTAAATTACATGGTACTGTGATTAAAAACTGAATTGAGGCAAATGTTTAAAGGATTTTGATAGCAAAAAAAGCTACTTTTGAAAGAGATTACAGCTGATATCATTAGTGTTAAGTGCCCAGGACGGTTCTTCAACACTCACCAGCACTGTGAACTCTGCTTTGACCTGAATCGATAAGTAAACGAATTAACGTTAACTTAGTAAGGTTAATTTACTTTTGAGCAAATGTGGGTGTCCTTATTGCTTATTACTTTCTCATTTGGGAGTAAAGGCTGACATACGACAGCATGCACCTGTCAATATTTATTTTAGTTTGTTGGAAAAAAGGAAAAAATACCATTTTTATCCTCTTGCTAATCCAGTAAAGATATTTTCATCAATTGCTAACATAATATTGATAATTAACGGGTTTTTTTGGGATGTTTTTCTTTTATAAAACAAACTACTGACCCTTTTGCTATTTACACAGTATTTTGCTCCTAAATCACACATAAATGCAAGTTTGTCAGTCTGATTTTAGCGTGACATTCGTACAAGTTGAAAACACAAGTCAAACTGACAGTTAAGTCAAAATCAAAAGAGAGACTTCTTGACAGGCGGCTTTTGCTACGTTTTTGATCAAACGCCAGTGAAGACATGCCGTATATGTCAGATTTGCAGTAAGTCATTTTGGATAATTTCTGCCAATTGTATAAATGTAAATGGAATCCCCCGTTCTCCTCGCATGTGTTCTTCGTCTCCAATGTGTTTACATATGACGTTTTGAAGCGTTTGTGAGTGACAGTGGAGGGTTGTATTTAAAAAGAGCAAGTTATTGACTGATTATTGATGTGTTATTGTGCCGATGAACTGACCTCATGAGTGAAAGAGTAATTCTAAACAGAAAGAACAAAGAGTTTTTAAAAGAAAAGATTAATTCTTCTCGGACTGAGTGAAGATTGATTTGACTTAAAGTTAGGGTAGGCAATTTTCAGAGAGGTTAGCAATAGCATGCTAACTTTGAAAGTATAAGATCCTACCGTCCCTTCATAGGATGTCCAAAATCACACCTCCAAAACACGTGAAAATACCTACAGTGACAGGCAGGTAGGACATCGTATTATTGCAATCGGATCAAATGCAATGATTGGACAAACATTTTATGGTCCTAAGCCTTTCACAGATGATATATACATATACAGTGCTGGTCAGAATTATTTTCCTCCTTGGTAAATATGATCAAAGATGGCTGTAAAAAATAAATCTGCATTGTTAATCGTTTTGATATTTTATCCAAAAAAATTGCAAAAATCTAACCTTTCATTGAAGTAAAAGAATTGAAAGTGGGGGGAAAATCACAGTATGAAATAAATGTTTTTCTCCAAAACACATTTGGAACAATTATTTGCCCCCTTTTATTAAATACTTTTTGCAACCTCCTTTTTCCAAGATAACAGCTCTGAGTTTTCTCCTATAAAGCCTGATGAGTTTGGAGAACACCTGACAAGAGATCAGAGACCATTCCTCCATACAGAATCTCTCCAGATCCTTCAGATTCCCAGATCCATTTTGGCGCTGCTTCTCTTCAGTTCAGCACACTCATTTTCTATAGGGTTCAGGTCTGGGACTGGGATGGCCATTACTGCTGGAACTTCAAATGGGACGGGTTCTATGGACAGATGAAACAAAAAAAATTAGCTTTTTTGGCAGCAAACAATTAAAGGGATAGATCACCCAAAAATGAAAATTCTGTCAGTATTTACTCACCCTCATGTTGTTCCAACCCCGTGAGACCTTCGTTCATCTTCGGAACACGAATTAAGATATTTTTGATGAAATCTGAGAGCTGGATCACTCCTTCATACTCCTCCATAGGCTTCTTCAGGGATTGAATTTGCCGGCCTCAAAGTTATTAAAGACATCGTTAAAATAGTCCAAGTGACTACAGTGGCTCAATCTTAAGTTTATCAAGCGACGAGAATACTTTTCTTGTGCGCAAAAACAAACAAAAATAACGACTTTATTTCAACTATTCATTTCCTTCTCTGTGGGCCTCTAGTCAGTTAACTTAGTGTAATAGCGTAGAGCTACGTCACACGTAGGCTCACTATTGGCCGACGCTGGTCATGTGGGTGATGCGTGTGACGTACAACAACAGAAGCTTACGCTATTACACTAGTGAACTGACTCGAGGCCCACAGAGAATAGTTTAAATAAAGTCGTTATTTTAGTTTTGTTTGCGCACAAAAAGTATTCTCGTTGTTTGAGAAACTTAAGATTGAGCCACTGTAGTCACTTGGACTATTTTAACGATGTCTTTCATAACTTTTCGGGGCTGGCAAGTTTCAATCCCTTAGAAGCCTATGGAGGAGTGATCCAGCTCTCAGATTTAATCAAAAATATCTTAATTTGTGTTCCGAAGATGAACGAAGGTCTTACGGGGTTGGAACAACATGAGGGTGAGTAAATACTGACAGATTTTTCATTTTTGGGTGAACTATCCCTTTACAATGGGCTTGGTGCACACAGGGATAAAAAAGTGTGTAAAATGAAGTACTCTGCTGTATCTTTAACGCTGTGGGCCTAATTTTCTGCCAGAGGTCCTGGACATCTTGTTCAGATACATGGCATTATGGATTCAATAAAATAACAATAGATAAAAAAAAATCAAAATCTGACAACCTCTGCTAGAAATCTTATAACCTGATAAGACAGTGATAAAAAAACACCCCATTAAAATCAAAACAAAACTGGGTCACTTAGCACAAAACCAAGCATCTGAAATGGCCATCCCATTTTTATTTTTTTGCATTTAAAAAAAAAAAAATCAAAAGGATAAACAATGCAGAATTATTTTTTACAGCCATCTTTGATCATATTTACCAATAATTCTGAACAGCACTGTAAATACATTTAGACCACTTAACTTAATGATTTCTATCAGAATGTGCAGAGACTTTCAAGTAGCATAACAAAAAATGTTTCTGGATCATATCGCCTACCCTGCATTCAAGTTGAAGAATTGTTTGAAATGTTCAAATTCTGTGTTTGTCATTTAATGCACATGAGGGTTAATAAATGTTGACAGAATTTTAATTTTTGGATGAACTTTCCCTTTACTGGAAATGATGGAGAAAAGGGAGCAAATGTCGTGAGGCGGATTTGAACTTGCAACACCCATTTGAGCAGCATGGCTCAACGTGTTAGAGCATTAGCTCATTTTCACAAGTGGTTTCAGAACCCCGCTTCACACTGGAAATGTAATTCATTTCATAGTTGGTAGCAATTTTTGGCTGTTACTGTTGACTTGTTTGTGCGAGCGTGTGTAATCATGTCCATTCACAGATACACCACGTCCTATGTGCGCCATTGCACGCCTTCCTTAGCACAGTTTGTGTCAGTCTGATGAATCACAAACCTGACATTTCTTGCGTAGTATTAATAACGCTATTACTATTCATGAAAGTTCTTGCACATGGTGGATTTTTCCTAGCAATGTTCAAAGACATTTACATTTCGCAAGCAATTTTAGATATGGAGTTCCTGAATAAACATGCATGATTACGTTCAGAGAGGCTGTAATCAGCTGCCACATTGAAAAGATTCATTCAGTGTGTTAAGTGTAGAGTTATTTTTTACTTCCACTTCTGAATTCAGCAGACACGCGTACAGATAAAATACAGCGCCGGTCACCCGTCTTTCACCCCTTCTGGACTCTCCGCTGACAGTTGTTTAGCATTCTGCAGAATATGAATGCATTAGCATTTATGTGCGTGTGTGTGCGCAAACGAGAGAGATGGAGTATTGTCTGTGTGAGTGTGGAGTGAGGAAACGAGAGCTAAAATCTCTCCTCCATCTGTTCTATCATATGGACAAGGGAAATAGAGAAGATGGGCTGGCTTTCAGATTTCTCAGAGCAAGCATTAAAACCTCATTTGAGCTTTTGACATGTTCCCTTAGACGCTTGAAGCTCCCCTCAATCTCATTTTCTATTGCTGAGTACAGCTTTTCTCTTAAGAGCAGCGGGATGTATCCCTCTGTTCTCTCACCGTTGGCTCCGTTTTTAATGTCAAAGAAAATTCTCCCTGGCTCTTTTAATTGTCTAATTCCGTTTTTGAAGCGTGGCAGAAGTTTCACTCGACTCTGTAAGAATGAAATGGCCTATCAGCATCATGTTTAATCATTAGAAATGTATGTCACAGAAATGGAAATGTCACGTGTGATAATGTTTCCCCTTCTTCATGTTGGGGCAAACATGACTTGAACTGACATTTAGCAGACGTTCAACACGGTTTCTAGCACTAGCCATAAGAATATGAACTGGGTCATTCTTTGAGACAGGTGATTTTTGTAGTTTGATAAGGTTTTGGTATAATTTTAAACATTCAACGAAACAAGTTATATTCGTAAGTGTTAATGTACCACCAAAATGTTGTTCATATTCCTTTTTATAGTTTATCCTTTTCATATCCAATTTTTGCTAGTTTATTATGCTCAAGGTTATGAAACTAAAAAGCATTTTTGAAAAATTTAGTGCTGATGTTTACAAATATTGTAAAGATTGTGACCTGTACTCCCAAAAATAATAAAACGTAAGATGGACTTAATTTAGTAAAAAGAGTAAGTTGTGTGCACATCCCACCTTCTGGCAGGTGCAGGACAGAAAGAACTAATATAGTAAAAGAAAATGTAATGTCCGCAACACTGCTTTATGCTCCCATATTTAATAAAAAAAGCAACGTTTCGACCCCACTGGGTCTTCTTCAGGCCTGGACTTCATTTAGTGCCATTTACTTTCTGAAAGGACAATAATGCCATTATGACAGGTTATATATTTGTTTAAACATTTGTTTTTCTTTTTGCAATAGTTTGTTACTTTTAAAAGGGCAGAAATATCAGGCAATGGCTGATTAAAAAAGGTGTATTTGAACCTTGGTCGCATCAAAACCTAACGCCGCCAGCCTTTCTCTAAACCACTGCTCCTTTCAGCTGGATTTCTTTTGTAATTTTGCCTGGCTCAATTAGATAATGGTGGGCGGAGTTAGTGTAAATGGCAGCTGCCACTTGGTGTAAGTAGACACTCTGGAAATATTATGGGAACAAGGTGATGCATAACTTATTAATAATAATACATGCCCGACTAAAATTATAAATGGAGGTGTGTGTGTGTGTGTATATATATATATATATATATATATATATATATATATATATATATATATATATATATATATATATAGCAAAGGAAAAGTTGGAAAAACATACAAAGACAAAACATATCGAGTAATCGCGGTTAATAGCATCAAACATAAGTTTGTGTTTAGATAATATGTGTGTGTGTGTGTGTGTATATTATTACATTTATATATATCATCTGTGTGTGCGCATGTATATATATATATATGAGTTGTGTATAAATGTGTGTATACAATACAGACATATACAATATACATCAATTTAATAATATATATATATATACTAGCACACTTACATTGAACAAAATTATAAACGCAGCACTTTTGTTTTTGCCCCCATTTTTCATGTGCTGAACTCAAGATCTAAGACATTTTCTATGTACACAAGGCCTATTTCTCTCAAATATTGTTCACAAATCTGTCAAAATCTGTGTTAGTGAGCACTTCTCCTTTGCCGAGATAATCCATTCACCTCACAGGTGTGGCATATCAAGATGCTGATTGATTAGACAGCATGATTATTGCAGAGGTGTGCCTTAGGCTGGCCACAATAAAAGGCCACTCTAAAATGTGCAGTTTTATCACACAGCACAATGCCACAGGTGTCGCAAGTTTTGAGGGAGCGTGCAATTGGCATACTGACTGCAGGAATGTTCACCAGAGCTGTTGCCTGTGAATTGAATGTTCATTTCTCTACCATAAGCCGTCTCCAAAGGAGTTTCAGAAAATTTGGCAATACATCCAACCGGCCTCACAACCGCAGACCACGTGTAACCACACCAGCCCAGGACCTCCACATCCAGCATCTTCACCTCCAAGATCGTATGAGACCAGCCACCCGGACAGCTGCTGCAATAATTGGTATAATCAATACCGATTAATCAATACATTTGGTTTGCATAACCAAACAATTTCTGCACAAACTGTCAGAAACCGTCTCAGGGAAGCTCATCTGCATGCTCGTCATCCTCATCAGGGTCTCGACCTGACTGCAGTTCGTCGTCGTCACTGACTTGAGTGGGCAAATGCTCACATTCGATGGCGTCTGTCACTTTGGAGAGGTGTTCTCTTCACGGATGAATCCCGGTTTTCACTGTACAGGGCAGACGGCAGACAGGGTGTATGGCATCGTGTGGGTGAGCGGTTTGCTGATGTCAACGTTGTAGGTCGAGTGGCCCATGGTGGCGGTGGGGTTATGGTTTGGGCAGGCGTATGTTATGGACAACGAACACAGGTGCATTTTATTGATGGCATTTTGAATGCACAGAGATACCATGACGAGATCCTGAGGCCCATTGTTATGCCATTCATCCACGACCATCACCTCATGTTGCAGCATGATAATGCACGGCCCCATGTTGCAAGGATCTGTACACAATTCCTGGAAGCTGAAAACCTGCCAGTTCTTGCATGGCCAGCAAACTCACCGGAAATGTCACCCATTGAGCATGTTTAGAATGCTCTGGACTGGATCGGCGTATACGACAGCGTGTTCCAGGTCCTGCCAATATCCAGCAACTTCGCACAGCCATTGAAGAGGAGTGGACCAACATTCCACAGGCCACAATCAACAACCTGATCAACTCTATGGGAAGGAGATGTGTTGCACTGCGTGAGGCAAATGGTGGTGACACCAGATACTGAATGGTTTTCGGACCCCCCCGGACCCCCCAATACAGTAAAACTGCACATTTTAGAGTGGCCTTTTATTGTGGCCAGCCTAAGGCACACCTGTGCAATAATCATGCTGTCTAATCAGCATCTTGATATGCCACACCTGTGAGGTGAATGGATTATCTCAGCAAAGGAGAAGTGCTCACTAACACAGATTTTGACAGATTTGTGAACAATATTTGAGAGAAATAGGCCTTTTGTGTACATAGAAAAAGTATTAGATCTTTGAGTTCAGCTCATGAAAAATGGGGGCAAAAACAAAAGTGTTGCGTTTATAATTTTGTTCAGTGTATTATGTAAACAAAAACTTTTGTTTGATGCGATTAATCGATTTGACATCACTAATATGTATGTACAAATTGCACATGTTTTCTAGGGTGTCTCAACTAGATGCTACAAAGTTATATAAGACATTTTATCCAAGTCCTTGTTAATAAAAACGGAGAATGTGGCATTATTCTCTCTGACCCTCAGAGGTTTTCCACATTTCATGCTCCGTGTTTTTGTTCTTCTGTACTGGATGTCTGTATTTTTGTCCCTTTCTGTTCTCCGAGGGCTTGAAGCAATGTTTACTGGCATAGATTTCCTCTCAATAGTCCATTTAATTTTTCCATTCCGTTCTCCATGCTGACACGATGTTCAGCCTTGTAATTTGTCCTTTTTTGTCGAAACCCCTATTAAACCGGGTAACCATGTTGTCATGAAGGAATAAATGAGAAGACTCTCTCAACCAATTATATTACACACATTTTGTTGACCTTGTTCTTCATTGGGGTGCTGCTTTAATTGTTGCGGTCACTGTTATAGCTTTTTATGTGTTGTTTGGTTAGACGTCCGGCTGGGAAATTAAATGGCATTAACATGACAGAAACATCTCCCCTGTTTTAACGTCTTTTTTTGTTTTATGGTAGCTGTTGCCATGGAGACAGCTGCTCTACCCACGATGCCTGAAGCACAGGTTGGGGATCACAGCCTTGATGTGGTTTCAGACCCACAGTCAACACTCACTGTCATAAACCCTGTTTGTGTGTGTTTGAGGCAAGCTGAGGTTGATTGTGAACATAAAGCATTTTCGCTGCTAATCATCAGTAAAAGACTAGGGTATTTACATAACGCTGTTTAACTTCAGTGATTGCGTCGTCGTTCTTCTGTCTTCTCCGCTTGTCAGAATCTCTGTTTCTCACCGTCACTACTGTCTCTGTCTTGTTCATGCTAGGATGTAACTGAATCTACAAAAAATGTTAATGTTTAAAGGAACACAAATGTCATTTACTCACCATCATGTCCTTCATATTATTGACTTTCTTGTGTGAAGAACAAAATGTTTGGTACAAGAAGCCTTAAAGACTCCATGTAGTCAATAATCGTATCCCTTAAAACTTATCTTTGATCACCAAAATTACATATTTAAAAGATTTTTTGCCGTGAGAATTTATTCATGCCTTAAAATAGCATGAATGTACTCTACACCCTTGCTTCAATTAGTATATGTGGACCCATGAATATGCAAATGAGCCTCCACTCACTCATACTGGCTCGTCTACAAGTCAGTCGATGTATCAGAATGGTGATGTGTTTTATGTACCGCTCTTTGCAACGTCGGACACATAACGGTAATTAATATGATTAGCCTTTGGCTTGACTACGTTATCAAACAGCTAATAATGTGTTTCTAATGTTACACAAATCATGTTCCCGTTTGCCATCTCAGAGTCAGACAGCTGCCATCTAACAATCAGCTTCCTAACAAGCTTTGAACAACTCAGAACATCAGTGGAGAAAGGCATATAGTTCATCATAACGTTGTAATATGCATCATATAGGCCTACATAATTCACCCTCTATATTGCTAAATGTACACGATTTCTTATATCAACAAAAAGATATACAAGTTTAACCTTGCTTCTCTCCAGACTCCCCTGCTAGTTCGCTGTTAATGATATGCTAAAGCCCGCCCCCTCGTGACGTGATTGGTTACTAGGTAGTTTGTGACGTAAGAAACACCAGGGATTTCAAACCGCGCTTTTGAGACTGTCAAAATGCTTTGAGATGGACAAAATCCTCAGCAATGGTGTTGACTTATGAATTTGCACGTGGTTTGGCTTAAAGTACATTAAAAACACCACATAGAGATCTAAACAATTTACAACTAACAAATTTAATTTTCACCACAGGGGGACTTTAAAGAAAAATTTACATACAATTGATTATTACAGCCCCATATTATTTTCTTTCTTCCATAAAACACAAGAGATTTTTAAGCTGTCAGAGCATGTTTTGAATACGAGGAAAATAGATTTGATACTATGATTTGATAAGTGATTTAGACTGTGAACCTGCAAAAACTGTGAAAGCACTGTTAAAGTAGTTTATGTGACTCATATGACCCATATTCCAAGTCTTATGAAGTCATGTTTTTGAGTGAGAAACAGACTGAAAATTCATTATTCACTGACAATCATCTTCTTCACACCTCTAAAAAAATGTTTTCACTGGGTTTGATATAAATCCGAAACAACACTGTTTTTCTCATTCACGTGACCAACTGTGAATTAATTAACGCAGAGTTTGATTTCTACACCAGAGGAAACATTATCAGTAAACAAGGACACATTTTTCAGACTGTTCCTCACAAGCCTATCAAATTACTTCAGAAGACTTCAATATAGCCGCACAAGTAGTAAGCGCTGCTGTTATGAAATTTTAATGCTGCTTTTTTTGTCATTTTTAGAGCTTGGCAGCATAAAATCACAATCCACTTTCCTTGTCTTAGAGAAACATTCTGCCTAAGATATCTAGATTTGTGTTTCATGACAAAAATAATATGGGGTTAGAATGACATTTGATGGTTTAATGGTTGTACACAAAAAAAAAATGAAGAAAAAAAAGTAACTGTGTTCAACATTACTTGGGGGGGGGGGGGATGTTTAATCAAAAATTCAGTAAAAACTGTAATATTGTGAAATCACAAAAAATGTCAAAACAACCGTTTTCTGTTTTCTTACATTGCTTTGATGGCTGCTGAAATTCAGCTTTGTCATTACTCCAGTTGTCAGTGTCACATGATCCTTCAGAAATCATTCTAATATGCTGATTTGGTTTATCTGCTGTTTCTAAACCCATATTATTTTTCCACTAATTTGAATTTTAATTGGGAAGTTTCCCTCTGAGTGTTGGTCACAGCTCTGTTCGAGCCCTCTCTCTGTTTCTCTCTCTCTCTCTTCTTTCAGTCATAATTCCATATTTTGACTCTTACATGAGAACCAACCCAAAAAGTCCCTCCATCTTTGAACTCTCCTGTCTTTTGTCATAGCCTGTCGGCAGACCCGATTTATGCTATGGATGTTGTGAAGTAATTAGAAATTGTATCAAGCTGTGAAACTCATAATTACACATCTCTCTCCCTCCTTCTTTCTCACCCTCTTTAGTCCTCTCGGTGGAATGCCATCTGTCCTTTCTCTCTTGCTCTCCTTCCTTTCCTCTTCTCATTTTACCCATTTAATTACCTGTCTGTACCTTCTTCTCGTGGGCACTGTGCAGTGTCTTGTTTATTTTCATCTCTTTCATTGCGGCGGTCTAATAGTTTTAATCTGCTCGCCGTATTTCAGTGTCGGAGTGTGAGAAAGTGCTGAGAATGATAAATGTTCTCAAGTCTGAGTGTACATGTCTTCTCGCGGCCTCACAGGGCTTGCAAGATTTTCGAGCGGGTGCAAGTATGAATATCAGCCAGGAATTTGAAGGGTTTGTTGTTTGATCTCAGTCTGTGTTGGCAGCCAGTTATCAAGGATGCTTTACTCTCCAAATACACTATGTGTGTGTGTGTGTGAGAGAGAGCGAGGCAGTGTGTATCCATATTTGGCAGCTGAGACTGGCCTAAGGAGGAATTGGATTGCATTCCTGCGAAATTTGGGGACAGGATTATGGAACCTCCTATTGGGCTTTATGTGGTGTGTGTCAAGATGTGGCCTAGTAAGAGGCAACCTGCTGTCTCGGTGCCTTTCTAATAATCCGCCCTCACCACAATGTACCATAATTTACACTAAAATATACCACAGTTATTATTATTGCTGCAATAAAACTGGTAACATGGTATTAAACACAATTGTCATAAAATAAATAAAAATAAAAATGGATACATTTTTACACAAGATCCCATAATGATTAACCAAGATTTTACAGTAGTAGTAATATTTTTAGTTGTTCTTAACATGAATAGCATACATTTGATGTCCCATTATTTTAAAGACCCAAATACAGTTTCCTTTGGAGAGAGAATTAGATGTATTAGATAAACAATTATCTTACAAAAATTAATATGGAAGTAGTTTGTTGTAAATATGTTAAATGCATCTGTCAAGCTCAACTGTTCAACCTTGTTATTAAAGGGGTCATCGGATGCCCATTTTCCACAAGTTGGTATGATTCTTTAGGGTGTTCATGTAAAGTTTGTAATATACTTTTGTTAAAATTTCTCAATGGTTCTGTAAAACAACACCCTTTTTACCTCCTCAAAAACAGCTCTGTTCACAGTGACCTGTTTCGGTGCATGTCTCTTTAAATGATAATGAGCAACTGCTCACCCCACCCCTCTCTTCCATGGGGTGTGTCAAATGGCTGATGGCAGAAATATGCTAATACGGGACAGTCCGTCAGTGGTCGTGGGCGGAGCATGAGCATTATGACATCATAGTGCTCAGAAAATCCAAATGGCTTGTTTTTTTTTGTTTGTTTTTTTTTCTTTAATTGGGAGCTCTAACAGGGTTTCCGCGGGGTCTTAAAAAGTCTTAAAAAGTCTAAAATTCTGGACTTTAAATTTAAGGCCTTAAAAAGTCTTAAAAACGGCCAGATTTTCATCCTAGGTCTTAAATTTCATTTAGTCAGGTCTAAAAAAGTGTTTACCCTCGTTCATTTCCAGAAACACTGGCCGCATATAGTTAATACAAAGTAGCAAAAAAGTATCGAGTTGTAGCCTACAAAGCGGAGCTCTAGAGCAGGGGTCTCCAACACGTCGCTCGCGTGCTCCAGTAGCTCGTGGCTTGATATGAGCTAGCTCGCCAGAGGCCGTTCACATATCGCGTCTGTAGGCGCGCGGCAAGCACGCTCATAATTGAAGTGACGTGTTAATTTTTTTACCAGGCGCAACGAGATGGAAAAAATCTAAACTTTTCAGAATGCCGCAAATGCACGCACCGCAGGTCATGTGACAGGAACCAACCAATCACCCCTTTCCATAACAACATTGAAAGCTCCGTCAACATGAAGGATGGGGGGTTCACCCAAACACTACTAATAAATATAAGCTAATGTGTAAATGTCAGTAATTTATCTTTTTGACTCATTCTTTTTATAAAAAAATATTTAAAGGCTGAAATATGAGGTTTATCTTTGTGTAAAACCTTTTTTGTCAAAACTTTATTTGAACTTGTACATGTTAGTAGATGACATGTTGCAAGACACACTTTTAAAATCTAGACATCATTTTTAATGGTATTTTAATGTTTATGTAAACAAAAAGTGCATATTGATGCTAATCAATTTATTTGCTGTTTTTCGACATAAAACTAGTTGAATTGACATTCTGTAGTATTAGTACTTTTTGAACAGGATTCTGTGATAACCTTGATAATTTTGGTCACTTTAATCATCTCATCATTTCCTCTCTAGTTATGATCAACTAAAATCAACAATTGTGTTTTTACAGTATAATATGCAAAAAGTACAATTTTATATTAAAAAAATATCTACCTCTCCTTCTCTCTCACACACACATAGATAGATAGATAGATACTCTAATGATCCCGAGGTAACTATCTATCTAACTTGGATAATGCGTCGTGTAGGTCTTAAATTTCAATCTTAATGGTCTTAAAATGTCTTAAAAAGGTCTTAAATTTGACTTACTGAAACCTGCAGAAACCCTGTCTAAGAACAATGACCTGAGGGCTGCTGGGGGACTTTTGCAAGCGAGTAATATTTTAACTTTGCAAGAGGTCTAGCTCAACATGAGCAAGACAGTATCATATTAACCTATGGTCAATATGAAGCCATTTAGTGAGGAAATAAAAAGCAAAAGCATTTGTTTAAATTAATAGGGTACATGTATTAAAGGGCACTAATCCATTTTTTGTGAGAACTCTTAGTGATGGAAGATGAACTCTTATAGCCTATATGAAAAAAGTAGCTACTTTTAAAACACATCACACGTCTGCAGTGTTGGGCAGTAGCGTCGCTACAAGTAGTGATGCTACTAGTTTAACTACATTTCTCAGTAGCGTGGTGGCAGCGTCGCTGTTTTCTGAATCAAATAGCTTTTCAGTATCGAAGCTCTTTTTTTTGATCAAGTAGTGCGGTAGCGTCCACACAAGCAACATTTCCCCAAGCATTTCTAAAGCTCAAGCTCAAATTGGAAATACAACTGCTAAGTATCACTGATGCTGGATCAGTTAGTGACGGTGACTTCTTCTTCTTGTTTTACGGTGGTTGGCAACCACAGGGCCATTTGATTTCATTACCGCAATACAGAAAACATGGACTGAATCGCAGTATCCATGCATAAAAACGAAATTTACTGTATAACGCGGAATTTCACGGAATTTGTCAGACCTTGGATGAAAAGAAGGCAAGTAAACTTAAATCACGATATAGACTAGTGTCTGTGAATATTAAACCGCTTAAAGACCATTTAAAAAGGAATCATGCATGTTCTGCGTGTCTCTGTTAATGAATGGCTCAGACGCGCGGATTAATTTACCACACACTGAAGCACCCATGACGCTTGCGATGTTTTCAGTAATGGATCGATGAACTTCATCTACACAGCCGCTCTGAGAGTCACTTTAGCAGCATTTTAGCTTGTTTTGAGAAACTATCGTCATATCAACAAAAAAAAGAGACTCAAAAGTCTAGCTACATGGCAACCTCTCAAAATAAAAGGTTGGTTTAACCTTTGAAGAAAGTTTTGCTTAAATCATTAGGCCTAGATTTTAAATAATTGGTCATTACAATTTAAACCATAAAAAAAAAATGATTTCATAGTGCCCTTAAAATGTAATTTATTTAAAAATGTTAATAAATTATTGTTAAATTGTATACGTTTCATGATTTCAATTAATTACACGTTTTTGATTACTAAAATTTTATTTATCCATTAAAATGGGAGTCCAGAAAAATGAAAACAAAATAAAACTGAATTTGGAATGTGGGAAAAAATAAAACGGATTTCATAGGGCCCTATAAACCAGCTTTTTGGTGCATTACCACCACCTTCTGCTCCGTATGGTGTGACATCACGTACCAATATCAATCCTTGGGCTGACACGTGAGAAATGTGAAAAAGATGGAAAAAGATGCACACACTCTTGACACCTGGTTTTGTTATAGTTTTATATAGTTATATAGTTTTATATAGTTATGTTTTTTTTTTTTTTTGCCAAATTGGTTTGGAACAGTTGTTGAATAAATAATTGAACTGACAAATTATGCCTGCCTATATGTTTGATTGCAATTTTATTGATCACTGAGATAGCATTGACTTGGAATTAAGTTGGTTCAACATAAAAATTTAATTTGAAAAAGTAGCTTAGATGTAGTAAACTACTTTTGCCATATTGCTGTAGCTTAGCTTGCTACATTTCCCAGGGTGGTAGCTTGTAGTGAAGCTACATTTAATGTAGAGTAACTGCTAGCTTAGCTCACTACATTTTCTAAGTAGCTTGCCCAACACTGCACGCCTGTATCCTCCTTGCATCACGCCTGTATCCTCCTTGCATCACGCCTGTATCCTCCTTGCATCACGCCTGTATCGACAACCAAATATTTATCTTTAATGGGAATGAACATTTTCTTTTTTTTGTTGTAAACTGTATTCAGTTATGTTACCTGAGTTTGGTAACAAGGTTGCAACAAATGCCACCCTCATATAAAATAAATGAGACAAAATCATATGGGCATGTACAGGTCCTTCTCAAAAAATTAGCATATTGTGATAAAGTTCATTATTTTCCATAATGTAATGATATAAATTAAACTTTCATATATTTTAGATTCATTGCACACCAACTGAAATATTTCAGGTCTTTTATTGTTTTAATACTGATGATTTTGGCATACAGCTCATGAAAACCCAAAATTCCTGTCTCAAAAAATTAGCATATCATGAAAAGGTTCTCTAAACGAGCTATTAACCTAATCATCTGAATCAACTAATTAACTCTAAACACCTGCAAAAGATTCCTGAGGCTTTTAAAAACTCCCAGCCTGTTTCATTACTCAAAACCGCAATCATGGGTAAGACTGCCGACCTGACTGCTGTCCAGAAGGCCATCATTGACACCCTCAAGCAAGAGGGTAAGACACAAAAAAAATTCTGAACAAATAGGCTGTTCCCAGAGTGCTGTATCAAGGCACCTCAGTGGGAAGTCTGTGTGAAGGAAAAAGTGTGGCAAAAAACGCTGCACAACGAGAAGAGGTGACCGGACCCTGAGGAAGATTGTGGAGAAGGACTGATTCCAGACCTTGGGGGACCTGCGGAAGCAGGGGACTGAGTCTGGAGTAGAAACATCCAGAGCCACCGTGCACAGGCGTGTGCAGGAAATGGGCTACAGGTGCCGCATTCCCCAGGTCAAGCCACTTTTGAACCAGAAACAGCGGCAGAAGCACCTGACCTGGGCTACAGAGAAGTAGCACTGGAGTACCCACAGTCAGTGATGGTCTGGGGTGCCATGTCAGCTGCTGGTGTTGGTCCACTGTGTTTTATCAAGGGCAGGGTCAATGCAGCTAGCTATCAGGAGATTTTGGAGAACTTCATGCTTCCATCTGCTGAAAAGCTTTATGGAGATGAAGATTTCATTTTTCAGCACGACCTGGCACCTGCTCACAGTGCCAAAACCACTGGTAAATGGTTTACTGACCATGGTATTACTGTGCTCAATTGGCCTGCCAACTCTCCTGACCTGAACCCCATAGAGAATCTGTGGGATATTGTGAAGACAAAGTTGAGAGACGCAAGACCCAACACTCTGGATGAGCTTAAGGCCGAAATCGAAGCATCCTGGGCTTCCATAACACCTCAGCAGTGCCACAGGCTGATTGCCTCCATGCCACGCCGCATTGAAGCAGTCATTTCTGCAAAAGGATTCCCGACCAAGTATTGACTATTGAGTGCATAACTGAACATAATTATTAGAAGGTTGACTTTTTTTTTTGTATTAAAAACACTCCTTTTATTGGTCGGATGAAATATGCTAATTTTTTGAGACAGGAATTTTGGGTTTTCATGAGCTGTATGCCAAAATCATCAGTATTAAAACAATAAAAGACCTGAAATATTTCAGTTGGTGTGCAATGAATCTAAAATATATGAAAGTTTAATTTTTATCATTACATTATGGAAAATAATGAACTTTATCACAATATGCTAATTTTTTGAGAAGGACCTGTGTAATATTTAGTTTGACCTTCTGAGGCAGACACAACATTTTCTGATGAAGTATATCTTTCTTAACACTTTTTTTTTTAATAACAGGGTTTTTAAGTGTTATGTAGGCGTACAAGGGTTTTTCCTGCATTCAAAACAATTTGGCGGCCACCAAAATTAATCGGTGTCCCGGAAAAGATTTATTTGCTCATTTAATGTGACGATACCTGCCATTCTGCAGTACCGGTACCCGCTGATAGCTGGCTACTTCAAAATGCTCCCATGAGTGTTTGTGTAAGTGCTCTGTGAAGAGTGTCAAAAGTTTTTAAAGCATAAATCTTTGTAGCAAATCACAAAAATATCTGTTGAGCTTGTAAACGCAATGGCCAATCAGATGTGTTCAATCCACTCAACTCCAGTCAAAATGGCTGAGTGTTTGTTCATCGTGAGATCTGCACGCTTGTGAATCCTTTAATTATAACCAACAAAGTATAAACACAATATCAATAAGAGATTTACTGCACAGCGTAGACAGCTTATTGATTAAAATGGGAGTTTTCGCAGGAGCGCAGCTTTGTGTACCTGTCCTGACAGTGATCATTTTTCCTTACAGTGAATTATATTAATGAATGAATAGGATAAGTTAATATAACAAACTGTTTCTTTGCATTTATTTTGGATTTATTGTCACTACTTTGACAAGTATTTATACTTTATGAGTTTTTTATTTAGGATTTATGACTTTTTGTTTGGACATTCAATTTTTCATAGCTTAATCCATTTCCTCTCTTTCCTCAGGTCGGTTATGAGAACGCAGGCACAGTGGAGTTCCTGGTGGATAAACATGGTAAACATTACTTCATCGAGGTCAACTCCCGTCTGCAGGTGGAGCACACAGTTACTGAGGAGATCACAGAGTAAGTGTCTCTGTTTGCGCATCATTAAGATATCTCTCTCACACACACACACACACACACACACACACACACACACACACACACACATACAATATATTAGGACTGTCAAAATTAAAAATATTAAAAAATAATTTTCCACGTCATCCTTTGGCTAGCGCTCTTATTCATGCAAATGCTTTTAAACCAATGAAGTGCGTCAGACACAAAAGAGAACACGCATTTTACTAGCACGTCTATGAATCTCTTGTCTGTATAACACGCATGCGACTCGTACGCACAGAAAGCCGCTTCAGACAGCACTTGAACGGACAAAAAGACACATTTTTTTTTTTTTAGTATCTTTGCAAACCCAGTATTAAATGAGTTAAATTAAGTAATGAACAAAGAGTTGTGAGACAGTGACTACGTTTACATGCAGCCAATTTTCGGGTTATGGTCGGGTTAAGGTCACTATTCGGGTTTCTGAAACATTAGGAATAACCCGTTTACATGCGTGAGCAGAGAGAGTTACTCCTGTATACATGGAATTGCAATATCCCGATGTAAACGGCGACGCACGGTTAGCGTCTGGACCATAGACTGTAAAAAAATATGGACGTAGTGTCCATGACGTCACCCGTAGGTTTCTGAAGAGCGTTTTTGAAGCCTAAAGTGGGCGGAGTCGCTCGTCGCCATCTTGGAAGTGCGTCACAGTGCGTCACTCCCGGATAAACGAAAATGGGCAAAAGGCGGGACGTGGGTGGAGTTGAGGTGCCTGGATGCTGAAACTACGCCCGCCTAGCTCGACGTGATCGAGTTTGCTCAGGCTAAGCTAATGTGCTACTGGCCTCGCGCTAAAGTGACAGCTGACTTGAAGAAGTAGACCTAAAGCCAATAGTTAAAGTTCATGTTTTTGCCCTTTGAAATACTATTATAGTTAAAAGACATAACTAACCGTGAGACTATGTGTATTGTGATGCATTATTATTCTCATGCAGTAACTTACAATATTTGCTCTGAGCGTGTGTGTGACAGTGATTCATGACATGTGATTCATACATGTCAGTCAGCGCGGCATCGCACGTCAAGTTCGTAGAGAGATTTATTCAGTCCATTTTCAATTCTGATAGATATTACCTAAGAAGTTCAAGTAATGCATTGGAAATCCGCGCTCATTCAAGGGACGAAGAGAAAGCACTGACACCTGCAGGATTTAATCTGACGGTACTTTTTATTAAACACTAAAAAGTTAAATAAGCATATTATAGTCTATCTGCTCCGTGAGATCAACGGTATAGCAGAACGAGTGTGGCCTCTAACGTTAGATCTTAGACGTTTTTAAATCTGAACTCCAAAAAGCAACGATATTGTGAGACATCCATGAGTGCATGTTCACAGAGGAAAACAACTGAAGAACAGCGCTGGTTGTTCTCTCGACACTCGACAACGACGGAATCCAACGGTGTGGGCGAAGGTATAAGGGCGGCGTGTAATAAACTGTATGAAATAATCCCGAAAAAAGTACAAACACGGTAGAGATGGCAAGTTCAGCAGCTTGAATCAGCTGAGGTGACATGATGGATAACAGAGAGCAGACAAACGGCGTGTAACAGCAGCGGCAATCCACCTGTCACTCAAGTGGCCACACCCTTGATTATGCAGCATTTTAAGGCTTAATATAATTTAAAAGGATGAGTTCTAAAAAAAATTCACCCCCCTCACAGTTGTCATGAAGGGCAAAATTAGCTGTATAGACCAAAACAACTTAAGGCACCAGGCTGTAAACATATTTTTTTCGGCTGTAAAGTTGGGCATTTTAACATGGGAGAGATACAGATTTGGCTCACTTTTGCAGTCAGCCTCAAGCGGCCAGTCGATGAATTGCAGTTTAATTCACTTCCGTGTTGGTTTCAAGAGGGAGACAGGGAGGTTGCCGCTTGGTCTGGACGTACGGACAACCTTAAGACGCAATATGCGTCATTTCCGATTCTTCTTCCTGTATCCAAAGACAACAGCAGCAGCACGCGGATAATGAATAGTTCGGGGCAGATAGCGATCGCCCTTGTTTGCGCTTTGGTGCTGGTACTGACCTCGCTCTAAAAGTCTCGCCATGTTTACTTCCGGTATACTGCACGCGGGTTTTTGTATGCGCCGAGAAGTTCCTCTACTCAAAAGACCAATACAGCTGTGTCTGAAATCGCTCCCTATCCACTACATAGTGCACTATATCGGGTGTCCGAATTCTGAGTGAACGACATCATTCCCTACATTCATTCACTACTTTTACCCACAATCCTCTCTGAATTCGAGTGTACATTCGATGTACACTTGCTGAAGCACTATTTCCCACAATCCAATGCGGAGAGAACTGACAGAGCAAGTTTAAACCAGAGATTACATTACAGCTTTCTTATTCCTGCTTTAACATTTATTTCATGCAAGTTTTATTTTTCTATTAATCATTACTTGAATAGAACATATTAAAACATTGAGACAATATTATATAGATGAATTGTAAAATTAAATTATATTTATATCGTTTTTTTAATTTAAAATATATTATTTAGGCATTAACACAATTTAATGTGTTTTACTAATGTGTTTTGACAATTTATGGCATTGTTGTTAACTCGTTAAACTGTAAAGGGAGAGATGATTATTTGGTGGATGATTTGAAAAATATCCGTTTATCATCTGTAGGAAGCGTATTCATTCGAATATAATAACGGTCGCCTGAGGACTCTCGACCACCACGTCATCTGTGAGTGAGAGTTACAATTTCAGTCGATGAAACTACAAAGCTGGCACGGAGGTATATACAATTACAAAATAAAGTCATTATTATTGTGATTGTTGTTAATATTATTTTATAAAGTAAGTAACATAAGATAAAAAGGAGTTTTATCAGTACGTGTGACGAAGCCTTTTCTGCGACAGCTCCAACTCTCCGACGCACAGTGTAAACGTCAGTGTCCGAATTCACTCACTTCATTTCGTTCACTCCTTGCAGATATAGTGCACTCAAATGCCATACACTATATAGGGATTAGTGAATGAGTGAACGAGTGAGCGGTTTCGGACACAGCTCAAGATTCCTTGCGAATAGAACATGCGCAGAACACAAATCACTATGGGGATATGCCGATAAACCGTTTACATGACCAAAAATTCGGGTTAGAAAAGGGGTACCCCAGGTATCATATCCCGTTTTTTTTTTTTTTCGAAGACTGTAAAGTGTGAACCTGTTAGACCTACCTGAAAATCTTAAAGCACTATTTATAAGGTTACATGGGTCAAAAACAGCGAAAACAATACATTTTATGCATTTTGTCAGGGCAAGTCAAAATCTGAACAGGTCTGACTGGGCCAATAGAAAAAATTGAGCCCTGATATATTAAAGGGCACAGGTAAATGTGACATTTATTATAATGGATTTAAGTTCACTTAAGTTAAAAGTTGTTATTTTTTTAAAGCCTAATAAATATTAAAATGTATAGCTTTCAATTATACTGTAATGCTGAATGGCTATAATTAATGGCTAAAATAAAAAATAAAAAAATTTATAGATGCCTCAGTATTGGCATCTGGGATACTGACCTTCTAAAAAAAAAAGATGCCATTAAACAAATATTTATATAGGCTACTGTCTTTGTTGTTTCTACTTTAATTTGAAGATTAAATGTGAAATTATTTAAAGACATTTAAAGACAACTTTGTTAGGAGCGATTCATTGGTTACATTTTTAATTGATTAACAGCACTAATATATCTGGCATATATATATATATATATATATATATATATATATATATATATATATATATATATATATATATATATATATATATATATATATATTAGTGCTGTCAAACGATTAAAATATTTAATCGCGATTAATCGCATTAATGTCATAGTTAACTCGCGATTAATCGCACATTTTTATCTATTCTAAATGTCTCTTGATTTCTTTTTGTTCATTATTTTTTCTCATTTTAATGCTCTTATCAACATGAAAAAAGTGGATTGCTTGCTTTGTGCACATTTTTTTTATTGAAAACAACATTGGCAATACTGTGTTCAATTTCACAATAACATTCTCACTTGGAGCAAATAATTTATTTGTAACACAATGTAACACTGTCCATCAATGAAAGGGTGAAAGAAATACTGACGAGGTACTGATATTGACGAGGGGGCGGAGAATTCGCATCAGCTGTGTGTGTGCTTGGCCATCTTCAATTTCAGACTGGACGTGCTGCGATGATGATAGCTCAGTTCATAACGACAAAACACACAGATCACTTTGGTCTAGTCAATGGAACCATTTGGCAACTTTTTAAAAGTAAACTTTCCATTCAGAATCTTATTGGCATCCATTTCGGCGTCTCGCGCTCGTCATCCACTCAAAACGTAACTTTAACCTATTTGGCCGGCTCGCAAGCCCAAACAAGTGTGTGCGCGTGCCTGTTGTTTTGTTTCCGGTCTAGCTAGATCCACTTGCGCTTTGGTCGACGAAGCAACAAAACGTCCTCGCACGGCGCAAGGCCTTGAAATGAATGGGTTTCATAGCGCAGCGCCGCGCATGCCGCGTCCTGTTGCAAAAGCATGTGAAAAAAACTACAAAGTTTGCTAGGCCAAAAAGACCGTTAATCTCGCGATAAAAAAATTAATCGCGTTAAAATGGTTTTGCGTTAACGCCGTTAATAACGCGATTAACTGACAGCCTTAATATATATATATATATATATATATATATATATATATATATATATATATATATATATATATATATATATATATATATATATATATATATATATACACTAATATTACACAATAACAAAGTTATTTTTGATCACCTGACTGTCTGGTCTGACATTTAGAGTCTGAGAAGATTCCTTTTTTTTTATGCAAAATAATGACTCTGCTAAATATTCGTTGACATTTATGAAGACATTTTGTTTGGCCAAATGCAATTAAACTTGCATAACTGTGGGGTGATGTTCAGCAGCCCTATAACACTAATTAACACTCACAATTTGTATTGTACTCTGGCTGTTAAAATGTCAGTGTGGAAAAAAATGATAGTAAGTGCAAGACATCATCATCTTAGACCCTTTGAAACCTGTAAGATTCTCAGTGGGCTTGAATCTAAAACAAATCCCTCCTCATTTTAGTAAAAAGCTCAGATAGAAGTGTGTCTTGGAGAGAGGAGAATAAGTGCTTTGTTGTCATCTTTTTCATCCCAGAGGCAAAAGACGCCAAGAAGGAGAGTAAAAGTGGTAGTTTAAATGTTTGGGGTGATTTTTGAAACACATTTTGATGCCAACACGTTTTTTTTATATACTGACTGAATTTATATTGTGCTTTATAAGGGGGAAAATTATTATTTAAACTCAAAGGATTAATTTATATGTTGGAATTTTAAGTATGCACCCATGAATACATGTGATCCTGACTTTTCTGGACGATTTCCATCTTTGCTGCTGGTTCAGACTTGGTGAATTAGTAGAGCGTGACTGCCTGTGCGGACGCACCAGGGTTCTATTCATTATAAATGTCCATCTTGTCACATGAAATTGAGGCTGTCAGCTCGCAATTGGCATTGCGTGGCAACCCAGCTGTGAGCGAGAGGCTTTGGAAACGCATATGACTATAATGAACTTGATTTCCAGCTCTCTAGCCAGCAGTTGGGCTTGTACGCCAAGACCTTCACCAGCAGCCACCTTCTGTTCCTCATACTGAGTCACTCTACACCCCACTTGCTCTGCTATCTAGCTGGCTTTTACACTGGTCCGGGATCAAGTCTTCACACACGCTTCAAATTTGAAACTCGACCATTAACAGCAGGTCAGATCGAAACATGACTGTTCATATTACGACAATGCCAATTGTTTCAGTCTCACTCTTTTCAGTCTGTTAATATGTATAGTTTAGTATATGTACTATATATGATACATTAAAGGCCCACTGAAGTGCCTTGGAACGCGCAGCTTTGTATGATGCGTTGACGTAATTTCCATTGAAACGGGAAGCTAAGTAGGGACATTGAATGGCTCCTCCCCCTTTTCAAATAGCCAATAGCGTTTAGTTTAACTCACAGACTGCAAGTCGTACTTAACAGCAGCGTGGAAGCGAATCAGAGCGCTGATGATGCGTCACACTAGTTTGACCCATGGTTTTTTACTTAAAGGTGAAGACCCAACTTTATGCATGTTTTGCAAGATTCCCTTATCTGTCAAACATATTTTATTGGATTGTCCTGGACTTAATACAAGAAGAAAGCTCTTTTATGAAGTTACTTCACTTAAGGACATATTTAATAAGATTATGCCTGAAACGGTTTTGGATTTTTTTTTATCATGTTAATTTAAAGAATCTTGTATTATATTACTTTTTGCTTTGAATGCTGACATGGCATTGAATAAAATAATCTGAATCGTTAAGTTAGATTTAGAGAGCTTTTGATTGGACAGAAGATGTCACCGCGGTGATGTCATAAAAATCCGTGATCCATTTTAGCAGAAGTGAGAGACTAAGTTTTGAATGCTTATTTCTCCAAAATGTGAATTTTGTCATTATTTTGGAACACACCAGCTTATTTATAATCTTAAGACTAACATGTTCATACTAAAAGCTAAGAAACTTAAATTTTGATTATAATTCCAATAATAATTTTATAATGTAAAATAATTCTTTTGGCACATCGATTAAAAAAAAATGTGATCATTTGAAATATTTTAGACATTTTGTCAGGGGGTTCATTAGGGGTTCATATAGATAAATTGTGCTGACTATATACCAATGTGATTTGATGTGAAAAGGCAACTGCGAAAAACAAATATAATGATATATAATACAAATAAAATAATCTGTGCATTAAAAAACACTGTAAAAAGTAATTACCGAAATTGGTGTGAGCTTATTATACACTATGAGTTGTAGTGTAAAAAAAAAAATTTTCTTACCAAAGCTGCATTTTTTTAAATCAAAAATACAGTAAAACAATAATACTTTTGCATTTATAATATACCATTCCATTACAGCAGATGTTCCATTTATTTCTTTATTTTACTAAGAGTACTCCTGCTGTCGCTATATCCCTCCATTAAGGTGACTGAAATTTGCATTATCATATGGCTTGTATTTTTCTTTTAAAGCTCTCTATTGCTAGACTGGTTTATTAAAGCATGTGAATGATAGTGCTTTTTCGGTTTGTTTCCTTTGTGTGAGAAGACCTTTAAAGCAAGACGAAAGGGTGGGAATTTTTTTTCTTTCTTCTGACAAGCCATTTCAGACTCCAGTAACAAAAGCCTCGTTCCTCCTGACCCTTCCTGCCAATTACTCTCTCTTTAACCACTGGTGTGTGTGTGTGTATTGTTGATCCTGAGACCATCATATGCAGCTGTGTATTTGTATGCGGCTGGTCTTTCCTTTGTCCCCCAGTCTCATTCTCTGTGTCGGTGATATGACCTTCATTTGGGCACAGTAATTAAGATCAATTACCCTCTGTCACTCTGTCGCTCCATGCCACTGGCAAGGTAATAAAATAGGCCAGCTGCCCATAATTACCCATCATGTTTTCATAATTTGATATCTCCTCCATCTTTCTGTCATTCCTTCGGGTCAGAAAGTCTTAGGACAGTAATAATAAGATGGCCGACCACAGCGAGAGTTGGTGGTAAAATACAGTTTAGTACTAAATTGTTTCTGTCAGTGGTGGCTTGTTGTTCTCTTAGTCAGTTTACAGTCCTGTCTGATGCATATTGCACACAAAATTGGCTCCCTTAATTAGCAATTATCCTGTGACATGAAAGGCAGCAGACGGGGAAAAATTAGTCACACCTGGAGAAAATCTGGCACTGGTTCAACATTTACTGTAGTACAATAAAATGTGTTAGTATAATATACACCTGAGCTAAATGCATTCATTTTTGATTGTGTAATTTTCATTTAGTTTTCTTTATTTACAATTAAATATACAATGTCTTTATGATATTCAAATGGTAAATGTACATTTAAATCAGCATTTAGTAGGCTAACAGGATCATGCTAACCAGCCAAAGCATGACCTTTTGACCAGAACAAGCTTCAGTGTGGTCCAGACTTTATGCTGATACTCAAAATTCTGGCTACGCACGACTACTCTCCCCATTTCTCCCAGATTATGCAGAAGCCTGCAAGTGCATGGCAAACAGTTGATGGAGTGCTTCAGTTCTTCACTCACTGCCTCCTTCCACGCCTCACAGCTGTGCAGTTATGCCGTGTCTTCATGCTCATTCTGCATTCATGTTTGTTTGCTCTGTGTATGTGTGAGAGAGAGTGTGTGTGTGGGTGCGCTGTCTCTGGGTGACCCTGGTAATGGGTTTCTAATTACTTTGGGTTGTTGCTAAATTGCAGCTGCTCATTTGTATTGGTCCATTTTTGCAAGAAAGAGATTGGACAAGGGCATTAGGGGGCTTGGAAAGACGGAGGGATGGAGGTGCAGGAGAGAGTGAGAGAAAGACACGGCGAGAGAAAAACAAGATGAATGAGGCGGATGAACTTTCTCACCCAGCAGGGGAACGGGCCGTGATTTTAGCGCGTTTTTGTGGGGTGTTTTCTGCAAGCTTATCGATTTAAATTTTTAATGGACAAGCAACTAATGGTATAGATCATTATGGGACGTGCGAGATGCCAAAAGTTTTAAGGGTGGAAGTTAGCTGGAGAGAAGCCTTGGTAATTAAAGGTCAAATATGAATTTGAGGTTAATGGCGAAGGAGGAAAGAAACTGATTGACGTGAAGTTATTTAAGCTGAATGTGGACTACCCACACCATCCCGTTGCTCTCTCCTGGAGGGATTTCATCCCCTTGTGGGTTTGGTCTTATGACCTTTTACTTATAGTGTTGCATCCGATAATGGAGTGCTGTTTACTGTCAATGTGATTTTAGTTGTTTGGATTTGTTGTGGTATTGATGTCTAAAGCTTCTGTCCTTTCTGATTTGGCTCTGAATGGACCAGATAAAAAAAAAAAAACAATGGTTCCTAGGGGTCCCTTGAGAGGCCCTCTATGTGATGACAGAGACTTGATCCGTGCCAGCATCCCTCTCCAGGTGTGTTTGTGTGCATTACCTTAGCTGCATGTAACCGTATGCTGATCGGCTCAAGCACTTTGTCATCAGCGGTGTGTAATGATGCTGTGTAAACAGGCTGGTTGGACCCGACACCTGCACACACTTATGACCAGAGATAAGATGGTGAGGGACCGTGTTCCTGCGAACCTGCACACGCACTCTTCTGATGTTATTCCCCTGCAGACAAATAAGCTTTTTGTCTAGCGTTCTGCCTGATGTTCAGTCTGCCTAGAGTTCTGTCTGTCGGGCTGTCTTTCTTTTTGTCTAATGTTCTGTCTGTTTGTTTATCTAATGTTCTGTCTGTCGGATGTTCTGTCTTGTCTAATGTTGTTTTCTGTTTGTCTGGCTGTCTGTCTAATGTTCTGTTTGTCTGTCTGTACAGCTATCTTTCTGTATGCATGGGTAATATATCTAGATACGATTTTAATTTATATTTATATTGATATTAATATAGTTATTCATATTTTAGTTACATTATATAAATATGATTTGCATACATTTTAAATATAAAATGCATATAGTAAATGTGTAACATACAACATAGTAACTATCATATGTAACCTTGAATATGTATTATTTAAAAAAAAATAGTGTAATGTTTATTTTAATTTATTTAGTTTTTTTATTTGACTGATTTGTTGCATTTTTCTATCGCTGCACTTTTATATAGGGTTAGGGAGTAGAGAATTGAAACTATCAATAATGTCTTCAATCAACATGTTATTTTAAAATAAAAATAAATTGTGTATATGTAGACAAACAAACTTAACAATGGGTCAATACATATTAAAAGGAGATCTTGATGAGGGTATATTGCCACACCTTATGACTCTTTGTATTCTTGGTATTCAAGTATTCTTGGCTTTGATACACAATTGTGGTCATAATATTGATTTATTTAAACTCTGGTATGATCCTATTCAGCAGCATTGGTAGATTTTAAACATTGTGGGAGAACACACACACACATTCAATCACACAACAGCACAGTGTCACTCAGGGGCTCAGTCTGTGTTGTATTACTGACTGGGATTACTCCACTCCCACATCATTTCTGCATATGCTGCGGCTTGGCTTTGGCAATTAAAATGGAATAAAGAATCAGCCTGAATATATTAACATGGCTCCCCCACCTCGTCACTGAGCAGCTCCCATCACCATTCCCTTGCTGTTTGCTGCAGTCGGCTCTGTTCTGCTGTCCTCCTTTTTCTCTCTGCTCTCTTGTTTCCTCTGTCTAATGCTCCCAGTCTTCATTGTTTGTGTCTCTCTTCTGCACTCGCTCACTCTTTCTCATCTGTCTGACTGTTGGCTGCTGAAATGCTCTGCCATCTGGAGAAGTAAAGGGTACACAATGGCAGTTTAGGGGTAGCAAGTATGTTGTGGTGGTGGTGGTGGTGTTTTTTTTTGCGTGTAAATGTGCGTTTTACCTTTTCAGAAGTTATTGAACAGCACTGTGATTTATTCACGTGGTACTTGTTCCTGAGTCAACATCCTCGATCCTCGAACAACAGACCTAACAAACAATCATGGTCCCAACTGGGCAGTATCACTGAGGAAAAGGAAGAAAACTGAGAGGAAAAAAAAATATAGATCCAGCTGATACTTGTCCAACTTGTGTAAATCACATTAAAGGGATAGTTCACCACAAAATTTCAATTGTCATTGTTTTCTTAACCAAACAGTTGACGGTAGCCATTGACTGACAGTATTTTTTTATACTATGGCAGTCAATGGCTACCGTCAACTGTTTGGTTGCCCACATTCTTCAAAATATCTTCTGTCTTTAGACTCTTTAGCAGAAGAAAGAAATTCACACAGGTTTGGAACAACTTGAGGGTGAGTAAATGATGACAGAATTTTCATTTTTGGGTGAACTATCCATTTAAGCTTATTGTAGCATTATGAAGTTGCACACATTGACGCGTATGAGAGAGGCATTCCTAGTGCCTCAACTAGGGAAGGGCGATATGACCAAATTATTTCACAATATGAGAGATTTTATTTCACTATAAAAATATCCTCCTGAAAATCCTTTGGATAGTTTCCTTTCATGTAACATATGTGACACTGGATCACAAAACCAGTCACAAGTCGCACGGGTATATTTGTGTCAATAGCCAACAATACATTATATGGGTCAAAATTATCGATTTTTCTTTAATGCCAAAATTATTAGTATATTAAGTAAAGATCATGTTCCATGAAGATATTTTGTAAATTTCCTACCGTAAATATATAAAACATTTATTTTTGTGAGTGAATGCAGCACAATCGCGAACATAAGTGGACAACTTTAAAGGCGATTTTCTCAATGTTTCTATTTATTTATTTTTTCCAGATTTTCAAATAGTTGTATCTCGGGCAAATATTGTCCTATCCTAACAAACCTTACATCATCTGAAAGCTGAATAAATAAGCTTTGCATTGATGTATACATCTAAATTTTAAAAAATGTACCCATGTGACTGGTTTTGTGGTCCAGGGTCACATATTAGCTAAGGGCTCAATTTCTATTATTTACAATGTAATGACCAATCTTTCTCTCTAGATAACATTAAGAGAGCTTGGGAGGAAGACCTTGACAGATCACTCTCTGAAAGACACATGGAACTGCGTTCTTAAATGGGTCCACTCATCGTCATTGTGTGCTCGGCATTCACTTAAACAGTTCAAAGTAGTACACAGAGCTCATATATCCAAAGTTAAAATAGCTCAAATGTTTCATGGAATTAGCCCCATGTGCAATAGATATCAGTGTGCTGAGGGATTATTATTTCACATGTTCTGGACACGCCCCAAATTAGAGCTTTAATGGCGATCGATATTTCACACCCTTTCGGTGGTTCTTCAGCACAGATTAGAGCCAGAAACTCTGGTGGCATTATTTGTAGTCACTTCAGAGCAGTCATGGCTGTCAGCATCAGTGTGTAAAGTCCTTGCCTTCTCTTCCTTGTTAGCACATAGAGCGATACTATTAAAGTGGAAAGATCCCATCCCATCTGCTCATACTCAATGGGTTAGAGATGTGGCACCCTTTCATTGACTTTGTTGATCATTTAAAATCATGACCTATTATTGGCTGTATTTTTTGTACATATATCTCTTTTTATATTTGGTTGAAGGTTGATGTATGTTGGCATGTATGCTGAATTAATGGACAGCATGGACACTACTCTAGGGATTCGTTGGTGAGGGTTGGGGGATTGGTAAATGTGATTTATATTGGGGAAATCAATAAAAAAAACTAAACCATAGCAATATATATCACAATATAGTTATTTTTTATTTTTTTGTTAAAAAATAATTACAAAGAAGCAAATTACAAACTATAGGCAAATACAATATAACAAAAAATTAATTAAATTAAGTTTTAGGTACAATAAGTTAATTTAACATGTAGGTAGAAATAGTACAGAAATTAAATAATCAAATGTAAAAATAAAATCTTCTCTGTATGAATTAAATTAAAATGTATTGTTATTAAAGCTACAAAAGTTATTCAGTCAAGAGCAGTAAGTTATTTTCTCTTTTGTTTGATTCACATTAATGACACGGAGCAGCGGGTTGGTGTTTTAGGCTGCTGTCATTTTTAATTGTGAATGAATTCACGGATCTGTTATACTGATACACATCTGGTTTACACCCAACTGTTTACTTTCAATTGAGACATAACCGACTGTTTTTACATGAATACTCCACTCGATGGGACATTGTGTGTGTATTCGACCATTCAAGCGCAGTAACACGTGAAATGGGTTTGAATCCGCGATCGCATGCTGAGAGATGCGGCTTTCTGTGCGTGTGCTTCAGGTGTGTTTTTTTTTTTAAAGAAATGGTTCATTTATCAGCCACAGTCTGTTGTATTATCTCACATAATGCACTGTTGCCTGGGATTTTAAGGCATCCCAGTGAAATAACAGCGATAGATGAGTCATTGCTAAAAATCCCATTATTAGTGAATTCTCATCTCATTCAGATGCTTTTAAACAAATATGAAATTATTTTCTAAATCTATGGGAGATGTTGAAACGTACTGCTTTCTTAACCAGGATATTGTGTATTTTGGGGAGTTTGGTAGACGTTGTTTGCTGTTTCAAAGCTTGTTCATATAATTTTGCTGTAATCCTTTTAAGTTATTGTTTCACATTATTATGGAAATGATTGTAGCTTTTCGGACTTGGATTGCTATGGGATAGCATATAATCAGGAGAAGCTTGAGCAAGAGCGGTAAGGGAGCGTGGAAGTGAACATTGTGCCCTTGAGACTGGGTCAGCGGCCCCTTATAGCTGTGTTTTTATGAGTACATTGAATCCCAGAATCTGTTTTCACTGCTGCGGATTACTCTTCCTGTCCAGCACTGAAAAGCCAAACTACTAAATGGATTATGCTACACTGATCATACACAGAGTCTTTAGACAATATAGTGAATATACAACCTTTTGAAATTGATTAACTCCCTAGTTATCTGCTTAAAGTCACCATGACATCATTGCTGTCTTCAAATCTTTCTGTTTGACTGTTCGATCACTGATTCTTTCGAATCATTCACTGAATCCACTCGAGTGTTACTGTTGACGTCTGATTTGCTTAAGTGTGTGTGTGTGTGTCTTCAAAAGAAAGACAGAACAAAGAGATTAATTTTAAAAGGTTTCAAAGCTGTATACTGTATTTTTGTCAAAAACATCAGATGAATCCCATTCTGTATTCTCAATTCATTCTTAATATAAATTCAGTGCTAGATTTCTCGAGTTTATAATAAATATTTGATTTTAGATTTTGTTGACATTGTGTGTCAGGCAGTGGTTGCATATAATACATAATTGAATACTTCTGAATCCAAAAATACGTGATCAAGAATCCCTTTTAGATTTGTTCAGTGGTTTTCTGAAAGATTAACTAACATTAAAAGCTTTTCTTAGTAACGCTATATTTGCACTAAAACTTTAAATGTTGGAACCATTTTAGCTTATCCACAGTGATTTACCCTGTCAGTTCAGTATTACCGTATTTGTGGGTTAAGTGTGTTGATCAGGGTCCATGAAAAAGCCGAATGTTTTCACCTAGTTTGGATTCAACTTGCAACCTCACTGTTTGCCACTCAGACCCCAAATATATCCTCTGATAAATGTCATTTTAACTATTGCACATTGATCTGCTGAAGTATTTACACAAAGAAAATAATAGGGATAATCCATTAAGCTGATTTTAATGTTTCATTTGGTCATAACAGCTGCAAGCTGAAATAATTACTAGAGTTCATGTGAGAGATGTTATCATTAGACGGCAGTGTCATAAAGACATATGCGTACAATATTCAGAGCCTGTTTGTACCATTGTTAAAAAATTAATGAGGCCTAGCCAGATAATGTTGAGAGCTGTGCAAACATATTGCCTTTGCCACCACCATGTGTGTTTGTGCTTATAAATATATTGCCGTAGTGTAATCAAAAGCATGCTGTGCGATTTATATATGTTGGCCTTCGAGAAATCTTACATTTTCAAAATGCCTCTGTGCCAGAGATTTAAAAAAAGGCAGACACTTTGTATCATAAATTAATGATGCACAACATGAAAGCAAATACTTGCTCTTCTTTTATTGGTTAAAATATTTCGTGACCCACTGGGTGTTCACAGTTTTTGTCTTGCGCACACACACTAGCACTTTGGAATTTGATTATTCATTCATCATAAATGAAGGATGATCATGAAGTTTTAGCCTTGAAGCTGTTTGAATGCCTTTTTTTCCTTCTGATATGGTGAAAGAAAGCATTTGTAATTAGGAATAAATACCTTGTAGCGTTACCATTACTTGTCGACATTGTTTCCAAACAAAAGGCTGCGAGTTCGCAACTGACATGTTTCCATTCGCCATAAATGCATCTTTTCCCAAATTAGTCAACCCTGGTTCAGCCCTTCTCTTTGCGCCTGCAAGAAGAAAATTGACCCGATATATATAAGGAATTGTGGGACATGAGGAATGAGTTCAGTGAATCTAGGGTGAGTAAATATATCACTGTGATTTATATGCCTCTTAATAAATCCAACTTTACACTGGGGAAAGCACTTATCCAATAAGATGGCAGAATCAGCCAAATGTCGCCAATCAGCCCTGAAAAAGCCTGGTTCATTCAATTGAGCTGAGGGAGTGATTTAATTGTGAAGTTATTGAGGCCGGAGTGGATCAGGCGCTATCTGTTAGCCCTGAATCTAGCAGGCATTTCCTGTTTGTATGTCGTTGAGTGACTCGCTTGTTTCCTTCTACAATCCACTCATCCCACTCCTTGTCAAGCGAGTGCAGTGTTGTGAAGCAGATTGCTAGTTGTCAAGCCTGTCTAATAGAAGTTATTGGAGCAAGCAGGCATCTTGCACGTTCTCACCTCAACAGTGTGAATATTGTCTCGCCGTGTTGCACCTGCTGGAATGTCAAGCAACTGAGAATGGTTTGAGTGAATCTGTTGTGATTCCAGATCGCTGAACAGGTCTGGCCTGATAATGTGCACTTTTCTGGTGTGATAGTGTGTCAGTGTTGGATGTGATCGTTGTGGCTATGGGGCCTGTGGCAGGGTGTGTTTTTGTTATTCAGCAAATGCAATATAACCACTGTCTCTGTTTCTCTCTCCCTTTCATCCAGTGTGGATCTGGTACACGCTCAGTTGAGAGTGTGTGAAGGTCGCAGTCTGCACGAGCTGGGCCTGAAACAGGACAAGATACGGATCAATGGCTATGCCATCCAGTGCCGTGTGACCACAGAGGACCCAGCACGTGGCTTCCAGCCTGACACGGGAAGACTGGAGGTAGGTTAGCATCCTACATTCAACAGCTGAGCGCTCGCACATCTCCCCTCAGCAATGTTTTACATGTTAGCTTGGTCTCCTTTTTTTTTTTTTTTTTTTTTTTGGTGAATACCAGAACAGGAACAAGATCTTTGCCCTATCCCAAATGTAGTACAGTACCAAAATGTGATGTGGTCACATTTTATGATTCAGTAAGCATGCTCATTGCTCATTGAACACTGACTACTACAAACACGTCCAATACGCCTATAGGCATTCTGGTCTGAAAACGAGGAGTGTTCAGGCGCATTGTTGGCGCGTTGCTATTTTGAGGCATCTGAAATAGACTGCGCCATTGACCAACAAAAACCTGGTCTAAAGTCAATGGCGCAGTATTTTTTTGTTATTTAAAGGGCGCATTAGTAATATGCGCCTATAGGCAGGTGCACAACGCACACATACACTGCTTATTACACACACAGGTTAATAACTACTCTCTCTCTCTCTTTCTCTCTCTTTCTCTCTCTTTCTCTCTCTCTCTCAGCAGCACACAAATAGTCATTTTTTAGTCATTTTTGTCTTTCATAGGTTTAGTTGAAGTCTTTGCATTTTTTGTCAACTTTTAGTCATTACTTTTAGTCAAACTTTTGGTAGCTATTTTATATGTAGTCTTCAGACAAAAAATTTCACATATTATTTTTCTCTCTAGGCCAATTCAATTAAGCTTATGAGATATTTGAATCAAGGTAACAGGCTGCATTGACATTGCACTCTTTAGCAGTAGCACTTGTGCAATTCTACATATCCCTTAGTTCAGTGGTTCTCCAAATTTTTAGAGTGCCGTACCCCCGGAGTCATTTAACGTCCTTCTGCGTACCCCTCTCTTTCACTTAGACTGCAGTCACACCTTTTCCATTAAGGGACAATATTTGCTCCCTTTAATCGATTTTCCCGGTTCATTTTTTACCTTTATAAATACCTCTATAAAATAAATAATGCTTTAAATAAAACAATGTTCAATAAATACTGCTTTAAATAAAACAATGTTCAATAAATATGCAATAATGGTAAAAATGAAGTGATGCTTTTAAAAATTAAATTAAAATCGCCAATAGGTAGTAAGTCACTGTCTTTATGAGTGAGTCATCGAGTCATTCATTCATTCATTCAGTAACGAAGCAACTGACTGTATTTATGAATGCGTCATTGAATCACTGACTCTCACGATTCGTTCAAAGCCACAGATTCGTTCACGAATCACCGCTGTGTGCTGCAGTTCTGCTGTGGCTTTCGTTGCAAAATAGAGCAATAAGTCTACTGACAATACTGTTTTAAATGTAGTACATCACTTAATATTACCCTTAGGTTTGTTCTACTGTTATATAAAATCAGTCACATTTTGAAATCGTGTGGATATTCAGGAAACATTGCGTTCTTGCTTGTACAATAAAATCAACATTAAAAACACTGCTGGATATCAGCCTGCATTTTGATCGCAGATTAACAGTGCAAGCGGCTCGTGACGGAACACAGACCAACTGAATAACACTTTAAGTTAAGTAGAAAATCTCAAATGAAGATCGCTGAACTCCAGCTTACTTGTCTGTGTTTTCAGATCATCCGCTCTTCTTCAGCATTGTAGAGAGAGCGCGTGCGCATGGTTGTGTTCTTTTAACAGAAAAGTTCTGACTGGGGGTTTAAATTATTGACATCTGGCAGCCGTAAGCTTGAACGCTCGTAAAAACAGTAATGTGTTGTCTCCTCCTTTATTCGACACAACAGGTGGTTTTGGTCAAGTTTTTATTTTTTTTAAAACACATTTCAGTCTCGTCTTTTTTCGTCAACGATATTGCATGTGTTGATAGTCACAGTTGTGGTTTAATGACGTGGGTGTCGTCTCTCATCGTCTCAGGGAAAAAATGGTCGTCAACAAACATTTTTCATCAAAGTTTTCGTTACTCCCAAAACACACCCATTACTCATTAAGAGAATAGGGACAACCTTTTTAGACCATGCGCTGGGCCATTTTCCGTTAAAACTAGCAAAAGTGGATTCGGACATACCCTAAGTGCACTTGCGCCGTGCGCTTTAGACCATGCTCTTAGATCGTTAAAATAGGACCCTACCATTCTACAGCTGTGTTTTTTTGAAGTGTGTGATGTTGCAGAGTTGTGAAATTGTCTGAGATGCTGCGGACAGAAACTTTTACCTTTTGACGCTGTATGGAAACGATTTGCTTAGGGATGTATAATTGATCAAATATTGATATCAGCTTTCTGTGCCCAGTCACTGTTGAGCCGCTAGCCTCACATCTGTCTAAACATCTCACAGGCAAAACACGTGCTGTCGATGCAGTCAGAGCAGTTATCTGGTTTTGAGCTGCAAGGTTAACCGAGGTCTCTGAGGGTCTCTGATCAAGATCTTGCAGGCTAGATGTGTCTATATACAAACAACACACTATAATCATCCAGTTATACCCACACTCTGCCAGCTCATTTGTTCGACAACCCCGTACTGTCCAGATGCATCTTCGGATGCACCGTGCCTGGGCAAAATCTTTGTTCTTCCATCCAGCCACAGGGTCTTGGCTGTATCAAAAGAGAGCTGGATTACTCCGATAAGCATGCTCTTCCATTACCTTTAGAAAAGTGTTTGGCTCTCAGCTTCAAAGACTGACGTGTACATCCTGTGATGTTGGAAGAATGTTTCCACTTAAGAGGGATGCGGATCCATACTGATGGAGAGATGAAGGGAGAGGGGTGGGAGATGCAGAGAACTTGGGCGAAGTTAAAATGTTATTGTCTATCTGTATTCCAGAGCTAAAATACAGAGAAAGAGAGCGAGAATTCCCTTAACGGAGTGTAAGAGAGAGAATATGAGATGGTTGTAAGAAGGAAAAAGAGTTGTTGAGAATTTGAGCTTCTCTGATTTAGGAGACGAGAGCTTCAACATCAGCTAGATGTAGTGGTGCAAGGGGTATGCAATGCATTTACCAATAAATAGGCTGAGAGTCTAGACAGATGGTTGGGTAAAATAATAAACCAGGGTCCAAAATGAACACTCACCATGCAAGAATAAAAATTGGCTTTGATGATTAAATAACACCAAAAACAATCCGGTTAGTCTGTAACTTTATTAGGACCTGCAAATAATACAGTATATTTAAATTGTACGAATGATGCTCTGACCCTTCAAATCAACTTACAACAGAAAATCTCTGTTGCAACTTCTTGACACTGTTGCAGTGTCTCGTGATTTTAATATTTATATAAATATAATAATATTTTGTATAAATTAGTTATAAATGAATATAAATGCATATACTGATTTCATTTCACTTGAAAACATGCCTTCATTATATTATCTCGAGTTTTACTGTTTTGTAGTTCTTACATTTTAAACATTTTGAATCTACTTAGCAAATAGCAAATACATATATATTGGTATTTATATTGAATATTGTAAAATAGCTTGAATATAGTGAGAATGATGCACTAATTTATTGTGTCCTTGCTGAATAATTTTACAAAAGATTTCTATTTCAAATAAATGCTGTTCTTTTAAACTTCATATTCATCAGCTATTTTCAACATTGATAATAATAAGTTTCTTAAGCAGCAAATCATCATATTAGAATGATTTCTGAAGGATCGTGTGACACTGAAGACTGGAATAATGATGCTGAAAAGCTTTGTCATCACAGGAATATATATATTTATTATATAGCCAGGTCTAATTGGCAGTAAAAATTGTACTCTAGGGTAAATGTTTCTTGTGACCTTAGATAAAAACTAGTGAAAAAAAGAGGAGAAACAGACATGAAGAAAGGTGCTGCTATGAAGGAATAATCAGCCACATATTAGATCTTCTTCCATTTCAGAATGTCAACACAAGCTCTCCTGTGTTTGTTTGCAGTGGCTACTGCTGTGAAAATAAGGCTGCCGGTAAAGAGAAAAGAGTCGCTCTCTCGATTCCTCTGTCAGCTTAGAAGTTTCTCCTCACTTTCTGACATGCCTGATGTCATGCTTCTGAGGCAGAAGAGGGCGGGCGGTGCGCAGGTCGGCCAAGCTCTTGTTTTGCAGGGAAAATGAGTGCATAATTGGTAAAGTGAAGTGCTGGGATGAGAGCGTGCTGGGGAACAGGCACTGAGAGCTCTTCTGCGCTTTTGTTTCTGTGGGATAAAAAAAAATATGGCTGTTGTCTGAAGGGTGCTCTCTGTAATCAAATGAGAGCGAAGGAGAGGAGAAGGTAGAAGCATTTAGCATAACATGGTACATCAGAGAAAATATGTTCTGTATATGGGCAATTAAAATCTCATATTTGCTCTAATTCTTCATATATGAGGCTTGGATGTGTAGTTTCAGATGTAAACCTTTATAGGGTCTGGGCTTTGAATGCAGAATTTATTGAAGCGTAGCTATGAAAAGATTACAAGCCTCTTTGATGGTGGTGGTACTCGTTCAGTCCTCGTGTTGCATGTTTGTGAGCTAGTGTTGGTTCATTAACGCTTCGGCTCTTGCTGGCGCGCTGAGAGAACATATTGCTGATGAGGAGAATCGAGTGATTTACATTATCATAATAAACATAATTATGTTGTTCAATGTGCTGATGGTAAATACTGCTGTGGTGGAAATAGGAGTCCATAATTCACGAGACGAAGAACAGCGTCACTCCATTTGATTTCTCTTTTAAAAATGGAATTTCAGCGTGCAGAAGTAGTTGGTGATTCATGTTCCCTTTGCTTTCTGCACCTTAGCTTCTTCCCTCACCAGTCATTTATGTGACTGGCACTTTCCAAGAATAGTGTGTGTGTCTGTGCGTGGGTATTTATATACCAGAAATTGTTATAATTATAATACTAAATTATATTACTACATTTTATATGTGGTATTATTTTTTTGTTTTGTTTTATGTGTTTTCAAAATATTTCTCAAAATGGGTTACGGGTTTCTGATTTAGTTTAAATGAAGGTGTCACTTAGTTGGGCTAGTTTGGCCCAGCTTTTGATCATCTTGATTTCTCATAAGTCAAAGAATTAGTTATGTTACAGTATGCTGTCAAAAATAGGGCCAAAATTATATTAACTTTTTAATTATGTCACAGTTTTAAAGAGTGTTAGTTGAAACATATTGTTGCTCACAGTTAAATATGTTTTTGGTTGATTAATTTTACTTAGATTATGACACTGGTCTTGATTACAGGCCTTCGCTGTATTCAACAGTTGAATCATACACCAGACAGATTTTAGCCAGTCCCACGTCAAGAAGTGATAACGTGAAACAGGCCAGAATCTTCGATACAGGCGTGATGCAAGGAGGATACAGGCGTGCAGTGTTGGGCAAGCTACTTAGAAAATGTAGTGAGCTAAGCTAGCAGTTACTCTACATTAAATGTAGCTTCACTACACTGAAGCTACCACCCTGGGAAATGTAGCAAGCTAAGCTACAGCAATATGGCAAAAGTAGTTTACTACATCTAAGCTACTTTTTCAAATTAAATTTTTTATGTTGAACCAACTTAATTCCAAGTCAATGCTATCTCAGTGATCAATAAAATTGTCAATCAGACATATAGGCAGGCATAATTTGTCAGTTCAATTATTTATTCAACAACTGTTCCAAACCAATTTGGCAAAAAAAAACAACATAACTATATAAAACTATATAACTATATAAAACTATAACAAAACCAGGTGTCAAGAGTGTGTGCATCTTTTTCCATCTTTTTCACATTTCTCACGTGTCAGCCCAAGGATTGATATTGGTACGTGATGTCACACCATACGGAGCAGAAGGTGGTGGTAATGCACCAAAAAGCTGGTTTATAGGGCCCTATGAAATCCGTTTTATTTTTTCCCACATTCCAAATTCAGTTTTATTTTGTTTTCATTTTTCTGGACTCCCATTTTAATGGTTAAATAACATTTTAGTAATCAAAAACGTGTAATTAATTGAAATCATGAAACGTATACAATTTAACAATAATTTATTAACATTTTTAAATAAATTACATTTTAAGGGCACTATCCAAGATGGCGCCGTGCATGGCTGCCTCTGTGTGGGGCTCTCCAGCTATTGTGTTGTTTTTGTTTGTTTGTTCTGCGTTTAGTCATTCTTTTAGTCATCAGTTTCACCAAAGACGAACTACTGGACATTAGGAAACACACACCAGATAACTTTTCTACAGTTTTTGATTATTCGGACGTCTTGCAGGACATTCTCGTCGGTGGGGCAGCGGTGTTGTTCAAACGCGCGGTCAGACGCAAACGCGGGAAGCGAGCCGGCGCTCTGGTTAAACTCCGCGAGCGCGGCCTGCGCACTGCACTCCCCAGTATTCATCTCGCGAATCTCCGATCCCTTCCTAACAAAACGGACGAACTTCTTCTCCTCACCCGCACTAACAAGGATTTTCTAAACTCTGCTGCTCTGTGCTTCACTGAAACCTGGCTGAGTGAAGCCATACCGGACAACGCAATACATCTGCCGGGCTTCCAGCTTTTCCGAGCGGATCGCATCGCGGAGCTAACGGGGAAAACAAGAGGTGGTGGATTGTGTTTCTACATTAACAAAAGTTGGTGTTCAGATGTAACAACACTGAAGAAGATGTGCTCTCCTAATTTAGAGGCACATTTCATAAACTGTAAACCCTTCTACTCGCCTCGGGAGTTTTCCTCTTTCATTCTCGTGAATGTTTACATCCCTCCAGATGCGTGCGTGAGCGCGGCGCTACAACAGCTGGCTGAACAAATAGCTGAAACAGAACAAAGGTACCCAGACTCTCTTTTAATCATTCTTGGGGATTTTAACAAAGCAAATCTTTCCCGTGAACTACCAAAATACAGACAGCACGTTACATGTCCCACCAGAGACAGTAATATACTGGACCACTGTTACACCACAATAAAAGATGCGTATCACTCCGTTTCACGAGCAGATTTGGGGCTCTCTGATCACCTGTTTGGTTCATCTCATACCGACCTACAGGCAGAAACTGAAATCAGCTAAACCTGTAATAAGGACTGTAAAAAGATGGACTAATGAAGCAAAGCAGAATCTACAGGCCTGCTTTGATTGCACTGATTGGACTGTTTTTGAAGCTGCTACCAACGATCTGGATGAGCTCACAGATACTGTAACATCATATATAAGTTTCTGTGAGGATACATGCATTCCTACCAGGACATTCTTATCATTTACTAATGATAAACCATGGTTTACTGGGAAACTCAAACACCTTCGTCATGCCAAAGAGGATGCTTACAGAAGTGGGGATAAAATCTTGTATAACCAGGCCAGAAACAGATTGACAAAGGAGATCAGAGTTGCTAAAAGGAACTACTCTGAAAAACTGAAAAAACAGTTTTCATCCAACGACCCATCATCAGTCTGGAATGGCCTGATGAACATCACCAACTACAAGTCACCATCCCCTCGATCTGTGGACAATCAACACCTGGCTGATGATTTAAACTCATTTTATTGCAGGTTTGAAAAGCCCTCATTCACACCACACACCCGGTCTGATCTGCACTTCACACATTCACCATCACCTCCTGCACTCCCATTACTCCCCCCTCCTGCCATCCAACCTGAGCTTAAGGTCTGTGTGGAGGACGTGAGCAGAGTCTTCAAAAAACAGAAGACTAGGAAAGCCTCAGGCCCAGACGGCATCTCATCTGCTTGTTTAAAAGCCTGCGCTGACCAACTGGCCCCGATCTTCACGCAGATCTTCAATAGATCATTGGAGCAGTGTGAAGTTCCCTGCTGCTTCAAACGCTCCACTATCATTCCTGTCCCCAAAAAACCCAAAATCACTGGACTTAATGACTACAGACCTGTCGCTCTCACGTCTGTGGTCATGAAGTCGTTTGAAAGACTGGTGCTGGCCCACCTGAAGGACATCACTGGACCCCTGCTTGATCCCTTTCAGTTTGCTTACAGAGCAAACAGGTCTGTGGATGATGCAGTCAACATGGGACTGCATTATATCCTGCAACATCTCGACAGACCAGGGACTTATGCAAGGATCCTCTTTGTGGACTTCAGTTCGGCCTTCAATACCATCATGCCTGGTCTTCTCACAGCCAAACTGACCCAGCTCTCCATACCATCCTCGATCTGTCAGTGGATCACCAGCTTCCTGACGGACCGGCAGCAGCGAGTGAGACTGGGGAAACACTCATCCAGGACTCTCACCACCAGCACTGGCGCCCCTCAAGGGTGCGTTCTCTCCCCACTGCTCTTCTCCCTGTACACTAATGACTGCACTTCAAAAGACCCCACTGTCAAGCTCCTGAAATTTGCAGACAACACCACTGTCATCGGTCTCATCCAAAACGGCGACGAGTCTGCTTACAGACTGGAGGTTGAACAGCTGGCTGTCTGGTGCAGTTATAACAACCTTGAGCTGAACACGCTCAAAACAGTGGAGATGATCGTGGACTTCAGGAGGAACAGCCCAGCACTCCCCCCACTCACCATCATGAACAGCACTGTGGAAGCAGTGGAGTCATTCAGGTTCCTGGGCACTATCATCTCTCAGGACCTGAAGTGGGACAATCACATTGACTCCATTGTGAAAAAGGCCCAGCAGAGACTGTACTTCCTTCACCAGCTGAGGAAGTTCAACTTGCCACAGGAGCTGCTGATTCAGTTCTACTCAGCCATCATTGAGTCTGTCTTATGCACTTCCATCACTGTCTGGGTGGTGATGGCGCAGTGGATAAGACACATGCCTTTGGTGTGAGAGACCCGGGTTCGAATCCACTGTGAGACACCAATGTGTCCCTGAGCAAGACACTTAACCCCTAGTTGCTCCAGAGGCGTGCGACCTCTGACATATAGCAATTGTAAGTCGCTTTGGATAAAAGCGTCAGCTAAATGAATAAATGTAAATGTAATGTAAATGTTCAGCTACCAAATCAGACATCAGGAGACTACAACGGACAGTCCGGACTGCGGAGAGGATTACTGGTGCCCCCCTGCCAACCCTCCAGGACCTGTACTCTTCCAGAGTGAGGTAAAATCATCACAGACTCCACTCACCCTGGACACCTCCTGTTTGAACTGTTACCGTCAAGACGGAGACTCGGATCACTGGCCACAAGAACATCTCGGCACAGGAACAGTTTCTTCCCACAGGCCATTTCCCTCCTGAACAGTTAACACTCCTCCCAATGCATATGCATTAAGTGCAATACTCCCACTGTTTAGTGCAATACCCTACAACTCAGGTGATACTTATATGTAGATTTATTTATTTATAATATTCAAAACACTGTAAATATGTTCATAATCTGTAAATCTGGAAATGTCTATTCTGACTAAACCCAACTGTGATATTTTTATTCTCATATATTTATTTTTTTATTTTTTATTCTTATAATTTGTAGTATTATGTTTCTTGTTGTATTTGTATATGTCCACTGGAAGCCTCAGTACCAAAAACAAATTCCTTGTGTGTGCAAGCACACTTGGAAATAAAGCTCTTTCTGATTCTGATTCTGATTCTGATTCTATGAAATAGTTTTTTTTTTTTTAATGGTTTAAATTGTAATGACCAATTATTTAAAATGTAGGCCTAATGATTTAAGCAAAACTTTCTTCAAAGGTTAAACCAACCTTTTATTTTGACAGGTTGCCATGTAGCTAGACCTTTGAGTCTCTTTTTTTTTTGTTGTTGTTGATATGACAATAGTTTTTCTCAAAACAAGCTAAAATGCTGCTAAAGTGACTCTCAGAGCGGCTGTGTAGATGAAGTTCATCGATCCATTACTGAAAACATCGCAAGCGTCATGGGTGCTTCAGTGTGTGGTAAATTAATCCGCGCGTCTGAGCCATTCATTAACAGAGACACGCAGAACATGCATGATTCCTTTTTAAATGGTCTTTAAGCAGTTTAATATTCACAGACACTAGTCTATATCGTGATTTTATTTAAGTTTACTTGCCTTCTTTTCATCCAAGGTCTGACAAATTCCGTGAAATTCCGCGTTATACAGTAAATTTCGTTTTTATGCATGGATACTGCGATTCAGTCCATGTTTTCTGTATTGCGGTAATGAAATCAAATGGCCCTGTGGTTGCCAACCACCGTAAAACAAGAAGAAGAAGTCACCGTCACTAACTGATCCAGCATCAGTGATACTTAGCAGTTGTATTTCCAATTTGAGCTTGAGCTTTAGAAATGCTTGGGGAAATGTTGCTTGTGTGGACGCTACCGCACTACTTGATCAAAAAAAGAGCTTCGCTACTGAAAAGCTATTTGATTCAGAAAACAGCGACGCTGCCACCACGCTACTGAGAAATGTAGTTAAACTAGTAGCATCACTACTTGTAGCGACGCTACTGCCCAACACTGCAGACGTGTGATGTGTTTTAAAAGTAGCTACTTTTTTCATATAGGCTATAAGAGTTCATCTTCCATCACTAAGAGTTCTCACAAAAAATGGATTAGTGCCCTTTAATACATGTACCCTATTAATGTAAACAAATGCTTTTGCTTTTTATTTCCTCACTAAATGGCTTCATATTGACCATAGGTTAATATGATACTGTCTTGCTCATGTTGAGCTAGACCTCTTGCAAAGTTAAAATATTACTCGCTTGCAAAAGTCCCCCAGCAGCCCTCAGGTCATTGTTCTTAGAGCTTCCAATTAAAGAAAACAAATGGAGGATGAAATACCATGCTGAAAAATATCTGGGAAAGATTCATGCCTCCTAGGTAGGTGTAAAGCATATGTTGATTTGTGTGACATCGCCTCACTGGCTCCGTGGGCATCTCTGGAGCAGATCTCCATGACCACAAGCCTTTCATCTTTCTTCCTGCCTGCCAATAATACACACAGCTCCCTGAGAAAGAGCCATCTTGCGTCTTCCTTTTATTAGAGAGGGAATGAGAAAATATTGTTTTCTACTCCAGATGGCTGGCGCGAGACTTGTCTCCTCTCATTTACGTGACATGCTCCTCTTTTGTAGATTGTAACTGATGACGGTGCATTTCCTCGCCGCCCTTCACCTAAGGTAGACCATACCGACGCTAGCGTTCCCTCGCCACAGCTCTGTAGGAGTCTGCTGCTGTCTGATTCGGAGATGCAAACTCCCTCCGCCGCCACACAATTTGGAACAATGCAGCTCCATCATGTCACATTGCCAAGCTGTCATTTCCAGACACGTGTGCATGGAGACGCCTGGGGACTGGGTGTTAGTGCGGAGGTTGCATTGGTATTCTGGAAACAGCAGCAGCGTCGCAGGCCATTTACAAACATTATTGGAGAGGTGGCAAACCCCCCCAGAACGTCGAGTGGAGTGTAGACGCGTCTGAAGACATGCCTTTTGTCACCACCTGATGTTCGAAAAAATATGCTACACACATTCAATGTGCTACAGGCTGTAAGTTCAATATGGATGACTAGTCAAATTCGCCTATTGTTGAACGGTGTTAATAAACTGTTAGCAGTTAACTAACCTTCTTCAATGAGATGGTTTGCCCGAAAATGAAAATTGTCATCTATTCACCCTTATGTTGTTTTAAACCTCTATGACATTCTGTCTTCTGTGGAACACAAAAGAAAATGTTTTGAAGTGCGTAATTTGACCCCAACGACTTCCATTTGTATGAGCATAAAATGTTCTAGATCTACTTTTCATTTTTTGTTCCACAGAAGAATTAAAGTTGTATACAGGTTTGGGATGATCTACAGTAAGGGTGAGGAATGATTGACAGAATTTTAATTTTTTGGTAAAACTGTACCCTCTGGGGCTTAAGGAGGATCATGGGAGTCAGGCGTAACAATCATTTTGGGTATCGTTTCAAACTGCCCTGCCATGCAAAATAAATGCTTAATTTTGCCTACAGGCTCTTTGCAATATTATTCAGTTCAGTGCAGCGCTGATGAACAGTGATTTATATAGGACCTTAGAGGAACACTTAAAGCTCATAAGACTGGAAATGGATCCAACAGGAGTTCTGAAGCCTCAGGCATCCAGTTAAAGACCGGCTGATTGTTCAGCAACACTACTGGCGCGGTGCTCAATGGTCTAAAATGCTCAATACTAACACCCAAATCTCATCCCAGCTGAAGAACTGAGACGATGTAATGAGGTGGAGCTGCTTTTGCTGCCTCGGGGTCTGCAAGTCTCACAATTATTAAAGAATTCCTAGTTGTTCAAACTTCAAAGACAGAATATGGGTAAACTTTATAATAATTTTACAGTAACAAAGCACTTATAAATCAACTGCAAACTATTAGTTTATAGATGATTTAATAGTTTATAAACTAGTACATTGATAGTCTATACACAATTAGTGAATTCTGCATTCATTGTCATTGTAATTAACAAAGTGTTGTTCTTTAATTAGCTCATATGTAGAGGGTTAGAAAATGCTTTAACAGCTTATTAACCATAAATAGTTATCACTTTACATTAGGTCACGGAAAATCAGAAAATATCATTAAGTGCTTTAATCCTGCCTTAATTGGACATTAATTACATTAGTGTTAAGAGTTCCTTAATCTTTACAAATACATTAAGCACACACAGACAGACACACACATTGGGTTTTTATGTTTTACAGGGACTTTCCATATCATTTTTTTATATAAATATACAAGCTGTATATTCTCTCCCTTAATCCTAACCCTGCCCCTAATCCTAACTGATGTATTTTAACAACGTGACGTAATGAGTATTTGTGTGTTTTTCATATTGACAGCATTGTTTTTTTAAGTGGTTTGAATAAAATGTTTACAAATACATTAAGCCTATTCAAACCACTTAATTAAAACCCAATGCCCTGAACAAAGGCTGCCTTCAAATCTTTGAGAGGATTTTAAATGCAACTTCCAAAATGTTTGTATCTTTTGAGAATTAAGATATGTGCAATTATTGTAGATAAAGGAGTTTGTTTGAAATGTTGTGGCAGAAATTGTGCCTTCACATGTCTAAATCACGCCTTCCACTGATGATTTACTTTAAGCTTTAACTCTGTCATCTGCCAACCCTTATGTTTCTCCAAATTCACAAGAAATTCTTTTTACTCTGTGAAACAATATATCATATCTTTTTCCATACAACAAAATTGCACGTTGACGGTCAAGCTCAGTTGCATTTTTCCTTAGTTAAATAAAAAAACTATATATATTAGGTATGGATTTTAACCTTATACGCTAGCAAAAAAAGTGTACCACTAGACCCTCCCATCTTATCTTTAAATAAAGAAATTCACCAATTGTAAAAGTTTTGAAATGTTATAATTTTTTTTAGATATAAAGTTGCTTTTTACCTAAAACCATCTTTTATTCATTATTTTGACTGGTCAAGATGGAACCTTGTTGTTGGTGTTGGAGCCATTTATCTTGAAATTCAGATAATGCCAATAAGGTTTGCAGATGTTCTCCTCTCCTAATGAGCTCCTTGTTCGATAAGAATGACTATCTACCCAGTGTAAACTGAGCAGCAGAATCCCTTTGAGATAGATCGATTCAACTGAGCTGCCCTTAAGTGAAGAGTTTTTGCCATATCCTCCCAAATGTGTTTACTAATTCATCTGATCCTGAAGAACCTGCGATTTTCTGAACGCCCTTTAGACATCTGCGCGGCCGTGGGAGACCTGTCTTGACGTTAAATCATGGCCATTGAGACTAACTCCATGAGCAGGTTGCTGTAAGTAAAGAGCTGCTTTTTCTTTGAGGCTTTTTCTCCTTTTGCTCTTGTCAGCAGTTAATGGCTCATGGGGCACTAAAACCCTTCCAGCTTCATGATAACAGCGCCAAGAGTAACACAACTAAATCTAGCACAAAACTAAATTCAATAGCTCAAGCAGGTATACGGTTCATGGTCTCGTGTGCCACGTGTGTGTGTGTGTAGACACCCGCACGGATATGTGTACAAGAAAAGGTTTTTGAAGGATCACGTCTGCTGATTCCTGGTTAGCCTGAAGCATTTCTCTGGGTATGGACGCCTGCAAGATTTCTTAATTATACTAGTTTGACCTCAAACGCACAGTCTGCACCCTTGAGTTGCCTCAGTCACTCCTCAGTACTTTTTTCTCTTTTATGTGGAGCAGTTTGTCACATCCATACCAATAAGAAACAGCTGATGACTTCTACAGATAAAAATGACTTATAAAATGGCATGGAGATTTCTTCCTGCAGGTTTTATTATATTCAGATGTAGTTGGGTCCAGAAAGTACTTGGACACTTAAGCCACACTTAAAAATGGATTTCTTTGGGGTGTTAATGTGTAGAGATTTAGGATAAAAGCTGAATATGCGTCTGCTTGTGATAAGAAATGGAATAAGCTGGTGTTAGAACTTTTCTATACAATCCAAAATAATCTGCATGCATATGTGAATACTTTCCCCCACCTCAGTATTAATGTCTGGATGTTGTGAATATTTCTCCAAATGACAGCCAACATGAAACATGTTACTTCCAAAATGTGACGCATTTTAAAGTGAAAGGCCATTCTTGATTATATCCTTTGGGAGTTGATTGGATAATGAAAAGAGGCAGTTTCATAACAGATTTTTCATTTTGATTACATTTACAAAGATATGAAGAGTTGCAAAAAAAAGTTAATCAGTGAATTAAGCGCAACAAGAACAGGTTTGTGTAAATACTTAGATTTAATGTTGATTTCTGTGTTATTGGGAAGATGGGATTAAAAAACTTTGGAAACTCTGGCTTTTAACTTTTTAAATATTAAATAGTTTTTGCCTGTTAATCGTGTTGGCTGCAATATTCATATCTAAGTTAAATAAGATGAAAGTGTCTCAATGCCTCCGGTGCCCGCTCTTCTCTGTTGATATCTTGACGTAATGCTGGTTTGGGGACAACAGGTGTTTCTGGGATTCTGGGAGTAATGTGGTGTACATGCTGTGCTCCATCTTCCAATGCCGCTGGAATGCTTTTGACCTGTTTTTATCTCAGTAGGTTTAACTGATGAGGTTATTTTGAGCACTTATTTGACATTCAAAGACTTATTTCCAGATATCATTTTCGTAGCTGGTTTTCTTGCTCTTAAGATTTGAAAAAAGAACACTTTAATACCTTCTTTGCAACATTAGAACTGAATTGAGATTGCCTTTTTTAAGTTAAGTTCCTGAATTTGAATTGAGGTTAGGATGCAGAATAGCAATTTAAAAGTATTACAAACTTTGAATTTTGGCTTGATAAAGCCTTTTATAAAGGTTTTGAAATTTGAATATGTATACTACTTGCATAATGCATACAGAGAAAACAATAAAACATTAGATTGGTTAGACTGATAGATGTAGACATGGATCTTGAGAAACTATGGATGGACGGATGGATAGATGAGAAGTAGATTGAGCCAGATGTAAATAGGTAGACGATATAGAAAGGTAGAAATAGAACATCGAAATGCATCAGGCAGGGAGGTAACAAACTGTGTGCATTCTGTGGATGAGACTACAGAAGTGATCAGACCACTGAACAGTATTTTGCTTCACGTTATTAATTTTGAGAAAAGTGCTGGCTTTGATCATGCGAGAAATAATGAGGAGTAAATGTAATTCATCTGATCTATGTGGAGACAAATTGGATGCATCCAGTGGAAGCCTGCAGTTCATGTGAAGCTCTAAATCTTAAATCCCTCATTGTTACCCCATAAATTACCTTGTTCTTCCCCTCTTTTAAACGCCTGCTATTTCTATTGATCTAAAATTCAGTCTCATATAAATTTGGGATGTTTTGTGCATCATGTACAACAGGGAAATGTATTTTCAGCTGGTGACAAGTGTATTTCGTCCATATTCCTCTTTGAAGCTTCTTAAAATTCTCTGTACGTCTTCATCCATTTCCCCGTATATTCCAAAACATCTCAGCAGATTACCTTGGTTTGGCAGCCTGTCATACAGCGGATATTTTGTGTCCTCGGGTAATACGTTTGTTGAGACCTCCATTTCTTTGGTTCCATCGTGCCATCACCTCGCTGAAACAGTATATTTCAGTCTGCCCCTGAAATGAAATTGAAAATTTCCCATTTACTGAATTGTGTTGAAATGAACATGACTTCCTCTTCGTCTGCCCTCCTTTCCTGCAGGGAGGCCCAATAGGTAGGGCTGGGATTTAACTATGAGTGGCATTTTATTCCTAATAAAATATGCTGCAAAATCAGTCCATTTGTGGAGGTAATGAAATCCTCCTTTCTGGCACATCCTAAGATTTTCTTTTACTTATTTCTTCGTTTTCCCCGCAGTTCCTATCTCTTTTAACCCCCTCCCCATCCTCCTCTTGTTGTTTTTCAGGGTTTTTTCTTCTTTCCCTTCCATTACTCATTTCTCCCTCCGCTCCATGGGTCTATTGGTGTTTGTGCTTTCTAATTTTCAATTTAGGTTTGTGTTCCTCTTTTGTCTGTTTTTTTTTCTTCTCGCTCGACCTCCAATCCAATCTTTTCCCCTCCACAATCTATCTCCCATTCTTCTGTTTTTGTTTGTAACATCTATTGTTGTGTTTCATCTTGTGAGTGGTCCTCTACATATCACTGTTTCAGTAGTTGCAATTTTACATCACCTTGACTGTTGGAATTACTTCTCTCTCACATTCTCTGGTGAATTGTGGTTCAGCCAGAGCGGTAAAGACTGTTTTTATAGGAGAAGCCGGTGGGTAATGTGCAGGTTTGTCGCACAGAAATCATACAAATGCGGAATATAAGTGTAGTTCAACCTCCTCCGGCTACCTTAATTCATGGCTTCATATTTTTTTCCTCCACTTGTTGAGATTTTCTCTTTTGCTCTCTTTTCAGTTCTGAGTTAGCACACCATGTTTCATTTTTCTTTGCTTTCCAAGTCAAAATCCCTTTCTTTCTCTCTTATTGCTTTACTGTTTTGTGGCTGTGTAGTCCTAATGGAACATGCTAACAACACTTCAGAACACCTTAGCAACTGCATAGCAATGTCTTGGCAACTACACACGGTAGCATTGTTCTGATGAGAATATCTGGATGCGATATTTTGGGCAATAAGGAACACAGTAGCAACCACCCCAAGCACCTTAGCAATGTACCAACAGCCAATCAGTATACCTTAAAGGTGCTGTATGTAATATTGACTAGAATATTTGCAGTCCAAATTCTAAATATTGAAGAGGTTTGTTTCCCCAACCCCCTTCTCATTAGACTTGACGCTCATGCTGGTTGCCAGTTTGAAAACATGCAACAAGAATGTCTGAGCACAATGGAAGGCGACGAGCCTTAAGGCCATTGCACACTGAGTCCGAAATTTTCATATGCGTTTTTTCGTATTCGTGATTTGGTGGCTCTGAATTGTCAAAACACCATTCAAACACCATTGAAACTGCTTGCTACGGGTGTGAAAAACGCAGAAAATCGAACCGAATCCGAATTTTTTTATGACAGACGAAAGCGTGATTGACATATTTTTTTAACGTGCAAAAATTTCGTATGCGAATTTCAAACTCAGTGTGCAATGGCCTTTACACTTTAATTTAAGTTGATTATTCCACATTTTAATATTCCCTTTGGACATGGAGCATTTTAGATTGGATACGGATGCTTTTTAGGTTGGGTAGAATCTGCAATCTCTGACCTAGTTTGTTTGTTTGTTTGCTGGCTTCCGTGACTACAGTACGCTGTGTTTTCAGCCAACTGGCAACCCGGGTATCGGAATACTATTGGGTAAATAGGTAGTGGGCGGGATCACACAGACCAAAACAAAAACAGACATTCCGACACGGAACGCACATTTCAAAGTAGAATAACTGGCTGTAGCATTGTTTTTCAGAGAAACAAGTATGTAAACTTAAATCCCTGCAAACATATATTATGTTTTTTTTGTGCTTTAGTACAGTCAAAAAATGACATACATTGCCTTTAACAATAGCATAGCAATGCCCTGGTAACCACACACAAAAACCTAGCATTGTGCCGGTGGGTTTTGGCTCCCAAGGGTGGGATCTTTTTGCCTAGGTCAGTAAACAGTCCCCTTGCAACCACCCAGAACACATTTGCAGTATAATATATAATGCAAAATCTAGCTTTTTTGCCTCTGTCCCTCGTTTTGGACTAACTTTTTCCTCCGTGCACGTCAGCGGGGTGTTTAAAACTCTTGAGTGGAGGTGTGATAACGTGCTCCCATGAGCGTGATGTTTCATTGCTATTTCATGTGTATGTGCACGTGGCATTTCCGGGCCCATTTCCACAGGGTCCTTTGTCACATCTTTTTTTCATGACTTCTGCGAATATGTAATTATGACGCTGCTCGTAAACTGACAACACTCGCCGCTGAGGACATGTCCACAACGTGAACTGTGTGCCTTACGCTGGCGCGATGGAGGGATAATGGAGGAGAGTCAAAGAGGGATGGTGTCTTCCCTTGATGCTCTAATTGCTCGGCGGCAGTCACAGCTGGTTTGGACAGTTGCCATGTCACTGTGATTTGTTCGATCTGTGAGAGCTTGAAAGAATCTGGGTCTGGTTTTTTGTTGTGGATGGAAATGCCAAATGTTTGTTTTTGAGTGTGTGACTCAGTTAAACTGAACACACTCAGTTTGCAGCTGAAAGGGCTTGTGTAAACCGTGCAAAACAAGCTCTGCAAAGCTCGTCCTTATTAACTAGAACACTTTATATTTTCTAATAATGCATTTAAAACTCCCTTCAGATGTTTTTTATCCTCCGCTCAATGTGGGTGATCCACAACTTCACGTACAATTGGACTAATCACATTCATTTTTCACTTAATGACATCAAATCCAGCTAATCCTCTGTCTTAGGAGAAAAATGAAGCCCTTGGATTGAACCGGGGCAAACGTCTCCTCTGCTGCATGAGACTGCTTTGAGCGAGCGCTCTTTAGTCGTACCTTGGAGGCTCTGGAGGTCACAACTCTTTCAGTGCTCTGTGCTTCCTCCCTCCAGAGAGACCAAGAGCGCTTACAGATGAGGCCGACAAGACCGTGTGATGTATTTTTCAGTACAGTGAAGCTCGCACACGCTCCTTTTGGACTTGTCAAAGTGCTGGTGTGTTTCTTCTTGACCCCCATTTGGGGAAAACAGGATAGCATGACCGATAAAACAGGGGCATTATGGTAAATGGGATGCTGGGTATAGTCAATTGTTTATAAGGGGTAGAACTGAGAAGTCTAATAAAAGACTGTTAGTAAATCAGTTTGTTTGGATTATTTATGTCAATGAATTGGTTCAAAGATAAATGCATATTTACATATTTTCCACCAGTGACGCATTAAATTTATGTGACAAAATTATTTTTACAAAAAAAGATTTCTATGTGAAATAAATGCTGTTCAATTAATCAAAAAACCCTGAATACCTGTTTCCACTGCATATCAGGCTTATGAGATTTGACAAGCCAGTAACTTGGTCCTGGCTGAAATATGTCGTGTTCTGTCATGATTCGAGCGTTTATAAACAAAATTTATGAGACTGTTGTTGTCCGATTGTATTGGTGATTTCAAATATGAAATTTAATCGCAAGCTTGGGGAACAGTTTTGGAGAATTTGATATTTCCCCATTCAAAGAGATAGGAGCTGCACTTGCAGGCCCAAGAGGGGTTTCAGAGTGAAATGACTTGTCTTAAAGGGACTTTGATGATGATAAATGTTTCTTGAGTATCAAATCAGCATATTAGAATGATTTTTGAAGGCTCATGTGACACTGAAGACTTGGAGTAATGATGCTGAAAATTCAGCTCTACCATCGTAGAAATAAACTACAAGTCATTTTATAACATTTCACAATATTCGTGTATTTTTAATCAAATACATGCAGCTATGGTGAGCATAAGAGACTTTCAAAAACAACAAAAAATCTTACAGACCCAAACCTTTGAACAGTAGTTTATTGGCTGATATAGAATATTTAATTGGTGTGTTTCCACTATTTTTTTAATTACTGTTGCTGTCATCTAACGCTCACTTGAAATCTTGAAAACTGTAGTAATTAAATCAATTTTAAACACTATTAAAAGTAACCTTTAACAAATCTCAAAATAAATATTAATTTTTCATACTGCTTGTGCATTATAATGTTGTGATGCCTAAATGTAATTTCACTTGTAGAATTTAAAATGATTGATTTAATTTTTTTTTATTTAGACAGAATAGTACAGATTTTAAATATCTGCCATCAGTTATTGGCAGTAACATGAAAATAAAAATAGGTATATTATAGTAGTTCAAGTAGAGTTGATGATTCACGTAGATGCATGAGCTACATGAGGTTATCTAGTTTTTTTTCCCCACTGGGCCACCACAATTAGTGTTTGCCTTGCAGTGGGATGCTGGGCAGACCTCAGGACAGACATGTGCAGTTAAGCACAGCAGAATAGAGATGCTAACATAGACTCCGGGTAAACGGATCTGAGGCTGTTGGGGAAACGGGGAGGTGAAGTGACCTACTTAAGAGAGAAGGGATGCTGTGTAAACACGAGGGAAAGAAAGAAGGGGTGGGTAGGAAAATACTAGATTGGCAGGTGACAATTTTTATTTTTCCCACTTGCCGTAGCAACTTGAGAGCGCAAGTAATGCGCATGGTTCACTGTGCTGAACGTGCTCTGTGTATTTATACACATGTATGTGCATATCCCATGTTGCACCAGCATTCCCAGATCACAACATTTCACACCTCTTGATTCGATCTCCAGATGGAGTGAGAGACATGTGCCCAAGCGCACACACCTGCACACTGATGAGCAGGAGCCTGTGGCATTACTCACTGTAATGTGGAAATGTCACTGCACACTCGCACACAAAAGCGCATCTGCGGCTCTCACAGAGACTGCATTTACCCTGATAGATTTCTGTCTCACCAGGCAACCAGTGCCCTTTCTTTAGGTCACATCCGGTAGGCCTGTGTCTCACCTCTTATTCTCTAGTGCAGTGGTTCCCAACCTTTTTTTGTCTGAGACCCCCTTTTTCCCAAGAAAATATTTTAGGGCCCCCTTCACATTTAATGATATTATCGCTCTTGTAAGCTTGCAGCAAGGATGACAAAATATGTTGTTTTCAAACAAACGGTATGTTTACTACAACCAGATATGTTTATGCACAAATAATAGCCTATAATATTGAAAATACAATAACAAAAACATCAGTAGGCCCTTTGTAATTTAAAAACGTAAGCCTAGGAGAAGCCTATATTGGTCCTTTTTGAAATGCAAAAACAAAAATATTCACACTGGTGTGTAGGTAAAAAAAAGAAAGAATATAGGTTATTACTAAATGACTGTCTGGGGCCTCAATACTTGCAAGTTATTTGTGAGGCTTTATTTTTTATGTTTTTGGCGCTTTAGCGAGCGATAATAAACTTGCGTTTATTAACAGAATAATGCGTCTTTTCGGAAGAACATTGTAGCCGGAACTACTTCTCTCTGTGTACGTCTATGACGAGTCATGCAGGTACTGGGCTACTCCGCAGCGGCAGCGATCCGAACCAGTGTAAAATAGTCCCAATGTAAACACTTATTATAGGTGTACCATAGTGGTTCAGGATAAGACAAAAAACACGGATTGATGGATTAATGATGTACTCGCTCATATACATTTTGAACAGAAAAAAGTTAAGGACTTTTATTCAATGCTCATTGCTCAAAACTTTTCAAAATATGACGCGACCCCCAACAGAGCTCACTGAGGCCCCCTTGTGGGACGCGACCCCCCCTGTTGGGAACCGATGCTCTAGCGTCTGCCACTTCTAGTCATACTTGACTTCTGCCATTGAATACTAAGCCAGGAGGGATGGACTGAGTATGGATGAAGTTTTTCTGGTGAGCTAGTCTGTCATTTTTTTTTTTTTTAAAGAAATCTCTTTTGCTCAACAAGGATGCATTTATTTGATTCAAATTTTAACGTCATTTATTCCTATGATTTCAAAGCTGGATTTTCAGCATCATTACTCCAGCTTTCAGAGTGACATGATCCTTCAGAAATCATTCTAATATGCTGATTTGCTTCTCAAGAGACATTTTTTATTATTATCATCAATTTTTAAAATATGCTTAATATGTTTGTGGAAATGATTTACTTTTTTCAGGATTTTTTTTTTTTCAAAGTTTAAAGTAAAAAAAAAAAATTGTAACCTTATAAATGTCTTAACTGCCACATTTTTTAATAAGTGTAATGCCTCCTTGCTCAACAAGTATTAATTTCTTTAAAAACTGTAAACAGTAGTGTTTTTTTCAAAATTTTGTAGTAGTTAGAATGTATATTTATAAAGATCAATAGCTTTAACCCCCTGGGGTCGGCGGTCACGCCGGAGTGACCAGCTCGCTTTTTTTCTTAGTGCAAAAGAGACTATATCTGTTAATATCTGTTGATTTTGATCTTACATATAAGTGTTATACATCATTCGGTCCTGTTAAGTGTCTATTTTTTTGTGTATACTCACAATAAAAACAAAGTGTTGTGCTTTTTGTCAAATAAAGAAAAATAAACATGATGCGAGTTTTGCCTTCTCTCTGTCAGTGAAGTCCATTCTGAAACGCGTCCGAAAATGAACTGTAACTCAGCTAATACTTGTCACACAGGCACGAGAGATTTTTCTTTATGAAGCTTGAATTATCTTCTTTTAAATGAAGTAATTTATATAAAAAACAAAATATTCTCAGTTTATGCAATCTGTATGAAAAGAGAGAGATGTCAGTCTTTTTCTTTTCAGCTCATTATAGCTTATTTAAAGTAACACTATGTAGTTTTTCAACCTTCATAATATATTTCCAAGACCCTTGTGATGGTACATCGACTTACAATAGGTTAAATGACACGTCTGCCATAGCCTGACGTGGTCTGTATCGCTTTTACTGGCACTATGTAACTTCGGGTTTCGGGTAGTAACCGGAGCACAAAAAGAACTACAAAATTCGTCTGCTTTACGGCATACATAGTTTTTCTTCGTTTGTGATGTCTTTCATAAAATCATGCATCATACTCTACCTTGTCTATGGCCATTGTTGATTCCATAGCAGGTGCTGGATAAACAGCGAGCGTGCGCGTGCAACAGTAGGCTGCGGTAGGCTAAATTATTTACGACAGCGGTAATGGACAATTCCGCTTCCAACCTGTAGGGCGACCCCAGAGGAAAAGTTCCTTGGTGTTGCTTTAAAGTTGCAGTAGGGAGTTTTGAGAAAATGTTGACTTAGCCTGAAAATTTGAACAAGCACAACTTCCAGGTCCAACCCCCTTGCTCTCTGCTGCGCTACAGCCCTCCCTCCACAGCTCCTCCCCCACAGCGGAGCCTGCCGTGAACGCGCAGGCTAGTAAGCAGGACCACTGATGACGGCGGATTATAAACAGTTATGGAACATTCACTAATAGGGACGAAACATCAACAATATGCTTTACATTGACTATGGCCTGCCCATACTTTGACTACAAACTTGGTCCTCAAATCATTATGTATTTTGCAATACATTCAACTTTATAACGTTGCACTCTTTCTATAAGTTATAAATAGCTAGTAAAATAACGTTAAAGGATTAGTTCACTTTTAAAAAAAAACTTTTGCTGATAATTTACTCACCCCCATGTCATCCAAGATGTCCATGTCTTTCTTTCTTCAGTCGAAAAGAAATTAAGGTTTTTGATGAAAACATTCCAGGCCTTTTCTCCATATAATGGACTTCAATATAGGACACAAACGTTTCAAGGACCAAATGACAGTTTCAGTGAAGCTTCAAAGGGCTTTAAACGATACCAGACGATGAATAAGGGTCTTATCTAGCGAAACGATCGGTCATTTAAAAAATAAATACAAAACTTTAAGTTTTATAAGCACAAATGCTCGCCTTGCTCTGTTCTATGATGTACGTTCGTGATCCTGTTCGAACTCGTTCATCAAAATGAACAAATCTTTTTTCGAGTCATTTCGTTCGTTGAATGAACGAAATGACTCGAAAAAAGTTCGAACAGGAGAACTAAACTTCTTCGAACAGGAGTTCGAACAGGAGAGTCATGAACGACGGTACGCGCTCGCGCTGTGCAAGAGAGGGGTGATCAGCGCGTACACGAGCGTGATTGACACTGCTAAGACATTCCTCCTGGCTCTGATTGGTTGTTTCTGACCGGGAGCGGTGTATTTCTGCAAATGGCAATAGGACCACAGGGAGGAGCCAGACGAGCTTGATTTTTTCCACAGATTATCTGTCTCATATTCTACTGTCAGGACATAATGACAGTTTTAACAAATACTTGTTTACAAAAGTGACCTACTGGAGCTTTAAGTGTTAATGTGACACGCCCACGGAGAGCGCGCGCTATTCAAACGCAAATGATCTGAGGCAAGCCATGCAAACATGCCAGCGCCCACATCAGCTGGATAAAACGCATCAAGTTTAATAAGAATCTTGTACTTTACCTCGTCTTGCTACGCTGTGAGGAATAATACTATCGTAATAATCCTTGAAAATGTACCTCAGAAGTGCTGGTAGTTTCTTTTCGTAGTAGTAGTAAGTTATTTATTCTTAAGTACTTTGTTCTAATCGCGATATTGAATAATGTCTATAAACCGGAAAAATACGGTTTAAATATGAATTGCGTGTCTGTGTGTAAATGAATGAATGGCACAGACGTGCTACAGTTATACAGCGCGTGTCTGTGCCGTTCATTCAGACTCACACCTACATTAGTAAACATGTTATTTTTACATGAACACATCCAAACTATATTGCTATAGCCTACTGAGATGAGTAAAAATAGACTGAAATATGTTGAAATAAAATGTCTTTTTATAAGCAACAAACTTCAAATTAACATTTATATGCTAGCTAGTATATCATAAACACAATATGTTACAGACTAAATATGAATGTTTAGACAAGATTTCGTTGTCTAAAGTTTTTACTGTAAAAAGTCTACTGGCACATCAAATAAGCCAGTAAAAACTATATATATATATATGGGATGTTTTGTCAAAAATAAAGTAGGTATATTGAATTATCAACTAAGATGTTATTATAGTGTTTGTTCCAATATTCAAACTAATAAATCCTTACCTTTGAAATGCGTATGATAAAATGTATACTTTTTGCAAAGAAAGATTACACATGAAATATTGTTAAAATTGTAATTGTTGTTGTAATTGTAACCTATTTGTAATTGGTTACAATTTCTAATTGTAAAAAAAAAAAAAAAAAAATATATATATATATATATATATATATATATATATATATATAATATATATATATATTATATATAATATATATATATATTATATATATATATATATATATATATATATATATATATATATATATATATATATATATATATATACATTTGTCCTCACATTCTTTGGTACCCAGTGACACACCTGTGTGAAAGGCTCATTATGCGGCTCATTATGAGGTCATTGTCTTCTCAGGTGTGAATCACGCCCCCACGCATATTGCCTTTTCAAACAAAAAGTGTCTTACAAAATTTAAATCAATGTTTTGTTTTATGTGAATGATTAGGCAGGATGATTTTCAGATAATTTTGGAGCAAAAACTCTAGGCGACAACATCCATTAGTCAAAAGTCTTGTGGACACACATTTAGTATGCGTTTTGTGGCCTTATTTCAGAAACTTTAAGTTTTATTTTTTTCAATAACCATGCATAAACAATATTCTCTCAAAAATACAAACATGTACATGTTGCTCACATATTATGATATCCCTGTTTGTGCTAAATAGAGTATAATGACAACTTTGCCATTAATATGTTTATAAGCAACTGAAAAAAGCACAAATGTCAGGGCATGTCAGAACATCTCAAGGACCCCAAAAACACCTTAGACCCCAGAGGGTTAATGTACTGTAATTAACCACTTTTGTTAGTAGCTTTTAGTGTTGAAAAGTAATTAAACTTTAATTAAAAAAATAAATTAATTATGAGTATCTTGGCAAGCTAAAGTTTCAAAGTAGCTTCTCCAACACTCCACTACTCTGTAACTCATTTTTATGGGATTGAGTCCACTTTAAATTCCAGTCACCACTCTTTCTAAAAATGATTTTCTAGCTCACTATGCTATACTGCCCTCCACCTGTTCTGCTGCTATCTGTCTACACGAGTCTCCTTCATGCTACGAATCAAACATGATGTGGGATGAATGTTATAATATTCACTATTGTACATTACTGTACAGATGTACAGTACACGGCCAGTTAATTAAGTCAGTAAAATCAAACTCTCGGGTCTGTGATATTATTGTAAAATTCTAAATATTTGACCACTGAAACCTTTAACTATTATATTTTTTTTTAAAACACACAATATGTAAGTTGTTTAAATTACAAAAACATCACAAATTTGTACATTATGTCTGTGTAAAAAGGTTGTTTTTCATGTCAAAATTCTTCAATATTTATAAACTAGGTGGGTATATATGCACATATGATGCAGTTGGACGATTTAGTCCCAGTCCGTTTTTTGCCAGAAGGCAAAGAATTGCTTCTCTGAACTCCATATCATGCATCTTCTTTTAGATGAGACAACCTTTCAAACAAAATCAGATCTTTTTTTTTTTTTTAAAGGAACAATTTTGATTAAGTTGACATGCTCAAAGACACGATCTTCCATGCGTCAAATTTCATATTCCCTCCGAGATAAAACAATCGGGTGAGCGTTTCTCGCTCATCTCCCTCCTGGGTTCCTGTGATGCTATTCTGCCTGTTAGAGCATGCAGGGTTGCTAGGAGCTCAGAAACTGTGGGATCTCTTTCCCTCCATTAGCATTTTCCTTTTGCCATCTCTGAAACCCTACCCCTCACCTGCTGAAACCCTGTTGTTCTCTTTCATGCCTGAGTTTTAAGAAGTGACTCTAATAAAAGTCTATAGGCATGTTCCAGTCGCCCAACAGTCCCTAGCAAAGACTTCCAGGGTATTTGACTACCTTAAGCAAGATTCCGCATCGTAGAAAGATTAGACTATATTTAGGGAACGTGTACATGGTGTACTTGCATAAGAAAGTACTGGGTAATATAATGGGTTTAGGTGTAGGTTTGGGTTAGTACCTAGTTATTACCCAGTTATTGTAATTACTAGAATAATTACATAGTATGTACATGGGGAACAGGACTGTAAAATAAAGTGCTACCAAAATGTCTTTACCATAACTTTTAAACAAATTTAAATGTACTTGCTGAGTAAAAGTAATCTTTTCTTTTCAAACAGTAAAACCTCCAAAACGGTCTCAATTTGTATTTATTTACACCTGTATATTATGTCACCATACCCAGAATCCCGAAGGGTTGTCTGTTTAATAATATTGCACCGTTCCAAATGAACAAATTTTGTTGTGATCATCTACGCAGGCCCTACTCTGTGTGAATGCTGTGTAGGGACCCTGTGAATCAGAACGCAGCTCAAAGTTTCCCTCCTCCTTTTTGTCTCTCAGCAAGGCAGGTAGAGGGCTGTAATTGTATTTAAAACTCTCATTTGACTCAAGCCCCTGGTGGTGAAGAAGACAAACATCAGTTTCGGCATCCATTTGAGCTTTTATTCAAAGCTTCATAATTACCACCAGCAAGAAAAAAACAGAATGAGAGATGAGAAGAACAAAGAGAGAGAATAAGACTGACCCATGCAGAGCTTTGGCTTGCCTTCCTTCCTTTTCAGATCTTTGTCACACACTTCCTCCAGAATCTTGCTGTGACCCAGATCAGTGGCGCTTCTACAGAAATCCTGTCCTAAAGCATCTGTCTGATAATGAAAAGCCAAGTACACAGCTTTGGATCGCTGTTATGGCTGCCCGGTCTCATTTTTCTGAGCAAAGCTGAGCCGGATGGATCAGCATGGAGCTTGTCAGATAATGATATGATGGTATTTCTTGTGTTTCTGCTAATTCTTTTGACTGTAATTGAAATGAACGCTAGTTTTTGAAAAGGCAGCGTGAATTCCAGTTTGCAAAGTTTTGAATTGTCATGATATTCAACAAGAAAACATATAGAGTGCACTGTGAAAAACGATTTTTCAATAGTTGTAAACTAAACAAGGATTATTGGAGTATATTTTACAAGCAAATACAGTGTGGGAATTTCATTTCTTTAGCTTAAAAAAACTTTTAAATTACTGAGTACACTTTCAAGAAAGTAAACGGCATCCATTTTGGTTTCGTGTAGACTTCTCGATAATAACAATCTTCACTCACTCATTACAGGCATTCAGGGTGTAAATGACAGAAAAATGCTGTCTTATCTCTGTGACGGTCATCTCACTGGGTGGCAGAAGCCATTAACGGCGTCAAATCAAATTTCCACTCCATTTGAGTGATATCAAATTACTTTCTTGGATTGCCATGGCGATGCTTGTATAATCTCCGGTGGATCCACTGTTCATTAGCATGTCTTATGTCGTAAATGGCGACACAATCGATGCTGAGCAATCGCAGCCATTACCCAAAGTGCAGCTGTAATGAAGCCAAGGCATCGGCTTCTTTTTCTATTTCTGTTTGTTTCTCACGTCTCGTTATATCCCTATTTTAACACCCCACCCTTACAATACCTCCGCTGATGCCTGGGTCTCTGCTGCGCACATCAATTTTAGTGTGCTGATGATTGTAATGTGGATGCCAGAGGCTGAGACAGAGCACAATTCCAACAGTAAATGACTGCTGCCAGTTGGCTGCAGTGTGAGTGTTTTTGTGTGCATGTTTGTGTGTGTCAGTGTTTTTTTCCTCAATTTGTTCTTATTGCCTGCACACTCCCCTGAGGTACTTGTGTTGACGGTTGCTCTATTTTTGCTGGATGAATGTTTGTACAGTTCAAGGGGCAGCTCTCTGTGAAATGTTAGATTTTCAAATTGTTGCTTTTTTTTTAAACCTTCCGCTTTGGTAAGCGACTGAGGGCTGTGCCTCACCCTGAAGAGCTGTTTTGTTAAATTGCTCAATTGCACCTTTAAACACTGCATTCAAACCCTTCAATCCACACAACATATTTTGAGATCATGCGCAAAAAAATTCAACAGCCGATTTTACCTGTTCACCTTTCGAGTAACTACGCCCATCAATGGCACTTGTGCAAAATACCCTGCCTCTTGTGGGTTTATTTAGGGAATATTTGGTTAATTTGATGTGCTTTCTGAGAACAGTTTAGAACTCTGTGTGCCACTGAACACACTTCACAGAATTTAAATGCATTTAGCAGAATCAGCTTAAAAATACTATCTTTAATGTTCACTAACACAGACCAACCAGCAATAAGCTTAAAGCGATGTATTAGCAACAGTAAAATGAAAATAAGATTTTTAAAAAAGTCAGCTGAAATGTATAATTATTTGTAAATAATTTGACACTTAGAAAATGTTTAGAAAAAGTATTATTTAAATTAGAAGCCCAAAGTACAGAAAATCATGGCTTTTATGTAACTATAATAATTTATTATTATTATTATCATTATTAATAAAAAACAATGTATTCTTATTGAAGTAATATAAAAGTAATCATATTTTTTTTAAAGTTATAATTAAAAATTAAAGCTGCAAGCAGCGATGAAAAGGGCCCTCGCACCCGTGCCACAGCCACCCGGCGGCTTTAGGAAAACAGAGCACGGTGGGCTGTACGTAAATATAGGAGGACTATGTTAAAGTAATTTGTATTTGCCACACTTTCTGCTACCAGCAGGTGGCGCTATTGCTATAACCGAATATGAGCATGGTTATGTGTTCAGGACAGGACAGGACAAATTTGAAGAGGATCATATCAAAACTGTAGGAGGAGTTTGTTAAATTACAAAGCCTGAAAATGGCAAAATCTGCACAAAAATCGGAGAAGAAATTCAAAATGGCAGACTTCTGGTTGTTTAGGGCTATGCTCCAAGATACTTTTTAGTAGGTATTGGGTCATTACATGTATGTACTGAATTTTGTCCACTTACGTGAAACGTAGCGCCAGGGGCAATTAGTCAAAATATTTGTATGCCCCACTTTTTGCCCTTTTGCCCCACCCAATTCTGGAACCCATATCAGATGTAAATTTCACACCCGTGCCACCAGCACCCGGCGGCTTTCGGAAAACAGAGCACGGTGGGCAGTACGTAAATATAGGAGGACTATGTTAAAGTAATTTGTATTTGCCACACTTTCTGCTACCAGCAGGTGGCGCTATTGCTATAACCGAATATGAGCATGGTTATGTGTTCAGGACAGGACAGGACAAATTTGAAGAGGATCATATCAAAACTGTAGGAGGAGTTTGTTAAATTACAAAGCCTGAAAATGGCAAAATCTGCACAAAAATCGGAGAAGAAATTCAAAATGGCAGACTTCTGGTTGTTTAGGGCTATGCTCCAAGATACTTTTTAGTAGGTATTGGGTCATTACATGTATGTACTGAATTTTGTCCACTTACGTGAAACGTAGCGCCAGGGGCAATTAGTCAAAATATTTGTATGCCCCACTTTTTGCCCTTTTGCCCCACCCAATTCTGGAACCCATATCAGATGTAAATTTCACACCCGTGCCACCAGCACCCGGCGGCTTTCGGAAAACAGAGCACGGTGGGCAGTACGTAAATATAGGAGGACTATGTTAAAGTAATTTGTATTTGCCACACTTTCTGCTACCAGCAGGTGGCACTATTGCTGTAACCGAATATGAACATGGTTATGTGTTCAGGACAAGACTCTTATCAAACATGTGAAGTTTGGGGCAGATCGGACATTGTATGCCTGAGTTACTGCAGGCTGTCTTTGGTTGCCTAGCAACATCGGAACTGCAAGCAAAATTTACAGAGAACTTCTCTGATGATGCATATTTCACCCAGAGGCTAAAATTGGGTTTGCACATCTATATTTGTCAGGCCGCCGAGGGCACATCCTTCGACGAAAACTCAAGATCTTCGCAATTTAACGTCGCAAGGGCCTTAAGATTACACTCACCAAATTTGAAGAGGATCAGATCAAAACTGTAGGAGGAGTTCGTTAATGTACAACGACTTGAAATGGCAAAAACTGCACAAAAAGTTCAAAATAGCTGACTTCCAGTTCTGTTTATGGCTATGCTCCAAGAGACTTTTTTGTAGGTATTGGGTCATTACTTGTATGTACCGAATTTCATACCTGTACATAAAAACCTAGAGCTGGGGCAATTAAGCCATTTTGCCCCACCCAATTCTGAAACCCATATCACACGTAAATATTCACCACTTCTGAAGCGTGTGCAAAGCTTCATGAGATTTCGAGCATGTTTAGGCCCTCTAAAAAGCGATTCATTTAGGAGAAGAAGAAGAAGCGGCGGAATAATAATAAACGGAGCAAAAACAATAGGGTCCTCTCACCATCGTGCTCGGGCCCTAAATATATATGATCTTAGATGGACAGGGAAAATTAAGTAGATTAAGTGAAGTAATTTTTGACAGTTTGCATTGCTGCAACTGTGTGGCCAGAAACAAGCAGAACATCATGAGCTGGCTTTTATGTAACAGTCATAATTTATTTTGAAACGCAAAGTAAATTGATTGCAAAATTAAGTAATCATATAAACATTTTTCATTTTTTATATTATGTTAAAACGGTCATTATTTCAGATGTGCAGGGAAAAATTAATTGGCTGAAGTGGCTGTGAAATGTGTATAAAAACGGAAGACGACAGATACTTCCAGTGTTGGCAGCTCTATTGATTTATAAAGGGAGCGACGTGATGCGTTGTTTGCATCCAGTGTGTTAACTATAGACTATTTTCAAGAATCTGAAATGACTTTTCCTCAAGTGTGAAAATAAGGTGTAAAAATAAAAGCATAAAAAAAGAAAAGTAGTGTCAAAATTTAAAGGGGGTTTCCTTCACCATTTAAAATATTTTCCTTCTGAAGTCTAAAATGTTGGTTCTTTCAAGTGCAGTCCCTCAAGCATGTACATGAAGTTTAGTCCAAATCTGTATTCTGATCATCATCTTCTTTCCACTTGTGCAGGTCTTTCGCAGTGGAGAGGGCATGGGTATCAGGCTGGACAGCGCGTCTGCCTTCCAGGGTGCTATCATTTCCCCTCATTACGATTCACTCCTGGTGAAAGTCATCGCCAGTGGAAAGGATCTGCCGGCGGCCTCTGCCAAAATGAGCCGAGCATTAGCAGAATTCCGCGTCCGTGGGGTCAAGGTAAGGCTTTTCTCGACAACAGTGCTTGCATAAACGATCTGGGGCAGCACGACTGCGTCAGATTCAGCTTAGACCTCTGGAAATCGATTCAGTTGCATCTTTAAAGGTGCTGTGGTGTCAAAAGTGAGATTGTGTGTTGTGCTGGTCAAATAGATTTTTTGAGTAAATGTCATGCATTTTATTCAATTACTTTTGAGAAAAATTCAATTATAAAACTTACCAGATTAGCTGGTGCTTTAGCTGAATATTAATTATGTGACGTCATCTAATTAATATTAAACAGGCTTAGTAGGTTCATGACCTCTCCCTTTTATAATGGCTGCTATTCTCCTGGTCATAGCGCACAATGGTGAAAATTAGGGATGGCCTGATACCATTTTTTTCAAACCGATACGAGTACGAGTATTTACATTTGTGTACTTGCCGATACCGAGTACCGATACCGATATTTCTACCGCAAAAGTAACTATAGGCTCCCAGAAAAGAAGACAGAAGACTATTTTAGAACACAGGTTAGAAGACTGTTTTTATTTTCTTCTCTGCTTGTTTGAACAAGTCTAAAAATAAATAATAATGAGTAAAATAATAAATGTATTAACACAAACCACTGTTAATTTAACATAAAAGCAAGCAGGCTACTGCGTGCATGGTCTGGAATGACTGAATGCGCACAAAGTGCGCTCCCTTAATAGCCTAATCCCTAAAAAGCTGACAGTTCATAGCGATCTCACACATCTCTGTTATTATCAATGAAGCTGACTGCACAATGAATCTTTCATAATATCCACACACTGTTATAATTAGAGGATTTGCCAGCATACAGAATTCAGCACTGAACAAAAAAGTTTTGAGCGGTGAGGGGAGTCTATCTTAAATGCTTCTGATTGGCCATTGCGTTCAAGAAATCAACACATATGACTGTGATTGGCTACATCGCTCAACGCTGCAAACATGTTATGAATAGAAACTCTGGCCTGTAAATCGTTTCTATTTTGTTTTAGTTGTTATTCTTGCTTTTCTGAAACAGATGAATAAAAATCTGTTTTAGTCATCAACCCGCACACACAGAGTAAGTGCATTACCGCCCGCGCTCGGCCATCAGATCTAGTTTCGTTTCGCAAAATGTACGTGGTATCGGCGAATTTTTATGAGTACGAGTATATGAGGACAGTATCGACCCGATGCCAGTATCGGTATCGGGCCATCCCTAGTGAAAATGGTAACTTCCCATGAAAAATCAAGCACAACAAAGCACGAGAAGCCTGACATGACAAACTGAGTAAGAGATCAGATGAGAAGTGATCTTTTTTTTCTGTGACGGAGCCTATGGTTTCTCTTTTCCCCTATTAAATGTGTTGTTCTTTTGAAACGCATCTGAGCAGCAGACATTTCACGGTCTTGTCACCCGTCATGCTGGCTGCCATCTGAGGCTCTGATCAGACCTTGAGTGAGCTAAAAACATTTCCATTTTGAAGATCCTGAGCTTTTTTTTTTTAAATCTCCCACACACGCAAACCTGAACATACTGGATGAGTCACGTTAGACCATAGATGGTAACACACGTACATAATATAGTATTTATCAGCATAATGCGATCAGAGTTGGAGTGATGGCACTAATGGCACTCTTGGATGAAGGGTGCAGACCTCACCATTTTATGATGTGCCAGTTTCGGAGGAAGGGAGGGGTGCGGATGGGAGTTGTTGTCATGGAGTGTTTGCGCTTAATCAGCCTGAATAAAATAAATGTGTTTACATAAACCATTAGGGAAGGAGCTTTCCTGTAAGCGTCTTTAGAAATTCGTTTGGGGGGTATTAGGAGAACCTATCTTTGTTTTGGCTGCTTTAATCGGGGAGTTTTCAGAACGCTGCATTTTATTTGGGGATGAAACGAGGATATTGCTCTGAAGACTAGTGAGCTGCCTGTAAAGGGAACATTTTAGGCATGGTTCACTGAAAAATTTAAATTCTATCAACATTTATACACCGTCATGCGTGGCCGTACACACCTATGAGGATCCTAAAGTCCGGACGGCTGTATTTTTTTCCCAAAAAGGTGTATATACTAAAAGTTGTGAAATAATGGCCTGATTTTAATTTAACTTGGGTGCTGCAAGGATATTGCATAACACCAAGATGAGCTGCCTCAGCGGCTGTCAAAATCAAAATGTTTAAGATGACCAATCAAAATAGGCAGATTGAGTGTGAATTCCATTGTCATGGGATAGGGATCGTTCACCCAAAAATTGGCCCATGATTTACTCACCCTGAAGCCATCCTAGGTGTATATGACATTCCTCTTTCAGACGAATGCAATCGGAGTCATTAAAAAATGTCCTGGCATTTTTAAAGTTTTAAATTGGGATATTTTTCTTACATCAACGCATCGCTTCACTTCAGAAGGCCTTTATTAACCCCTGGAGACGCGTGGAGCACTTTAATCAAGAATAGATGTGCTTTGATGGACTTCCAAAGACATACACCCATTCACTCCCATTATAAAGCTTGGAAGAGCCAGGGCATTTTTTAATATAACTCAGATTGTATTCGTCTGAAAGAAAAATGTCATATACACCTAGGATGGCTTCAGGGTGAGTAAATCATGGGTTAATTTTCATTTTTGGGTGAACTATCCCTTTAAGGCAGGAGAAGTTTAGCAAAATGAAATAAAATGTAGGGAAGCGGTACACAGGCAAGCAAACAAAAGGCCCATCATTTAAAGTATCGACAGCCTGTCCGCTAATCTAACATGTTTGCTATTAAACATTTGTTTTGCATTGATATATTTTTAGAGTTTACAACAACAAAAAATATCCATTTTATAAGAGAAGGTATAGACAATTTTGTGATGGGAAGGATTCAGTTAACGTCACTACTCATTCTTTGTTAGACAGAAATTTCGAAAGAACTCTCTGACAGAAGTTCAATGATGTCAAAGCTTTACCATCGGAGAAAGTGTAATGGTTGAGCTGTATACCATGGTATCTCCCAAAAATAAGACCATCTCTGGCTTCAGTTGGTGAGTAGAAAGTGCGAGACAAGATGTAAGTAGCTAAACTAAACATTTATTATTTGTCAGCTGTTTTATGATAGAAATGTTAAGCAACTGACATAGTTAATCAGGGATTTAAATGAATAAACATTCCCAATTTTGAACTGAAAATATATCATTTACATGATTCATGTAATGTAATTCGCAGTTGTCAATGTGGCGAGACAAACATTAAAGGAGCATTGCGTAGGTTCTGAAATTTCTAACCGTTACTGACACCAGTGGCCATTAGAGAAACTGCAGCCAGTCTCATGCTCGTTCTCGGTGCGCCCGCTCGTATGAGCACGACCACAGCAACCAGAGAGTTGTAACTATGTCTTACCTTTGCAGTAAAAAAGAAAGCCAGCTCGTGGTCTGTTTTTATATCCAGCGCTGACCGGTGCTCCCTCCAAGAATCAAATGCCGCTCCGATGTTGCCTCTTGTCTTGTCTTTGCCCTTGCCCGACGCCGGTCACTCTCTATTTTGGCCGCACTAGAAAAGGCTTTTATTTATTTTTTTAAACTTATGAGGAGTTTCCGTGGGTGTCTGGATTGTGCTGGAGGCTGGTCGCTTCTTTCCGTCCGCAGAGTCCATTTGAAACACTAACGTTACTGCTAGCGATTGCCGGAAGTAAGCCCAAGTAGACGAGAACACGCATGACGTCACATTTTGTGAATTTTCGCGCCAATTCGGACCCGACTCCTCCACACACAATTGAGCCTACAGGCAGATAGAGGCAACCGGGGTGGACATTAATGTGTCATTCTTTCTATTACATTATGGTTGGCTCATAAATGTACAAATGAAAACTCGATCTTAAAGATTTTTTTAAGTAAAAAGCTACACATAGCCCCTTTAATGGAGCCATTTTTGGCAGATTAAGCATCAGATTAATAATTAATATGCACATATTGTGAATGAAATTAATAAACATGGTTACAAAGCTTTCCTGGTAGCCGTCAGCAAATTCACTTGTGTAATGAAATGATTTATAAAACAATTAAAAAATAAAATGGATATGACCGAGAGATAAGAGAGGGGGAGCAGGTACTTAGCTTGGTCCCACCAGACTCTCGTACATTTCAGTTGTACATAGAGTTTGGCACCGCTCCATTGACGAGCGTTAACTTCCTTGTGGGCGGGTACTCTATTGAAGTCTAAAACTATTGTATCTGCCCAGAGTCACTCTACTCACAACCAAAGACTACAGCACAATCCCAGACGTAGTACTGAAGGAAAATGAAAATTGAGCGGAAGTAGGTAGGAGGGCGGAGCCAGGCTAGCAGGTACTGCCCTCTGAAACAAAATATTTTTGGTTTGGAACAACATAAAGGCAGAGTTAATAATGAGAGAATTGTAGTTTTTGGGGGATCTAATTCTTTAAGGTATCATAGGCACATGATGCGAAGGCAGTTTAAATTTAAAGCATTCTAGCATTTAAAGTGGCAGACAACATAACTGCAGCATGCTTATAATATACAGAATGTTATTGTGTGTTGGTGTGGATGCAAATAAAGCTATTGTTACAGTTTATTATTCTTGGTGTGAACAGGCCTTTAGTCTGACTTCACAAAAACTGAACCAAAGTGAAAAAAAATAGTACCTTTAGGGGTTCAACAGCTTGTCACTGGGCAGTACCCTCAAAAGGACATCTTGAAATTAATATTTTAAAGCGCATGTAAATGCACTTAAAAGCAAATTTAATTATGACGTTCCCTTTCAGTTAGGATGCTGCCTATGTAGGCAGTGAGGCAGCTCAGAAGGTTTTGTGTCTCATATGAGGAGAGACGTATGTATTTGAAGACATATGAGCTTTGAAGGGTCGGCCGTCAGGGAAGCTTTTAAAGCACTGCATTGTTTTTCCGACCTCTTAGTTTTCCCTCTCTCTCTCTCTCTCTCTCTCTCTCTCTCTCTCTCTCTCTCTCTCTCTCTCTCTCTCTCTCTCTCTCTCTCCCTCTCTCCCTCTCTCCCTCCCTCCCTAATCTCCCTCCCTCCCTCCCTAATCTCCGTCCCATCTTGCCCTATGCACAAATCTTAAAAATTGCTCCAACATGACTTAAAAATACCTTTCAAGATGATTTTTTTCTTTCCTCCTCCGGAAAGATCTGCTGTCCATTTGCTCGTGTTTCTCCCATCTTAATTCCCCCACAGCTAGAGTAAAGTTTGTGACCGAACATCTCCGAAAATTGCCTTTCACTGATTCAGTCATTCCACCCCAATATTTCTCTTTACGCCTCCTGCACCTTGCGCTCTCTACAATCAGGAAATTCCTCGATTACCCTGCGGGCCACTTTCCCAAGCGTGACTAGAGAACCAGGCCTCAGAAAAATTCTGAGAATCACTTCAAGCTGCTGGGCGTCATGGCCGGAGCTTGAGAAGTGCCGCAGCCTTCCTGTTTTTAATGAAGACTGATGAAGTGCGCTCCAGGATATGCGTGAAGTTCAAACCTCTCCTGCTGCCTTAATTTACAGGCTTCCTCTTCCTTCCACATTTGATTAATCTCGCTCTCTCATCTTCACCGCATTAATTCGCCATCTTTTGTTTTTTTTTGCATGATCGCTAACACTATTTTTCTGTCTCTCTTTTTTTTTTATCACTTCCTCTTCCTAAACTTGTTCCCGCCACTGCGTTCGGCAGGAGGGAGGCCGTTCTTCTCCTTTGGGGCTTGGGAGCTCCCTAGTTTTTATTAGGCATCTTCAAATAGCCAATTTATCTTGTACCGCCACCACAAGATTTAATTAACTGTTCAAATAATGGATTGTGGTTATGACATCCATTTGCAGAGGTGGAATGGAGAAACCAGTATCTATCTATTATTTTTTTGGGAGGGGTTGTTGCTTGCCGAAGATCTGGATCAGGACTAGTGGCTGTATTAGACATCAGAAATAGTAACATAGGACAACTACTAATTACTAATTTGTCATTTAGATTATTCTTTTATTCACAGTGACTTACTAGTGCCCTTATTACAAAGGTAGGGTGAGGGTGTGAATGCCAAAAAAGGATGACAGTGTTCAATGAATCTCAGAAGTATTTAACTACAATTCAATGGCATACAGCAGTATAAAACAATGATTTAGAAGTTAGATTATAAGTTAGTTAGAATTCGACTATACGTCTTTGCCTGAGGAGGTTACCATAGCAACAGTTGGCTGCTTGAACACTTTTTGTTTGCATCCGTTGCAGATGGTACATGAAGAAACAAGTATTCTCATTATTTATCACTTTGTTATAAATTTACACACCAGAAATGTATCTCAAAAACCAGTTGTACAGGACAAACCTCAACCGACCATGCCCAGAAAATTACTCGCGGAAATATTTTGAGTTTGAACCCACATAGTTGGCAAAGCGACTTACAAATGAGAAGAACAATAGAAGCAGTTAAACCAACAAAAGAGCCAGATCATGTAAGTGCTGTGACAAGTCCCCGTTAGTTTTTTAAACTAAGAAAGTACACTGCCGTTCAAAAGTTTGGGGTCGGTAAGATTTTAAATGTTTTTAAAAGAAGTCTCTTCTGCTCACCAAGGCTGCATTTATTTGATTAAAAATACAAAACAGACCCGGTAATATTGTGAAATTTTATTTACATGTAAAACAGCAGTTTTCTATGTGAATACAGTAAAGTGTAATTTATTCCTGTGATCAAAGCTGAATTTTCAGCATCATTACTCCAGTCTTCAGTGTCACATGATCCTTCAGAAATCATTCTAATATGATGATTTGATGCTCAAGAAACATTTATGGTTATTATCAATGTTGAAAACAGTTGTGTACCCTTTTTTTAAGGATTCTTTGCTGAACAGAAAGTTAAAAACAACAGCATTTATTTGAAATATAATCTTATATATATATTCACATAGAAAACTGCTGTTTTACATTGAAATAATATTTCACAATATTACTGGGTTTTTGTATTTTTGATCAAATAAATGCAGCCTTGATGAGCAGAAGAGACTTCTTTTAAAAACATTAAACATCTTCCCGACCCCAAACTTTTTAATGGCAGTGTACATAATAGAACTGTTCGTATTAATATTAATGGGTCAGTGCTTTCTTGAAAATGGCTAAATTTGGCAGATCATTCCACCAGCAAGGAACAGTCAAGGTTAAAGGTCCGTAAAGTGATTTTGTGCCTTTTTGGGATGGCACCACAAGGCACCGTACACTTGCAGAACGCAAGCTTTCTGGAGGGCACATCATTTAGCAGATGTTTGTCCACACTGAAAGTGTAAATGCTGTGTGGCACAACAGTCACAGGACATCAGGACATATTTGGTTCCTAATATACAGGTATGTAGATTTTGAGATGTTACTGTGGGTTTGGCTGCTGTGGGAGGTTACTGTTGCTGGGGCTGTTAAAAACTAGACATAATCAGATATGGCAAAATTGCCAGTATTTGACATTATTGAAAGAACTCTGCTGGTAGGTAGATCTCCATGAACAGGATTGGGCACAGACTATTAACTATGTGTAATCGCAGTGGACAATAAGTACAGAACCAAAGTGGAGCATGAGAATGAAGTGTTCAGTTGTGAAAAAAAGGAAACCTTTTATTAAGAATTTTCCTTTTCACTCCTGTTCTTTCTCTTTCTTTCCTTTTTAAACGGTAAACTTTCCAGGTGTGATTTTAGCCTCATTCAATTTCTGCAATGTGATTCTTTGTCTTGTACCTCTAAAACTGTATTTTGGTCACGGTGTGATAATACTGTAAATAGTTGTTGCTTTTTAAATATGAAATGATTAAATGATATATGCCTAGGCTAGACCACTTCTTGAAGGTTTGTGACCACAATCTTTGGATATTCAAAGAACTCATACACGCATTAATTCTCTGTTACACCATGGGTATCCCTTGCATGTTGTGAATTGCTTTGTTGGCCATTGTAGAATATTCAAAACCTGAGAACAGTGTTCTGGACAGATATTTAAAGAAACAGGCTGTTTCTTTCACAAATAATCTCAATTAGAAACCACATGGCATATCAGGAGGCGAAACCATTGGAGCCAAAGCTATGTTCCTGGTTCTAAAGGTTCTCTGTGATTAAATAAAAGCTTGAATGTTTCATTATGTTTTCTAGCACAGTCCTGCTGACTTTGAAAGGCTCCTGCTGAGCAAGCCAAGTTTAATGTAGATCTAAAAGAAGTCGTCATGTTCGCTGAACATTTAGTTCTTACTGTCAGTCTCCCATGCTTTGCTGTTTCTGCTCGCTCTTTCTTTCTTTCCGTCTTTCTTGCTTGCTTCCTTCTTTCCTTTTCCGCAGTGCCTCTTCTCTGTGAGGGCTGATTTTATATGATATCAAGATATGTTCATCACTGTCAGGAAGTTGAGCCGTGTCAAGAGCCTGGAGGCCGTATTGAATGAGGGTGGAAGCTGTGGAGAGTGAAAGACATAGTGAGACTGGGGGAGAGTGTCTCTGCATGAAGACTTCAGACGAAGACAGATGGAAGCTGACAAACATTAAGAACCCTAGAGAGAAGGAGGGTGTATGGAGTAAGAAAAAAAAAAGAAGCTCTCTCGCTCTTAAGTAAACATGTGAAATTGAAAGGACGCAAACTCAAATACACCATCCTATTCTCCCTGGAGAGTCTCAGTCTGAAGTGTGTTTGTCCTTTCATAGTCATCATGGCCTTTTCCCTTTCTATCGCAGTAGAGCTGTACTTCTTTAGTACCAGGCACTTTCCATGAATATTGTACAAAATAAGGATTGAACCTCTTAAAGACATTTTTTTTTCTTTGCCAACAAATAGTAAACATCAGGAGATCAAACTAAATGTTACATAAGCTGTTTTATTTTCTCTAATTTCTGTGAAGTTAGCCATTGGTACAACCCTGTTGCCTAAATTTGAGAGATTTAAACGCAGTTTAAAACCCTGCATACAAATTGCTATTAAATAAACACTAAATGTAAACGCAACATTTCTGAAATAAAAAAAATGCTAGTACGAGTAACTGGGTCACACATGAAGCTGTATAAATGAAGCTGTCACTCAATAGTGGTTAGCTAGTTTGGGACCTGTTATGTGTGTACCATAAATTAGCAAAAAAATAATAATTTTATTCTTGCAATAACTTGCTTAACAGGCTTGAATTGTTCATCCTGACAAATCCAGTCAACAATACAATTTGAGTAAAAATTTAGAAAATTTTATGAGATAACATTTCTTATCAGTTTTTCAGTTTTTTTTTTAAATTAATAGAACGTTCAAAAGAACAGCATTTATTTGATAGAGAAATCTTTTGTTTTTACTGTCACTTTTAATCAATTTAATGCATTCTTGCTTTATAAAAGTGTTTATAAAAGTGTTAAAAAATGAATAATTCTTATCAGCATCTATTAGATCTCATAGCAACAAACAGGATTTGTGCCTCTACTGTTTAAAATACAAATAAACATTTACCTCAATTTCTACCCTCATGATAGTTTTGTCATTGTCCTTTGGAAAAAAAAGAAATCCAACTCTCCGTTGGATGTTTTCATCCATGATGGCTTCTTTATAGCGCTCCATTATTACTCTGCAGTCGAATGGTTACAGAGCTAGTGAGCCTTCTACTGGCCATAAAAGAGAGGATTGGTCTTTACTTATAGCATCATGTGACTCATCTGTGCAGCATGACACCATATAATCAATATCTAGCCTTACTTGGATGAAGACGATGGTTTGGCCATCACTTTGTAAAGCATTTATGGTCACCAGTGGACCAGTGCACCAGTGGACATGTACAACACATCTCAGTGTGTCTGTCAGTTTTAGCTTCTAGTAGATTTTGAGGTAATGCAGTTGTCTAGTAAATCACAGGTTGTGTAGTGTAAGTTTTGCCTCTGTCGACTTCTCTCATCATTACTGCTGAACAAGCCCTTCTAACGGCCCAGAGGTGTTCTCGTCAGAACCAGCCGGGTGCCTCCAGCTAGATACTGCAGTTCTCCCATGAGGATGCAGTTTCTGGTATTAGGGTGTCGTCACTTACGATCCTCAATACACTGCTTTTGGAACACAGGAAGTTCTGACAATTTTCCTCAGAATTGTTTTTTATTATTGGTTCATCGTTAAGAAATGAAAATGAGGGTGAACAAGTACATGATCAGTATTTTTTGTCTTGTTTTATTTATATATATATATATATATATATATATATATATATATATATATATATATATATATATATATATATATAATACTGATCTAAATACGGATCAAGTTCTGTTAAACAAGGTCAATTTAATTTTAGCGAAAGATAAAACGTTTTATGCTTTAAACAATATACTCATATATTGATTATATAATACTCATATATTATACTCATATATAATATACAATATACTTTTTTCAACAACAAATATACTCAATTAAAATATATTCTCTGAAAATAATATACACTACAGTTCAAAAGTTTGGGGTCAGTACTTTTTTTTGGCTTAAAGGTGACAGTAAAGACATTTTCACATTCAAAGAATCTGATATCATTAACATTGTTCAAAGAATCCTGAAAAAAAATACATCATGGTTTTTACGAAAATATTAAGTAGCACAACTGTTTTCAACATTATATTAGAAAGATTTCTGAAGGATTATGGTATACAATTAAGGAATTAATTACATTTTAAAACACTAATATGGATTTTTTTTTAATTGTAATTTCACAATATTAAGTTGTTTACTGTATTTTGATCAAATAAATGCAGCCTTTCAGGGTGAGCAAAAGAGACTCCTAAAACATTAAAAAAGATTATTTTATTAAGTAAATTTATCTTGTTTTAAATGTGTTAATTTTTTTTGTAGTTTTGTAATGCATGAGTTCATCTGAACCCTTACAAAGATAATGAAAAGTCTCCAATAAGAGAGAGGATTCCGAACGCAATCACTAAAGAATCCAGAATGCTCCAGCTGTGCAAATGTGCACAGCTGGAGATGCCACGTGAATTAAAAGTCCTTATAAAACTAGTTGAGAGCATGTGTGCACTTGGATCAAAAAATCTGCGGCACGTTCAAGCTCTCACTCGACTCCATGAAAAATAAAGGAGGTGCACACAGGAGAACAAAATCAAAGGTTGAGGAACAAAGAGTCAGCGTGAATAGAACACAGCACCTCACAACCTAAGAGACATTACTTAATGCTTTTTCAAAGTCCTGGCTAGCGGCACTGGCAGCTGAGGCCTGTTATGAATGAGAAATCTTGCTATTGATGAAGAGAGAGCTACTAATAGTGAGAGTGAATGCACCCTGGGGGTACCCGGGAGGGCCGAGGGAGCTGACACCTCCAACAGAAAAGCTCCTGTCAGACTCCCACACTCGCCCTGTCCCAATGGGAAGAGTGGTGGGCCTTGAAAAGAGTGGGAAGGGAAGAAATGAAGGAGAGAGCAGGCAGAGGTTACTGGGTATTTCGTTGCTGGCAGGGGGGATAAGAGAAGGGGTGGTTGGAAAGTCACGGAGGTGGTGCTCTTATGAAAGCTTTCTCTTTCGTTCCCTTTTCCTTTCACACTTCTCCAGCTTGCTTAAATAGATGGAAAGCGGGAACATCATGACCTACAGGCAAAGAGAGAGGTGAGCAAAGTCAAAAGGCATGCTTAAGTGTTCTCTCTATCCTTTGCGTTTGGTGTTGGGTTTCTGAGAAAAGAGCCCAGACATCAGTGGGGAATCAGAGGAACACACTGTATGTTTCAGATTGAATTCTTTGTCTACCTTTGAGCACAGCACTTGCAACGACCTTTTTTTCTCCTCAAAATAATACAAAATGAACAACCATTTTTGTTTTGTAGAGTGATATTTTTGAGAAGCAACATATTTAGCATTTTTCTCATTTTACTTTTATTTTGTCAATTTTCTTTTCGATTTGATCAGTTTTCCTATTTATTATTATTTATTTTTTACAAAGTGGCATCAGCAACCCTTTTATTTCCATAATGAGACATTTTTGTGAAACCAAAAAAATTATCATATTACTTTTCATTTTGTCTTTTTATTCTTTGGATTTGATTTCACTTTTTTTGTTGTAGTGAAGGACTAGTTCACCCAAAAATTTAAATTTACTCACCCTCAAGCCATCCTAGGTGTATATGATTTTCTTCTTTCAGCCAAACACAAGAGTTATATATTAAATAATATCCTGGCTCTTCCCATCTTTGTAATGGCATTACATAGTGCCCCAGTTTTTGAATCTCCAAAAAGCGCCTCCATTTTCATAAAAGTAATCCATACGATTCCAGTGGGTTAATAAATGCCTTCTGAATCGAAGCGATAGGTTTTTGTAAGAAAAATATCAATTTTTAAAACTTAATAAACTATAATCGCTGAGTTCTGGCAACGTCCATATGTGCGTTCCGGAAGGATGACCTCTGAACCTCTGGACCAGCCTGGATCCAATATTCCTGGCGTGGAGATTCAATCATTTTTGGTAAGCAGGATATTGGCGCAACATTACCAACCATTTTTTGTTTAACAGAATATTAAAGACTTTTTTTTTCTAACATATTTTCATTTTCTTTTCTTTCTCTCTCTCTCTCTAAAAGCGATCAGTGAAATTTACTAAATAAAACAAATTAATTTCTCTCTAATATTTCTGGAAGTTCATTACAATTATGCATTTAAGTACTGTGTAATAATAATTGAATACATGTACTGTACTTACTATAGGGTTAGGTTTGGGGTTTGGTTTAGGGTTAGTTGCATGCAGTTATGTGTAATTTATAGTTATTTAAATATACATGTAACGTGTAAAAAAAGACAGTGTAAAAAAAGACAATGTAAAATAAAGTGTTTTATTTAAAAGGCAGTAACTGCACTTGCTGAAGCAATGGTAGTCTCTTTGTTAGTACCATTAGCACATGCGTGTGTGCTGTTGCTAGCTAGAAGTTAATTGCAAGCGGAATGAGGTCACTTAATGATTTTAATTTGAATAGTTTTAACCAATGCAGATAAGTTACAATTATACAAAGTATTTGAATGGAGTGCAGAGTTTAATTGTCTTTCTTTTTAGGGAACTCAAATGAACTATGCTCACAGTACTCATAACTATTGCATTCTAAACTTAAATGGATTTATGCAATCAGTTTACAAATATCTTCCACATATCAAAATCAGTTTCTCAGAATATCTTATCTTGTGTTCTGCAGAAGTAAGTCAGTCATACTGGTTTGGAATGACATGAGGGTCAGTAGATGACAATTAAAATTTTTGGGTGGACTATCCCTTTTAGAACTTCATCTGTATGAGAACTGTAGCTAGCTCTCTCTGTGGATACTGTAAATGATAACCATCATGTGTTTTGTGGTGGAAACCCATAGTATAGTGGGGTTAGAGTTTGGCTCTCAAAGGACTGAAGTTGCTTAGGCTTAGGCTTTTGTGTGTTTGTGCATTGCACTAGCTATCGTCTTGTCGAGAGAGAGAGAGAGAGAGAGAGAGAGAAGGGAGGAGGGAGGAGGGAGGAGGGAGAGCTCAGCTGCTGCAGCTGCAGTGGAGTCATCAGAGCCAGAGAGCGAACAGGCCAGCTCTGTCTGCATCACTGCTCCTGCATGCATGATCGGCTAACCACCTATGTGCCAATCAGTAGGTTTTAATTGGGTAAAGGAGGGCAGAATGTCGCCTGTAGCAATCATACGGAACCGTTCCATCATCTCCTCCGTCTCCTCCTCCATATGCTGCCCACACCGTCTTTCATGTAGTCGGAGTTGTGTGCTCTTCATGGAGTTTATAAAGACATTTATGCTCTCTGGGGGTGCTTTGGAAATAAAAAAAAGCATGCTCATGATTTTAGACATCAGGCTCTGAGAACAAAAGCACTGGTAAATATTAGACCATGCGATTTACTATGCGCTGTTCCTGACTGGAACTAGGTATCACATCTGTGTGAAGTCGTGCTTTTCCCGGGTAGTTTTTGGAATCTGTTTGGTCTTCAATCACACTTTCCCTATGATTATGATTTTTTTATTTTCAGATTTTCCATCTTTTATTATGCCAATGAAATTGGATGGCCTCATCATAGATTCCTAATGTGTAGCTCTGTTCCAAACTCTAGTGAGCTACTGTATCTATGGACTCTACTGAAAAAACCCACTTAAACCAGCCTAAGCTGGTTTTATCTGGTCTCTCAGGCTGATCAGGCTCGTCTGTTGGCTTTAGAGGGAATTGAACACTTTTTAGCTACTGGAAAACCAGCTAGACCAGTGGTTCCCAACAGGTTCTGTATGTGTGTGCGTGCATGCGCGTGCGTGTATGTACACCTAAAGGATTATTAGGAACACCTGTTCAATTTCTCATTAATGCAATTATCTAATCAACCAATCACATGGCAGTTGCTTCAATGCATTTAGGAGTGTGGTCCTGGTCAAGACAATCTCCTGAACTCCAAACTGAATGTCAGAATGGGAAAGAAAGGTGATTTAAGCAATTTTGAGCGTGGCATGGTTGTTGGTGCCAGACGGGCCGGTCTGAGTATTTCACAATCTGCTCAGTTACTGGGATTTTCACGCACAACCATTTCTAGGGTTTACAAAGAATGGTGTGAAAATGGGAAAAACATCCAGTATGCGGCAGTCCTGTGGGCGAAAATGCCTTGTTGATGCTAGAGGTCAGAGGAGAATGGGCCGACTGATTCAAGCTGATAGAAGAGCAACTTTGACTGAAATAACCACTCGTTACAACCGAGGTATGCAGCAAAGCATTTGTGAAGCCACAAGACGCTCAACCTTGAGGCGGATGGGCTACAACAGCAGAAGACCCCACCGGGTACCACTCATCTCCACTACAAATAGGAAAAAGAGGCTACAATTTGCAAGAGCTCACCAAAATTGGACAGTTGAAGACTGGAAAAATGTTGCCTGGTCTGATGAGTCTCGATTTCTGTTGAGACATTCAGATGGTAGAGTCAGAATTAGGCGTAAACAGAATGAGAACATGGATCCATCATGCCTTGTTACCACTGTGCAAGCTGGTGGTGCTGGTGTAATGGTGTGGGGGATGTTTTCTTGGCACACTTTAGGCCCCTTAGTGCCAATTGGGCATCGTTTAAATGCCACGGCCTACCTGAGCATTGTTTCTGACCATGTCCATCCCTTTATGGCCACTATGTACCCATCCTCTGATGGCTACTTCCAGCAGGATAATGCACCATGTCACAAAGCTCGAATCATTTCAAATTGATTTCTTGAACATGACAATGAGTTCACTGTACTAAAATGGCTCCCACAGTCACCAGATCTCAACCCAATAGAGCATCTTTGGGATGTGGTGGGACGGGAGCTTCGTGCCCTGGATGTGAATCCCACAAATCTCCATCAACTGCAAGATGCTATCCTATCAATATGGGCCAACATTTCTAAAGAATGCTTTCAGCACCTTGTTGAATCAATGCCACATAGAATTAAGGCAGTTCTGAAGGCGAAAGGGGGTCAAACACAGTATTAGTATGGTGTTCCTAATAATCCTTTAGGTGAGTGTATATATGTATGTGTATATATATGTATATGTGTATGTGTATACTAGGGATGCTCATATTGACCGTTTAACCATTAACCGAAAGTAAACATTTCAACCTATTAATATTACCAGTTAAACGGCTTAAAATTTAAAAGGTTTTTTTTATGTTTAAGGTTTTTTTATTTTAGTTTTCTGCATGGTTAAACAAACACTATAAAAAAAAAATACTATATAGCCTATATTTGTTAACTCATGGGGTGCGTCGACACGCGCAACCACACGTGCCTACAGACATATTTCGCTGAGCAAGCAAAATGAAGCGAGTGAAAAGAAGTACTGTGTGGGACCATTTTGACAGAAAGAGTTACTTGCAAAATATGCTACGCGGTATTAAAATACAGCAGTAGTACAAGTATAGTGCAATATCACTGGCAAAGCAAACATCCACGAGCAAATGAAAGGCGCTTCCCGAAGCTGGCCACTCTAGCGAGACGCTATCTCTGTATTCCCGGGATATCTGTGCCATCGGAGAGAGTGTTTTCTGCCGCGGGCGGCTCTGTCAACAGGCTGCGCTCCAGACTAACCCCACATCATGTAGACATGTTACTTTTTTTAAAATAAAAACTAGACAAGGTTTGGATTGAGGTAGGCCTGCTATTTTTATTTGACGAAAAAACTTAGTCTGACGGAAAACAAATTGCCGGTTTTTCAAAGCTTCAAATGGATTCAGTGTTTTCTTTTTCTTGTCTTAATTTGTGAATTATTTAAGTTAAAAAAATATATTTAGTGTAGGCCTACTTTGTTTTTCTCTCTTGTCACTGTCAGAAATGCTACAGGTGAGTGAAAATGTGATGTGAATCCAGGTTCTTTTGTTGATCCGTTCAGTATGCTGTTGTTTGCAATATAAACCTGTGAAATTGTTTTTGGGGTATTTTTAACAGGTCACAGACACTCGTCAATTTTATTTTTATTTAATGCCAATTCAATATTATAATCTTATCAGTTAACGGTTAATAGTCGGATAACGAGCGGCGGTTATCGGTCTGGAAAATAAACCGTAATGAGCATCCCTAGTGTATACATAATATATAACAAAATTGTAAATGCAAAACCTTTGTTTTTGCCCCCATTTTTCATGAGCTGAACTCAAAGATCTAAGACATTTTTCCTATGTACACAAAAGGCCTATTTCTCTCAAATATTGTTCACAAATCTGTCAAAATCTGTGTTAGTGAGCACTTCTCCTTTGCCGAGATAATCCATCCACCTCACAGGTGTGGCATATCAAGATGCTGATTAGACAGCATGATTATTGTACAGGTGTGCCTTAGGCTGGCCACAATAAAAGGACACTCTAAAATGTGCAGTTTTATCACACAGCACAATGCCATAGATTAATGATTGTAAATCACACGCAAGCTTGGATATCATGGGCAGATTGCGTGCACCCAAACACTCAGGAGTGCAGAAATGTATTGTCAACACTGTTCTGTGATTTATCAGTAAAAAAGTTTAGAAACTGAAAAGTTCTAGCATATATTTCTTAGTAACTAAAACCCACAGTTTCTCTATTAGTAGAGAGATGGTGACAGGAAGAATTAATTCACACTCAAAATTGCTCTTTAACTTGTGCATTCAAATAATTGTAATCTTTGCTACTTTATCTGTATCTGATTTAGAACGAGCAGAAATCTGTGAGAAATCATATGCCATAGCTGTGCACAAGGGAACCTGTGTTCGAGTCTCAGCTCGAGGTTCAGGCTTATTTGTTCATTAATGTTGTCATCAACGTCGACTCGACTTTAATCAAAATTAAGTCGCTCAACCCCTAACCCCCAACCCCTTCAGCTGGTTAGGCAACATTTTAAGCCACAATAGGTGAACCCCCTTCATGAAACTATTTTATTCAGTATTAAAAAGTATAAATTAATATAGAGTATCACAAAGTTATTAGCTTACCATCATGTTAATGTCAAACTCTATTGGAATGAACTCAATCTTTAAGCATTAGACAGGGCTCTTAAGCTCTTCATATGAGTAGCGCTATTTGTTTGGCTTGTATGAATGGCTTTAAATCAGACTTGCATTTTGATTTAGATGTTAACTTAGAAGGTAGCAGCTGATGTAGAGAGTAGATAGTGAAGCAGCTCGTTAAGTTTTAGTAAAATGCTGGGATTGATTTAACACACATACTGGGATTACATAAACAAGCATCGATGTATGCATATGTTCTCTCTCCATATAATGTATCGGCTATAACCTGAGCTTTAATGACCATTTGCGATATCCGTTAACCAAGCGCTTAGCATAATACACAAACCAGTTAGACAGGAAACCTCCCCCATCTGCGCTGCACTGTCCTCGATTTCTGGTCCACACCTTAGCCCCTGCCTCTTTCCTTTAATCTTCGTCCTGTGTTCCTCCTCTTCTGTTGACTGTTATATAAAGTGGTCTGTAGTGGGCTTGACGCAGCAGAAATGAAGAAATATAAGCCATCTTGAAGCCTTAGTTCATATAACACATTACTTCTTTGAGGTCTTGCAGATTAACAGACGTTGTTGTTGTTGTTGTTGTTGTTTACTATCTGCAATTACATCTCCAGTTAAGTTAGCTGAGCTAGAATTAGTACACTAGAGACATTAAGCTGATTATCCTATTTGACATTTTAATCAGGTTTTTTGGGGTCTGTATGCCGTGCTGCCATTCAACGGCAGCACTCTAGTTTTTTGGTTCATGTGCCATATGGCTTTTTATTCCAGCTTCTCTTAAGCAATTAACCTTGGAGCTTTAATATCAGATTGATCTCAATTAGAGCTTCATTACAGCTTCATTCCACAATACAGAATATAAGTTTTACAGAGCAGTGTTTTATTCTTTTTATGACTCTGGAAAAAAGACTGATCAGACAAGAACAATTATGACTATTCAGACCACTGTTGAATGACATTTGAACAAATGGTTACCCCGTTCTTAACACCAATGTATTGAATTGTTCTGAGAGTCCCACTCCTTCCATCTTTTCAATTCATTGAAAAACATCCGCTAGAAAAAATGAAAAGAGTGAAAAGAAACTTCACACCATATTTATATTCTTTCTCTCATTAGAAGGCCCAAACGTGTTGTGCTTCTTTGCAGCAGTGTATTTCAACAGATAATGCATTCTCTCTTTGGGTTTGAATTGTTTTTTTTTGTGTGTGTGATATTTACCCTCTTCGTTTTTCAGCTCCTCATTAGCATTCGAATAGTGTTTCTTCTACATAAAGTAGAGGCTTATTTATTCCAAAATTTATTAATTGGTTAATTAATCTTGTTGAAACAGACACTTTAGGTTGTAATCCCCCATGCCTTGGGCCTGTCGTAAAAAAAACAAGCCTGTCCTTGAATCTCATTTCTTCAAATCCTACTTGTCATTCTTTGTCTTCACATAATTTGATTTTGAGCCTTGTTGTGGCTTAGAATAATGGCGGTCATCAAATGATAGCCAATCCTTTGTGTCAGGAGCATTACTTCTCATCAATTCTGCCCTCCCCTGATGATTTCTTATCAAAAAATTTTTTATAGTTCTCTCTCACTGCATGTGTTTGTATCAGCCTGCCTTAGGCAAATCTTTCTTTCACAATCTACACCACACTTTCCTCCAGGTCTCTTGGATTGACGGTCATGCTACTGTTTGAGTTTGAAGTCGAGTTAGAGTTGGAGTTGGAGGAGTTGTTAGAAGTGAAGGCATGTAGATAGTTTTGCGTTAGGCCGTTGCCGTACTGCTCGCTGCTACCAGTGCTGGATGTGCTGGTGGTGGAGGCACAGTGGACAAGCATGCCATGTAGCGACTGGCTACGACGGGTCCAGATGACACTCAGCCGCTTGGCGTAGCCGTAACATGTGGTGTTGGTGGTGATTTCACCCACGTCAAAAGAGCAGCTACGCTTGGTTTTTAGTGCCTGCCTCAAGTCTGAGCCTCCTTCCCTTCCGTCATCTCCATCTTGTTTCAATGCAAGCGTGCCCAATGCCTCTCTGTTCATGTCTCTGTCTTTCTCCAGAGGCTTCCGCAACTTGAGCCTACCTGCTCGCTTTTGTGTCGGCATGGGCAGTGTGTTACTTGGGGAGTAGAAGAGTGTCAATCTCTCACTTTCTGGTGTGAGAGGACTAAAACATTTTTCCCTCACTGCCCCGTCACCCCTATCGTGTGTGCCATGGTGTGGCTCCGGGCTCTGTTTGGGTTTTGAGAGAGAACTGTGCTTGTTTTTGTCTTTTGTTCTTTGGGCCAAGACTCCGTTTGGCAACGCCACCATCATCATACTGTTGTTTCCATTTGTCTGGGCATAAACATCCACCCCTTTGACTGGAAAGAACTTGCCGGGCCTGTTGGCATCATCCCGACACTCTCCGCATACGCGATGGCGCACCATCATGGCCACGCTGAAGACCAAAAGGGTTACTACCACCACACCACCCACCATCACTGTCAGCGTGCCGCCCAGGAAGTGAGCGTGCAGAGAACGGCATTCTGGATAATCCTCTTTAGTGCTGAACTGGATGCAGCCCAGCACCTTAGTAGTAGCCAAGGAGGAGATGCCATCATCGAATATGGCCAAGACACACAGGCTGTAGTCTGCTCCTGACACCAGGTTTTTCAGCAGGAAACTATTACTGGTTGGAGGCAGAATTCTGTAACCAAATAGAAAAACAGGAGAGACTTCATGAGAAATTAAACATTATATTGATGAAAAATGCAGTCAGAAATACACCAAGCACAATAAGGTGAACTTGATGGATTTCAAAGCTTTTGTAGTGAAAATGGATTGATCATTACCCTGCAATGAAGGGGATTCAAGAAATTAGCAAATTAAGAAGAAATTACAGATGTTGATGCAGCAGTCTGACAAGCAATTAAGCATGTTTACATTAAAGCTGAGAGGTTGCTGACATGCTTCTTGCCTGAAGGAATCATTTAATAAACTTCATTGACTGTCCAATGCATTTGCTTTGGCTGCTTGGTATATGTGTCTGTAATGAAAATGCTTTGGATGGCTACACATGATTCAAGTCCTTTTAATTCACTTTACTTTGAGAGGTACGTTTACGTTTACAGCAGAAGGACCTTGAACAGTTTTAATCTCTTTTGCTCTGGTTTCAATAAGCTATTCCCTATTTTCTTTTCAGAATCAATAAGCTTTTTTTTCAGATTCGTCAGTTTCTTGAATACATTTACATTTTACATGATACATTTTTTTTTTGACTACCCTATATCTTTCCTTGAGTATCAACCTCAGTAAAAAGGTGTGTAGTGTTTTTGTGCTGCACTGGAAGGAATCAAATACCGTGTTCACATTCAAGTTGACGACTTATTTTGCATATCAATGAGATATTTGCATGCTTATCTACATATAAAAATTCACAAATCTTATGGATAATTTTAATTACAATCTTCACAGGAAACGTCTTAATGATATGCTGTTAATAAAGCCCTTGATTTTCTCCATGATTCGTGCTGGGCAATGATTTTGAAAAAGAATTTAAATAAAATTCTCCCATTATTTCTATAGAATGGTTTGCATTTTGAGATCAGTTCAGGTCAGATGTATGACAGGGATTTTTTTTTTATTTCCTCAACTTTATATTTAAAGGGTAATGAAACTCTAAACAAAATTTTCTAAGATTTTCATATAAGTTATATGTTGAACATCATAAAAGACAATGTTACCATACATTAGTTTTAATACTAGTTAAAACTTGTTAATTTTAAGCTTTTTTGCAATATTTTCATCTTCCAGGTTTAAATTAATCTTCGTGTCAACGTCACAGGACGTGACATTTTCTTGTCCTATACTACATCAATGACTCATCGGTGTCTCATAATTATTCATGAGACTGCATGTCCTTATCTTATGAGAAGACGCCTCACTTAATAAAGCATGCGTTGATTTCCTTTAAACAGATCACAATACAGTAAATGAAAGATGCATTAATGGGTCAAAATGAGTAATTGATTTAGCTTTTGTAAGTGTTTCTGCGTCTCATAAGTTCTCTTCCATAGATGAGTCTTTGACAAACGGGATTCATCCACACTGTGAGTGTGATTGGCCCTATAACTGATCAAACGGCTAATAAAACACCGCAAAATATGCCTCAAAAGTTAAAAATGCAACAGCACGTTCATATACATATACATATACATATATATATATATACATATATACATATATATATATATATATATATATATATATATACACTGCCGTTCAAAAGTTTGGGGTTGGTAAGATGTTTAATGTTTTTAAAAGAAGTCTCTTCTGCTCACCAAGGCTGCATTTATTAACAGTAATATTGTGAAAAATTATTGAAATGTAAAACAGCTGTTTTATATGTGAATATAGTAAAGTGTAATTTATTCCTGTGATCAAAGCTGAATTTTCAGCATCATTACTCCAGTCTTCAGTGTCACATGATCCTTCAAAAATCATTCTAATATGATGATTTGATGCTCAAGAAACATTTCTCATTATTATCAATGTTAAAAAAACAGTTTTTTACATTTTTATTTCAGGATTCTTTGATGAATAGAAAGTTCTAAAGAACAGCATTTATCTGAAATAGAATATTTTGTAACATTAAACACTACCGTTCAAAACTTTGGGGTCAGTAAGAATTTTTATTTTATTTTTTGGGGGAAATAAATACGTTTCACGTTTTGATCTATGACATAAAACACACCAGTTATAACCTGCTTGTGTTTTTTTAAACTTTATTGTGTCTGCTTGTGGTTTTTTAAACTTTATATAGGCTTCAAAATGTATACATTTTGGATTAACTTGTAAAGATTATCTTGATAGACAAAACGTGTAAGGGTCACAACTCTTTGTTGAACACAGATCTTATTTTTTGCGATTTTCCAAAAGTCTATGGGGAAAATGCATAGCTTTTCGATCGAGGGAACCCATGCGCCACTAACTTCCGAGTTGTCCTACAAAGTGACGTCATATCTTCGGCACTCTATTGATCAAACGTGACAGTAAAGACATTTATAATGTTACAAAAGATTCTATTTCAAATAAATGCTGTTGTTTTTTTTTACTTTCTGTTCATCAAAGAATCCTAAAAAAATGGTACACAACTGTTTTTTAACATTTGATAATAATCATAAATGTTTCTTGAGTATCAAATCATCATATTAGAGTAAAATGTATATGTAAATGTATGCAGTCAAGGTGGCCAGTCAAAGTGTATTGTCTGTCTTCTGGCCTTGAGTGGCTTACTGTGTTTACGCTTACAGATTCCTGCATGTTGATGTGAATAGCTGTAGTAACAGGTCCATTATGAAGATGCCTGGCCTTCCACTCATCCACTTCTCTGCCTGCCATCACTCAGCAACTTCTGCCACCTTCCCCCCTCTCTTTAGCCCATCCTCCTATATCTATTTATATTTATCTCCTTGTCACACAAACATGCCCCTCACCTTCACCATGCATTATTGATCCCAATCCCTAGAAATCCCACTGCTCCTTACTTTTGTTAAGCCTTCCAAGATATGTCCTAACCATGCCAGAATGGGTTCTTGTGTGTGTATGTGCAGTGAATGTTTTGAATTTGTAAGCTCCCTTCTGAGTAATTGAGTGTTTATAGCTGAAGAGCTCTAGGAAGGTTGCAAAGGGAAAGGAAAAGGTAATGAGAGGAGAGAGTAAGATAAACAAATTGAATCATAAAATGTAGGCTACCATGGAGGAATGTCTTTGTCTGAAGTAGGATTTTTGAATTCAAACTGAGTTGTTTGTGCATCCGGATACTGCTGCACAGTATATAAAAAGTAATAAAATACATCCATATCCATGATCAGTAGCTGAACAATACCCAAATGATGTACTGCATCTGCTAAGATTCTGAGGTGTGCAAACAGTGGACACTTAATTATCCCTTGAGAGAACAGGAGCTGATGCTGTGTCAGATTCAAAAGATAATAATGTCCAAAAACTGTGAGCCAGGTGTTTTTTTGTTTTTTTTTTAAGTGCAAGTACTGCTTGTACCTAGAAGGTTTATCTGATTAAATTTGACTTGTTTAACAACAGCCAAATAAATAGTTTTCTTGTTCATTGTTAGTGTGTCACAGGACACGGAACACAGGACAACATAGCGGATGTAGTATGTCTGGAAATGTATTTATACTATAAACCCGCATGCCTAAAGAGCATCAAATGTTGAGAAGTTCTTCACTGAATTTAGTACAAACTATAAATGTATGGGAATTTGGACACTACTACTGTGGAACTACTATGACTCCTCCCAGCTGTCTAAGAAGAGTTAGTATAAGAAACTCCCACAGCCCTTCCCATGTGACCTGCCTCATCTCTCTCTATCCCTTTCTTCCTCCATTTAGATCCATTTCACTCTTCCTGATTCGCTGTGACACCATCTTCAAATTTGTAGGTTTTGCCCTTTTAAAGGGTCCATCCTGTTTTCCCCAGAGTCAGCAGGTCCTCTCACTCAAGTGCTCTGCTTTCTTTACCCCTCCCTGGCTATAAATAGCGGCCTGTATCTGTTTTAACCTCATGGCTCAACTTCTTCCATCCGCTTTGGGATATTATCATCAATATCTGAAGCCTATAATCCATGAACATGAGCATCAAGGATGTTTACTTGAAATGGATGAAAACCAACACATCATTTTCTTTTTTTTTTGGTCAAAAGTGCTACCACAATACAAAAAAGGTCTTGCTGCGAGATCAAGAAACATGATATCCTTACCTATAAACAAGTGCGTCGTCAGCAGTGCTATTGTACTGGATCTGATACATCCACACCAAGAAAGGCATTGAAGATCGACCCATTGTCCAGCGAATCTGAGCTGAATTGGATGTCACGCCTAAAACTGCTACCAGGGTTTCTGTTCCTCCGTTACTGCTTCCTCTTTCTCCAGTATCTCCCTTGCCTCCAGTGACATTCCGTACAGTCACCACACCAGTCCCTGCTCCTTCAACCCCTCCCCGCCCACTGCTTATATCAGATGATCCAGGGTCTCTGTGGTTGATAAGGGATATTGTACCATTACCTCTATGGGGAAGAGGAATGATCTTCAATTCTACCAGAGCTGTAGATTCCCCTGCAGCATTGATAGCAATGCATGTATAGGTTCCATCATCTCTGGCACGGGTCACCAAAAAATCCAGCGTGCCGTTGTAGTACGAACAAATGCGACTGGAGTTGGCCACAATACGGTCATCTGGTGACACCCAATGAATAACTGGCTCAGGGTCACCAATGGCTCTACATTTAAGTGTGGCTCTTTGACCCTCCAACACCCACAGCTTGTTAGTATTACGGGTGATCAGTGGTGGCTCACACATGAACTCTTCCTCAGGGATGGACCAGAAGTAGCGACCCGCCAGATGAGCAGGTGTGGCACACGTCTCCATGTCATCTTCCCGAATCAGTCGTCGTAGCCACAACAGCTCACAGTTGCAGTGCAGTGGATTCCCCCCAAAGTTAAGGCTGGTGATGGAATTGTATGGTGTTGGACTGACAACCCCAATCTGGGATCTGGAAAAAAGTGGATCAGGGGGAAGAGTCTGCAATCTGTTCGAGGTCATATCCAGTCGAGACAGTTGAAAGAGCTCACTGAAAGAACCCTCAGCAATCTGGTCTATTAGATTGTGATCTAGATTTAAGGTGTGCAGGCTAGCCATATTCTGTATAGATTCCCAAGGAACCCTGCGTAGGTTGTTGTAGGAAAGGTCCAGATCTTCCAGAGTCAATAGGAAGTCATCAAAAGCATCCACCGAAACATCTGTGAGCTGGTTGTTGTTGATGATTAGATGCTGAAGGTTAACAAGACCTGTCAGATCCTGAGGTCCCACCACTGTGAGACGGTTGGTGTCCAGGTGAAGTGAACGCAGACTCTCCAGATCAGCAAAGGCCAGTGGTTTTAGAGAATGGATGGTGTTGCGTGACAATGTTAAGTCAACTAGTCCTGTCATATTAGCAAAGTCTGCACCTCCCACTTCCAGGATGTAGTTGTCAGCAAGACGGAGCTCCACAGTGCGGCGATCAATGTTCGGTGGCACGAAAAGCAGACCCTTATTCACACAAAGTGTGCTTAGAGACTCGGATAAGTTCCGACACACGCAATGGATGGGGCAGATGGACACCATGCCCCAGGTCTCCCCCGCCAACACACCTTGTCCGCTCCACAGCAATACGAAGCCTAGGAGACCCAGCCAGAAAATTGTTGATTGTGGCATGGGACAGGGGCGGACATTTATTGTGCTGAAAGGGTTAGATGAAGCATGATATCTCCTTGACTGGATCCATTTTGAGTTACCCTGTTCTTGCAACAGATCAGTTCCTTTAGATGGACTCCCTGGTTCTGTGCGTGGCATGGTAACCAGGTTGTCCACAGACCTGTGCAAAGAGAACAAATATTAGTAGCTTCAACTCATAGCTTGAACTGAGAAAAATTAGGACTTTCTGTCTCGCTCAATCCAGGGACTGCTTTTCCATCCACTAATCCCCTGCACAAATGCGGTTATCCATTAATTGCCACTGAGACTTGGAGTTATGTCTAGTCGCTCATCCAGTATAATCTCGCTTCATCCAACAATGTATCAAAGAGGAACTAACCGTGAGTCAATCTACCATTGCCATTGTTCATTGGTTCAGATTAATGATCTACCTGGAATAATTTGTCAGTTGTTTGGATTTTAAGGCATTTATCATGTGCCCAGCAAGTGCAACAAGAACCTTAAACTTTTCCCCTGTTTTGTGTGTGAAAGAGAGACTCAATTTGGCTGCCAGGGACAAACCCCAAGATGATCAGTCATTCTAAGTGATGAATGCCTTGGCTGTCTTCTCATCGCAGATGTAAGATGTTGTGGCTGTGTGTGCAGACAAAGTGTATCTATTTACCCACGTCTTATGTCCTTTTGTTTGTTCTCCTCTCTGCTGCTCCCTGTTCTCCTACAGGGGTCTGATTACTCCATTAACCTGATACATAACTGTCTGTGTGTGTCTGCACTGTGGCACACATGGGCAGAAGCAATCCAACCAGTGCAAGGAGAGTAGGGAGCGACACAAGCTGCAATGAGTGTGTAAATTAAGTTTAATTGCTTTCACAAGAGTGAAGATCTGTGTTATCTAATGCACTATTGTTCCTGAATATGTGCAAATGCTTGACTTGGTTTAATTAATCCATTAGTCACCATCATCAAGTGTTATGCTGTGATGGTGTTATGCTAATGCTTCTGTTTGTTGTTTACATGATTTTGGCCGGTTCATCTCAGTCTTGCATAATGGTTTCAATGTCAGTCTCGTAAAACAGTTTTTATTTTATTTTTTAAATGAGTGTGTGCAACTGAGAAAGGGTGAGATTGAGAGATAAGATGGGGCAGCATTGAGTGTAGTTATATTCAATAAATATTCAATAAATAACCATGTGCAATTGGCTCAAAGTTGTATGTGTGCAAATTTTCTATAAAGAATGAGTACCCCGTGGAATTTAGATTCATTGTACTGAATCTGGAATTACACACTGTAAATATCGTGCAAACAATTGACAAACCTCATGAGGTCCTACCTGCCAGCAGTAGGTTAACCAAAAAATACTGTAATTTTTCATACCTGTTGTGTCTGTTTCATCAAGATTTAAAATGGTTTCCAATCCTTTCAGTTCTTTTATAGACAAACTGCCCAGCTAGTCCCATTATTGCTTCAGATGAAAATCCAGAAGTGAAATACTGTAAACACTGTGGAAATATTCAGATGTGCTGAGGGTAGATTTGTTCCTCATAGTTAATGACCAAAAATAATGATGATTTAAATTTGATCTGTGGTCAAATAGATGAATTACTGTCACATCATGACTGCCTTGCCGTTCTTTTCTTCGCCATGAGTCACTCTGCCCAGTTTCCATTATCTTCTGTGAACCTCAGTTAAAAGGAAGTTGGTATGTCTGAATTATTTTTTTCTCTTGATTTTCATAATTTTCTGCATTTCAGGAAATGCATCCAAATTCTCCTTCACTTCACAGCATTGTTAAATTATGACTCCAGTGAAAGCTTGTTTTATTAAAATCTTCTTTTTGCAAAGGTGCTTCCAGTAGCAAGTGCTTCCAATCCATTTAATCTCAGAGTGAACTGCCAAAAGAAACAAAAATCCCTCTTAATAAATATTTAACCAATATTAAAAGATCCCATTCTTTTTAAAAAAGCTCACATCAGTTTCTTTTTGTTCTCTCATTTCTCTTGCATAGACTTTTAGCTCAGTTGCCACATCTTAAAGCGGAAAGCATGTTGTGTATCATTTATGTCTGTTTGCTGATGTCAGCGTCTTTGATACTATTGAGGATCCTAAATTAATTGATTCTTCCTGTAAACTGGCGCATTAAAGCAAATAATCCAATTAGACCTGCTTTCAAGCAGACCCTGTGGGTCTGACTGAGCCAAATTTGTCTGTGTATGTGTGTGCATGCACTCTTGTCTGGATGGACCTGAGGTCTATAGACTCCTTTTCACTGCACTATTCCCTCCTTATTGTTTTCTCTCTCTCTCTCTCTCTCTCTCTCTCTCTCTCTCTCTCTCTCATCCACCCTGAACTGTTATTCTTTCTACTCTGTCTTAACTAACTCCAAATCTCTGTCTCCACTCCTCCTCAGCCTTTCCTAAATACCTAAAGGGTAAATGCAAACATATACCTACCTTTTTTTTTTTCCAAATTCCTGCTTTTGTCCATCCGAGAGAACTGCTGCCTTTTCCAAGGGTCCCTTTCCCTCTACATCTCAGGTTTGTCCAAGAGGGATTTTGGGTAGCATCCTCACCCCTTGTTTCTCTCCCGACCGCTTTTTTTGTTTTTACTTTTGCAAACGGTCCAAGGAAACCCTGCCCACAAAGTAGGCAACCATTACCTACAGCCACGAAGAACCTTTATATAACAGTGCTGTTGAGTCCCAGCTGATGTCGCATATTACCATCAATCAATGCCTTGTTTTTGCTTTTTCGTCCTGCTCTGTATTCTTGAACCGCGCAAGTCTGTGATTTGTTGGTTTTGATGCAGGGAGCAAGCCGATGCGAGCGTTTGCGATTGCAATGTGTCTGCCACAGCAAGGGCAGAGTGAGCGGGAGGGAGGGAAGAGAGAACGAGAGAGAGAGAGAGAGAGAGAGAGAGAGAGAGAGAGAGAGGAGGGGGGGGGGAGAAAGTGACGGAGGGGAGAGTGGTAGAGCCTGAAGCAGTCTTGGCTCTCGGTATGAGGAGAGAGACGAAATGCAAGGGTAAAAATGGCAGAATGAGAGTGCTTTGGCAGACAGGGGTGTGGGGCTGGATGTGGAGAGGAATTGCCCAAAGCTAGGTCCCTCTGACAGTACATTTTTAACAGCAGGGCATCATTGGTGAGCAGATACACTGAGAACTTTTGTCACAAATGCTCCCATAGAGTCGATTCTCACCTTATGTAAATTTAAATTATTTATATATTATTGAAAACGGATTCTGAAAGAGGAGCTGATTTTGAGAAATCTGTTTTAAAAGATGCATGTGTTGTTGAAGGTTGATAACTCTGAATTCTGGTGGTGATTCTGATGCCTTTGACAGGATATGACATGGCTCCACCCCATTCCCAAAACAGCATAGTTGATTGTCAGAATCTTTTTCGTATTATATTTAAAAAATTAAAAAAATAAAACAAAATAAACTGCATAAATAGATAAACTTCCAGATATAAATAAAACAGTAACCGCTTTCACAATAATGTTCAATTTGTTAAATACTAATGAACTAATAATGGGCAAGTTTGATCAATCTACTGTAGGTATGTTAATTCAAAAATACACTATGTACTTTGTTGTTAATCCATGTCTATTCTTAATGAAGTAATATTAACGTATACAACTTGACAGGTAAAAATTTATTAGCATACAATACGGTTTGAAAGTTTGGGATTGGTAAGATTTCTTTAATGTTTTGAAAGAAACCTCTTATCCTTAGGCTGCATTTATTTGATCCAAAAATACAGTAAAGCAGTAATATTGTGAAATATTACATTTTATAATAACTAATTATTCTATTTTAATATTTTAAGATACAGTTCCTTCTCAAAAAATTAGCATATTGTGATAAAGTTCATTATTTTCCATAATGTAATGATAAAAATTAAACTTTCATATATTTTAGATTCATTGCACACCAACTGAAATATTTCAGGTCTTTTATTGTTTTAATACTGATGATTTTGGCATACAGCTCATGAAAACCCCAAATTCCTATCTCAAAAAATTTGCATATCATGAAAAAGGTTTCTAAACGAGCTATTGACCTAATCATCTGAATCAACTAATTAACTCTAAACACCTGCAAAAGATTCCTGAGGCTTTTAAAAACTCCCAGCCTGTTTCATTACTCAAAACCGCAATCATGGGTAAGACTGCCGACCTGACTACTGTCCAGAAGGCCATCATTGACATCCTCAAGCAAGAGGGTAAGACACAAAGAAATTTCTAAAAAAAATAGCCTGTTCACAGAGTGCTGTATCAAGGCACTTCAGTGGGAAGTCTGTGGGAAGGAAAAAGTGTGGCAAAAAACGCTGCACAACGAGAAGAGGTGACCGGACCCTGAGGAAAATTGTGGAGAAGGACCGATTCCAGACCTTGGGGGACCTGCGGAAGCAGGGGACTGAGTCTGGAGTAGAAACATCCAGAGCCACCGTGCACAGGCGTGTGCAGGAAATGGGCTACAGGTGCCGCATTCCCCAGGTCAAGCCGCGTTTGAACCAGAAACAGCGGCAGAAGTGCCTGACCTGGGCTACAGATAAGCAGCACTGAAGTACCCACAGTCAGTGAGGGTCTGGGGTGCCATGTCAGCTGCTGGTGTTGGTCCACTGTGTTTTATCAAGGGCAGGGTCAATGCAGCTAGCTATCAGGAGATTTTGGAGCACTTCATGCTTCCATCTGCTGAAAAGCTTTATGGAGATGAAGATTTCATTTTTCAGCACGACCTGGCACCTGCTCACAGTGCCAAAACTACTGGTAAATGGTTTACTGACCATGGTATTACTGTGCTCAATTGGCCTGCCAACTCTCCTGACCTGAACCCCATAGAGAATCTGTGGGATATTGTGATGAGAAAGTTGAGAGACGCAAGACCCAACACTCTGGATGAGCTTAAGGCCGCTATCGAAGCATCCTGGGCCTCCATAACACCTCAGCAGTGCCACAGGCTGCTTGCCTCCATGCCACGCCGCAATTTCTTTCTGTGTCTTACCCTCTTGCTTGAGGGTGTCAATGATGGCCTTCTGGACAGCAGTCAGGTCGGCAGTCTTACCCATGATTGCGGTTTTGAGTAATGAAACAGGCTGGAAGTTTTTAAAAGCCTCAGGAATCTTTTGCAGGTGTTTAGAGTTAATTAGTTGATTCAGATGATTAGGTTAATAGCTCGTTTAGAGAACCTTTTCATGATATGCAAATTTTTTGAGACAGGAATTTTGGGTTTTCATGAGCTGTATGCCAAAATCATCAGTATTAAAACAATAAAAGACCTGACATATTTCAGTTGGTGTGCAATGAATCTAAAATATATGAAAGTTTAATTTTTATCATTACAATTATTCCAGTCTTTTGTGTCACATGATTCTTCAGAAATCAACCTATTATCTAATTTAATATTTCTGTAGAAAATATGATACTTTTTTTTCAGGATTCTTTGGTGAATAGAAAGTTACAAGTAACAGCATTTATTTAAAATAGAAATATTTTGTAAAATTATAAATGTCTGTCACTTTTTGATTAATTTAATGCATTCTTGCTAAATAAATTTATTAATTTCTTTTTATGGTTGTTTATTTAAAAAATAAACATTAACCAAGATTAATAAATGCTGTTAATAAAGAGTTGTTCATTGTAGCTATTAGGTTAAATAATGTTACCAAATGGAATTTTATTGTAAAGTGTTAGCCTAAAATTAATGTCTTGGTCCAGTGGTATGACTATTGTTGTTGATGCAAGTGGTCAGTGGTTCAAAACCCACTGTCTGTACTAAATCATGAGAGGGCTGTTCTTATAAGCTGATCTATATAATCATCTTATGAGCGTGAGGCTTATGCAGCGTTACACAGCCAGCAAAGTTGAGAAGTAGAGAAGGAGCCAAAGATGTTCAGTCCAAGTTGCACTTTTTCTCAGTTTCTCATGTTCTATCTCTGATTCCCATATTCTTTGTTTTTCTGGGCTCTGTGATTTTAGGTGAGCGTGAGTCACTCAGTCTTTATGCGGGTCTATATATAGAGGCACAGCTAAGCGGACCGCATGCAACATGCCAGAGGCCCGCTGTAGCCCAGCTCCACACACTTGGAGCAAGTAACCAGTGGGCTCAGAGTCTGCTAAACCTCACTGCGTCTGACGTATCAGACTCCAGATTTGGCTGGCGAACCAGTATCAGTCTTGGTTCAGTTAAATCATGTCTCCGACTATGACAAATCATGAATAATATATTTAAGTACCATAAGACAAAGATGAATGATTCATGTGTGTATGTACGTTGCACCTGCATAAAGAAACTGCAACTGCTGAATGTAAACCACAACTAATTGCTGTGAAAGAGTGATTCCCAAGCAGGGGTGCGTGCACCCCAGGGGAAACCTAAGCGGGTTACTGTAAGATTTAGTTTCTTATTAGAGCTGTAACAAAATTGGTAAAAAAAAAAAAAAAAAAAATGTGTGGTTTGACTTTTTAATTTGAATACTCAAAGTAAAATATAAACTATTGTTCGAAATTTTGGGGTCACTAAGATATTTTTTTTTAAGAAATTAATACAAAGCAGCATTTAAATTATCAAAAGAGACAGTAAAGACGTTTACATTGTTACAAAAAAAAAAGACAATGTAAAAAAAAATGCTGTTCCTATTTAAATGCTTTCTATTTATGAAAGAAACATTGGGAAAATGTATTTTGGTATCCACAAAAATGTTAATTAGCACAAAAACATTTATAATAATCAATTTGAGCACCGATTCAGTATATTAGAATGATTTCTGACTGGAGTAATGGAAGCTGAAAAATTACATTTTAACATAAATTAAAATAGAAAATAATTATTTTAAATTGTAATGATATTTCACAGTATTACTGTTTTTAATATATTTTTTATCAAATAAATGCAGCCTTGGTGAGCATGGCTTGGTTTTATAGTATTAATTTGATGTAATGTGAATATAAAATGAATTAAGAGCAACACATTTCTAGTTTGATGTTGTTTAAAGCATATTTGAGCCTTTCTAATGAGGCTGTGGAGACACAAAAGGTTGGGAAGCGGAGTAAAGCACAGTGGACATGAGGTATTTCAGCACCATGGACAGTCAAACTGGTTAAATCTGTGAGACTATGTTGTGATATTGCCATCTGTACTTCCATCTGTCTTGTTATACTGGTTTCATGGCTGGATAGTTGGCAATGTAACTGCTCATTTTAATCTTGATTTCTTCGATGTGGCTGCTCCTTACTTCTAAATGTACAAATCCATACAGGTAGTCATATGATGCGATTTCTTGCATTTTCTCGACGCCCGTGCATCGATATTGACTACCAGCTATATACAGCGTGCTGACCTCGAAAATCCAGCTGTATTCTAACAATAACTTAGCTCTCCTTATTAGCTAGGCTCCTTGAATGTTGGCTAATAACTTTTTTTAAAGCTGGGTCTCCAACATTGACAGCGCTGTGTTGGACAGATTTGTGCAGCGGTGTTCCATGAGGGAGAGAGAGAGCGCAAGAGGTACGGGTGAGAGAGAGAGAGAGGTACGGGTGAGTGAGAGAGATAGAGGGACGAGCGAGAGGTAGTGCTTATACGCTAGCATGTCGACGTCGGCCGAGTCTAACCCTATACCCTAGCGCGTTTACACATGGACGTCGGCTGAGTGCTAATTCTATACTCCAAATTATTAAAATCAGAAGTCAGAAACATGATTAGTTCTAAAAGACCGTTTACTATCTTATCTATTAAAAATCCATCACACTATTCAAACGCGAGTAAAATCACAAAAACACAAATGCAGAGTAATCACAAATGCAGACATGGTTTTATGTTTACATAGTGTTCTCACTCCCGTAGCGTAGTGTGGCGCAACTCCTAAAAAGACAGTAGCCGATAAGTCATTATAATCAGTAATTATGTCCCCAATGAAATAAAATCTGATGCGTTCTGGTCCAGTCGCACTGGCAAAGTTGATTGATTAGCTTGGTTATCTGCATTTTCTGGATCCGATTCGGGCTCGAATTGATAAGGTAGTACTGACATTATCACCTGTTATTATTGCTTTGGGAGCTGATGTTCCAAATATGGTAAGGGGCGTGACATTTCCGTCACCTGCGTAAGGTATCCGGGCCAATCACAATGCACTGGATCGCTGGCCAATCAGAGCACACCACTCTTTTCAGAACGATGAGCTTTGTAAAAATCGACGCATTTCAGAAAGGCTGGGCACAGAGGAACTTTTTTTTTAACCTAAAACCGCGTAAACACATTGCATTTAACCAAATACACAAAATAATGTTCTTTTTAGAACCATCATATGACCCCTTTAAAATTCCAATGTTTTCTCTCTCCCACTTCCCTAACTTCATCCAGCCATTGTGGAGAGCTTGTGGGCATTGAATTGTTTCCGGCAACAGCCAGTGGTTTACCACTAAATGACACTGTCCAATCAAAGCTGTAAAAAGACGTTTCCTTCTCCAGCAAAGGAAATCTCTTCATTATTGTGGATTTATGTGCATGCTTGTGCATGTTCTTCAGCATCCTATGGTTATTTTTATTGAACATGTGGACAGGATGTGGTTGTAGAATCATGTTATTGAAAGTCCCTTGTTGGCCCTGCTTTCCCAAAAACCATTAACCCTCAATAACACTGGGTTAAATAAATACTTTCTTAAATTTTGTTTCCTCAAGGCAACATGTCAATGTCACCTTTATTTATATAGCACTATTAAACAACACAAGTTGACCAATGTGCTTTACATCATCACCGAAGAGTAGAAAAAAATACTACAATAGTAATAGAATAAAACAAAATAAAATAATTTAAAAAAATTCCATCAAAAGGACGAATAGGCCATGGCAAAGAAATATGTCTTAAGCAGAGTTTCCGCTAGAAAAAAATGGTGCCGGTCAAAGTGACCGGCAGAGGTTTCGTTTTATGGACATTTTGATGATATGCCGGTCAAATATCTCCTCTTAATTAGTCAAGTTGAGGAAAACTGGAGGCAGTCTATGTAACTTAAAAAATGACATAATCCGGCCGTATAGAATGCAACATGTTATTATTAGCTTAACTTTCAAATAGACGGAAAAAAACATGAACGTCCGATTGGCGTCAATCAACGCCAATTGTTACTATGGTTCTCTTACGAGAGTATCTCTCGTACTGCGTAATATCTTACGCTATGGGGAAAACCTCTTTTCCACGAGATATTGAAGCAAAAAATTATCCTTAATTTTGAATTAATTTAAAACGCTGTGCAGCAGCATGCAGATATCGGCAGGACGGCTCGCGCGCCTATTGGCTGCCCTGCGGCAAACAGCAGCAGCCTATCGAGAGAGGTGCTGCGTGACATAATCCTATGGAGGCATTTCGCGCCCATTTCGTCACGTCCCGCCAGAAAAGGGCGCAATTTCGCCCTATAAATATAGCTCGATAAGGCTGGTACACTGATTTTCATCTCTTCAGCGAAGCATCACGCATCGCTGGATCCGGAGTGAGAAGCCACGCTGTCTGAGAAAAAGCACACAGCGGGACGAGCCATTGAGTCTGAAGTCGCTGGCATCACCGCCTTTGGCCGCTGTACCTGCTACGCTTTCCGGCGTTATATCCTTTTCAAACTGTGTGTGTGTGTGTGTTCGCCGCTGCGACACACATTTTTTTTCACTGTCTGTCTCTCTCTGCTAAAAGAGCTGCGTCTTTTTCAAGATGCAAAGATCCTGCGGCTCGTGCCGAGCCACACTCAGCGACGGGGACCGTCATGTTATCTGCGTTTCCTGCCTGGGTGAGGATCATGCGGCTCTCGCTCTCGTCGACGGCGGATGCCCTCACTGTGAGCTACTGCCTATGGTGACTCTGAGGACTCGCCTGGCATCCTTCTCAGAGCCTGCACTTCAGCCCGCTGTAGCGCCGCGCCGTAAAAAGCGCCATGCTCAGCGCGCTCCCGAGCCTTCTCCTGCCCGCCAAAGCTCGCCGGTTCGCCCGCCAGCTTCGCGGGCATCGCTCGAGTCCCTCACCGACGGACAGCGGCCGCCGTCTGCCGCCGCTTCCTCCATTGAGGTCGACGAAATAGCCCCGAGCCTTCTCCAGCCCGTGATAGCTCGCCGGTTCGCCCGCCAGCTTCACCAGCTTCACTCGAGTCGCTCGCTGACGGACAACGGCCGCCGCGCGCCGCCGCTTCCGCCATTAATGACGACGAGATAGCTGCATCTGTAGAGAAGGCCAGCTTCAAAACCGCGGCTAGCTTTCTTTACGTTATAAGAAAGCTACCCCGCCCCCCGTGGGCATGCGTCACCGGCGAAATGAGGAAAGTGTATTTTTAGTCCCGCCGGGCCAATCTCCATTTCTCAAACATTTCTCAGCTCCTCTTGGTTTGAGCGGCTGAAAATGTCAATATTGCAGCAATGAGCCTGTTGTATTACACGCACGCCTGCAAACAAACGCCGACGCACACAAAACCACAAAACTGTGATGACGCTCTTTATCCGCTCGGGCTATTTTAAGCTTTTGTTGTTTCCCCCTGTGGCTCAGTGGCGAAACCCAAAGCCTTCGCACGGGAGACCCGTGTTCGAGCCCAGCTCTCGCAGCGGATAAAATTTAGTCTCGCCGCAGCCAGACTTACACCCAAACTTTTCACTCGTTCAGTTCCGAGAAAATGCGACTGTTCCAGTGTATTTTGCAGTAAACAAGCCGGTACCATGGCCCGCTTGCCTGCACACAAATGCCGTTTCCACGGCGACCCAGACAAATCATGTAAGCAGTGTATTTTCTGGTATTCCGGCCACAGCCGATGGTGTTATGAGTGTATTAAAAATGCCACAGCCCAGTGTTCATTTCTACACACAAACACAGCCCGCCAAAGTGCAGGGCTCGCACAAATGAGTTCGACTCATGTCAATTGTGCATTAATTATAGTGAATGTGCCCACAACCCAGTGCCCACAAACACTACACACTGCATGTGCCACGTTTTCTGTAAAAGAAACCAACACACATACAGTCAGCTAAGGCCCATGGTGTTTAAGTCTCGCCGCGGCCAGACTCTACCGAAACTTCTCGCTCGTTCAGTTCCAAACAATGTGACTGTTCCAGTGTATTTTGCAGTAAACAAGCTGGTACCACAGCCCGCTTGCCTGCACACAAACGCCAGCTTTAAGGCGACCCAGATAAATCCCAAAAAGAGTGTATTTTCTGGAATTCCGGCCACGGCCGATGGTGTTATGAGTGTTGTAAGAATGCCCACGTCTCAGTGCCCATTCCCACAAGCAGACACAGCCCGCCACAATACAGGGCTAGCAAAAAAAAAAATAAAATCGACTCATGTCGATTGTGCAATAAATGTAGTGTACGTGCCCACAACACAGTGCCCACAAACACTACATGAAGCATGTCCCACGGTTTCTGTAAAAACGAAACCAACACATTTTCAGTTGGCGCGAGCCGACAGTGTTCTCAGTGCAGCGAGTGTGCCCGCTATCCCGCGCCCACATTCCCTCACAGACATGCCGAACCCCACGGGGCTCGCCCCGCTCGCCTTCTCTACACATCCCGTCAGAGAGAAGCCGAGCGCGGTCAGGCTGCCCGCTTTGATCAGCGCACCCCCCGCCTCGCACACTATAAACACAGTGTCTATTTCTCAGCACACCGGAGCTCTCCGGCCGCCGCTATATCACGGCCAGAGCCCAGATTTCATTCTACCTGTAGCTTTTCATGCAGATGCGTGGGCAAAGCTTCCCGGGGTATCAGAATGGGTGCTGAACACTATAAAAAGAGGCTATTCGCTGCAGTTCGCTCGACACCCCCGCCATTGCGCGGCGCGAGTCGAAACGACGGTAAAAAATGAAGTATCTCACCTACTTCGAGCCGAGATAGCGAAACTACTGAGCAAAGGGGCTATAGAACCTTTATCTCAGGCTCAGAGCGAAGGGGGTCTTATCCAGCAGGTATTTTCTGGCACCGAAAAAAGACGGGGGTCTCAGACCCATTCTAGATCTGCAACGGCTGAACAGAACGCTCACGAAGCGTCAGTTCAGAATGATTACAACCAGGAAAATCCTCGCGCAAGTGCGCCAAGGAGACTGGTTCATGTCGATAGATCTAAAGGACGCTTATTTTCAAATACAAATAACGTTACGTCACAAGCAATTCTTGAGATTCGCCTTCGAGGGCCAGGCATACCAATACAAAGTCCTGCCGTTCGGCCTGTCCCTGGCACCCCGTACTTTTACGAAGTGCATGGACGCGGCTCTCGCACCCCTGAGACTTCAATCCTGGACGATTGGCTGATTCTAGCTCGATCACAATCAGAGCTCATAGAACACAAGGCCACATTACTCGAACATCTCGAGAATCTGGGTCTCACAGTCAATTGGGCGAAGAGCTCGCTGTCTCCCAGCCAGAAAATATATTTTCTGGGAACAGTGCTGAACTCGCTATCTATGACAGCGCATCTGTCGCCAGAGCGCGCACAGGACATTCAGCGCGCCGCGAAATCTTTTCGCCGCGGCTCAACTGTCCAGCTCAAAAGGTTTCAGAAAATGCTGGGTCTCATGGCCTCAGCAGCTTCAGTGCTCCAGTTGGGGCTGCTTCGCATGCGCCCACTGCAGCTATGGCTGAAAGCGATGGTTCCGCCCCGGGCGTGGACCCCTGGTCTGTTTCGCCTCCGGGTCGGTCTGAAATGCGTCTCAGCTTTGGAGCCTTGGAAGAAAACCGACTGGTACCAGTCAGGTGTGAGTTTGGGGACTCCCTCGAGCGTGAAGGTGGTGTCCACGGACGCCTCCACCTCGGGATGGGGAGCGCTGCTCGAGGGCAGACCGTTCTTTGGCCAGTGGTCAGAACGGGAAAAGCTCCTACATATAAACTGTCTGGAAATGATGGCAGTCGACAACGCGCTGCGGCGCTTCTGGGGTCACCACGTCTTGGTCCGGTCGGACAACATGTCAGTGGTGGCGTACATAAATCGTCAGGGCGGCATCAAGTCCCGAAACCTTTACAGGCTGACGGAGTGCCTCCTGGTCTGGGCTCAGCACAACCTGCTTTCACTGAGAGCAGCGCACGTGCCTGGTCACCTGAATCTGGGACCAGACAGGCTGTCCAGAGACAATGTCCCAGCAGGGGAATGGTCGCTGCAACCGCAGACGATCCAACTGCTGTGGGAGACATTCGGCAGAGCGCAGGTGGACCTGTTCGCGTCCAACGAGAACGCTCACTGTCCAAAATATTTCTCCAAGAGCAAGGACGCGCTGGCCTACGTTTGGCCCCGCTGTCCCCTCTATGCTTTCCCCCCCATCTCGCTCCTGCCTCAAGTGCTGGAACGGATCAGGGAAAATGGATGCCCAGTGCTGCTTGTGGCTCCGCTCTGGACAAACCAGGCTTGGTTTCCAGTCCTGATGCAGCTGACCAGCACTGCCCCGTGGCCAATACCATTGAGGAGAGACCTCCTCTCCCAGGCCAAGGGCTCGATTTGGCATCCTCGCCCCCAGCTATGGTCCCTGCACGCATGGGCCATCAACGGGTACCTGCTATCCTCCCGGAGGGAGTGCTAAACACGATCACGCAGGCAAGGGCCCCGTCTACAAGACGGCTCTACTCCTAGAAATGGTCTGTGTTCTCTGCCTGGTGTCAAGCTCAGGGCTTTTCACCCGTAGACTGCGGGGTCACGAAAGTGCTTTCCTTCCTTCAAGAGCTGCTGGATAAGGGCAGAACCCGATCCACGCTCAAAGTGTACGTGGCGGCTATAGCAGCGTTTACAAAACCTGTGTCTGGCCAGTCACTGGGGAAGAACGACCTAGTCGTGCGATTCCTCAAGGGAGATCGGAGGTTGAACCCTCCTAGACCTCCTTCAGTCCCGGTGTGGGACCTTTCTACGGTTTTGGAAGCCATGAAAGGTCCCCCGTTCGAGCCAATCCATTTGTCAGACATGAAGCATCTGTCTTTCAAAACGGTGTTTCTTTTGGCTCTCGCTTCAGTGAAGCGCATAGGGGACTTACAAGCGCTTTCAGTAAGCGCATCATGTATGGAGTTTGGGCCTAATGACTCAAAAGTCATACTCAAACCGAGGCACGGGTACGTGCCCAAATCCCTCAACACACCGTTCAGAGCCCAGGTGATTTCCCTGTGCGGTCTCTCGGTTCAAGATGAGGAGGAGGATGCGAGTCTCCTTTGCCCTGTCAGGGCACTGAGAGCTTATGTGTCCTGCTCGTCTGCCTACAGGCAGACCGAGCAGCTCTTCGTTTTGTTTGGCGGACGTTCCAAGGGACTGGCCGCATCAAAACAGAGCCTATCCAGATGGATAGTCGATACCATAGCACTGGCTTACACTTCTAAGGGCCTGCAGTGTCCTTTGGGTGTCAGAGCGCACTCCACGAGAGGCGTGGCCTCGTCGTGGGCATTGTATAGTGGCGTTACCTTGCAAGATATCTGTACGGCTGCGGGCTGGGCCTCGCCGTCTACATTTATAAGGTTTTATAACTAGAGGTTCCCGCCTTACAAGCCAAGCTTCTGTCGGTATAGAATTCAGTGTTATCTGCCCCGCTGTGCCGGCCCAGATGCTGAGTTTTGCTTGTGCATCGCTCACTGACCGATAACACGGCTCGATGGGTGTTGAATAACCCGTAATCTTAACCAGTTCAGGCTGAACACGTTCACCCTGTCTGTGTGAAACACTATTAACATAACTAGCCCCTATAGGATGCTATTTCATGGGGAATGATGCTTGCAGCCTCTCTTCTCCGACTCTCTGTGAGTCTATGGTGATTATGCACTACATGAGCCCCGGGCTACTGCCCTTGGGACTTTGGTGTCGGATCCCAGTACGCACGGCGTTTTGCATTGTGTTCCCCATAGCGTAAGATATTACGCAGTACGAGAGATACTCTCGTAAGAGAACGTACACAATAGGATTATGTCACGCAGCACCTCTCTCGATAGGCTGCTGCTGTTTGCCGCAGGGCAGCCAATAGGCGCGCGAGCCGTCCTGCCTATATCTGCATGCTGCTGCACAGCGTTTTACATTAATTCAAAATTAAGGATAATTTTTTGCTTCAATATCTCGTGGAAAAGAGGTTTTCCCCATAGCGTAAGATATTACGCAGTACTCGTTCCCTCTCTAGAGAGAACCGAGGTTACGTTAGTAACCGAGTACGTTTCACACACATTCACTTTTTGAAACATTGAGGCACGGATGTACCTAATACAAATAAATAAAACATCTCCAGTTAACTAGCAGATCATTAATTTAGTTTGTTATTAAATAAGAGATCTAGCGCTAAAATATGTTGTTTTTGAAATCAAGCTGAGCGCTCGTGTCCGCGAGTGACACGTCACCTGGAGTGATGTTTTCACGTTTTTTAATATTCAATAATAGTCTCGCTGCCGCGTTTTGAACCTTTTGCAGCCGTAGAATGGATGCTTGACGAATGCCCTTATATAAAGAGTTACAATAATCAAGTCTTGATGATATAAGAGCATGAATTGCAATTTCAAGGCTCTTATACGTCAGACATGATTTCATCTTAGCCAAGTTTCTCAAATGAAAGAAATTTTCTTTACCACATGATTTATCTGTGCATTCAGCTTCAGGGAGCTATCAATATTAACACCCAAGTTTTTAACACGTTCTTTAACATATATTGAAAGTGGGCTGAAATTTAACTCTGCTGCGCCCCTGGTTCCTCTTGGGCCGAACACTACAACCTCAGTCTTATTTTCATTAAGATATAAAAAATTTGAAGCCAGCCATGATTTAAGATCAGACAGGCAGGACATTAGAGGCTCTAGGCTACTTCTGTTTATTAATGGATTAATTACACATTAACATGTGCCATAAAAAGTGAATCCACATCATGCAAAAAAGCAAAAAAATAAATGTAAACATTAGATTGCATAGCCAACAATGGAAACAAACACATTGATAATTTTTTTACACATTATAAATGATAAAAGTTCTTTATTTACTTGTTGCCTTTAGGAAACACTGTACAATTGCACATCCTTCTTGGAAATACTAATATAGTTATCTACATAATGGGGAGTATAATAATTGAGCTTAATTCATGGGTATAATGCAGTAAAATTAAGATTGTTCTCACCAAATTATCTTCATGTTGAAAGTGAAAAGTGAAAATAAAATTAACGTGAAGGCCAAGTATGGGAACCCATACATCGAATTCGTCCTTATCATTTAGCCCATCCAAATGAGTGCACACATATTAGGAGTAGTGTGTAGTGAACACGCACACACTGCAAACCTTGGACACACACACCCGGAGCAGTGGGCAGCTATTTTGATGTGGGGATTGGGGGTTAGATGTCTTGCTCAAGGACACCTCAGTAATTTCCTGCTGGTTTTGAGAATCGAATCCGCAACCTTCGAGTTACCAGTCTGACTCTCTAATCATTAGGCCACGACACATAACATGTTGATGTTATGGCCAATTTTTCCATTTCTATTCATGGAAACGATTAATGATTTAGGGGTTATCTTTTGGTGCAGCGCATCAAATTTGTTTGTTTCCTGGAGGCAACTCAGTACCATAGAGGGTTAAACTTGCTGCCTGTTAGCTACAGCGGTCACAAAGATTTTTCACTACTGATGTGTGCATCTTATTGTATGAGTAAAGTCTGTAATTTCAGGCAATCTGGTTTCCGACTGCATCACAGCACAGAGACAGCGCTCATAAAGATAGTAAACGATATTCTCTTAAATACTGATACAAGCAAATTATCAGTGCTGGTACTACTCGACCTCAGTGCTGCATTTGACACTGTCGATCACGACATACTTCTTGACAGGCTGGAAAACTGGGTCGGGTTTTCTGGGATAGTCCTAAAATGGTTCAGGTCATACTTGTTAGGGAGTGGTCTGTAGTCTGAGTGGACACCCATGACATGCGGAGTCCCTCAAGGCTCAATTCTTGCGCCACTCCTATTCAACCTGTACATGCTCCCAATGAGCCAAATAATGAGAAGGAACCAAATCGCTTACCACAGCTATGCAGACGACACACAGCTCTACTTAACCCTATCGCCTAACGATTACAGCCCCATTAACTCTCTGTTCCAATGCATTGATAAGTAAACAATTGGATGTGCCAAAACTTTCTTCAGTTAAACAAAGACAAAACTGAAGTCATTGCGTTTGGAAACAAAGATGAAGTTCTCAAGGTGAACGCATACCTTCAGTCTAGGGGTCAAACAACTAAAAATCAAGTCAGGAATCTTGGTGTGTCTCTAGAGTCAGACCTTAGTTTCAGTAGTCATGTCAAAGCAATAACTAAATCAGCATACTATCACCTGAAAAATATTGCAAGAATTAGATGCCAGAATTATGACTTTGTTTCCAGTCAAGACTTAGAGAAACTTGTGCATGCTTTCATCACCAGCAGGGTGGATTATTGTAATGGACTTCTCACTGGCCTTCCCAAAAAGACCATAAGACAGTTGCAGCCCATACAGAACGCTGAGCAGAACCAGAACATATGAACACATCACACCAGTCCTCAGGTGTTTACACTGGCTGCCAGTTACATATAGGATTGATTTTAAGGTATTAATACTGGTATATAAATCATTCAATGGCCTAGGACCTCAATACATTGCAGATATGCTCACTGAATATAAACCCAACAGATCACTCAGATCACTAGGATCACATCAGCTAGAAATACCAAGGGTTCACTCTAAGCATGGCGAGTCCGCTTTTAGCTACTATGCCAGCCGCAGCTGGAACCAGCTTCCAGAAGAGATCAGATGTGCTCCTACAGTAGTCACATTCAAATCCAGACTCAAAACACTTCTGTTTAACTGTGCATTTAATGAATGAGCACTGTACCACGGTTCGTCCGACTGTTTGTACTGTATTTTATTTTATGTTTTTAATTATTCTGATTTCTTTTGATTTATTTCTGTATTTTATCTTTTATTCTAAACCGTTTTAATTCTGATTTATTTTGATTATTTCTGTATTTTATCTTGTATTCTACACTGTTTTAATTATTCTGATTTCTTTTGATTATTTTAATTTCTTGTTTTCATTTTGTCTTACAGCTATACATTTACTGAGCACAACATTAAGGAATTCTTAGTCTCCTCAATAATGTCTGGGTGTCCGTGTGAATTCTGTATGTGAGGCATATAGTAAATGCTCTTCGTTAAAAGTTTGGACACTTGACTGAATTAGTATTTCTTGTCTTGAAACTAAAGTTAAAGTAATAGTTCACCCAAAAATTAAAGTTATGTAATTTACTCACCCTCATGTTGTTCCAAACTTTTTTTTGGTTGAGAAATGTCTTCATACAATTTCCATACAATGAAAGGTTACCAACATTCTTGAAAATATATTTTGTTTTTCACTGAAGAAAGAAAGTATTGCAGGTTTAGAAAGACTGAAGGGTGAATTAAATGATGACAAAATGTTCCTTTTTAGGTGAATTGTCCCTTTACATTAACTTGATGCTGAAATAATTTTTGTCATCAAAATGTAGTCTTTTTTGTGCAAATATAAGAAAAAATACTTTAATTTTCACCGAGTTACGTCGGTAGAGCTCAATTCATTTTTTTTATCTCAAATATAAATTGTACCAATGTATGAATTTTTGTCATACCGGAAATTTATTTATTTTTCAATGGATGAGTTGGACAAGATAATGAAAGAAAGCCAATAATTGTCCAGAACAGGGGTTCTGAACTCTAGGCCTCGAGGGCCACTGTCCTCCAACCCTAATCAAACTCTCCTGAACAAGCTTATCAAGGTCTTCAGGATTACTAGAAAGCTACAGACAGTTTGATCAGGGTTGGAGCTACAGTAACTCTGCAGGACAGTGATCTCAAGAGCCAGAGTTGAGAACCCGCGGTCCAGAATATATGGGAACCCTTTCAATAGAGTTTAAAAAGTATCCCAGCATGCAACTCTTGAAGTTGGTTGAGAGAATAACAGAGCTGCAAATCTAGAAAGGGTGGCAAATATATTAAAAAATATTTTATTTTTCTACATAATTCCCATACTTTCGTTTTCATTTCATAGTTTTGATGTCGTCACTATTATTGTATAATGTTGAAAATCGTAATCATACAGAACGAGCAGATGTCAAATTTCTTTGACTGGTAGTATCCACATTATTTTTCATCACAGAGCCAAGCTATATCCTGTGAAAGACTTCATTAGCTCTGTAACAAAAGAATAAAGTACATTATACAATAAAACTATTTGCACAACAATCCAGTGTTTATGATTACTATAAAAATTTGATAACAAAAAATGGCTAAAAATAAGGTGAATATAATGTGCTGAGGAATGCGTACAGTTTTTTTTTTTTTTAGAGGAATCATGTAAAAGTTTGGAATGAGCAGGAATTTGGAAAGCTGTTCTCCTGCAGTCAGAAGAATCTGGGTCAGAGTGCTGGCGGATTAGAACTGACTCTTTCCAACTCTCAATTCTTGGGAGAAGATTTGGACTCAGCCTCTCTCTCTCTTTTTTTTTTTTTTTTTTTGTCTTCCTCATCCTCGATATTTTCTTCCATTTTTCTCTTAAGGTCTCTGCTAAACCCTTCTGTGGGGAAACAATGTGTGATGTGTATGTATGTAGGTGTAAGGGGTGCAAAAGCCAAGCGGCAAAACTATAGAGCTTCAATTAACACTTTCCTGTTTCTGTTAGTCTCACATCTGCTCCCTTTCCAACTCACCATCTCTCCAATCATCTTCCGATTTCATACTCTTTCTTCCATGTCTATCTGAACCTTTATTATTTCCCCTCCTCCTGCTGCCATCAGAGTCCAGTATCGACAGTCTGGCTAATGGGTTCTGGAAATTTCTTTGTGTTTAGACGTTTTCGCTCAGAGCGCTGCAGGAACACATGTAGCAGACTATATAGAGATTACAGGACTTCAGATGTATTGCTTTTCAACCCATGATATGGAGTTGTGTCTTTGTGCTGTTACAGTGAGCACAGCTTACTCAGTGACCCCAGCCTAATTTGCACACGCTCAAAGGCAGGTTTGATAGTGATGGAAGGGAGTATTGAGTGTTTGGATAATGGTATTGATTTTAGAACTGCCTACCGAATAGCCCATCTGCCCTGTGTAGAACCATTAGCACCTAAGCTCAGAGTGTGTGTGTGAGCGCAGTCTTGGATTGGTCTTCATCTCTCAAGAGCTTCCCACTCTAGGCTCTCTGCAGCTCTCAGCTCATCAGTTCCTCAAAACTAGTTAAAAATGTATTTGTGTGCTCTCTTTTCTCTCCCCAGACAAACATCCCGTTCCTCCAGAACGTGCTGAGCAATAATCAGTTCCTGAATGGGACGGTAGATACTCAGTTCATCGACGAGAATCCAGATCTCTTCAACCTCAAGCCGGTGCAGAACCGAGCACAGAAACTGCTTCATTATCTAGGTAATCTTTTCTTGAACAGGATGATTCAATGGACAGATTAATTCACAAATGTGTTTGACTGATTTTAAATATGCACTTTTGTTTTGTGACATTTCATATTTTATATTTATTGATTGATATATATTTTAAAATATATTTTATATTTATTGATATTAATATAGTGGTATTATGGCGCTTTTCCATTACCAGAATCAGATCAGCTCGGCTCGGCTCGCTTTTCGCTCCGTTTTCCATTGCAGATAGTACCTCCACAATAGTACCTGGTTGTCATAGCGATGCCACAGGAACTGCGCAACACACACCCGCTACCCACACACACACACAAGACAATGGAGGAAATCGAGTGTATGATGTGTTTGATCCTCGGGATGTGGCTATTTCTCACAGCAAGAAGACAAACGTTGTTTCAGGAGAGGCTGAGGGCAGCAAAACGAAACACTGCTGAAAAAAACAGCTCCGTCTGGCACGTGCAATGATGACGCGGTGAATCGTGACGATTCTCTCTGACCAATCAGCAGTCTGCAGTGTTTTCACGTCACATTTTAGTATCGCCTCAGCTCGCTTAGAATCTCGCTGGAGGTGATATGAAAAAAAGTACCCGAAAGCAGGTACAGGTACAAGAGCATTTATTGCACTAATATTTAACTAAACACATTGATTAATAGGCCTACAGTAGAATAGAATATATAAATATATTAAACAAAATCAATATAATGTACAAGGATCATTTTTTTGACCGCACATTTATAACATCTAGGCCTTTTTTCACTTTTTGCCTCGATCCCTAGGTATTTTCTGATTTTAATTTCTTTGTGTAAAATTATAAACATTACAAAACTGTTCAGTTTTTCCATTATGAATGTTTAATATCAATACAACTAATAATAAGAGAATTGTGCAGATTTATATACTGCTATTCAAACTTGTCTGCAAAAGCATTTAATGTTACAAAAGTAAATATAATAAGAAATGAGCAGCAAATCAGCATATTAGAATGATCTCTGAAGGATCATGTGACACTGAAGACTGGAGTAATGATGCTGAAAATTCAGCTTTGCTGTCACAGGAATAAAGTAAATGTTAAAATTAGTGCTGTCAATCGATTAAAAAGTTAACTAGATTAATCACACAATTTTTCTCTGATTAATCGAGATTAATTGCGATTAAAAATACTTACGTTTTTCAATTACGTTTTTATACGTTTAAATATTTTATTATGTAATAATTTTACAGTTAATCTCCGAATTAATGTAAAAACAACATAAAGACAGTATATTTTATAACAAACATTAAGTTGTTTTGATTGATACTGTGAAGCAGCTTTGATACAATCTGTATTGTGAAAAGCGCTATATAAATATATTTGACTTGACTTGACTTGACTTATATTTTAATTACTTGTTTAATTGCATCTTTTTATGTCTTTTTATGAGTGAAGGTTAGTATCATTGATACTAATTCAGCTACTGATGTTTCAATGAAATTGATTAAAAAAAAACATTAATTATAGCCATTCAACATTACAGTGTCATTGAAAGCTATTGTTATTTTTTTTTTTTACATTTATTAGGCTTAAAAAAAATAACAACTTTTAATTTAAAAATGCTCTAATCAGGATACTTGACAAAACAGACATTTTGGCATGATTGTGTTATTGTTTGTTCAAGCGCGAAAGAGAACTCGAGTCTGTGCGCACAATACTGGCGCTCGTGTGTGTCACATATAGACAGGACATTCCCTGACAGGATGTTCTATTTAGTCTTTTTGTGCTTTAATGGTTTGAAACCATTTGCATGAGTAAGAGCGTGATCATATAATGTAACGCTAGCCAAAGGATGACAGAACAGAATGGATGCTGCGTTAATTAAGTTAAATATATTTAACGCGTTAAACTGAAAAATTGTCATCGTATACGTTAACGTTGTCAGCACTAGTTAAAATATATTAAAAAAGAAAGTGGTAATTTAAAATTTTACTAATATTTCACAATATTCCATTTTTTTTCTGTATTTTTTATCAAATAAATGCAGCCTTGGTTAGCATCAACTTTTGAATTGTAGTGTACATTTGAACAAAAATTTGTACTTTACACCATCCCTGCTCTCAGCAGCCCTTTACAAAGTTTCGAGTCAAGTCAAGAGCCAAAACCTTTAAAGTAATGTGGGCTGTGCAGTTTCCTTTCCACTTGACCCATCCACTCAGTGTATTATACCAGCAGAGGTGGATTTGAAGCAGTTTGTACTTTTGTGTGTGATTGCTTTTGCACGTCATTCAGGGCATGTTATGGTGAACGGCCCAACTACTCCAATACCTGTCAAGACTAAGCCTTCCCCCATCGATCCGGTCATCCCACCAGTACCCCTCGGTAAGAAACGCACGCACTTACCTTATCTCACATTCACACACTGTCAGTTTCTCACACTACAAACTCAGTATAAGCTGCCTTTGCACTTAGTTGCCGTGATATTTCATTGATGCACTGCAGAAGCCGTGTTTTAGAGTATATTTACGTCTTACAGAAGGTGGTCATAATTCATCCTTCCCCTACAATCTTTCATGAAGATACCCATGACTATATTATGAATCTACAGTGGGAGGAACATAAAATTCAGGCATTTGTTTACAAAAGAGCCCCTCCACCATGTTTTCATTCACTTTTCACTTCCATCTTGTGCGGATTTGTTTGGACATGTGCCAAGAGCGAAAATCAGTTGTGCTCTGGGAAAACTACTTCATTCTTTCTGGGTAATATGTCTATTAAGATGCATGTTGTTGTTGTGCATTTGTGTCTGTATGTGAATAACAGCGCTGATAAAAATTGTTTTTTTTCTTTGTAGTCCTACGCAGTGTGGTGTTTGTGATAATGTCTGTATTATTAATTGGCCGTTTGTTTGTGTACGCACTCTGCAGGTGAGCCACCAGTGGGTTTCAGGGATGTGTTGCTGAGAGAGGGTCCAGATGGTTTTGCGAAGGCGGTGCGTGCCCACCAGGGTCTGCTGCTTATGGACACTACGTTCAGAGACGCCCACCAGTCCCTCCTGGCCACTCGTGTACGCACTCACGACCTTAAACGGATCGCGCCTTTTGTGGCTCACAACTTCAGCAACCTCTTCAGCGTGGAAAACTGGGGAGGTGTGGTACTAGTTCGACTCTATTGTTTTCTTTCTTTCCTCATGCTTTCTCTCTCTCTCTGTCTCTCCCCTTCCTCCCTCCTTCCCTCCCTGTTTTTTGCCTTACTGCTGTGCATTCTTGCAGCTAACCCAACCTACTATTCTCTAGATTGACTCACATATTCCCCTCATTCCAATATGAATTTTATTCATTCCAATATGAATAAAGCCAGGTTGTTTTGATCGAAGACTTGCCGTACTTATAAGGAATACATATTTGTTAAAAATTCCAGTCAAATGGTTAGATGATTTCGATAATGAATACGTTTCAAACTATTTTATATATAGATGTGTTTTTGAATAGACTATATAATGACTTTAAATGTCTTTTCACAGGTGGGATAAATGCAAAATGTGGCCTTTACTAGTGCTGCACGATTAATCATATCGCAATCGCGATGTCAAGACTATGCAATTATATGACGCAAAATGCTGCGATTTTATGAAATAAATAAATGCATGTGTAGATATGACAACCCATTCTGTTTGCCCATTTTCTACTCACTAATAAAAAGAAGACCTACTCTTAGTTAATAGTAAATAACACGAATGAACAATAGGTGTGTTGAAAGATATAGTACAACTTACCGAAATGTTTATGCCTCATACATATCGATCAATCAGTGTTTTTTAATGAAAGTGTTTTCAATAAAACAGCTGGCGAACAATGTCACTTAACGTTACATTTACCTCAGGAAAGCCATTTGATAGGACGTTAGTTGGCTAGACAAATTATATATAGAGAGAGGAGTATTTTGCTAAATATGTGCACTATATTAAATATTAATTATATTTTTATTTATCATTAAAATATTGTAACGTTGTTATTATAGCCTAGTAAAAACCACATTATCTTTAATAATAATACCAGCTGACAGGGCTCTCTGTATGTTTACAGCATTATTTTTTTTTCTTGAGAAAAATTAACATCATCATGTATCTACTGTTAGGCTACCTAATATTTAAACATATGAATTGATATTGAATCAAGATTGGAATCAAATCACAAGATTTGAATTGAAATCGTGAAATTTGTCAAGCAATAATAAAAACAGTAACCAACAAGTCATTGTACCATGATGTAAACATTGTAACATGTTGTCACTAAACTTAACACATTTCTGTTTAGTTACCAAATGTTTTGACAATCACAATACACATCCTGCTTAAATGTCCCTGTTTGTCTGGACAGAGTGTTCAAAATATCTTATTTTCATGAGCATACTTGTTCTTATTTATTGTTCTATTTATTTTATACTATTGTACTATTGAGACAATAACAAGTTTGCAGTAATGCAAAGATGCCATTATTTAATTTTGTAAAAAATATTATTTTAATTTGAAAACACTGCATTTAGTTGTTGTTGCTAGTTTGAGTTGAGAAATACACATTTCAGCATTATCACTGATCTGTGTGTGCATTTTCCTTGAGAACCAAGCAAGTTAACTCATGAAACCATTTGTTTATTATAGCGCAATCACAATATTGACCTCAATAATCGCAATATGACATTTTCCCCAAATTGTGCAGCCCTAGCCTGTACTATATAAAAAAACTACTACTAGCAAAACGCAATGTATTTTTAGACATTGTCATATGAACAACCAGTCAGCAGTGTTATTAAAACTATAAAAAAAAATGGTAATGGAAATTAAGCTGCAATTAAATAAAATACAAGTAAATGCATTTATCTAAAATAAGTTTGTTGAAGTACTAAAATGTACTAAGTACTAAAATGACTAAAACTGTAATAAAAATAAATTAAAGATAAATAGAAATATTAATAAATCTAAAAACAAAATTACAAAAAAGTCAACTTCAATTAAAATGAAAACGAACAAAAAAAGTAATTCAAAATATTAATAAATAGCATAATAATATATAATTTAATAAAATAATAACACTAGCAGTCATAATTTAGCCTTTATAAATGCTGTTGCGTTTAACTTTCAGCAAGGGTCACACAGGATGTGTGTTAATTTCGTTTCTTGAATGAAAATGTGGAAATATGATTCCAACGGGAAAGTGCTTTACATGCTTCAATTAAAATCTGCTCCACTAATGCTGGATATTCTGATTCTCTTATTTTATTTTATTTATTTATTTTTCTTTTCCTTTTCTTTTATTTATGTCTCTCTTTCTTATTCAACAGGTGCTACGTTTGATGTGGCAATGCGTTTCCTGTGTGAGTGTCCCTGGAAAAGGCTGCAGGAGTTGAGGGCTCTGATGCCAAATGTGCCTTTTCAGATGCTTCTGAGAGGTGCCAACGCCGTTGGATACACCAACTACCCTGACAATGCCGTCTTCAAGTCAGTCATGTGCTATCTTACACCACAACCTGCTTACAGTCTGAATGAACTTCTCAAATGCTAATCTTTTTACAGACGGGAATCCCAAGGAATTGAATGTTCTGATTCAGATTACACTTACAGTAATGATTCTTTTTGTGCTTTTGAGGAAGCACTTGAGGAATCAAGTGGGGAATTCTTCCACATCAGCGGAAGAATGCAGACGTTAACAAACGAATGGAAAAATCATTGGGTTCTGACTCTGGCCCTAAGCACCATTCAGATGGCTTTTAATTCTTATTAGAATGTGGAGCTGGGGAGCATTACTGCTCATTTAATGGCTTTGTGTCAGACCTTCCATAAAATGGCTGCTACCAATTTCTATTCAGCATTTCCAGTGCCAAAATACACAAATCTAAATCTTATAGGTAAAAAAATCTTGAATAAACTCTTTGCAAAATAAGCAAATTACATTTGACTTGGTCCTAATACTTGCTTAAGGTAGAAGAGCAAAGCTAACAGGAATGTTACCATGTGTATTTCTTTTAAATCTAAAAAGTAAAAAAACGTAAGCAAGTAAAAAAGTATTTGTGTTATTATAGTATTTATTAATATTTTGAATAGCTTTTATTTTTATAATATCAGTTTTTATTTTTATTTTACTTTCAGCAATCATGTTAGTTCAGGGATTAGTTCACTTTAAAATGAAAATTAGCCCATGATTTACTCACCCTCAAGCCATCCTAGGTGTATATGACTTACTACTTTCAGACGAATACAATCGGAGTTATATTAAAAAATATCCTGGCTCTTCCAAGTTTCATAATGGCAGTGGATTGCAACCAACAAATTGAAGCTTACGAAACTTACGAAATGTATGACATCAGAAGTAGCGTAGTGCGTCATAGCGTAGCGTAAATAGCGTCAGCCGTATGTCGCATTACTCGCATAAGTTGCGCTTTACACTTAAGTGGAATCCGTATGTTTGTTTATAAAGTTTTAAATATGAATATTTTTCTTACACAAACTCATCGTTTTGCTTCAGAAGGCCTTTTGGAGTTAGTTTATGATGGATGGATGGATGGATGGATGGATGGATGGATGGATGCATGTTTTTGAACTTCAATCTGTTGGTTGCAATCCACTGCCATTATAAGAGCCAGGATATTTTTTAATATAACTCGGATTGTATTCGTTTTTTATTAAATCCGTCTATTAGTTTTTATAAATATTTCTGTTTAGCTTTTGAGGTTTTAAATATATTTTACGTTTAAGCTTTTACATCTAATGTATATTTTATTTATTGTATTTTATGTTTTATGTACCAAGAATGATATCAGTGACTCATTACCATATAATTTCCTCTGTTTTTCTTAGGTTCTGTGAGGTGGCCAAAGAAAATGGTATGGACATCTTTCGTGTGTTTGACTCGTTGAACTATCTTCCCAACATGCTCTTGGGGATGGAGGCAGCAGGTGCAGCAGGAGGTGTGGTGGAGGCGGCCATCTCGTACACCGGCGACGTTTCTGACCCCATGAGGACGAAATATTCTTTAGACTACTATCTGAAACTAGCAGATGAGCTGGTCAAGGCTGGAACGCACATCCTTTGCATCAAGGTAGTGGTTTGTTTATTTTTATGTGTTTTTTTTTATCCGTTTGTCTGTTTTGTTAACCTCAACTCTTGCTCACTCTTTCATCTCGACTGCTGCTCCCACTCTGCCTCCACCCACACATAAAATACCACTGCATCACTGTCTCTGTTTGTTTATTTTGCACTTCTCTTACTTTATTTTCTCCTTCTGTCTCTCCGCTCTGCAGGACATGGCGGGTCTTCTGAAACCTGACTCTGGCCGTTTGCTGGTCGCCGCGCTAAGAGACCGGTTCCCAGATGTGCCGATCCACGTGCACACTCACGACACCGCAGGGGCTGGAGTGGCTGCCATGCTGGCATGTGCAGAGGCCGGAGCAGACATTGTGGATGTGGCAGTTGACTCCATGGCAGGAATGACGTCCCAGCCCAGCATGGGTGCCATAGTGGCATGTGCCAAAGGCACCAAACTCAATACTGGTGAGGACTGTCAATCAAACTGTGTCTTGTTAGAGCTGATATACAATATATTATATTATTGATAGATGATGGATGGATGGGTGGGTGGATGGATGGTTGGGTGGGTGGGTGGATGGATGGGTGGATGGGTGGGTGGATGGATGGATGGATGGATGGATGGGTGGATGGATGGGTGGATGGGTGGGGAGATGGATAGACCGAGCGAGATAGATAATAGAACCACTGGGTATCCACACTGTGGCACCTCATTGGTCCAAAATCTCCACAAAACTGTACACTAAATTAAACATCAAATATGATCATATTGACTTTGATTGTTGTGTGACTCAATTTTGCATTCAGTGAGGAAAAAAGTTTGTTGCTGGCAACTTTGTCTCTTTCTTGTTAGGACATGGTGTTATAGTGATAAATTGGTTGTTTTGTTTTCTGTGCATATAAAACAGTTCCTCATTTATTTTAGTTTGCCTGGTTTTCCATGATACAGCCCATCACTCGTTTTCCAGGTCATGTGTTAAAGGGAACATGATGTGAACATTCTTCTTCTATCATGAAAGCTATAATCATGTCTTTATGCATGAGAAAAATTGCTCCTCACCCTTCGTACCACAACCCGAAATGCTCTTCATGGTTTTTAATATTCAACACACCTATTTTACACTTTTTTTTTTCAACTGCTGTGCCTCATTTCATGCAAATGCTCCCACACTTTCATTCTCTTAATATTTATTTCCCCTCCTTCATAATCCAGTTGTGAATGAGGTCATGGGAAGTCAGCTGAAAAAGGAAGAAAAGCAAACAGAGCAGAGCAGTAGTGGTAATGAAAGAAAGGAAAAAATGATAACACGGCATGGCCAGTCAGCTACGGAAGGAGTAGAAGAAAAAGAAAAATGATATTGGGGTGAATGAAAAGAGTAGAAAGAGAAGGGTCAGAGCGGACAGACATCATTTGGATGTTGGTTGCTGACCCATTGACCTTTCCTTAATTGTGACATTACTGTGGCTGCTGGTGCTTAACCTTCACTGATGAGTCTCATGCCCCGTTGGGCCTTCTCGCCGTAGGGTGTGTGTGTGTGTGTGTTTGTGGACAGAGACTGTGGAGTGTGGTCACTCTGTGGTGGACCATCTGTCCAACCACGGGTCACTGCTTCACCTGCCGCTGTAGTGACCAATGGCATAAAAATCTACCTTATTAAAGCTGATTCACATTGCAAATGTCAACATTTCTGTCATCCTAAAGTTGGCAGTATAATTAACTTCAAACATGCAATAGTGCTGTTATAGTGAATATCAACATGGCTGATATTCAGTTGTTGAATTTGATTCCATACAACTAGGGATAAATTGATTTTAATATTCTGGTCAATACTGATGAGCTGATTATTATTTTAATGCTTTGACCAGTATTAAAATTTAATACTATTTTCTATCATTTTAAATGGTACAAGTGAATTTAGGCATCACAGCATTATAATGTACAGTATGAAAATTTTATATTTTCCTTTTGAGATTTCTAAAGATTGCATTTAACAGTGTTAGATGATGGTAAAGGTAATCTAAATATAAAAATATGGTAAATGAACAATTGAATATTCAATATTGACCAATACTAATACATTTAATTCTCTAATACCTGCTGATAGCCAATATGTTTCTGATATATTGTACATCGGCACTTTTGGAATGAGTGGTCGCCCAATGTATAGCCGATAAGTGTTTTAATTTGACAGTGCAGATGGTCATGAGCTTCAGTTCTCCATCTTCATTTACATACAGTCTTTTTTTAACAGTTCTGTTAAACAGAGATAATAAATGGTAAATGAAAAAGTATTACAGTGTTTGCATCTCTATTATTATTATTAATGGAATAGCATATAATAATTTCTTCTATACTATTGGCATTTATTAAAAATGCATTTTTACTGTATTATTTAAATAAGTCTTTGAATATCTAATAAACATTACATTGCAGCATAGGTTATTTACTATATATATATATATATATATATATATATATATATATATATATATATATATATATATATATATATATATATATATATATATATATATGTATATGTATGTATGTGTGTTTTATTTCAGCCATCAGCAAACTTTCTTTCTAATGTTGCTTAGCCAAATCAGAGAAACGGTTATAACTTTAGTATACGCTCAATTTGTTTGCTGGGACAGTGTGAACTAGCCTTTACAGTAGCTCTCACACTGTTATAATATACAGGATGTGTAAGTTCACCCAAAAATAAAAATTCTGTCAATTACTCACCTTCATGTCGTTCCAAACACGTAAGACTTTCGTTCATCTTCAGAACACAAATGAAGATCTTTTTGTTGAAATTTAAAAGCTTTCTGTCCCTCCATAGACAGCTGCGTAACCAAATTTTCTGAAGAGACTCGGTCGCTTTATATGATGAACAGATTGAATTTAGGCTTTTATTCACATATAAACATTGATCAGCAAACAGAAGTTCGACCGAACATCTCTTCATTTGTGTTCCGAAGATGAACGAAAGAACAACGTGAGGGTGAGTAATTAATGACAGAATTTTCATTTTTGGGTGAACTAACCCTTTAATATAATTTATTTATCTAATTAAGCTATCAAACAAAACATTAATGAAGCACAGAGATGTATGCTGTGGAAATCCCTGAATGCTGTTTCTATGAAAGTCCCCCCCCTTCTGGAGCTCCACATCCCGTGGGCGTGTGACTTTGGCAGTATGAGACGCATCAGAGCGGTCACATGATGAGGTGTTCACACTTTTGTTGATTCATTTTTATTCCCTTAAGATTCAGCCGTACCCCCTCATTCTCAGTACCTCACGTTTCTTTGGTTTTCACTCCAGGAGGTGTTTCCTAGGTAATTGAATTGTTTGCAGGTTTTCAGGATTCCTGTGGCAGTGTTATTGTAGTCTTTGTCTCTCCACACACAGTTTTGTTGCCATATGCAACATCCAGTATTAATCACCTGTTTACAGCTTTTTAAAACAAGCTGCTGTATGTGTTGATGTGAAAAGGAAGAGACAGCGCTGACACATGCTCGATTCTTATTACACTAGAGTACACATGGCATTGATATTCCTCAAACATGCCATTTGTTCTCTCCTACTGAACCTCCGCCTGAACCTTTCAACATAGATGAAAAATTAAATCTAAGATTAAAATATGTAAATCTCCCCTTGACTTACATTGATAGAATGTTCACCAATTAAAAACCAACGGTGAAGTTGTGATAATTGTATTTGCATAGTGAATTCTGATCAGCTACAACCCAGTGTGTTTATAATTGTGAAAATACATTAAAATAATATAAGATTTTTTTTTTGCAATATCAAGCAGCATACCAAGTTGTTTTTGTACAGCTGAAATAACTGGAAACGGATGACACTAGAAGCCTCGCACTTTTAGCCAACTCACGTTTACACTTCAAGTATCACATTATGTGTTGATTCTAATGTACAGCTGACAAAAAACTATTTAGTTTGTTGTTGACTAAATAACATCTTTTAGCTAACTCTGTCTATCCATCCATCTATCGCCTATCCATGTAAATATCTATCTATCTAACATTTATAATCCATCTATCCACCTATCTATGTCTGTCTCTCATGTCTATCTATCTTCTGTTCTGCATATTCATCTATCCATCCATCCATCCATCTAATATTTCTAATCTATCCATCCATCCTTCCACCATCCATCCATCTTATATTTCTAATCCATTTGTCTATCTATCCAATATTTCTAATCTATCCATCCATCCACCCTTCTGTCTGTCTATCCATCCATCTAATCCATTAATCCATCCATCCAATGTTTCTTATCTATGCTTCCTTCATCCACCCACCATCCATCTATCTATCTATCTATCTATCTAATCCATCCATCCTATGTCAAGTCCGTCCGTCCATTCATCCATCCATCCAAAATATACTTTTCAGTCTGTTGTTTCCCTATTTTACAGGGGAAATAAATCCCTATTTTACAAACATTTCCACAGTAAAGGATGCAAATACAGAATTGAATTGAAAAAAGGAGAAAATAAAGGTTTAAAGTTCCCCTGCGAAAACATCCCAAGTTGTCAGTGAGGATTTGTTGTGTGAAGCTACTTATCGGTCTATCAAGATGGATGGATAGACAGATGGATAGATATAACATCCTGTCATCTTGCCAATTCTCCTTCAACTTTCTCTCTCACCTTGTCATTTTCTAATCTGCCTTTCTCACTCACTCTATCAATCTCTCATTGTCCTGCTCCGGCCCCTCCGCCTCCCATAGTCTCTTTCTCTCTCTCTCTCTCTCTCTCTCTCTCTCTCTCTCTCTCTTCTTCTGTTCAAGCCAGTTCATCACGGTAAAGGCCGTGTGGCCAGAGATCGATTCCCCAGCTGACTGACGTGTGCTGATTGATCAGTCTTCGTGGGGAGGAGCTGGACACGCTGCTTTTACACCATAACATCAATAGCGCCTAATAGCTTGTAGTCGGGGTGGCAGCAAGAAAAATGCATGCAAGTGAGTTTTATGAGGGCGTTGTCATGAGTGCTGCAGTCGCTCTCCGGTATAATGGGTGCGCGCACACATTAGAGCGTGTTTGTGCGTGTATTATCTTTTGCACAGGAAAACTATTGTGATCACAGCGATGGGCAATTAGTGAGGATGAGGGAGCCAAACGAGCATGTAAACTCTGTTGCAAGTGGCGCGCCTCATTGATTGATTAATTGACTGACTGCTGCTGGTAAATGATGAAGCCGTGAGTGGCAGGAAGCAATCTATGCTCCGCCACCAATTCCCTTCTTCTACCACATACAGGCCCCTGTGTGCTGAGCTTTCGAGGACTGATTAAAAGCTTTGGAAGAATGCCTGATTAGCCGGTACAGTCTGTTAAAGAGACAAGGACTTTCATTATTTCTGATTAAATATTAATGTCAGACAGTCATTTGTTGTGCTACTTGTTCTCAGATTGCTTATTCCTCTTGGTAGGCTAATGATCTCTCATCATTTCTTTCTTTTCTCTTTCGTTCTTTCTCTTTTACTTCACCCACAATTTTTTCTCAGGCATCTCTCTTGAGAAGGTCTTTGACTACAGTGAGTATTGGGAGGTGACCCGAGGCATTTATGCTCCATTTGACTGCACCGCCACCATGAAGTCTGGGAATTCTGATGTCTATGAGAACGAGATCCCGGGTGGCCAGTACACCAATCTCCACTTCCAAGCGCACAGTATGGGGCTGGGGAACAAGTTTAAGGAGGTGAAGAAAGCCTACGCAGAAGCCAACAAGCTGCTTGGTGACCTCATCAAAGTGAGCAATTCTCTTTATTATCATATTCAAACCTATTTTTAGTTATTTGTGATGGATTCTAACAGGATGCAACAATCAGGTTGTCCCATTTTTTTTTTCTCCCATAGCGAAATTAAACTTTAGCAATAAAGTATTAACTTGAATACAGATCTACCATGAGCTCAGAAGTTGTAATATACTACTTAAAAAAAAAAGGTGTTTAAGGTGTTAACGTTTACATTGTTCTGTGAAACTTTGTGGGCAAAATCATTACAATAGCAATCCACATGATCGGGAATCACAAAAGATTTCTCCAAGCAGTGTGTTCAAGCTTCTTGGTTTGAAAGTGACTTCTGTGTATACACAACTGACCTTTTTTGCTTTTACTACCCAAAAACCTGGATTAACTCATCATAGATGGGGTAAAAATTACAGCGAAAAAGTGGTGAACACTGACTCCCATGCATTGTGCATGTATTTGTATGTATCAGCTGATTATTTTGCAATGCACTTAAAATATATTGTATTCTATACTTATAAATTGCTGTAAATAAGTAGTTTTATATTGTGCAATTGCTTTCGATGCCTGAATGTTGTAGTTTATAATGTAGTAATTCTTCACGGAGCTGGTTTTGTTTTTTCGTGGAGCTGGTTTTCTGTAGAATTCTTTATTAGAAATCAATTTGGAGAAAATTAATTGAAAAAAATCTTCCAGAATTAAGGCCATAAAAAAGTAGGGCATAATTTTTGCACTATTCTGTGATTGTCAGACGAGGACTCGGGTCAGCTCATTTCTCATGAAATGCCATAATGCTTTTAAACATGATGACTGGAAAATATAAAAAATGGAAAATATCAATGCAGTAGTACATGAAGTGGTGTGTATGGTGTCATGATGAACCCTTTTAACCCTTCATGCGTGTTATTGCTTATAATAATCCAGATCCTCATGAGTCTAGTCTTTATATGGTGCCAAAGACACCACTCCTTTAAGCTAATTATTTCCTCAGTTGTTAAATTTCACACGCTTGAAAACGGAGTCGTGATGTTGTCAAATGATCACGCTCTTCTGAGTCATTCCTTTTATTGTCACTCGTGTCCTGTTTCTTGCTTGCTGATATTAATGTTAGGCATGTTCAAAAGTATTGTTATAATTTGAGTTATTTTGGTCAAATGCAATGCGCCAATGTGTAGCACCAATTTCCCCTCTTACAAAATATTTAGTTTTTACAACACTAGTGCTTGTTACATCTGATGCACATCATCTATTCAAAGGCTTTGTTGGACAGATTTTAAAAATGTCCTGCTACCTCCTTGAATGCCCTTATACACATATAAAGGATTTTGCCATTTTTTCCTTTAATTTTGCACTGGAATTGATTCTTAATTCTCCTTATTTTTTTCTGTGAAACTAGAAAAAAAAGTGTGATCTGGCACTTAAAGGAGCCGTATGTAAGATTGTGGCCAAAACTGGTACTGCAATCACTTTCAAATTACTGTAGAGCGGTGTATCCCCAACCCCTCCTCCCTGACTCGAGGTTGCCAGATAGGCTGCAGGATCTAGCAGGAACGTAGGCTGCTACAAGAAGCTTTTTCTGTTAATTGTTTATTCTTAACAGAAACATTAGAGATGTTTTGCAAAGTAATTATATATCGCAAAAATGTACTAATGGCGATTAGCCAAATATAATCGTAAAGATGTACGCTCGTATGTGACAGTACAGTTAGAACAGTAGCTGTTAGTCTAACCTGTAACGGTAGGTATCTGTCATTAACGTAAGTACAAGCACAAGCCTCTGTCACTGTGTGTTACCGATATCAAAGATACAGCTATTTATTTAGCTGACGCTATAAGTGAAAGCGACCAGCTGTATTTTTTAACTTACCCTGCAGTACACGTCCATAACGCTAAAATATGTGATGTGAAAGATTACATGTCATTCTATTATTTTTGGCTGTAGAACTTGCATGATAAACAATAATGGGCGTGCTAATGTTGTTTTCCTCAGCGTCTCAGCATAATAACAGAGAAACGGGCTATGATAATGCATTGCTAATGTTAGCAATGACGACTCGCCGTTTTTAAACCCAAACAATTTCTTACCTTTTCAATTCGACGACCCACCTCCTCCATATGAGCTAACGTAACGTTACTTTGCACGAACATGCATAACTTTGTTCGACTGTCATGAATATTTGAAATGTCCATTTACATCAAGTACAAGTTAGCCAAACATAGATGGATCTTACCTGTCCAGGAGAAAATAAGCAACGTTGGCGTCTGTCTTCAAATTCTTCTCCGTTTTCAGCCGTCTCCATCTTTCAAAGGCATCTCCTATACAGATCCTTGTTTTATTTCAGACTTTGTCACGAAGTATTTCGTATTCATAACAAGGTTTTTTTGGTTTCACAACGTTAGACATTTTTTTTATCCGATTCCGACACGTTTGTAGCTGCAGCTGTGGCAACTAGAGCAGAGCTGGCAACCCGGATGCCGCAACACTACTGACTTCGTGATTGGTAGATAGGTGGAGGGTGGCGCATCAGACTAAAACACAACATGACAACATCAACATCAGTTGAGGGCTGCAACTTCACTTTTTAAATGACAATATCCTGGCCGGACTATTGTTGTCAGTGATATAAGTATTTGAAATGAACATGATTTCTTAATGTCTAGTGACATATCAGGGCCATTTTATGATTAATGGAAATACATTTCTTACATACAGCTCCTTTAATCCCTTCAAAACACACTAGCTCTTCAAATAATAAAAGCCATCTCTGAAGAGAAGGCTTTAAAGCTTTTAAAAATGTGTCAGTCATCTGAGAAGTCTATCCTAAGATATAATTATCAGCATAAAATCATGTTTTCACGATGATAATAATTAATAATTGTTGTATTTATTTAACACTTAACATCACTTTGCAACTTATTAAAAATACGTTTCGCTTTATACTATTAAATATTATATTATGATTACATACAAAAATAGTAAAAAGTATTCCATGTAGTCTCCTACTTAAGTCTACTTTAATAGATGCATGCTTAATGATTATAAAATAATGAGCAAAATTCTGCTTTTGGTTTTAGATTGATGTCAATCCAATATCATGTCACAACACATGTATTTTTCCCAAAAGTATTTTGTCAACTACTCTTAAGGAGAAAAAATTATATTCTGTTATAACAAATATTAAAAGATGTCATTGTATTTAAAGACCCCCTGTGGTCAAATCAAGTTAATGTTGTCTATATGTCTATGTGGTGTTTTTAATATGCTTTAAGACAAACCATGTGCAAAGTCATAAGTCAACACCATTGCTGAGTATTTTCTCCGCTGTCTGGCTCCAAGATGGCGAACGGGAACATGGTTTGTGTAACATTAGCCACAAATTATTTGCTGTTTGATAATGTAGTCAAGCCAAAGGCTAATCATATTAATTACCGTTATGTGTCCGACGTTGTAAAGAGCGATACATAAAACGTATTATCATTCTGATACATCGACTTGTAGACGAGCCTGTATGAGTGAGTGGAGGCTAGGCTCATTTGCATATTCATGGATCCGCATATACTAATTAAAGGAAGTTTGTACAGTTACATTCATACTATTTTAAGGCATGAATAATTTTTTTCACAGGAAAAAAATACGTTTAAATGTGTCATTTTGGTGATCAAAGATCAAAAATGATTGACTAAAGGGAAACTTTAAATAAATTTTTCATTCATAAAATGTAAGAACTCTAGGAATGATTTAGAATATTTACTGCTGTAGAATATGTTTTGATCAATATTAATGTGATGTGCAACCACAGCTAGTCAGCTAGATACTGGATAGTGGAAATAAGTGGTCAATATTCAGTCTGGCTCTGTTTACTTAAAATCCAATTTCTGTACTTCCTGTATAATGTGAAATCCAGATCATTTTTAGATTTCTACTCTATAATCAGTCCTTTCAGAGATTTAAATCAGATTTCCCCCCTTCATTGCATTTAAAGATGGCCAATCATGAAATATGAGATTAGCAAATAAGTGCATGCTTTAGAGTCATGAAGTTCTGTTTTTTCTCTTGCTCCATCAGTGAATGGAATATTTAAGATTATTCATACGCCGTAATTGTCACTTGACCGTCACAAACGTGCAGTTTAAAGCGCTTGTATTCAACATTCTCCCTGGTTAAATAGGGCTTAATTATCACCCCCTGCACTCAAAGGGTCTCACCCTCACTCTTGAAATCTGCTCACGCTCACAAGATCATGAGCACTGTGGACCCGAGAGCTCCTCTCTGAATCACAGATTTAATTGCTCGTTCTCCTCCTCCTCCCTCTTATTCCGTTGCAACCGTCTCAATCTCCAGATGAAATTGAATAAAAATAACTTGGCAAAAAAACGGGGCAGAAAGGAGGAGTGAATAAATAATCCTGTCCCTGTCTCCTATGGCCCAGAGACAGATCAACTGGGAAGAGCTTTAAGGAAAGCTTATCTGTTGTGTTTCAGAGAGGCTCTGACTGATCTCGTCCAATCAAAGGCGTCTGTGAGCGTTTGGTCTTGCCTTGCTGCTTTTCATTTCCCTAGGCTTAATTAAATGATCGAAGATAGTCGGCTTTCTGTTCTCGGAGTCCCCTCGCTGTTAATATTGTCAATATCGAGGCTGAGCGGTGTGCTGCTTAACAAGCGACAGTCAGCGCCGGGTTTCATTAGCGCCTCTCCGTTCTCTCTTTCTCACATTTTTCTCCCTTTTGTCCTTACGACAGAAATGTTATCTACTCCCTAAGCCGTGTTTCTGTTTGCCACTGCACTTCGACTCCTCTCTTACTGCTAGTTTAGATTGGCTGGTTGGGCTGGTGGAGAGCTGAGATGTATCGATGGAGGCCTAAGCAAGCATGTCTTTTCATTTCTCACTTTTATCTGTCCTTCTCCTCTCATCCCCTCCATTCAGGTGACACCCTCCTCTAAGATTGTGGGCGATCTGGCACAGTTCATGGTGCAGAACTCTCTGACTCGGGCAGAAGTGGAGGAGAGAGCAGATGAGCTGTCTTTCCCCCTCTCCGTGGTAGAGTTCCTGCAAGGACACATCGGCATCCCCCACGGAGGATTCCCGGAGCCCTTCAGGTCAAAGGTACGACATGCACAGCGCATTTATCACTCAATCTGCTGAAATACAACTAGTGTGACAAGATACCTTATTAAATGCTGTATGGCTATTCATTTAAATATGTTTTACAGCCGTGGTTTTTAGTGGGTGGAAAATCATGTTCTTTAAGGTATAGTGTACCCAAAAATGAAGATTTGGTCACCATTCACTCACCTTCATGTCGTTCCAAACCTGCATGACTTTTCTCTACTGTGGAACTCAAAAAATGTTTTTAACTTTGTTGCAGTGGGTCAATGGGGTCCAGTGTTCTTTAAATAACACTCTTTAAAATATCTGTTGAACACAAAATAAGTTGTGAATAGTGTTTAAGGTTAAAATTTAAGGTAGCAACTTGGCAGGATTTAGTGTCTAGGTTAAGGTGTAAGGTTAAAGGTTATAGATTACGGATCAGGGGCCATATGATCTGCGAATGCATTTCACACAGTGTTTTATTTTTTTTTATTTTTTTTTTTATTTTATTTCATTTCAAGTAATGAAAATGTTTTTGTTTTTTTTATGGTTTTAGTTAACTATAATAACCCTGTGTGTGTGACCAACAGAGGACTGATGTTCAGAATCCTATCCTATTAGTTTAATAGCCATGGTAATTTCGTTACCCCAAATTAAGATAATATGGAATCAAGATATTCTGTGGGGACAGAGGTTAGGATGAAGGTAAGGTAAAAGGGTCAAAGGGAGGATTTAGAATCGATTGTTGTAAAGTAAGTTGAACCCGAGTTTAAGTCTCTGCTTGGCTTGAGTTGAGATCAGAAAGAAGAGGAAACAAGTTATTGAATATCTCTGTGGTGGGCAAAATAAGCTTCAGCTCTTTCGCTGAGGAGTTTTGGTTGATCGCAATGATGTTTGTCTTGAGAGGGTTTCTCTGAGTCTCACTTCAGTCTCTGGAGTGCATTAACACTGTGTTGTGCTTGTCAGAGATACGCAAGTGAAAACCATGTTATTCCTTTTGTCTTGAACGCCCCAATTACCCAGAAGCCATTCCTGTGCAAGATTAGCTGTTTCTCTGACAATGCTTGTGCTAAAGCTTTTTTGGACATGCAATTATGAAGCTAATTTATTTACCATGTCTCTTTTTCAGAATTTGTAGGCCATCTGCTTTGCATATATTTTAGATAAACACATTTGAGCAACTTGGCACTGACCTTATTTTTTTCCCCATCTGGTTTGTAACATTAATATTGTTCATAATTATGCAAGCGTTTGTTTGCTTGTATAAAAATAGTTTTATTTAGGTCTGTGGTGTGTATTCTGAAGTCTTTTCTGTTCTACAGAATAAAAATACTGACATTTCATCATTTCAAATTTAATTCTTCACAACTTGCGCTTGATTCTTCAGCCTCTTGAATTCAACTAAATGAAGCAATAGGGAGAGATTAATCCTGCTCCTGTAATGATTGGTTATAAATATTCCTGGATTCTGTGTGGGTCTTAGGGGGATTGCGAACGCTCTACATCATCCGCTTATGAGCAGCTTGAAAATACAGTGTAGCACCAATATTTGAGGAAATATACGTTTATTGTCTGTTCAGGCACCTGCTCTTTTCTCAGGCTCTCATCACTTATTTGTGGCACAGGTTTTGAAGTCTCTTCCTCGTGTGGAAGGACGTCCTGGAGCTACCCTGCCTTCCCTGGATTTCCAGGTCTTGGAGAAGCAGCTGCAAGAAGCTTACGGTGATGAAATCACCCCTGAGGATGTGATGTCAGCAGCCATGTACCCCAAAGTGTTCCAGGAGTTCAAAGAATTCACTAGAACCTTTGGGCCTGTGGATTGTCTGGACACTAGACTCTTCCTGGATGGACCTAAGATTGCTGAAGAGTTTGAGGTGGGAGTATTTCTTTTTTTTAAATAAATAAATTATTAAACTGAAGTAGCCTCACATTTTTATTTGCTGTTACTGTGCCATAAATCATCCTGACATCCATGATCCATTCCTACATTCCAAGCATCAGTTCCTTATTTCCTGTGCTTGTATCTCTGCTGTCTGCCTCAGGTGGAGTTGGAGCGAGGCAAGACGCTTCATATCAAGGCTCTGGCTCTCGGAGACCTTAATAAAGCCGGTCAGAGAGAGGTGTTCTTCGAGCTCAATGGTCAGCTGAGATCCGTCCTGGTCAAAGACACTGTGGCCATGAAGGTGTGTTTCTGAATTTTACTTACAACTTTAAAGGGAGGGATTTTTCTTCCTACCCTTTTAGAAAGTTGGTCATGTTTTTTGGACCAGTTGCTTGAAAGTAGCAGCAGCTTTTTTCCTAAATAGAGTTACAAGAAATAAAATGCATAAACGGCGTAAACAAAATTGGTACATCATGTGAAACCAGACAGGTTTATTATAGTTTCACATTTTTAGTTTAGTTTTTTATTTCTATTTTATTTTAAATTTAGTTTAGTTTTTATAGGGGTTTCCAATGCGTTTTCTAGTTTCAGTTTACTTGGTTTTTATTGTAGTCTTAAGGCTAATGTTAACTATATTGGTGTCTATATTGGTGTGGTAAAATTCTGGGCCAAAACCGAAAATAAATAATAGATTAATAATCAATTAATTAATCTAACTTGTTTAATAATCAACAATCCAATAGCTAATGCTGAGTTGTACAAACATTTAAATTGCACATTAGGCAGTTTTTATATCAACTTTTTAATAACTGAATTGTTTCTACTCCAGTTGGTAAAATATAAACATTTAAATGACAAACTGTAATAACTTTTTCGTGACAGATTTATTCAAACATGCATTAAATAATGAAGACATCATTAACAGGTTAAGTAAAAAATGACTAAGGTATAGTGCCTATATTTAGCAAAATGCTCTCTGGAGTTATTTTTTCTGCCTAACTAATGAGTTTATGGACATTGAGTAGCTTACTTGAGGTAAATAAAACGTTATAAGATTTTAGTGCCTAGAAAGCTGCTTTATTGACGTCTTTCCCTGATATAAACACGGAGTCATTTCATGAAACAGCAGGATTCATTTCGTTAAGTTGTGATGTATCTTCCAACATACCGTCTGGTGTTCACCCATGTTTATTTAATGCTGTAACTAACTATTAGTAAAGAGGATGAGATGATCGGTTCACGTGCGCTTGATCCGTGCTGCCGCTTGAACTGAGGCAGAATAGGAATAGAGTGTGCTTGCGTGTGTGTGTAAATGAAACTGAAGTCCTGCCAACCTGTATCAATTTTCTTGGATTTGTAGGAGATGCATTTCCACCCTAAAGCCCTGAAAGACGTACGTGGGCAGATTGGAGCTCCTATGCCCGGTAAGGTAGTAGAGGTGAAAGTGAAGCAGGGCCAGCGGGTGGAGAAAGGACAACCGCTCTGCGTCCTCAGCGCCATGAAGATGGAAACGGTGGTGAACTCTCCTCTCTCCGGCATCGTGGCCAAGATCTACGTGACCACCGACAGCACCCTGGAAGGAGATGATCTTATTCTGGAAATCACTGAATAGATATCATGAAGGCCAACAGCAGGAAACATCACCACGGCCAATCCCTGCAAGGCTAAACACACAAACTTTAGTTACACACACACATATAGAGGCTAACACCTTTTAGTAGAAGCTTATTTTTACTGGATCTCAAAAAACAATGGATGAATCTGAAAACGCTTGTACTTTCAAGCTTGAATTTTTTGGCTTTTGTGTCATATGTGCTTTTGTGATCCTCAGTCACTGTAATTTATGTGTGATGAGGATGTGAGCTAGTGTTATTCTGTAGACCGAGAAATGTTTGTCAGTCTTTAATTAGTATTATTGAATGTAGTAAAAAACTTTAAGATTTACACTGAAAATATAGCAAGCAATAAATTGACTGAACGAGATTTAACTAGTTGAATTCCTAGTCACATTAAATATTGCACACAGATGTTTCGTCACTTTGGTCATGATTGTTTACATAAACTAAAAGCACTAAAAAACTGAAACAATTCTCACAAAATCATATGCACAATCCATCCCTTATGGATAGAAGTCTTATGTCAGAGAGGATCTTACTTGAATTACTAGGCGAATGCAATTTATTTCGAGACAGATTGCCGTGTCTCATATACCCAATGTTTTGACCAATGGCCTTGCTTGCTTTGTTGCTGGGAACGTAAGTGCAGGAATGGATCTGACCCCGTCTCCTGAGCATTACACTTGAGTTGTATTTCATGTAAAGGTGGAGAATAGTTACCCAGATGTTTTGGGCTGAAGTGAGCCCCATTGAGGCCAACGAGGATCGATGAGTCTATATTCAAGAGCACTTATAGACTCTGCGGTAGCTTCTGCGCATATTGAGTTGGAACGTAGGCTTTAGAGGGAACGTCCTTTTCCCAGGGCTCATCTTGTGCTTGTGTTCCAATTGCTCTCAGTCTTAATGTGAATTTATTTCACTGTCCTGTTACATTCCCCTTAGCAGCAGATGCCTCATGGCTGGTGTAATGACTCTGAACGGCTGTATTCTCCACCTTTCTTTAATTTCCCTTGTTGAACACGATTGATATAATTCGTAACAGATAATGAGAGGTTTTATTCAACGGCATTCAATTAATAGAAAGCACTCAGCCTGAATTCTACGAGACACATGGCTTTTGTGGCAAACGAGGTCCATTGGGGTGCGTCTGAAATAGTTTTAGCAGTCTTGACTCAAAGTAGATCAATTCTTCATGAGGACCAATAGCCTGCAACGTGGATATTTTCTTATTGCTTATCATAACATCCCAAGGTGGAGACTAGAGCACGTTGTTTTAACTGTGTGAATTGTACAAGCCCATAAATGTAATGATCGTCCCTTCAAATGGATGTTGCCATTAAAATTAAGCTAGTGTTGTTTAGATGTTGATTTTAGAGCACAAAACGTCTGTGGTTGGTTCTCTTAAAAATCCATCTCATCACCACAGTCATATTTGAGATTGTTCCTCTGTGTTATTTGACAAATACATCTCAGTTTACATTAGTACAGTGCTAAGGAATTGTGATAGGCACAAAATTAGGGGATTTGTTGTGAGAGGGAAGATTCCTGTTGGCTTTTGGACTTTTATTTGGTTCCCATATCATGTATGTGGCACTGACGAGGTGTCTGAAAATATCTGGAGAAATGTTCAATGAGTTTTTGAGTCGAGAAGTGGTTGACACTTGGCTTTGTTTTATGCTGCAAATAATGCAGTATCAAAGTTGTTAAATGGGTCATGCACCGTCTTAATGTAGAATATGTTGCTGATGCATATCTACTTGGCACATTGTTAATTCAAACTGGGTAAATTTACAGGGTAAATATTTCTGTGCATAGACTGTTTGAAATTGGGAATGTTCTGAAGGGAATTGGAACTAATCTGTGTGACATTTCAGATCTGATGCCTTTAATAGCATTCATCGTTATCTTTCCATTTGAAAATCTTTATTTCTGTGAAGTTCATCTTTTTCGATCTGTTTTGATAATGAGAATTATATTATGCAAATACTAATGCACCATACCCTTGTGTTATTTTAGCATTTAAAATGTTGGAGAAAATATATAAATAAATCAATAAATAAAAGTTAACAGACGGTCTCCTGTGTCTTGTTTGATGGTTGATATTCTAGCACATAAATCAAAACTTAAACACGTGGTGATGCAATTGTTTCGATTCATTCTCTCAAGGATTCGCAGTCGATATTCACGTGAATACACAAACCACACGTTAAAAATAGCTTGTCATGATTTTTTTATGAGTCAATCTTTGAGTGGGTTCCATTCAAATCAATATCTACAATCATGGGATCTCACGTGCGGATGACATCACATGCCTCCAATAAACTCTGCTTATTGATCGTCCGTCTGCCTGCTACATGTGGCTGGGAGAAACCATCTGTATAATGGAAGAGATGGAATAATATAAGATCCATCATGTGAATAATTAAGTTCATTAGCTTCTTAGAGTCTTATGATTGGGGATAGTCAGCCTGCCAATGATACTGCTGACTGATGGCTCCATATTGGTGCGCTTGTGGCGAAACGGAATATAGGATTGTGGGATAATGTAGGAGTGATGGATGAAGCTCCCCTGTGCATCCATATGCTCGTTCTATTCTGGCAGCAAGTGTGGGGTGAGTTGATTTGCTCAGCTGATGGATTGATATATGTGGATGAAGCTCTGCAGGGTTTGTTTGTTATGTTGGTCAGTCTCGTATCTGATGTATCTCATAAATATGATGACAGTGGTTGTTTAATTAGAGGATGAATTACTTAAGCATTAAATAAAACCTAATTTTAAACTTTTTTAATTGGGATGAAACGCGACCCAAGTATAGGTGTGAATGTGGCATACGTCCTTGTAAAACACAGTTGATTAAGTCTTTATTAGCTCCTCAGCAGGATCAGAGAGTTTAGCTTGTCATCTCGCAGTTATTCCGACACTTTGGCAGTCTTATCAGCAGATGTACAAATCAATGTTCCTTGCCTGTGCCTGTCGATCCCACAATCCTATTTGCATCGCCCAGCTTTCATCTCTTTTTTTACCCTCTTGTTCCTTCACACTCTCTCGACTTGACGGTTTCATGTCTGTTTCTCTCTTTCTCTCTCACTTTTTCCAGTAGTCTTTTATCACTATAACCCTGAAAGGCCGCCGTATTATTCCACGTACCTTCCGGCTGTTAGAGGTCTGTTTAAGAAGGTTATCATGTATTCAAGGAAAGTATTGGAACCCTTGTCTACACCTGGCTGTAGGTACAGTGATGAATTAGATATGAATATTCACAGTCTGGTCCTGCCACTCTGTAATACCACAGTCACCAAATATTCATAAGCTCTGTGTAATTCTGGCCTTTTCTCCTTGCCTTTGGGTTATCCTACACATCCCTCTTGCATAAATCAATGAGTCTCAATGAAGCCACAGTCGATACTAAAGTAGTCCGCAATGCTACTGTCCAAAAAGCCCTTTAAAAATATAGCTTTTTTGCCGGTCATCTAAATGTACATACTTTCCTGTAAATCTCTGTTTTCATACAGGCAAACAACACACAGATGACTGGTTGCATTCTTCAAAATTCCAGCAGAAAATCTGTGTTCCTCATGGTTATTTAAGGTTTACACTTTATTTCGATGGTCCACTTTGGACATTCTACAAACTATCAGTAACTTTGTAACATCATGTGAACTAACTCTCATTAGAGTAAGTAGACAGTAGTAGACTGTTAGGTTACGGTTGTGTGTTATAGGCTTTGGGTTGGTAAAAGTTAACATAGTTGCGAAGTTACTTATAATTAGAAGTGTAAGACTGTTTTCTCAGAGAGTTGCCCTTTCTTCCAGTTCTAACAAAGGAAATTAACATTTGAACTCTCTTGTGAAGTTAGCATCACCATTTGAGACGCAAGTCTCACCTCAGAATATATCTCTTTCCCTCTTCCCCCAATCCTTCTCTCTCATGCTGAGATCACCTAAATTCACCCAAAAATCTATATGGTTTAATGTGAATAATTATCATACAGTATTATACATGTTTGGTATCATTTGAAATGTCTCAGTGCGACTGGTACAAATGTATCATTCCCAAAGGAACTAAAAGGTAAAAAAGTTCTTAAGAGTTTAGAGATAACTAGCACACAGAGGAGGGTCTTCCAGGCAAATGGCATTCTGCTCCCAAAAGGTGTCAAATCTGAATGCAAATTCCCATTGTTAGCAAATGTTTCCATGTGAAAGAAGTTTCTATCTATATGAAGAAATGCAACGAGAGGCTCAGGTCGATTCTGTAACTCAGATCAGCTCATAATGTTGAAGGACCTCAGAGACTTCAGCATTATGTATTTTATTAAATGTCGAGTTTAGCCTACATCTTTTACTCTTTATTTCTGAGCATATTGATGTTATTGTATTGATTATCTTTGAACTGATTATGAAATTGGCACGATACATTTACCTGACATAATAAATTGTTACATTTGATTTTATTCTGACTTGCTCTGAAATTGTTAAGTAGATTAAATGGATTCGTATGTTACCGCAAGTCTGCGTCAGATTAGTGACGACTAATATTTGGCACTAATTCAAGTGTACTTGGTTTGCAAAGACAAGAAGTGAATTTCCGTTTAGGACAGCAAAAATGCTGCTTGACCAACCTAAATTTGGGTGTCTTATCTCTGTTTTAATTTAATGTTACTTTAGATAAGTGTACGTGGGAAACCACGGCATGGCCAATCCAAAGCTGTTACGAGAGAAGTAGGCTAATGTTGGTCGACTTATATCTGTAGTAGTAGCCATACCTCTGCCTGAAGTAAACGTTACGTAAATTCAAGTGTATGCAACTCCATGGGGGCTATTTCGAAGGATCTTTGATTGTGTAAGCGTGAATGCGACCATCTCAGGTATATAGCCAATTTCCTCTGTTTAGTGACCAAACTGACGAGCTTGTGATCGTCGTGAGACCTGCGTTAAACAGAAGGCGTGAGGACCTCAAAGCAACATAGCTTTCTGAACAGGTAAAATATAAGTAAAGAGTTGAAAAGAATAATCAAATGTGCTGCTAAAATATTATATAAATGCCCATTAACCAATTGGCATTCTAACCTAAATTCGAGGTTGTGATAAAATGGAGTCAGATAAGAGCTTAAATGGAATTAAATTACTTTGCCACGTGGAAAGACAGTAACGCGCAGAGATCTTCACCCGTTCTATCGGAAACCGCCATTGGACTGATTTAGACGGGCTTGAATGTCTGTGAACCATCAAACAAAGTGTTACCTATTTAAGTTATTTAACAGCTTAGTATATTGTTTTTGTGGTTGTTTGTAAGTCATAAAACTGGGTCAAAGACAAGGGTGAACACATGAGGGTAAATTTGAATATTTACCCAGATTTGAAGCCTTGATTAATGTTAAGTAAAAATTCAAAGGAATTATGGTTATATCTTACGTTTTGAGTAGGTTTTTTGTATATTTGTTTTAATGCAGTTCTTACTGTTAAAAGCTGGCAAGTTGTCAGAGTGGCTAATGAATATTAAATAGGTGGCATGGCAGTCACCCAGTAGTCGTAACTGATTTGCCGAAAAGCTGCTAAGGTGTCAGCATGGCTTATGCATATTAATTAGATGGCGTAGCGTTCACCCAGTAGTCATAACTGATTTGCAGAAAAGCTGGTAAGTGGGTGCTAGTCCCATTGGCCAGGCAAAATTAAGCTCTTGAAATAGAATTATTTTTATTTCCCAAAACGTGGAGAGGACAAACTTAGAAATGTCTATAGACAGCTCATCAGTATTAGATAGGTTTTTGTTTTTTTCTCCCCATTTCAGTGCAGGCCTATAGCCTACTATGAAATTAGGTCTGGGTATTCGGGCACAGCCTCCTTGTTTCATGATCTTCTTGGTTTTCTGGGAGTTATTCAAAATCCACCAGCGAGATAACGTCTGTTCACCTGGAAATGAATCCCCTGCTTCCATCTCTCCGTCTGAAGACCTGACACTGCCTCGCAGCTCTTTGGACCAGCTTCGGTCTTTCTGTCTGTCTCCCTTGTGCTGAGAGGAAAGTGATTATAGAAGTCTGCGTTTGGTTGGAGTGAGATTCAGTTTGTTTCCTCTCATCCTCGGGGCAGCTGGCAGTCGAGTCCACTCCATCCATCCCTGTGCTGGTGGGCAGGTAGCTCTTGTACCGATAGGAGTTGAACAAGCTGTTTGAGACCAGGGCTCGACTCTTGGTCCTGCTCTCACATGCCTGAATCTATAAACCCCATCCACTTCTCGTGTTCATTTGGACTTGTGCCTTGTCATCATTACTTGCTTGATTTACTTGATCGGAGGGCCGCAGGGCTCATGGAAAGACAGAAACCCTCTCATTGGATTAGTCTGTGGGCACATTGCTACCCTGTCGAGTTAAGGCAAGGGGCAGAGAGAAGCTGCCTCGACTCAGTGGAATGCAAATGCCTAATTGGCTTCATTTGTATGGCTTGAATATGCAGCCATTTGCTTAATTTTCCTAGTGAGTGTACAGTCCAATTTGGAATCCTTGTTTATACTGCTGTATGAAAGAGAAGCTCTCACTGTGATGAGAATATAATGGCAGTCTGATTGGAAAAGGTCATACCTTATGGAGTTAATGCTGCCTCATCCCAGATATGGAGCTGACAAGTGGGAGTTATCGGCAGAGATTTGGTAAAAGATGTTTGATTGCTCTGCAGTTCCTTGTGCTTCAGACTCACAGTTTATTTCAGGAACCTTTTGTCATATTTATGTCACTTGAGTCTGGATACAACACATGCAGATCTGTCACTAAAAGGGTTAGGGTTTGCATCATATGGGCAGAAAGATAGTTCTAGAGCAGTGGGATTTCAACCTTTTTGACTTCAAGCCCTCCCCAATGTTCACAACCAATTTGATTGCTCCCCCACTCACAAATTCTCCCCAATGAAATATTTTAGAGCTTGGTATAGCTGAAAAAATACATGAAGATATAAACCTATTTTTGTAATAAAAATAACCAAATGCGAAGAAATATCTAAATTTTTAGTTGTTTTAGCTTATTTTAAAGTGGTCATGATCTGCATTGTTTTATTGTTTTATCATGTTTCCTGGGGTGCACTTATAATGTAAGTATGATTTTTACATAAAAAATTGTCATAATTTAAAAATAAAGTGCATTTTTACTACACTGATTTTAGCCCTCTGATTTAAACTCTCTATTTGAAGGGGCGTGTCTGCTGTGAGACTTCAGTGCTATGATTGGCTAACATCTTTGCTTATTAAATAAATTTTACATGTGGAACTTTCTCAAAAACTTTAGCCCGTTTTTACTATTACAGCTCTCAAGATTAACTAATCGTGAAAAGTGTTGATTATAGCATTATATAGTATTTAGATCGTGGCATGAAAGGTTGCAGTGAGCAGCATGTAGCCGATCACAGACATGTTGAGCTTTCATCATAATTAACAGTGCAAACCATTGTGCAAACATGATGTAAATAAGAGATTAGTTGATTAAAACGAGAGTTTTGACGAGAGTTGATTGTAAAGGGGGTTCCTTGATTGCTTACTATATATAATTTAACCACCGTTTAAATAACATTTTATTTTCATCCTACTAAGAGAAACAATGTGAAGTTGACCGTTTAGTCACGGTTTGATTTACTGACACATAGACAAAGAACCTCTGACTGTACATGAATCATTAAATATCATATATCACTGTGTTAATTCTAATGCCATATCTGTGACCATTTACTTAGATGTTGTGGCAATACTGTCGAGTCCATATCGAAAAGTCTGTTTGCAAAGCCTGTGCCGAAATTGCAACTGATTTACCAAAGAATCCACAGTTAACAAACAAATAATGCTCTACTGAGACATTCACATTGATGAAAATATATAACCACTTTCCTAGCATTAGAATCAGAGATGGCAAAAGTACACACATCCTAGACATCCTAAAAGTACAGATACTCATTTTTAATAAAGACTGGTAAAAGTTGAAGTACGGACTACACTTTTTTTTTACTAAGTTAAAGTTAAAGTAAAGAAGTATGGGGTCTGACATGTACTTAAGTAAAAAGTAGCCATTACTAGTACCTGTTTTAGTGTCAGGCTATTAACTGGACCTCACATCATATTAATACATTAATACAAAAAACTTGCATTTCAAATTTTGTTAGCTAATGAATGTATCCAGGCTGAAAAAACACCATGTAGGACAGGGCCGGACTGGGACAAAATTTCAGGCTGGGAAATCTCAGACTCATCCAGGCCATCCCATACACCCACAACGAATTCTGTAACACGGACTATTTTCCTATTTTTCCAAATCTTTTATTTGGATTTGTATGTCCATCACATAAATAAGGTTTAAATCCTTAGGCTGGGGCCATGCAAAGTAATTAATAGTTCGCTCTTTAACTGCAGCTTCACTTCCATTTACCTTTTTCAATCTCTTCATTTTCCCTGATATCTCTCTGTCTCTCACTTGTGTGTGCATGTGTGTGTGTGTGTGTGTGTGTGTGTGTGTGTGTGTGTGTGTGTGTGTGTGTGTGTGTGTGTGTGTTTAATTTTTTCGCAAATTTTCTTGTACCTGTCACTTTTTCATCAGCATGTCTTCTGTTTTGAACAGAACTGTCTCCACATTGTTGCAAAACAACCACCTCATTGTAATTTATTTGCACACAATATACATTTTAGTTCAATTTAAACTCTTATAATATGAACATGTTGTTTTATCTTAAAATTACTTGCCCTAGATTTAACAAAACTATATTTTCTAAATTGCCTAAATATCAAAATTAGTACAATAGTTACTACATCATGACAATATCTTTATAGAAAAATCTTTTTTTCTTTTTTCTTTTTTTTTCTTTTAGAAAAATCCTAATATTAAACATGTTATTGCATTATCATGAATATTTTCTTTTTTCTCTTACGAAAGTTAAAGGGACAATGTGTAGTTTTTTAGGTATTTTATTATCTAAAATCGATATTTTTATTCATAAATATGTCCTCAATGGTGTACAAATACTTCTGCCAATTATCTGACTTATTCTCGTAAACGAAGAATTTATTATCTTTATATACATGTGACGGGTCCACGGAGACTTCCATGTCGTTCCGCCATCTTGTAAAACTATAATAGCAGAGAGGGTCAAAAAGTACTAGGCCAACGCGTTTCCACAACACGTTTTCGTTCAGAGCCAGCGTCACGTGACCGAACGCAGCAGAAACGGAGGAGCAGAGCAGTGAGGGGCGCTTGTCACGGCCCCGGCAAGTCAGTCAGTAATTCATACTGTAACATTCGTTTGTTCGTTGTGTCAAGTTGCAGTTTGTTTGAAATAACAAACCTGTTCACCCGAAGGAAAACTCGACGAAGTGCTATTAGAAGACATCCTGTCATAGCTTTTTGGTACATAACAGCTATCGTAGATGCAACACGCATTTGAAAAAGCGAGGCGCTGGAGAGCACAATTCGTTTGAATGCAAAATACAATTTCACCGCTAGATGGGAGAAATTCCTACACAATGTCCCTTTAACTATGGTTTTATTATAGTGTAGTAACCATGGTTTTTTTTGGTGGATTGATTACCATTTGTATAACCACAGTTTTACTACAAATTCCATGGTTCAACTATGGTTTGTGTAGCGAAACCATGGTTAATTTGTGGGTACCATGGTTTAACTATAATAACCATGGATCTTGGTTTTAGTTGTTGTTGTTTTGCCCTAGCTCCCTCTAAAACTATTATAAACCCATCAGTGAGCGTGGCCAAAGTTGCAGTGATGAAGTAGGCGTTGATTTTCTTCTGTGGCCTTTTACCTATAGACATATTCCACAACGAGTTGTTCGCTGGGCTTGGTTACAATAAAAGCTGTTTTTGGACTAACAAGGAAGTTTCCAGTTCTGAAAATTACAGTACTGTATGTATAGTATGATGACCTCTTCTATGTCAAAAGCTCAAGAAAAATCAGATTTCTCAATGACCCCTTCAATGCTTGTTTTGTCTTATTTTAAGCAATTTTAAGTCATCTCGAGGGCCTTAAATATATACATAAATATGTATATATTTACTTTTTTTGACATCATAATCGTTAATCAGCTGTATCTTCCAGTGAAAACAACAGACTTGCCTCTGGAGACGTATCCCGAACCTTTCCAATCACCTGCCGCCACTTCAAGCTCGGTCATCTGCACCACATCTCACAATCCAATAAACAACTGATGCATATAACCAAGTACCATCCTACAAAAAAATTTCTTTTAATTTTTTATATAAATTGTATTTCATTGTGACTTCAAATAAAATGATTATTAAAGTGTATCCCTCGTGATTGCCTAAAGGCTGAGGCCTGGTGCAGCCGCAGATACTTTTGGCCATAAAAGAGTCTTTCAGAGCCACTGAAGCAGATCAGTGTCTTCGTGGACTGCATTATTTCTCAAGATTTTGAAAAGGACATCATTAGCACATTTATCATCACGAAGGGCACAGAAGGCAGTGTGCTTCCTGCACCAGCTCAGTAAATTCAGTCTCTCTCCGCCAATGTGATTTTACACTTTTATCATGGGGTACTCTTACCTGATTAGTCACGGTCTGCTTTGGGCCATGTTGGTTCACTGCGACAGGAATGTGAACCATATTACAGATCCTGCGTCACCTGTGTCTAATCAATGACTTGTACGGCTCCATTACTCACAATAACTACCATTGACCTTCCTCATTTTCTGCTTGTATTTACCTTCTCACTATAGCACTGCAAGTCTGACAAGAATCTCTGCTCAAACCTCTTCTCATCTTTTCAATTGTGTATGCATTATATTTACACAGTCTGTGTGTAGTTACATTTGCTGAAGGCATTTTACAAGTTCTGATTAGTTTGGAAATTGAACAAAACAAATTACTAAAACGCTTCAACATACCCTCCAGTAAAAATAACTCTTGTTCTGGACTGTTACATTATTTCACCATATAGAGAGATAGAGCACATTCAGTTGCCAGATGGGATTTTATGTGGTTGCTTTCATTAAAATGCATCACTCATGACTCCAGAACTTGATTAGTCATTCGCAAAGATGTGTTTGTGCTGAAAGGGTCATTTTCTGCTAGCTTGTGCTTTCACCATGTTTAGGACAACAGCATTGTTGTGATGTTTATGAGTTTTCTAGGTACCGAAGCCTAACACAAGAAGCAGAGAAACACAAAAATGCAGAATGCAATAGAGTGCAACAGTAAGGTTAAGGAAGTAAAAATCCCTTTCACTTTCTTCATAAAGAAACAATAATGTATAAAGCTTTCAAAACTGACTCACCACAAGCTCCAAAAATTTTGAATTAAATATTCACTTGACATATGCCCTATAAGCTCTATAATTTTCCTTATAAATACAGTGAATATGCTTCCCACAATCCAGTTTCCCTGCACTCTCAAACTGTTTATATATTTATTTATAACTGAATATTTTCCAATAAACTCATTGCAATAATCCCTCATAAAAGTATTTTTTTTTTTTTGTATATAGTTGTGGGTTTATTTTATATTTAAATGTCAAATCAAAGTTTGCATGTTGTGAGTCATCGCACAACACGTTTATGCTTTGATTCATGACATGAACAAATGTATTTTTTAAATCTCTATTGTGAAAAATAAAAAACCAAGGCCACTGGAAAAAGTGGCAGTTGCTGTTGCGTTCGATAAAGAGAACATAAGAAAACTTTTCTAGTAAACATAGGCCTGGGAAGTTCTGCTTTTTCACTTTGAGTTCTGCTAAGGTATGCAAGCACTCAAACAAGCACTGTCCTCAATGTAGAGCAGCTTTCAATTTTTAAAATAAGATATGAACACATTGTCGAGGGAATGTATAGTCTTCAATTAATTTTAACCAACAATCTGTGATGGCGACATTTGGTATAGGCACAGCATGATTATTGCACATCTGCTGAAGCCTGTAATCATTTATTCATTTAAGGTCAAATGCAACACGCCCGGCGGCCATAGATTGAGTCTGTTGTGATTTATCGGGGCAGTAAGAGACAGTTGAGGGGGAAAAAGAGAAGATAATTTTGGGGAGAGCAGCTGACTCATTTGCATTCAGTCCATCTCACTGAAACAAGCCACGGGAGAGAGAGAGAGAGTCAAATGATAGAATGAAGAAGGCTGTCTGCCCACCTTTGGTCACCCACAGCAACGGAAATCTTTTTTTATTGTGGTCACATACAGTACAGTCACATGTGACTCATGGGATTGAAATGAGAAACCTTCACACAGAGATGAGTGAAGTGATTATGATGATGCTTTTGTTCAGGGTGGAGGTTGAATAATATGTGCCACACTCCCTGAGAAGATTTTTGCCACTTGTAGTTTTAACCCTGTAAAGCCTGTAGTGAAATATGTTTAGTGAACATGTATACAAAATATATAAGAACAAAAATTGTTTTGCATATGTGGTAGGCCTATTTGCAGTGCTGGTAGTAACTGATTACTGTACATGTAAAATCAGACAATACAGTTACTTTTCTAATGATTACAGGATTACATGTCATTTCCATGATGGTAGTAAATTATTCATAATTCATTGATTTCTACTTCTTTGTTATATTTTACATTTTCTTTTCTATAAAATAATTCTGCTTATATATACGTTCCGAAGATCTTCCAGGTTTGTGGAATTGCACACACAGACCAGCCACTATTAGTCATGTGACTACTACTGAAAACTGAGACCCACACACTGGATTTACAGAAATCATTTCACTTTAAGAAGTGTTTTCTCAACTTCGCAACAGTGCATATCTAATCAGCACCTGACGAACACATTAATTACTGTTTGAAAAATCACTCAGCGAGTCATTTAACCATGTATTTTTGCCTTTGGAAGGCTTTTGTCTTTCAAACACATAAAAAATTTACAAATTCACATAATTTCATAATTACATGTAATGCAGGGATTCCCCAACTTTTGAGTCAGCTGAATCTCTTTGACTTAATATATTTACTTGAAATAAATGCCTCCTAAATGTTAAATTAACAAGTTAGGTCAATAATAAAATTAAGTCAATAATAATTAAATTAAATTCATGGTTCTCTGATATCGGATAATGATCACATGACATGCAGGTAAACATTAATCTTTTTTTAGGAAATGTTTTGATTTATTTAAAATGATTTATTTTAATCTTAATTTTATTATTATTTAATAGGCTACTTAATAGCTTTTCATTGAACTCACGAACCCCCTGCAGTCTGGAAAACATTGATGTAATGTAGTATTTAATGAACTTCATGTTGTTGATAAGTATGGAATATATTTTCTTTGTATTTTATATCAACATGGTACGAGATTATCTAATTCAAATCAATGTGATAAACGAGTTTACTTTTTTTACTTACTTAAAAAAAATCTACTTTTCATTGAGGGCAAATGATTTAGAGCTTTTGAATAGAAAATATTTTCATCACTTTTATCAGGCATGGTTTAAAGATAATCTGACTCAATTTGGTGAACTTTGGACCAAATTTACCCCCATTATAGGTGGAGTGTTATTTCCTACATTATACAATAGCAACATCTCCTTTGCTTACAGTAAGACCTATACTTTGCACTACACAAAAAAGATTTTCCTAACTAATTTCCCTCATCATCTTCACTAAAACGTTTTCTTCTTAGAAAATAACATTGTTAACGTGTTTTTAAAGTATATCACTAGGGTTTAAGATAATGGCAACAAATAAGAAAGTAATTAATGAGGAAATAGCGCCCCCGTGTGTGCAATCTCATTAATTTAAACGGGAAACAGAATAAAAGTCCCGTTTAACCACCCAAGTATTTCCTTGAAGCTACCTATAATATTGCCACGTCTTGTTTGTCGGCATAGTATTAAAATAAATATCCCATGCAATAAAAATACATATAGTTTTCTTTTTTTTTATTTCTTTAACCTCTAAAATAATCTGACGTACTGAAATTTGTAAAGTTTATAGGAAGCCACGCTCGCTGACGTCACTTCCTAATGACAGACTCATTCTGAGATTCGGGACGGACGAGTATATTATACAGGTAATGTACCTTTTAATTCATCAATTAAGCATTCAGAGGACTGCAAAGAGAAAATCATCCCTGGCGTCTCTCTTTACAGGCTACTAAATCTATAAAACACGATACAGTATGCGAAAAATCCAAGTAACGTTAAAAAAAACATGGTGTCTGTTCCTCAGAAAAGTCAAGTAGCCGTCATCCAATTAACTTCCTCTAAAATAAACCCAGCACGCTACAAAAACTGGTTTGATTATATTTTGCTAGTTAAAATGCACCTTATAGATTACTTTAAGCTTATTAGAGGCCTACTGCTGCTGACGCAACTAATTACTGAATCAATTAAACAATAACGTACATCTGTGTGAGAGCCTGCGCATGAACACAGATTAACACACTCTTTACGGTATTGTAGCGGTCAAAGATTAATTTCTATCATTTGTGAGTTTTGTCGTCTTTTTTCCCCCACAGACATGAAGATGAATTTGTTATTAGCTGTCACTCTGATGTCCATCCCCATGGCACTTGTGCAGGGGGCTGAAAAGAAAAAGCTGCAGATCGGAATCAAGAAAAGAGTGGACAACTGTCCTATCAAGTCCCGAAAAGGAGACGTGTTGAATATGCACTACACTGTAAGTGTCATACTTCTCTGACCCAAATGTTATTCATCCCCAAAAATGTCTTATTTTAACTGTCTTTTTCTTGTGTGCAGGGGAAACTGGAGGATGGGACAGAATTTGACAGCAGTATACCGAGGAATCAGCCCTTCACCTTCACTCTTGGCACGGGACAGGTCATCAAGGGCTGGGATCAGGGTTTGTTGGGGTAAGCAGCAGTACTTCTGCATTTCCAGATCTTCTGAGATCATTTCTCAGTCAGTATTTGGATTTAAAGAGATGAATTTAAGAGTTAGTCTAATAAAGAGGAATTATCAGATTAGATTTAAGAGGCAGTGTGCAACTGTGTTAAATATATTAGCATGTGTCGTGCTGTGGCCTAGTGCTCTGCAAATGAGCTCGTTTGACATCCTATTCCCTGTGATTACCGGTCATATCTTTCCTGTCTCGTTTTATAAAAAGCCCATTTAGCATGTGTCGTTTCTTTTCTTTCTTCTTAGGATGTGTGAGGGTGAGAAGAGGAAGCTGGTTATTCCCTCTGAGCTTGGTGAGTATGTTATGAAAAAGTAATATATGTCTCATGTGTAAAAAAAAAAAAAAAGATTTTCAGTCCATATTTTAAGCATATATAACTGTTTTATAAACTACAGGTTATGGCGATAGAGGAGCACCGCCTAAAATTCCAGGTAAGATGATGCACAGTCCAATCCAACATTGAGTCTGATATCAAGCACATTAACACTAGATTTTTTCTACAATAAATAAAAGATTAAAGCTTTACTTGTTAGGGATCTATAGCAGGTCATTTGCGATAAAAAAGTATATGCAATACACCAGTTTGATAAAAAGGAAACATGAAGTTAGTTCTGAGAAAATATCTAGCAAATATTCTCGCTGATGCAACTTTTATATACTTTTAAATGTGGCTGAAGGGCCTCAGCAAACTTTCCATTGAATACATTATTATTAATACATTTAATATTGTTCTTAAAGTAAAAACTAACTTAATTAAAATGGCAAAAGAAATTACATAAACTCTTGCTTCTGTTTATTTCCCACTTTGTTTATTTAAAAAAGCTGCTATGTCACAATTATAGCAGAGAATATTTTCAAATATGGTGGATCACTGTATATACCACATTCTGTCTCATATTTGAAATCTCTGTTGTTTTCCCTCTAGGTGGAGCCACACTCATCTTTGAAGTAGAACTGTTGAGCATTGAGAGAAGATCTGACTTATAGTGACAGCTATGTGGGCCTGTCAGTGTGTTTGCAACACTGCTGTACTGGATGTACCTGCATAGCAATTTCAGGTGTTAAAGTTAAATACCTTTTTCAGTTATTCAAGAGGTTATAAAAACAGAGTAAGCACGGTAATCACACTTTCAGTATGTTTTTGATGTTTACCTTTCTAGAAAAAGAATGACGTCGACATGTATGTAGCACCATTCTTTATTTGAGGTCCTTACTACATGTATTTGGTTGTGAGAGTGCACACAGTACAGTTTTTGCCATTCCAACAAGTTCTAAACGGTTTCTTAAATCATGTTCACTTGAATTTGAATAAACGTTTTATTTACAAAAGATATGCAGGCTTTGAGCTTCATTTAGTACACCACCAAAGCATCTTCATTTATAGCCTTCATCACAATTTGGCATACTCTTCTTTTTTGTAAAGTTAGTAAAAATATCAGATGTAACAAATTGGCAAATTCACTCAATCAGTATTGCAACTCTTCATCCTGAAAGAACTTCAAACTAGTTTAATTTTCCTCGGTCAGATGATTTTTAAAAACAGTAGTAGTACTAAGGACAGACCTGTTGTGTGTGTGTGTGTGTGTTTCCCCTAGAAATGGTAGATTAAAAATGGCTTACAAAAAACACAAGTTCACAATTCTCATCCCCCTCCCTCTTCCCAACTTACATCAACACACCCTAAAATCTGAAACCCTATATCTAAAACAATATTTCTGGCCTGCAAAAAATCCTTTCGCCCCTTACGAAAGACAGCAGATGCGAGAGACCGTCAAAAAAGGGGGTAAAAAGAAATCCGCTTTGTTCTAACTTCCTATATGATTACAGACAGACACACCAAGCCAAGTCACGAGGCTGAAAAAAAAAGTGTATTAGTGAACAGTGTAACCGTAACATCAACCATTCGATTCCTTTACCTAAATCACCACAGGGGTTTTAAGCTAAAGGGACACTACCACACTCTCTACATGTAAGATATGCTGAAACAGTACTAAGACGAAGTAAAAACAGTTGGTCAACCTGCAGATGAGGTTGGCTTGGCTGGGCTCGTATCATTGATCTCCATTTGACAGACGCTGTGGTTTAGTGGTTGGGTCTGCATGCCTGCATCTCTCCTCTGGGTTTGGAGTGACAGGTTGTTTTTGTGGTGGGGGGAGGAGCTGATATGACCTCATGGTGTCAGCTCCCCTTTCTTCTGTGGGGTGCTCAGTTTCTGCATCCCTCTGACCTTCTCCAGCAGCGCCGCCACAAAGTCCTGCAGGGGGCCAGGAGGAGAATTATGGCGAGAAAAAGCACATTTCTCACCAGAGACTCAATGGCTCAGAGAATAACACGACTGCCTGTAATGAAGGTAATTGCTAATGCTATTAATATTCAAAATGGCACTTACATCATTAGGCTTATAACAGTCGACCAGCAGCATCTGAAAAACAAAAATGGAAAGAGACTTGATGACTTTCAGACAAATCTGCTGTTTTTCCAACTGTGTACCAATGAAACCCACCTCCCTTAGGGGGAGATATCTGAAGCGAACGCAATCAAATAGTAAATCTGATTTTACCTTCACTCGAATGGCTCTCTCGACATCGCTGGATAGATCCAGAAGCTCATCCACATCTATTTCCAGCTCAGGCACCTCATCTTCCTGCAAAATACAGAACCACTAATGAGAGATGTTAATGGGGGCTCCTGTGAAAAAAAGTGAATGTGAATAATTCACAAGCCACAGAAAGGCGGTCAGATCATGAACCTATGGAAGCTTGTTTTAAAGATATTTGCTACCTTTTTTCTCACAATTGCGAGTTTACATCTTGCTATTCTGACATTTTATGACTTGCAAGAAAAGAAGTCAGAATTGCAAGATATAAACTCAATTCTGACTTTATAACACGCAATTGTGACTTTATGTCACGGAATTCTGACTTTATACCTCGCGAGTTTGACTTTTTGACTTGACTTGAATTATGACTTTTTAACAGCACGGATGAACAATATCATTGGAATCACTTTCATAATGATATTTTTCCATCGGATAAACGATAAAACATCGACAGCCGATCAGAATCCATTCTGCTATAAAGAGTTCAAGCATTTAAAGTGACAGATGATAAAACGGCACCACATGTTAACTCATCCTTCCCTCGGGTCAATTTCTTTTACATTGACCCATGAGGGAAGGATTTGTTACAGAATGTGAGGAGAGGATGAGGGTTAATAATAAACAGAACGATAATGTGCGTTGTTGTGTACGCCAATATAGTTATCGTTCTTGGTGTAGTATTGATGATTAGTCTTTGGCTAGTCATCATTTACTATCCAAACTGTTTTGGTTCCAATTGACTTCCATTGTAGTTTTTGTCCATATAATGGAATTCAATGGGAACTGAAACTGGTAACCAACATTCTTCAAAATATATTCTATGTTCTACAGAAGAAAGTCAGTCCAGGTTTGTAACAAAGGGTGAGTAAACAATGATGAAATAAAAATTTTTTGGTGGACTATAAGGTACTATTATGAGTCTTTTAGCCGTAGATATGATATGAAGTTATCCCTTTAAGGAAACTGCCCCAGTAACAATCATTTTTCATCTGAGAACAGAAATTAAGCCATCTCTGGGCTTTGTGCATGGCATCCTCTCTGCACAACAGGATGGGTTGATCCTCATGTCCATGTGCCATTTATTGTGTGTGCATATGCTTGTGACAAAAACAATCTCCAGTCACTTCCTGTTGGCTTACAAAGACAACACCACCATATCCACACCATGCTGTCTGGTGTCTTGTTAGATTGAAACACAATAAGTGAATGAAAGCACAACCAGAGCTTCAACCTCTGCTGTGTACAACTCTGGATTTTTATGTCTTATTGCAGCTAGGTTGCAGTCACACTCCTTTCCATCAGGGATTCACTCTCATGTTGCTGTTTCCTGCAGTGCTATTTTGCTCCATTAGTGAGTTTGTGTGTGTTGAGGAAGACGGGGGAGGAAAGTTGCCGTGGAAGGAATTGTCGCAAGTTTTTCTTCAAGTGTATGTGCTGTTGCAGTCATTAAGAATCAGGTCTGTTATGAAACCCTTCACACTGACCCATATTGAAGAGTCGCTCTAGCGCACTACAACTGACCAAAGCTTCCCAGTGGTGCTACTCGTAAATTAAAACACTTTCTCTTGCATCTATTACTTCATCACAGTGATCAGCTGGAGGTCAGTGCACCACATTCATTTAACATTTACAGACAAGTGCAGCAATTCAGGAGCCAGTAAAAAGACTAGGAAGTGCATAGCATTGGCTCTTTAGAATACTTAATTCTGATTGGTCAATCATGGTATTCTGTGGCCAAATCAGGACACAATAATGTGGATAACACAGGCCTACTGACACCTTCTTGCCTTCTCCTACTAAAGAGTGCATATTGGTGCCTCTTCCATCATTCTCAGTGGGTTTATAAATTTAAAGCTGTCATGGAGTTATATGACAAAAAAATTATTTATATAAAAAATATATTTTTATATATTCAAAGAATATATATAGTACCAAAAAAAATATTAGATCTAATTATATGTAATTTTATGTGTTGTGGACAGTGTAAATATTGAGTAAAACACTGTCAGACCAAATCAGGCTAATAGATAAAAATATTATTTTACATACTTTTGTATAAAGACTGCAAACCATATAACTGACTTATGTCCCAGGCAACCGATTTCCTACGTTCTAATTAAATATGCACTACCATTCAAGTTTGGGGTCAGTATTTTTTATTTATTTGTATTGGTTGTTGGTGAAAGAAATTAACACCTTAATTCAACAAGGACACATTTTATTGAGAGTAAAGACATTTATAATGTTACAAAAAGATTTATTTATCTTTTTATCTTTGTTCTTTATATTCATCAAAGAATCCTGAAAAAATATATATATTAAGCAGCACAACCAGTTTCAACATTGATAATAAGAAATGTTTCTTGAGCAGCAAATCAGCATATCAGAATGATTTCTGAAGGATCATGTGACACTGAAGACTGGAGTAATGACCCTGAAAATTCAGCTTTGTCATCACAGGAATAAAATACATTTGAAAATGTATTTCACAATATTACTGTTTTTATTTTGTTTAAATTAACGCAGCCTTTAAACAAACATAACAAAATCTTACTGACCCCAAACTTTTGAACAATAGTGTAAATACTTATGTATGTTTATTTATTTATTTACTTACTAAGTAGCCAAGATCACCCAGCCAGATCACACTTGCATTTAAATAATGTGAGCTCAGTGAAAAAATGTCCAATGTACACCTGACTGTAAAACACAGCCATTATTGGCACAACATTTTCTCAGTGGTGTGTGGAGATCATTTGAAAGCCACAGATCTGACCATTTAACAAAAATACATTTCAGCCTACCTTTGTCCATGTACTCTGAAAAAAAATGTGATTATGTAATTTGTCACTGTGCATCGTTATCCTCTTAGGTTCAAACATTTATCTTCAGTTTTTGCTCAGGGCATTCTAAACATCAACCTAATTGGACCAAACAGCGCTGAGACTAGCAATATAATGGATGAGTTCTCCTGTCAGACCAAGAATAACCTGTGGGATTCAGATGACATTTCCCAAGTCTAAATATGTGTGCTTCTATTATCTTCTTCCTTATTATATGAATATTATTGTAACTTATAGTATTCTGATATCAGAGACCGTTAGTCAGTGGAAACTTATCACCAGAAAAGCAGGCTTTCAAACAAATCCAAAGAATTCAGGCTACTCTGTATAGTGTCAATGAGACAAAGCAAAATGTGCATTCCCAAAGACAGATTTTAGCTTAGGATGAGGCCTACCGCTACGCTGAAAAGCGCATACAGAACAATCTCATTTCAAGAGCTGCCTAGTTTTACACCACATAATCTAGGTCAGTTATATTAGCCCTGGAGGTTAAGTCAAGCTCAAAGTGAAGCATGCTTTGCATGTCTGAACAGATGACATCATCACAATGGCTAGAAGGGTGATCCTAAACATCCCAGGGGGTCGAAAGAAAGACAGAAAACCCATCCTGACCAGTGTCACCTACTGTAGCCTATATATGTGCAATAGACATAAAACCTAATCTGCGATATCTGGGTTTTGTGCATCTGTAGACATAAATATATTGGGATTGGAATCCATGTCTTTGTTAATGCAGCTGGAGCTCCCTCCTCACGTACAGTAGATCCGTCACATTAACAAATGAGGCAAGCCCACTTTTCGATGAAATATGAATAGATGGATTATGCATAGAGGAATCATTAGGTGCTCCAATCTTTTTTCCTCGCAGCACCTGTCCAAGAGGCTCACCTTTGTTTTATGGCTTTGTCTGTAGTTCTATAATGCCACGCCCTTTCAATGAGTAAATGCATAACCATAAAATCAACATCGATTCAAAATAAAGACAAAGAATTGAAAGATGCCATGCTGCTCTTAATAAGCTATCGATTTATTAAAGCAAGGCAACTATCGCGCAAAATGGACTTGACAAATGGAGCGAGAGGGATACCGGTTCACGAGGACTGTAAAGAAAGAGCTGTCATTCCTTGCAACAAAGGATTGCACGCGGTCAAAGCAATGACAGTGTTTTTTGTCCTACCTCGCAGTCGTACAGATTCATTAACTGGCTAACTATCCACTCCTCCAAATTCAGCCGCCTCCTCAATTCTTTTCTGTCATATTTTACGGTCACTCGTCCTTGCTTCTGTGGCACTTCTTCCTCGGTACCGGGAGGTGTTTGAAAATAGACCCGGGGCTGAGGTGTTGTTTCCGGACTCGTTACCGCTGCCATTGTCCCTAATAAAAGAAAGCTGAGGTGGATTTAAAGGTTTAATCAATAAGAGCATCAATTCAAAAGACAGAGCCGGTCATGTGCACAGCCATTAGATGTTGCAAGTGCCGGCTCCTTTTTCTTAAATGGAACAGACCTTTTGGATTGCAAGGAGTCTGCAACGGTAGATGGGGATCAGGCATACAAGGAGCTTAGAAAACAGAAGGATTCATCAGACTAATTGTGTGGCCGCGGTTTATCAAAGTCCATCTTCCCCAAATCGCTCCATCAATTGTCACAGAAACGCTAGTGGGCGCCTCCAAGTGTGATGTCGTGAACGATCATTCGTTTGAGTCGGATCTTTTCAACGAATCAGTTATAGCGGTTCACTACAACTGACTCTATCCAGCAACTCACTCGCAACTAGCACACTACTATTTTTTACGCTATACATTTTTTTATATTTATATCGCATGAATAGTAATATGTAGTAGGCTATGCATATTATTATGCTGTCACTGATGCACTGTGATGCAAACGTCATTTGACGTATGGGGTGAAAAGTCCAAGTGGTGCTTTCCAAATAGCAGATATGTTAGGCTACACATAAAACATACTGGATGCAGATTGACTATAGGCTATGACTCGGCAATAAAACACGTTTTTTTTTTTTAAACCAGAGATGCAATTGAATGTAGGCCTGTGCACCTTAAAAAAAAGGTATAGCAATATGCAATAGCAATATGCGCTAAATATGACAGCGCTGATCGGTATTTGAACCGCTACTTTGAATCTAACTATTTAAAAGAACCGAGTCGCGAAAGAGTCAGACCTCCCACCATCACTATGAAATACCACCACACAACGTTTCTCTTTGGTCTTAATGCAGGCTGTGCCTAATGTTCCAATACATTGGTTAATAGAATATAAATGTTTCATCATTTCAGGCACCGATAGCCTATTTTTGATAGATGTTATAGCCTACTGAAATTTTATTCTGCCCATTTGTCAGGCCACCCCTCTCTCCTGTATGTGGACTATTCCAAATCAAATATCCTGTGCCTGCTCTCTCTCTCTCTCTCTCTCTCTCTCTCTCTCTCTCTCTCTCTCTCTCTCTCTCTCTCTCTCTCTCTCTCTCTCTCTCTCTCTCTCTCTCTCTCTCTCTCTCTCTAACACACACACACACACACACACACACACACCCACACACACACACACGCTTATGTCATTTATTCAACCCTAATTGGTTCATTCACTCAAGTAAATCGCCATCCTTTCTGCATCAGCTGAATCTAAATGGGTTCGCTGCCCTTAAGCTTTTTCTTTGTCCATTTAGAATGTCCTTTTCCTTCATTATTATTTGATTTGGTTATTCATTATTCTTATTGACATTAATGGCTACACGTTTTTCTGATGACCTAAAACACCAGACTATCTGTATAGCTATTACAATAGCCTATAAATTATACAATATAAAGATTACCATAAGGACACAGTGAAATGTTTTCATCATTATGTTGAAACATCCATTAATTTCCATCCATTTAACATAACACAGACTTGATTGTTTCAGAGTTTCATCTCAATGTTCTCAATCAGTAATGCAATTCAGAGGGTCGAAAAAGTGTATTTTCATAGTATATGAATTGGTTACTATTAAAATGAAAACAAAGATTCACAAAACACAAATACATTTACAGGAATGTAGCCTGCAATGGAAACCAAAGAGACAAGATACACAAAAATGCATCACATATTTTTGGTAAAGCACTTTAATCTTCAGTATTTTCCCAGCTATTAAGTCCTAAAGTTTGTTCCAAGTCCATTAGTGCTCATAGAACTGAAAAAAAGTTTCGCCCGTCCCTACTGGAAGAGATACGCAAGTATGCAGGTTTACTTTTCAGAGTTTAAGGATTTGACACATTCTAATTTGGATAGATTAGAATGAGTGCATTGCAAATAATCTCTCTCTCTCTCTCTCTCTCTCTCTCTCTCTCTCTCTCTCTCTCTCTCTCTCTCTCTCTCTCTCTCTCTCTCTCTCTCTCTCCCTCTCTCTCTCTCTCTCTCTCTCTCTCTCTCTCTCTCTCTCTCTCTCTCTCTCTCTCTCTGCCTGTGGCCTCGTCAGGAGAATATAGGCTCAACAACTTTTTTCAGATGTCTCGGTCCTGGGCCAGTTGTTCCAGCTGCCCCCACGTGTGACCCATCCTCCTGAAATCTGGCTACAGATCACACGACAGGTGTTTCTTGGTCAGCCCTTCTTCCTCCTCCCTTAGGAGTTCCAGGTGGGGTCTTACCTTTGTGACGCGGTCTGCAGGCTTGCAGTGTGTATGTCCAGTCCAACTCCAGCATCTTTGGAGGTTGTCATCTTCCACGGGTTGGTGTTTTGTTCATTGCCACAGTCCTTCGTTGCTGATCTTGTCTGGTCAACGGATCTTGAGGATCCTTCTGAGGCAGGTGTTGATGAAAAACCTGGATTCTCTTTATTGTTAGTGGTCTTCCAGGTCTCCATACAGCAAGACAGGCTTCAGAATGGTGTTGAAGACCCTGGTCTTGGTGTTGATGCTGATCTCAGAGGATCGCCAGACGTTCTTCAGTTGGAGGAAAGCTGCTCTCGCTTTGCTGATTCGTGTACTCACATCCGCATCTGTCCCCACATGCCTGTCAATTATGCTGCCAAGGTATAAAAGCTGTCCACTTCCTCTAGCGCCTCCTCTCCAAGCGTGTTGGGCGTTTCTGGCTGTGTTGGTCTTTAGTGCCTTGCTCTTCTCTCTATTGATGTTGAGTTTGCTAAGGTAACTGCAACGATGCTGGTCTTTTCATGCATCTGTTGTTGGGTGTGAGAAAGAAGGGCCAGGTCATCAGCAAAGTCGAGATCCTCCAATTGTGTCCATAATGTCCACTGGATGCCTTTTTATTCTGGGCTGTGGATGTCTTCATGACTCAGTCAGTAAACAGTTCATGACTTCAGTAAACAGTCTTGCCTCACTCCCGTTCATACTAGAAAGTAGTCTGTGAGTTGCCTGCCATGAACTATCCTGCAGGTTATCCCTAAGAGTTTTTGATGATGTTTGTGATCTTTTCTGGCACTCCATGGCATCTCAGTAGCTTCCAGAGGGTCTGTCTATCCACGTTATCAAACGCCTTCTTACAGTCAATGAAGTTGACGTATAGAGGCGAGTTCCACTCCAGCGACTGCTCCAAGATGATGCGAAATGTTGCAATCTGTTCAGTGCATGACCTGACCTTGCTAAAACTAGCTTGTTGGTCTTGCAGTTGAACTGTGTTGAACACTTTTCCTGGGATAGACAGTAGTGTTATCCCTTTGTAATTTGAGCAACAACTGAGATCGCCTTTCTTTGGCAGCTTGATGAGTTACCCTTCCTTCCATTCTGTCGGCACTTTCTCCTCTTCCAGATCTTGTTGAAGAGAGGATGGAGCAACTCCACACTACCCTCTACATCAGCTTTCAGCGCCTCTGCAGGATTACGGTCCGGTCCGGCAGACTTGTCTTTCTATAACTGTTCGATGAAGAAATGAGAAGAAGAAAAAAAATATGCATATGCAATGGACATCGGTTATGCTCATCTTTTTATTTTTTATTTTTTTTATTTACTTGTTTACATAATAAAATAACAAGACAAGCTTCAAACCCCCCACCCACCCCAATCACTCTCCCATACATTCATACCACAATCACAACCACAATCATCCACACATTCATAGTGTTGTGACAGGAAAGCAAACTATACATAGAAAAGAAGCACAAAGCGAACAAAATAAAATAGAATAAATCAATAATACTGATCAAAAATCAATAAACAAAATACAATACAGTTAACCAAACATTTATGACATAACACATGGCACACCTTTAAGAAAACACTCTAATATCTATATCTCTAACTCAAGTAAACAGACATTCCATTTCTTTTCATGCTCAGTTACTCTATTATTATTTGTTGCTATAATTGTTTCCAGCACATACTGATGATAAACTCTATTCTTAAAGTTTTTTATACATAAATTTGATATTGTTTTAACTTTAAAAATAAACATCTTACCCATCAAGATAACCATATTCAAAAAATGTATGCATTTACCTTCAAAGACACATAACAAAATATTCTGAGGTGTGATTCGTAAAACAATATCCATAGACCTTAACCATAACCATAACAGACCTGACCCAAAACCTAGCCACATATGGGCAAAAATAAAGCAAATGCATCAAGTCCTCCTTCTCATCCCCACAGAACCTGCAACAGGGATCCTTTTCTATCTGCCATTTGAACAAGGATTTTTTTGTTGCAATTATTTTATAAAAGATTTTAAGTTGAAATATTCTAGAATATGAATCAATTGTAGTTCTATAAATTGTTCTAAAGTAATCTTTCCATAGAATTGCTGCCGCCACCCGGCAGTTTTAGGAAGACAGAGCACGGTGGGCAGTATGTAATGATAATAAATATAGGAGGACTATGTCAAAATATTTGTATTTGCCACACTTCCTGCTACCAGCAGGTGGCGCTATTGCTATAACCAAATATGAGCATGGTCATGTGTTCAGGACAGGACTCTTATCAAACATGTGAAGTTTGGATGAACCCTGCCAAGTTCATCGCTTCCAGTTGTGTTTAGGGCTATGCTCCAAGATACTTTTTAGTAGGTATTGGGTTATGACATGTACCGAATTTAGTCCACGTACGTGAAACGTAGCGCCAGGGGCAATTAGTCGAAATATTTGTTTGCCCAACTTTTTGCCCATTCGCCCTACCCAATTCTGAAACCCATATCAGATGTAAATTTCGCACCCGTGCCACCACCACCCGGCGGTTTTAGGAAAACAGAGCACGGTGGGCTGTATGTAATGATAATAAATATAGGAGGACTATGTCAAAGGATTTGTATTTGCACACTTCCTGCTACCAGCAGGTGGCGCTATTGCTATAACCAAATATGAGTATGGTTATGTGTTCAGGACAGGGCTCTTATCGAACATGTGAAGTTTGGGGCAGATCGGACATTGTATGCCTGAGTTACTGCAGGCTGTCTTTGGTTGCCTAGCAACATCGGAACTGCAAGCAATATTGAACTATATGACATATTCATTCACAAATCACCAAAAGGCTGAAATTGGGTGTACATTTGTCAGGCCGCCAAGGGCACACCCTTCGACGAAAACTCAAGATCTTCGCAATTTAACGTCGCAAAGGCCTTAAGATTACACTCACCAAATTTGCAGAGGATCAGATCAAAACTGTAGGAGGAGTAATATATTTAAAATTGTATATAAAAATTATTATTTATTTAGTAAATCTGAATAGCCACTTCAGTGTCACATGATCCTTCAGAAATCATTCTAATATGCTGATTTGCTGCTCAAGAAACATTTCTTATTATCATTCTTAGTGTTGAGAACGTCTGAAGTTACGACTGTAACCTATGTTCCCGGAGAACAGGGAAGGAGACCCTGCGTCAGAACGCTATGGAGAATGCCTCTGTGTGAACTGGTGTCTGAAAAACGTATCTAATTACGGCAATCCTATTGGCCGGCAACAGCCACTATGACATCATCACTAGTGCGACCCGGAAGTATATAAGGGGAGCCTAGAGAACATGGCAACAACTTATCGTCTGAAGGGACTGTTCAGTTGGCATTCCCAAGGCATAGTGAAAAGACGCAGTGTCTCGTTCCCTGTTCTCAGGGAACATAGGTTACAGTCGTAACCTGAGACGTTCCCTTTCGAAAGGGAACTCGCACTGCGTCAGAATACTATGGGGAACGATCTACCCACGCTACCATGCTGAGGGGAGTGCATGCCAAATTATGGCTGAGACAAAAAACGGCAAAAAACGGCAGTTTCACTAAAATGTCAAAAACACTCCCCCTTCGGGTCACATACAGGATGTCAGTGACCGTATTCCCTACCGCCATTGCCCAAGCCATAAGCCTCCGATACAATAAAGGCCTACCAAGGCTGCTCAAAGGCTTTGGAACCAACAACTTCCGTGGAAGGGTTTCCTTTAAGGGAATATGGCCAGGGGGTCCAAAGGAGTCCCGTCCAGTCACTTTCTGAGGGCGACATGAAGTCAACCCCACATGCCACCAGGGAGACTGACCTGGTCTAATTTAATGACTTATAGTCTTGCCAACAAGACTATTTCCTAAACAGAGTCTCTAACATATTTTGCCTCACTTGTGGAGGCATCCGATAGTGAGGACTGCAGATAGTGGCAGTAATCACTCACAGACCGGATCATAGAGACAGGAATCCTGGAGAGTAGATCTCAGCATAGCACTTTCTAACCCTTGCAAACTAGGGGAGTGACTCTACTCGATCCTGGATCTACACAGTGCTTCAGGGCCCTTTGGAGGCTGGGCACTCTGAAAGGGACCCTAATAAGGGGAGCACCTCCAACTCTAAGGTTTACAATCCAATAGGCAGTGTACTCAGCAGAAGTGCTATCGACCCTTTAAAACAAGGGGAGTACAGTGCTACGCTACCGAAGTATCGGGGAGGCCTACTGTAAGGCCTACAGCTTTGAATATCACGGGCATCAGCCCAGGCAGTGCTTCGGCTCTAAGGGAGCACACTAGTGGGATAATAGCATACTAGTGGGATGGAGTAACTAATCTGTCTCGACCTAAGCCCGGGTGATGAAGGGTAATATCATACGAGCTATGGGTAGCAAAGTACTCTAAATAAATACCCTAACAAGGGGAGTACTATCAGCATGACTCTGAGGAAAGTATCAGGGTCGAGGCATATTATCTTGTATTTTTACCCATTTTTACCCTATTATTTTGTATTTAAACCCAAGGAAATGGAGGCCACAATAAGCGGCCAATGACATTCAATCTTATGACTTGAATTATTTTATTCAAGGGGCTCAGTGGAAAAAATCCTTTTTCAATTTTAAGGCCTAGCTGGATAAACTAGCTACAATACTCAGCTCTAAAGGGCGGAGGCCTGAGCATACTGTTTCTTACTTTCTAGAGAGAAAAGGCCTCAGGCTAATGCAAGAAGCGCTTGGGGTGAGAGATTTAAATGTTTCAAATCTGTCAGCCGATCAGCCTGGTATGCTTGCAACACCGTCATTGTGTGCAAGGCATCACCAGCCAGACCCGCCACCACATATGCCCTGCCATTTAAGCGTGCTGTCATATTTTAGTGGCTTAAGAGGCAGGGCCGGAGCACTCAGCATCGACGCCTCTCCAGCCATGAGATAGTACGCGAACATTTCGTCAATTGGGGCATCGACACATACCCGTGTTCGTGCATCCCCAGCGTAATTCGCTGATGGCGATGAATGCGCGCTGAATACGGGTTCTCCCATGCCTTTCCGGTCTCATTGTGTAGATCTGGCAAGAATGGAAGGCTCATGAGACCTGGAACTTTATGGCTGGAAAGAAACCATTCGTCAAGTCTGTCACGAGTGTTCTCTTCCCTCACGCGCTCCAACGACAGCAGAAGCCTCATTTGAAACTCATTTGAAACACACAAGGTTTCGTTGATGAGAAATAGAAAGTTCAAAAGATCACCATCTTTGAAATAAACAATGTACCCTATATTGAATAGGATTTAACATGGTCTTTAGTGTCACTTATGATCAATCCTTCCTGAATAAAAGTAAATAATTGTCTTTTTTTTTATCTTATTGACAAAAAATTTTTTGCACAGTTGTATACAGTATCTACAGTACTCTAACTACTTGCAGTAAAATGTTTAAAATTGTTCTTCAAGAGCATCCTAAAATCTCAGTGTAACACTAGAGGGCAGCATGTGATTGCTTTACTTCAGTGAAGGGTGTCTCGCGAAACACACTGCTCAGAAGAGGCCATTATGTAATGCAGATCTTTTGTTTGGAATTGTAGCTGCTTATTAAAAAAAAAAACTTACAAACGAGATATCAGTTTGACTTGTCACAAAAAACAAAGTGTTCTTCACAGATGAATGAGTCATACTAAAAAAAAGATATAATATATGCAGATTTAGAACAACTTCAGCAATATGAAAACACCAAATGCATTTTAACTAGTTCACAATGAATAGCATACAGAAAGATGCACTCAGAATCATCAACTTGGATCCAATTAGAGTTACTTCCTTCTGTTTACAGAACAAATTTTATAGCAGTAAACCCCGATCTGCCAAACACAGTAGTATCCTCTGTTGTCTAAAATTTGAAATCAGTTTTTATATTTCTGATTTGCTGCTTCTAGGGCAGACCCTGCTGAAATTGCTGCCAACAAGGCCGTTATCCTTCTTTTTAATGCACCGTGTAATTGGTTCAGTGGCCCCTGTGTGCCACACGCCAGCTCTGGATTATGAGCTCTGGGTCCGGTGGGCCTCCCTCACACACTCTACAGTCACAACAAAACCAATCAAAAGGCAGAACCGAGTGCTGGTACATGTTGCCTTCTCCAAACCGTTTGGGATTATAATGTTAGTGTTTGAGATGAAAGAGCCCTTCCAAACAATCCAACTGCAACATGAAATGTTGCATAACCACTTGCCATTGGCTCATTCGCTTTAAGTATTGTATAACATTCAAATTGAGCATTCAGTTCTCTTTCTCTATTTACCCTCAGAGGGCATGAGCTGTTTAGGACGGGTACAGTGGGAAAACTTCCAGAGGAGTGTGGCCTTTTAGCATTAATCTAGTCCCTCTTGAGGGTCATGTTCCCTCCTTCGAGGACCTGTCAGTCACAGAGAGAGCAAAGACCATTCTGTGCGGGGTTTCAAGACATTCATGTTAAGCCCCGGCAAAGAAATTAGCCACCAGCTTTCACACTGTAGAATTTCCATTGAAGTTAAGAAGAGTTGGGCCTGGTCAGCACTTGGATTGGAGACCTGAAGGAACTAAATGATCGGAGATGTCCAGTGTACATCACCAGAGAGAATTTTTTGAAACTCGAGTTGTGATTTTGATTGATTTGAAGAATTATCAGGTCGAACATGCATGGATGAATTGATCACAATGATAGCTGCCACAGTGTGTAGTTTTTTCTGTGTAGTCATTTTTCTTTTGTAAGTATTTTTCTAGATGTTATACATGTCTCAATGATATGCAAGCAAACAACCAAATAAAGGATTTCAAGAAAAAAAAAAGTATTCACTTCCTTCCTGTCACATGAGGCTGTCAACTTCCTACCCCTACTTTCAGGAAGCATGGCAAAGGCAAACCCTCCCAATACAAAAATAAAAACAGTAATATTGTTAAATATGACCATTTAAAATATCTGTTTTCTATGTGAATATAGAAGTGTAATTTATTCCTGTGATCAAAGCTGAATTTCCAGCATCATTACTCCAGTCTTCAGTGTCACATGATCCTTCAGAAATCATTCTAATATGATGATTTGATGCTCAAGAAACATTTATGATTATTATCAATGTTGAAATTATCAATGTTTGAGTATGACAAATATGCGCTATATAAATGTATAGCCTACTTATTCATTTTGGCTGATGCTAACACACTACAACCAAAGTCTACTTTCAAAGCGACAAAACTGTTTAGATGGAACAACCACCTCAGAAAGCCGGAAATGTGATGCCCCTCCGTTTCTCAGTATCCTAATATTAGAAAGCTCTGGAGCGTTCAGTAAGACTACAGTGTTAGTTTGCACTATGTGAATCATCCTCACCCTGAAGTGACACTATGATGATGACTAACTTGCCTTAGCTAGTGATTCAAGAAACAAGCTTTTCTCTCTCTCTCTCTCTCTCTCTCTCTCTCTCTCTCTCTCTTTCTCTCTCTCTCTCTCTCTCTCTCTCTCTCTCTCTCTCTCTCTCTCTCTCTTTCTCTCTCTTCCCACCTCGCTTTCATTTTCTTCATCGTTTTAATTCAAACTGGGCTTTCTGTGACAGAAAGGGAATATTGTACATATAATTACAGACTCTGAATAAAGGGGAAGGTGTTCTTTTTTATTATTTTATTCTTTTTATTACAAGAATTTCTGTTTCCTGCAAAGTGCAGTGGGATGTTGAGCTAAATTAGTGAAATTGTTTATCTGTTGGTTAGATGTCAAGGTTTCTGACCCCAAGCTAATGCTTAATTTGGACATTTTTTCTCAAATATATTAGGCTGTAAGCTCTCAATTAGCAGTTATTGTGCTTTCTCCGCTTTGAAAGACATGGAAATGTAGTTTAGTAGCTATCCTGTTTTTTCTTACCAATCCTGCCGAGCTCTCCAAAGTCAGGCTGTGAGATATACAACAACATGACGGCTATAATTGGCCAGAGTGGAATCCATTTCCTGTAACAACTGTTGGTGAGTTCTGAAGCACGGTGTGAGCTGACCCCACTTCAGCCCGTCTCTCGCCATGGCCGCTGTGATTGATGACTTGAAATTGCCACTGTAATGTTTGTCACTGCAGCTGTGTCTTTTTTTTTTTTTGAAAATAGATCTGTGGATTGCTAAGACTGAATGTCACTGAAAACAATGAACATCTGATTCCTCATCGATCAAGAAGATTCTTGTTCTCACAGAGCATTTTTAAGAAGACGATTCTATGAACAACAACCATCAGCATCAGCGTAGACTCAACAGGCAACACTTCATTTCCTACTGGGATATGAAAGCGCTTTGTACCTGCTGTCAGTATTAATGTCTTGTCCAATTTAACCATATTGATCCGTTGCAGAAATTTGTCCGTGTACAAAACAGTTCAGATACTGTTGTTAGTAAGGATCTTTTTGAAAAATGAGCCAAAGATGGACAGAGAAAGAGTGGAGGAAGAAAATAAGCTTCCCATTTCTTTTGACTGCCAAAATGTGCTTAAAAAGTTCAAAGGAGTTCAAAGGATCTCAAGTGTAGAGCGACGCTGTTGTTATGAGGGAAATGTGCTCCAGTTTAAATGCATTATTGAACACTGGCCTTTGTCTTTGCTCGCTATTTCTGGTTTCCAATAAAGATCAAGGTTTATTGCATTTTTTCTCTCAACTTTCTCCAGTGCATAAAACACTAGCTCTCTGCAATGTCTTAAGTGTTAAAAATAAAAAAATACACTGGAAATTCTTTTTTTGACATTAAATGATTTTCAGGAGAGAATATATGCAAATGTTTTTCAGGCGGGGAACAACATGATTGAGAGCCACATAATGGAATGAATATGGAAACATGAATGGAATTCTGGGAAATAGGAATGTGTTTTGTATCTGTTATGTTGTACGTAAACATTTACAGTTGACATAAGTAGCAAACATACGTTTTTTTAGTATTGGACTGTAAGTCAGAGTGAAACGGATAACTGAAAAAGAAAAAAGTGTAGAGCAGTAAGTTGGTTGTGTTCTATCTTGCAGTTGATTGTGGGTGGGGTTTAAACACACTATGGTTGGATTCTGGCATACATCACCAGAGAGATTCTGCCCGTTCACTGGACAGTCGAGTTATGATATTTTGATTCAAAATTATGAGGTCGAAACAAATGTTTAAAATAGAACATAAATAGTTGAATTGTTCATAATAAGATCTATAACATGCATACAGAAAATAAAGTTACAGAAGACAATAATATAAGAGAAGATCAATTAGTAAGTATTCTTTTTACTGATGGCTGTGCTTTTTTTTTACAGTTGAAGATTTTTTACAAAGAAGATCACCAGGGAAATTGCAGCAGTCTTATTACACACATTTTTCTTCTTGCGGTCCAGTTTTAGAGCAAACTCAACTGCAGTAGTACTTTACTTTTGCTCTGCCTATAAGTAGTGTCAGAATGTTTCTTTCATGTAGTTCTTGAGCAATAATAAATGAGAGCGTGTTATATTGATTTTACATCTCATATTCCTTTTCTCATAAACTTGCTAAGGTGTTTGTAGCTCTTCAAATGAACAGGATGTAAAAAAAAACGTATTTTCCTCCTGTTCTTCCCCTATGGGGGTTTCTGTTGTGTTGTTCTTGTAATTTACATTCTCCACTCCACAACATTTCCTTTCCCCTGTCTTCCTCCTTCATTTCTTTTCATCTAATGACTGTTTTGTACTACTGTGCTGTTCATCGGTCTGCAGGGGGATGGGACAGAGTCAGGAGCCATCTGTCAAACATTCAGGAGAACGCAAGAGCTCAAAAAGAAGTATCACCATTCAGGCATTGATTTGTTAGGGGTCATATGATGAATAATCAAGTTTTCCTTGTTCTGCTGATATAAAAGAGCTTTATGCGCTTTAAAAACATTAAATACTGTTCCTCACACACCTCGGGAAATAAGTACAACTTCTTTAAAACTTCAAAGATGATCAAGTTTTCTTAAAAGGATAGTTCACACAAACCTGAAAATTCAGTCATTTCTTCTGTGGAACATACAAATACAGTGAGAGTAATGTTGTTTCGTGTGCACTGAATTTCATTATAAATTCTCAGGAAAAAGATACACTTTTTGTATGTGTACTTTCTTAAAGAAACACTAAATATGTACCTAAAGTGTGCCTATTACGTAAATGGTACATATTAGTACGTTTTGAAAGGGTACCACCCCAGTAATAGATTTTGTTATTTTTTTTACTGTGTATGGGCCCATAATAATATCCTTAAATGCTCATTTTGTACTTTACATTGCAGTTAGATATTCGATTATACAGCTAATTAGTTTGATATAAAGGCCAAGAAAAGTCAGTAAATAGACAATTATGTTAGCAGAGGTGTTGCGATTTCTTTGTCATTTGCTATAGAAAAAACAAAAGCCCCTTTAATAAAGAGTTAAAAAGTCTGTTAGTAATATACAATTCCAACTTTAATGTACTCAGTAATAAATGAAATAAGAAACAAAGTTTTACGCATTACAAACAGATACTCATTCTCCATCTTTTGGCAAAATACCGTAGTTTCCCTTCACATTACAGCTTTAGTGAGTTCACATTAAAATCACACCCTTTCTCCCTCATACACTTTTAGATAAAACATTGAGAACATACATTATTTTGTTGCTGTTGTGATGATGATGATGATGATGATGATGATAAAGTACTCTATGCATCACTTGTTTTTTTTTTTTACCCAAAATATAAATTTGTCTCAGTACAGAACATATCTCAAGACAATAATAGTGTCATATAACTAACAAACACTTGGCTTTTTATTAAAAAACAAACAAAGTCTTTTAAAACAGTAATTTATCAAATAGCAATACATACAAAACCAAACACAATTAATTTCTTTTGTAAATATTTCAATGTTTGTGATTAAAGAGAAATGCAACATTATGAGACGAATGCGCACACACAGAAAAGACATGCTTTAAGATTGAAGTATCACAAGAGAGCACATGTGACACTGGGACTCCCGCACGACACAAGCACTCTGACATACAAGAGTCAAATGAGCATGCTTTGATGGACTATGAGTATTAGTTATTAAGGTCATTTTGTTTATGCCAGGGTATTTGGGGAAGTTGTGACTGATTTATGATCAAATAACAGTGGACGAGCATGGAAACACACTTAAAAGGACAGAAAAACTCAACATTTAAAATTATTTACTTGGCCTAATGTCCTTAAAAACCTTCTGTTGAGCACAAAAAAAAATGTCTGTTGTCTTTTTTCTTCTTCATAAAATGAAAGTCAGTGGGGTTTTATGTTATTTTGATTCCCACTGACTTCAATTGTATTGACAAAAAAAAAAAAAAAAAAAAAAAAAAAAAAATCTTATTTTGTGTTCCATGAGAAAGCAATAAAGGTTTTGGAACTACATGAGGGCGAGTAAATGATGACAGAATTTTCATTTTTGGGTGAACTACAAGTGTGTGTCTATGTACATCTTCTGTTATATGATCATAGATCCGTCACAATGCTTTAGGCTAAGTCCTCAAAAAATGGTCCTTCCCAGTCCACATAAAAGATTTTCCAGAGGGATATGCTCTCATATGGTAATTTCCTTCAAGGTTATCCACAGGCTACTGAGCATTAAACAGGGATTCACCACAATAATCCTCCATAGTTTGATGCAACTATGACGGCTACGTTTGACCTCAATAAAATCAATCACTGCTCTGCTCTCCACAAAGCAAAATACTCATATTAATATGAGGCAAAACTCCAAGGGGAAATTTAAGGTTCTTAATTGTCCTTGAATACGGGTAGAACTTTTAAGTTCATTTACCCAGTGCGGCCAGATAAAAGGAGAAAGATGAGAGTTACCTTATAAAGTAATTACAAACCAACCCCCACCCTAGAGCACTGACACCAGACAACATAATAACAGAAAGACAATGACTCTTTGAGACATCACCTAGCAACAAGAAGCACTAAAAATACATCACTCTGTGCTTTTTTTAATCTGGTATCATTGGAATGTATAAATACACATATGCAGGTATAAATGCGGACCGTATGTACATCTGTTTCGCCCACTGTTGCGTCACGCATTGCATGAGAAAGTGAGTGGAGCACTTTTTCATAGAGGCTGACTGTGGATTTGTTGGACCTCTATGTTCTATCTATCACGAAAATAGAGTGGTATAGCAACCCAGCCTCTTTTAAACCAATGGTATCGTCATAACAGATAGCACCCTTCTAAAGTGGTACATTTGGCCATTGGCATCATTATAAATCAGGTAATGGGACTGTGCATTCCCTCTTAACATATTTCAGAACGCTCTTTAAAAAGACTTTTATTTAGTGCATTAAAAAGTGATGCTCTGGTCTACTGGGGCCCTTAATAAGGAGCAACACCAGAATTTCCTAAAGCTATAACTTTCCATTTCCTATAGCATGTGTCCCAGGTCAGCCCAAGCAGATGGCTGATAGCTGAGAAAATGGGGACACATTAAACCCTTGTGTAAACAGTTATGTAATATCTGCAAACTAAAACCCATAATCACTGTATCAATTAACAAAGAGGAGTATGGGATGAGAGAGAGAGAGAGAGAGAACTAAGCTAGTTTAACTCCTGGCTAACTGGAAATGAACCAAGTCTCATTAGTTAAGGAGCAGATGGAGGACACTGAATAAAGAGAGCAAACTGAAATTGAACTGGAATCATATCTATTATACATTAACCATGCACATAAACACAAATTAGGCAGCGGCAATGCTATCAGGAGAGGTAAGCGCTTGGATAATTGGATACGGCTCTGGATTAATGTGGCAAAGGTGAGGGGCTCACATTTCACAGGTAAAATGCTCATGCTGTGCATGAACAATAAATAAACTCACTACTTTCACTTGACTACGGTGTAAACTCAGTGACTGACCTACTGTATGGCCTAGAGACATTGTACTGTTGATATCAAGGCACCCATGTTGTGTTCACACACAACCACATGACGCAATGCCTTTGATAGCGAATAGAGCTTAAAAGCTTGACACAGTGAAGCTGTAGAACATAGTTCGCCACAACAGGACAGTCTGCTCTCTCACTGCATGATTTAGGACCAACATTATGAGAACGAATGTACCACATGGTCATGGAAGCTGCACCCATTTGTAGATTAATGGATGATGGGAAAAGATTTCGAAGCTCACAGTATGAGAGCCTGAAACTCCTGAGTGTGGCTATGACAGACACAAAATTCATACGAAATTCAACACTTTCATACGTTAAGTGTTGAAACACTGTTTGACAGATTAGCACACAACACTCATATATTTCGTCTAATCCGTTGCACTCGTCCTTTCGAATACATGCTCTCATACACATACAGCCTACAATATTTCCCCACATAATATGTAGTTGATAATAATAAATATCAATAAATATCACATGAATAAACACTAACACCTTGGTTCTTATGTCAATGTCACCGTTAAACTATTTATTTTGGTCTCCATTCAACTTCTACCACTAATGTTGTGCCATGCAAAATGTGTAGCTCTTCTGGTTTTGTTCACGTTCAACAAAAATAGCTAGAAAAGCATGAAAAACAAATCTTTCTTTTCTTCCTGCTTTTCCTTCTCTTGACTTCATAATTAACTTTCAGTAGTATGATAAAAATAAATAAATAAATAAATAAATAAAAACACCAGCTTTACAACACCAGTATTTGACATAAAAAAGTAGATGTTAAGAGGGCATGACATGTTCTGTCAGGGGTGGGCTCATTTCTAAAGAAGGTGTGGTATATATAATATTGGGTTGGGGCCACAGATAAAGAAGTGTGGGCAGAGTCGAAGTTGAAAAGAGTGTGGTGTGGGTCAGGATGAGAGGTAAAAATGTGTGGTATTGATAATGTAGGGGAGGGGTTAGGAGTGAAGAGGCAGTTTGTTTGTTGTGTTGGGAGAGGGGTCATATGTAAATAAGGTGTGGCATAGATAGTTTGGGGGTGGGGCATATCACATGTAGGAGGAAGGGTCATAAGGTGGGGTAATATTGGGGTGGGGCCAGAGATAAAAACGGTGTTGCACAGGTAGTGTAGTGGGTGGAATCAGAAGTGAATAGGGTGTGGTGTATGTAGTGATGGGGCAGGGTCAGAGGTGAAAAAGATGATGAGATATTGGGGATTGGTCAAAAAGTGCAGTATAAGTACTGCTAGGGCGGGGTCAGTGATGACAAATCTGCAGTATAGAAAACACTGAGGCAAGGTTAGTAGTCAGGAAGTTGAATTATTATTGGGGGAGAGGTCGAAGTCAAAGTAGGTATAGGTAGGTATCATTGTGTGTGGGGCAGAGTCAGTTTGGGAAGGCTCAGCCCTCGCCGCATCACTTGAGCTGAAATTATAGTTGTGTGAGAAATGAAAAGTGCTAGTGTGGTGTGAATGTCTATGTGGAGCTGCAGAAACAGGCGGGAGAAGAAAGATGAAACAGAGTGTTCATGTCTTAAGGGTAGGTAGAGGTGTGAAGCATTCCCAAATCTCTGCAGTGGGAATGAGTCAATTGACTGCGACTGGGAGGGAAGCAAAAAATGATAGAAGAGGGATTTCTGAGAGAATATCGAAGTGAGGCGAAAAGGACCATCCTTGGAAAAAAACAGCACTGAAGCAAGAAAAGCGCTGAGGGGGCTCTCTGGAGAGTATTCTGGAGAGTGTTGCTGTCTGAATATCCAGGTGGTGACAGACACCATGTAAGAGAAATCCATCTATACAGAGAAGCTGTGCATGAAACCACACAGCCTCTATCATCCTTCACTGACACTCATCTAGATATTCACATCAGTGTGAGCGAAAGGATGCAAGTTCAATTTCAACAATGATAATTACCAGTAAGAACAGATGTAAACACTAATTTTAGACTTCTCATATACACAAAAGCAGAGAGGAAGAATGATGGGGGTTGTACAGTGGAGTACATCTTTCTTATGATCTTTCTCAGAAACCAGGCACATGGCAGTAAGCCTCCAGCGAGGACAGCATGATGTAAATGAGCCACATCATGAAGAAAAGGAACACGGTGAGCAGCTTGGCGGTTCGCGGGCCCCCCAGCTCGCCCCCAGATACAGTGGGCCGGCGGCGGTACAGTAGAGTCACAACACACAGCAGTGCCATGATGGTGAAGAGGGTGACGGAGAACGCCAGCGACCCAGGCGGGACCATAAATTTTTTGCCCTGACTGTTCCAGTACACGGCAGCGATGGTCCACGCCACTCCGATACCCAGGAAGACGTTAACAGCATTACTACCCGTCACATTTCCAATGGATGCATCGGCATATTGGTCCTGGATGGCTGCCACCTTGCTGGCAAATGTGTCTGGAGAGAGCAAAAGAAAAGTCAGAGAGAGAAAAATGAAAGAAGGTTGGTGAGAACTGGAAGAGCCCCAGAAGACCATTTTAATGAAAGACGTTGCTCTTTCATGGTTCAGGACAGTATTTCTCAAGTTCCTGGAAACACACCAACAGTAAACATTTCAAACACTCCCTAACACACCTGATTCAGCTCATCAGTAGAGACTTTAAGACCTGAAATGAATGGGTCAGATAAGAGAGACTTCCAAAATGTTTACTATTGGTGTTCCTTCAGGAACCGGGATGGGAATCAGACTGAAGGGTGGTTGCAATTATGTTTAATTGAAATATCAACTTTGTCTTGAATTTTTCTCCTAAAAAGCCCGTATGAGAAATAAAAATAAAAACAAATGAGATCATTGTTGACCTACTAGAGTATAAATGATAAAAAATAATGTTAGCAATTTGGTCAGGGAAGAACTTGATGAGAAATGTTTGATTGAGTTCATATTAAAATATCTGACTTTTGATTGTAGACTTTGGTATTTTGGAAAATCTGAGCACAATTATTGACCTCTTCTGAAACTCTAGATAAATATGAGATTACAAGTGTCTTTTTCTTAGAAGAAATATCTGACAGTAAAGATGGGCAATAGACAGGTTAAACCATTAACCATTAACATTAACAAAAGATAATGAAAAAGTGTTTTATTTGAGTTATGAATCTGAGTTTTCAGTCTAACTTGAATGTGATGTGTTAAATGTCTACAGAAAAGCAATAATGGCAAGAAAACACATCTTTCTATGGAGTAAGCTGCATAAGAGTGTAGTTTGAATGTAGAATTGTATGAACTATTAATCTTAGTTAATCATTCAAAAAGACCCACATACCAAGGAGTTACCAGTTTTACTAAATGCTTTACCAAATAAACTCAGTAAATACATCAGAGCGGTTACTGAATCAACATCTAAGGTAAAATAACGCCAACAATTTGTTAAAGTGTTAGTCAAATTGCAAATATCGTTTTTTTTACACTTGCAACTTAATTTATACATTTACAATTTTTTTTAATATCATTTTACCTTCATAAAACATATAATAAAATTATGACTACCAAGGCTCTACCATAACTTTGAAAAACCGGCCATTTATTTTTTATTTGTTTAAAAAAAAAAATCACTTATCCATAACAATGTGTATATTGTGATATACAGTGGGGCAAAAAAGTATTTAGTCAGCCACCAATTGTGCAAGTTCTCCCACTTAAAAAGATGAGATAGGCCTGTAATTTTCATCATAGGTACACTTCAACTATGAGAGAAAAAATGAGAAAAAAAATCCAGAAAATCACATTGTAGGAAATTATGGGGGAAAATAAGTATTTGGTCAATAACAAAAGTTTCTCTCAATACTTTGTTATATACCCTTTGTTGGCAATGACAGAGGTCAAACATTTTCTGTAAGTCTTCACAAGGTTTTCACACACTGTTGCTAGTATTTTGGCCCATTCCTCCATGCAGATCTCCTCTAGAGCAGTGATGTTTTGGGGCTGTCGCTGGGCAACACAGACTTTCAACTCCCTTCAAAGATTTTCTATGGGGTTGAGATCTGGAGACTGGCTAGGCCACTCCAGGACCTTGAAATGCTTCTTGCAAAGCCACTCCTTCGTTGCCTGGGCGGTGTGTTTGGGATCATTGTCATGCTGAAAGACCCAGCCACGTTTCATCTTCAATGCCCTTGCTGATGGAAGGAGGTTTTCACTCAAAATCTCACGATACATGGCCCCATTCATACTTTCCTTTACATGGATCAGTCGTCCTGGTCCCTTTGCAGAAAAACAGCCCCAAACATGATGTTTCCACCCCCATGCTTCACAGTAGGTATGGTGTTCTTTGGATGCAAATCAGCATTCTTTCTCTTCCAAACACGACGAGTTGAGTTTTTACCAAAAAATTCTATTTTGGTTTCATCTGACCATATGACATTCTCCCAATCCTCTTCTAGATCATCCAAATGCTCTCTAGCAAACTTCAGACTGGCCTGGACATGTACTAGCTTAAGCAGGGGGACACGTCTGGCACTGCAGGATTTGAGTCCCTGGCGGCGTAGTGTGTTACTGATGGTAGCCTTTGTTACTTTGGTCCCAGCTCTCTGCAGGTCATTCACTAGGTCCCCCCGTATGGTTCTGGGATTTTTGCTCACCGTTCTTGTGATCATTTTGACCCCACGGGGTAAGATCTTGTGTGGAGCCCCATATCGAGGGAGATTCTCAGTGGTCTTGTATGTCTTCAATTTCCTAATAATTGCTCCCACAGTTGATTTCTTCACAGCAAGCTGCATACCTATTGCAGATTCAGTCTTCCCAGCCTGGTGCAGGTCTACAATTTTGTTTCTGGTGTCCTTTGACAGCTCTTTGGTTTTGGCCATAGTGGAGTTTGGAGTGTGACTGTTTGAGGTTGTGGACAGGTGTCTTTTATACTGATAACAAGTTAAAACAGGTGCCATTAATACGGGTAGCGAGTGGAGGACAGAGGAGCCTCTTAAAGAAGAAGTTACAGGTCTGTGAGAGCCAGAAATCTTGCTTGTTTATAGGTGACCAAATACTTATTTTCCCCCATAATCTGCAAATAAATTAATTAAAAATCCTACAATGTGATTTTCTGGATTTTTTTTCTCATTTTGTCTCTCATAGTTGAAGTGTACCTATGATGAAAATTACAGGCCTCTCTCATCTTTTTAAGTGGGAGAACTTGCACAATCGGTGGCTGGCTAAATACTTTTTTGCCCCACTGTATGTTGTTCTAAACCTGTATGAGTTTCTTTGTTCTGTTGAACACACAATATATTTTGAAGAATATGGGTAACCAAACAGTTTTTTGGTGAACTATCCCTTTAATCTCACTGCTGTCTAGAAGAAACAACTGAGATATGAAAGATCTCACTTGAGATTTGTCTTTCAAGTGGATCTTTTCATTATGTGTGTTGGAGCTTGAGGATGGTTGACATACAGAGCTTGAGTATGTGCAGAATCATTCCATCCAGTCTATTGTGGCTAATGTTAAGACAAACACACAGATCTCTTGTAGATCCAGAGCAAATCATGTCCACATAATTAAAAAGTCTAAAAAAACCACAGCCATCGCACAAAAGCTGACTAGGGCCATTATGGAAATATAAATTAGAAAAGATTTTGGAAGCAGTAACAACATTTTAATAGTACAGTATGTAATACTTTAATCAATGGTTAATCGTGGCATTCAGGTTTGTCAGGGTTTATTTTTTGATAATGACCCGATGACTGTACGTTATCCCTTACTAATCAGCTACATGCTATTGGAAGGACATCTGATACACAAATAAACACTCACCAGGCACAGATGTGCCCAGGGCCACAAACACCACAGCTGTGACTGAGTCCTTCAGGCCAACTGTACAACCAAAGTGAGATGCCAGATCTCCAGTAAGAGCAGTTAGGGCCCCAATGAGTGTAATGGAGACAATGAAGCAGGCCCAGCCGTTCCAGTACTCCGTGGGTGGAACGAAGGCAAACAGAACCTTCCAGAAAACCGTCAGGAAGTGCATGATGTAATCAAAGCATGAGGGCAAGCGTTCCTCCCCGCTCTCCTCCTCATCATCATCACCTATGGAGGTAACCAAAAGTATATAGTAGGGTTGCTCGATAATAGCAAAATTTGTTATCGCAAATATTTTTGTCAGTATAATATATATATATATATATATATATATATATATATATATAAAAAGTCATAAAATAAATTAGACTGTTAGGTCCGTGTACTTTTGCGTCCATTCCTTTTTCCTTTTTTAATCCGTAATTGAAAAATGAAAAATGAACGGTAGTTGTATTTTTAAAATGCAAAGTTGAACACCAAAATTTGAATTTGAACTGTACACACCAAATGCTGCACAAAAAAATAAAATATTGACGATATTTTTGTCAGTATAATATATATATATATATATATATAAACAAATTTAAAAATAAAAGTCTGAAAATAAATTAGACTGTTAGGTCCGTGTACTTTTGCGTCCATTCCTTTTTCCTTTTTTAACCCGTAATTGAAAAATGAAAAATGAACGGTAGTTGTATTTTTAAGATGCAAAGTTGAACACCAAAATTTGAATTTGAACTGTACACAACAAATGCTGCACAAAAAAATAAAATATTGACGTATTTTCAGATTTTTGTTTATGACTTTTTGCCCCTTTATTAAACATTTAAAATATTCACAAATTAATATGGAAAAATGCTTTTGCGACATCTTATTCTTGGTGTCGATGTCTCTGAAGAGTGTTGAAGTTTTCAACGATCGAGTGTCTGTGTTCTTCTGGAAGACTCTCCCAGTGCTGGTGGTTCTACAGCGCGAGTGCAGCGGTGATCGTGAGCTTCTGAGCTCTCAACTGCTGTTTTAACAGCATCATTTCTGTGTGTTTGTTGACGGTTGGTTAGAGGGCAAAGAAGTGAGTGCCGTTGAGCGCGCAGGTCCCTCTATAATGGAGCGACCAGCCATTTCATTCGGGGCCCCTCCAGAGGATAGGATGCCGATTGCAGCATCGGAGGGGTAGCTGACCTCTGGAAATGATGACTCGGCTGCGTTATCTCCCTTTGGGAGTGTAACGTTGCCGAGCCAGATCCAGAAATGTCAGCTATGCTGAAAAGGCGCTGGTTCTCAGCTCGCCGCCCCAGTGCCTTTCTTTCCCAAAGTGCATGGAGAGCTTACCAGGTCATGGACGGCACCTTTCTTAGCCAGAAACTGCCTGAGTAAAGGGTTGAGTAAATTTCCCAGGTTGGGCTGTTCGGCGATGCCCAACAGTTCTCTGCCACCCAAGCGCAGATGGAGACCATCCGGCACATCCTGCCCTGGTGGCCCGCTGCTGCCTCCACCCCGCCGCCGGTGGCAGTTCCTCCACCTGCTCGCCGCCGAGGGCGTCCCCCTGCCGCCACTCCTGCTCCTGCTGGGCCACGCAGCAGCCTCCCCCAGGTCTCAGCATGGAGCCAGCCGCAGACAGGCCGCCCAGCCTGTGTCAGACGCTGCCAATCCAGGTGGCAAGCGTAAGGCCAAGCATCCCTGACACAGGCCACCCAGGGATGGGGGAATGAGCTCTTCAGATGGTTACTGTTCCGCCACTGGCTCCCCGGAGTAAAAAAAAAGTTCCTTGGTCTAGTATCTGTAAAACCGCATTTTTCCATCTTGAAAATATATCTAAATTACATCATATGCTCTCAATGACAAATGCGTAACAGTTAGTTAATGTGTTCGTGACATCAAAGCTAGATTATTGTAATGCTATTATGGGTGGTTGCCCTGCATTCTTAATAAACAAACTACAGATGGTCCAAAACGCAGCAGCTAGAGTTCTTACCAGAACCAGGAAGTATGACCATATTAGCCTGGTTCTGTCAAAACTGCATTGACTCCCTATTAAACATAACATATTGCTGATTACTTACAAAGGACTAAATGGTTTAGCTCCCCAGTATTTGAGCGAGCTCTTAACGCATAGTCCGTCGCGTCTATTGCAATCTCAAAATTCTGGCCAGTTGATAATACCAAGAATATCAAAATCGAATGCTGGTGGTCGATCCTTTTCTTATTTAGCACCAAAACTTTGGAACAGTCTTCCTAACATTGTCCGGGAAGCAGACACACTCTGCCAGTTCAAATCTAGACTAAAATCTCTTTGACCTCGCATTCACATAACACATTATAGACTTCTATAATTCAATGTTAGGCTGCATAGATTAGGTCAGCAGGAACCGGGAACACTTCCCATAAATCCTAATTTACTTGTTACATCATAAGAAGGATGGCGTCTACGCTAATGTTAGTCTCTCCGTTTATCCCAAGGTTTACCGCAGTCCGCCGGATCCAGGCCGTATCCAGATCTGATGAAGGACCTGCGCCTGGACACGACGACAACGCAGTCCTGAAGTGTCAACTAGTCTGTCCACTGTGAAGGCCTCCTTCCCTTCCCTTTACCTCTGTACAGATAAAGCGTTGTTGGGATAATTCCGGTTCACGTGGCTACGCGGAACCTGTGTTAGGCTGGGTCCCATATGTTGTGATCCCTACGGTGATCCCATTTGTGTATTCTTCCATGGTACGGTTCCCTGCGGCAAGCCCGTGTCTTCCCTTGGCAGAGCCCGCTCTGCCATTACTGTCCGGCGTGTCTCCCCCCTGTTATAGGCTGGAGCCATCTCAGTGACATTCCATATGTTGTACTGCCCGGTAACGCCCAGTCCATAAGTATTCCTTTCCAAAGAAAGGGAACGCTTTCCCAGTGGTCTTGTGGAACAGCAGTGTCTTCCCTGGCCTAAGCCCTATCCCGTCTCCGCCTCAATAATGCGAGGGGATCAGAAGGCTTTTGTCTAGGCACTGGAATGTAGCAGCACTAGTGGCGTTTTAATTGGGATCCCAATCAGTCGACTACGTCAAACGTGAACGACTGAAAGGGAACGTCTCGGTTACGTATGTAACCCTCATTCCCTGAACGTTCCTCGTTCCCGTTCCCTTCGCTCGGCTCCTCAGTGAAAAACAACTGGTGCGTGCATCCACTTCCGTATTATACCCACGCCGTGAGGCAGAGTGTGAGATGCAGGTTTCGCACGCCAATGTGCATTGGCTCGTTTTAACAGTACTCGAAGATGACAGGCTCCCTAAGCATGATCCCAATCAGTCAACACGTCGACTATGTCTCCATTCCCTCCTTCAGGGAACGAGGGTTACATACGTAACCGAGGCGATCTTTTGTCTCAAGATGCACACCAGTAATGTTTTTTTTTTCTAAGGCACATTTCTAAAAGCTACTTACATGTCCTAATTGAACTAAGGCCTAATCTTGGCTTAGTCTAAGCCCTTTCTGTGAAACCAGGCCATTGTGTTCCAGTTAATTTGTTTCACCACTCTACAGGCAGGACCAACCAACAGTCGTAAATTGATGACCGGTTATTTGGCAGCAAAGGGAATTCGAGAGAAAGTCGGGTTGGAAGACCCCTCCGGACAAAACATCGACCATATCATTAAATGCGCAAATAAAATGCAGAAATCAAATTTCGCATTTTTGTAAAGTGGAAAAAAAGTTGTGTCAATTATTTGATTTTCAATTAAATAAGCATTGTATATAAGGAAAATAAGTTTCTATGTGAACATACATGTATGTATTTTTCACCAGTCTAAAAACGAATAAAGAAGAAAGCATGTTTTTTGTTTTTCAATTAAGAGTTAAAAAAGGAAAAAGGAATGGACGCAAAAGTACACGGACCCGGTTATAAGGGTGCACCAAATTTATAACAAAAGACAAAACAAGAGCATTATTGTGAAACGCAATGCGGCACAATATTTTGTTTTTATCTCAATTGTTTTGTTTTCATAATTGTTGGAAGCCAAAATCATAATTGAAAATAAAATTTGATTAATCGCCCATCAGTCTGGAGCAAAGTATAATAATTAGGGAATTATTTTGGATTTTGAAGACAATTTTATGTCTCGCTCCACATAACTGTATACTGAAAAAAAAATTGAAGGATTTACTTTTAGACAATTTTTACTCAAAAATTCCTAGTAAATTTCAGAAATAATTACAAAGAAACAGCAAGCACTGAAATAAATATATTTTTTTTACGTAAGAAGAATAAAATTAAAGTAATAATCCAATAATAATTTAATCCAATAAAACAAATAATCTAATCCAATCATTTTTGTTTTATTTACAACTTCAAAAATTTTTTTTTACAGTGTACATTTAACATTAAATATCTCCTGCTTGGCTGAGATTGAGTCACGTTGGTTGACAAATTGGTTGTTGCTGGTAAGGTTTTATACAAATAATTTGATTGAATATAAATCAGTTGTGTGGTCCACAGGCTTCTATTTGAGCATGTATGAGCACAGAGAGACACTGACCTGCACTAACAGTCACAGCACTTACAAACTGTTCTCTCCAGCTACTGCTGCCCACCACCAGCGCCAGGTTAGTCTTCTTTATTAGCTTGTCGACGGTATTCTGCAAAAACACACAAATACACATATAACAACAAGAAGATCAATCAAACCTAAACTCACAAAAATGGATCCTTGTAGTAGACAAGATTTAATATGACTGTCTCGTAGGCCAGTGAGCACAGAAGTCTCAACTAAACTGATTTCAGTGAGGCAGTGGGCGTCTATGCACAACCCCTTCTGAATTTCATTTTCTCCAATGTCATATTGTCCTAGCCATTTGCTTGTTTTGCATTCAGAGGGCTGCGGATAATCTGAGAGGGAGTAACACAGTGTTTCCACCCCAAATCTCTTCTAAATCCCGAGCTACCTGACCCCAGTGACCTCCAGTATTGAGGCTGTCACCATGGGAAGGAGGAGGTAAGGATTCAGATAAATTGAATGTGAGAAATTGAGGAGTATTGCTGTATTGTTTTTCCTGATTCACAGGACTTACCTTAAACTCATAGGATTCCTCTATGACCACCTCCAGTTTGGTGTGCTCTCCCAGACTCGGGCACCCCATCTTGGCCACATCTTCTTCCTCAGCCACCACTGCTGGTTTGTTATCATTAGAGTCCCCTGTCAGCAGAAGACACATCGAACATCTACTGAGCTGTGTAGAGTTTGCACTTGTATTACAGAGCTGAAACAGTAGAACTTCACTAAAGGAGGCCAAAAAATCTGTTTTAAACACAATTTTCATGCTCATTTTTCCATCTCGCAGGCCGTAGAGGATGCAGCAGACTGCAGTAATCTGGCATACTTGGTATGTGACTGTACAAGTTACCAAAATAAATCATTAACCTTTACTAAACTAAAGCCAAAATAAATTGTATGAATATGTAATGCTTTAGTCCAGATGATGATAAAGATTCAAAAGGTTTCAAAACAAAGGTATTTATTATAAAAAAACAAACTCAAGTAATCCACAGGTGATGAACAGGTAACGTGTGACACACGACAATACTGGACCATGAACTGCACATGAAGAGGAACTTAAAAATACAACGATAACACACTAAATGATGAACAACAGGTGTGCTGATTGAATGAGTGTCCATAGAAACTGATAACTTGCGGGAAAAACAGAACAAAGGATCACAGGAAACAGGTTACTGAAGAGAAACAAACATCTATGGTTACGTATGTAACCCTCGTTCCCTGAGTAGGGAACGGAGACGTTACGTCGGATGACGACGAAATGGGGTTTCGCTTAGAAAGCCTATCAACTTCGAGTATTACAAAACGAGCCAATGGCAAAGAAATGCCATGGGTCTGCGGAATTTGCATGGCGTAACTCCGCCCCACCTCGTGGGTATAAAAGGAGGAAGCCGGCAACATGCAGATATGTTTCTTCGCTGAGGAGCCAAGACTGAGCTCAGGCGATCCCCGCGGTACAGCGGAAAGTGGCAGGCAGACGTAACGTCTCCGTTCCCTACTCAGGGAACGAGGGTTACATACGTAACCATAGACGTTCCCTTTCGTTGTCACTCCGAGTTACGTCGGATGACGACGAAATGGGGTTACCAGTCTAATCACGCCACCTTCTCAGCTGTCTTCCAGTGCCCTGCGTAAATCGAGATCCCTGTCAAGACTGGACGAAGGACTCCATTTAACACAGGAATACCAAGGTACACTGGGAAGCATATCCCAAGCTTAGGGGAAGTATGCAAATAATGCCAACCCAGAGGGGGGGGACTTAGAGAATACACATATGACCCGGAGGGATGCATATGGAGAACACTGGGGTGTCCAGCCGCAGGTGGAATATTTCAACCCCAGGGGTGGCAAGGTGGCTTGCCAAGGGAAAGACACATGCTCAGAGAGGCTTACAGTGGAAATACACATGTGGGGGTCGCTCAGAGGAGGGACCATGCACACAGGAGGCACCTAGCCAACGCGCAGGCAAGAGACACTGATGCCGACGTCAGGAGTGCTGGAGGAGCTCAGGGCTTTCGGGGAAGCTCACCTGAGGAGAATATCGCACGTATCCAGTCCGTGGAGTGGAATGGCGAGCAAGCGAAGACACCTGAGTGGGTCCGGTACTAGCTGGTTGAAGCGAGTACATGAGAGGACACAGGCTCCACTCGGAGATTATAGAATCTGGCGAATGTGTTAGGTGTCGCCCAGCCTGCAGCTCTGCAGATGTCTGTTAGCGAGGCGCCATGCGCTAGAGCCCAAGAGGACGCCACACTCCGGGTGGAGTGGGCCGTCACACCAAGGGGGCACGTTGACCTTGCTGCTGGTATGCCAAAGCATTGGCGTCCACTATCCAGTGAGACAACCTTTGCTTGGAGAGAGCCTTTCCCTTCAGCTTCCCACCATAACAGACAAAGAGCTGGTCAGAGGTCCTGAAACACTCCGTTCTGTCAACATAGGCGCGGAGAGCCGTACTGGACAGAGCAGTGCCAAGGCTGGGTCTGCCTCCTCCGGGGGCAGCGCTTGCAGGTTCACCACCTGGTCCCGAAAGGGAGTGGTAGGAACCTTGGGCACGTATCCAGGCCGGGGTCTCAGGATCACGTGAGAGTAAGCCGGCCCAAATTCCAGGCACGCTTCGTCAACGGAGAATGCGTGCAGGTCCCCTACCCTCTTGATGGAGGCCAGTGCAACCAGGAGCGCAGTCTTCATAGACAGGAATTTAAGCTCGACTGATTGCAGGGGCAATGTGTCTGTCGCGAGGAGTACGAGTTCGGGGAACCAGGTCCGGTTGGGCCAGTAAGGGGCAACCAGAATGACCTGCTCCTCGTACTCCCTGACCTTGCGCAAGGTCTGCGCAAGAAGGCTCACTGGGGGAAACGCAGACTTGCGGCCCTGCGGCCAGCTGTGCGCCCGAGCATCCGTGCCGAGCGTGCCCTCGGTCAAAGAATAAAACTGGGCGCAATGGGTCGAGTCGTGAGAGGCAAACAGATCTATCTGTTCGTCCCTGAACTGGTCCCAAATCACCTGAACCGACTGGGGATGGAGTCGCCATTCTCCAGGGAGAGGCTGAAGCCGTGAGAGCTCGTCGGCTGCACAGTTCAGCGCTCCGGGAATGAAAATGGCTCGAAGCGACCTCAGATGCTTCTGACTCCATAGGAGGAGGTGGCGAGCGAGTTGTGACCTTCTTGCGGCTTCCTCCGCGACCGGCCCTGGGTGGAGGCTGCTGCGTGGTCCGGGCGGGAGGGGCGGGAGCCGCAGGAGGGCGCCCTCGGTGGGAAACAGGTCGAGACGTCTGCCCGGCCGGCTGGGTGGAGGCAGCAGCGGGCCGGCGGGGCAGAATGTGTCTGATGGCCTCAGTCTGTTTCTGGGCAGTTGAAAACTGTTGGGCAAAATCTTCAACTGCACCGCCGAAGAGGCCGGCCTGGGACAAGGGGGCGTTAAGCAGATGGGTCCGCTCGGCGTCCCGCATGTCAGCCAGGTTCAGCCACAGATGTCTCTCCTGGACCACAGCTGTGGACATCACCAAACCCAGGAAGCGCGGTAACCTTCGTCGCCCGGAGAGCAAGGTCGGTCGCGGCGCGCAGCTCATCAAAGAGCCCTGGGTCTGTCCTACCCTCGTGCATGTCTCTGAGCATCTGGGCCTGGTAGACCTACAGAGTGGCCATAGCATGCAGTGAAGCAGCTGCCTGTCCCGCCGCTCTGTAAGACTTCGCCGCCAGGGTCGACGAAAATCTACAGGCTTTGGATGGGTGCTTAGGCTCGCCCCGAGAAGAAGCACTCTGAGGCCATAGTTGCATGGCAACAGAGCGTTCAACCGGGGGAAGCCCAGTGTACCCACGGGCAGCTGCCCCATAAAGGGGAGGAAAGGCGGATGAGACCAGCGAGCGGTCCCGAGAAGACAGGGGGGTCTTCCAGGACTTCGAGATCTCATCATGCACATCCGGGAAGAAAGGTATTGGGGTTTGCCGAGGACGGGGGTCGGCGGCCTTACCCAAAAACCAATCGTCCAGCCGCGAGCGCTCGGGACAAGGTGGAGGCCTCCGTATACACACCGGAAGGTGGCAGCTGTGACGAGCCCTCACTTCCAGAAGACTCAAACCCACCTAGTGATGCTGCAACAGACATGGCATCCTCCTCTGTAGCTTCAACTGAAACACGTGGGCCACCAGAGGGTAGACCCGCGGGAATCAGCTGTTCACTAGCGGGCACCGTCATTGAAGAGGGGGGCTGGGGTCACGGACACATAGTCGGCGCCTTGTTCCAGACCGTAACCCTCAGGTCACCCTGACCACCAGCTGCAGGACGGGGGGTGGATGAGGGGACTCTCACTCTTGCGAGTTCACCGAGTCTCGACCGTAATGACGCGATGGTCATGTTCCCACAGAGAGAACATGAGTCATCCACAAGCGCTGCTCTAGCATGATCAATGCCCAAACATACTATGCAACGCTCGTGCCCATCAGAGTCCGATACCAATCTGCCGCAACCAGAAGTACACGGGCGAGGCATCTTTAAAAAGACGTGCCACGTGTAAGCTCTTTTAGTGAGAGAAAACTCAAGTGTTGAAGCACCCGGGAGAAACGCACCGACTGGCAGACCACTGCAACAGATCAGCAGGAAGCACGCTCTCGCGGTAGATCGCCGTCACACCAACACTCGAGGTACTCGTTTGTGAAGCTGACAATTCAGAGATGGCTTGTGGAGAGAAGAATAAACTTGGCTCCGAAGCGAAAACATATCTGCATGTTGCCGGCTTCCTCCTTTTATACCCACGAGGTGGGGCGGAGTTACGCCATGCAAATTCCGCAGACCCATGGCATTTCTTTGCCATTGGCTCGTTTTGTAACACTCGAAGTTGATAGGCTTTCTAAGCGAAACCCCATTTCTAACCTTATAAAGGTCTAAAGCACCCGTGACAAAAATTGTCTGCACACCCAGTGCATGGTCTAAAAGGGTTGTCCCTATTCCCTTAATGAGTAATGGGTGTGTTTTGGGCGTAATGTGCAATAAAAAAATCAGAGTCCCATCTCCCATTCCCTTTAAAAGCCAGTTGGGCCCGCGCCATGGCGGGTTGCTATTTACATGATGGAATTTGCAAGCAGAAAGACTTAACGCTTCTCCAGAGAACAAACGGATCAGCTCGATTCTAGAGAAGCGTTGAAGAGACTGAAAGTCAAAAATCATCAAAAAATGCTTATTCAGAATTGGATCCTGTAACAGTACAGCAATTTGAAGAGCATGGGGATAAACATTAAAGCAGTTAGTACATAATTAACGTGCAGAAATGGCCTAGAGATATTGCTTCAACATGGCAGCTTGCACTGCGACTAGTAACTGCCTGTTCCTACTCTCCCGTTATAACAATCACTCATTATAAGACCACAGTCCACTGTCTCCCATTATTCGCTCTATTCGCACAAAGAAACCTTTCAATCAAATCTGTTCCTAAATTATTCAGGGATAGATGTGAAAGCTATTAATACAATATTAAACAGAGACCCCAATCTGTATTCTAATACAAAACCATAAGAACTCTGCAGATGGATGTCAAAAGGAGATCCACTGACCGTGTTTCTGCCCGATCTCCAACAGCACCGGCTCCCCCAGGTGGATGGTGAAGGTTTTGTTCTTCTCATACTCCTCATCGTCAATGACCTTCACCTCCAGGATCTTCCTGTGTTGGACAAAGACAGAAAATTTTGATGGCTCAAAGAAACTTTACAAACAAAGTGTGTTACAAGCGCAAGTGAGTAAGTCAAAGTTGACAGTGGCAGGAAAAACGACCTAAAATTGTTAAAGCAGATTATTAAGAGACATTGGTATAGCTATGCAGCATCAGCCATTGACAAAGACTTGGAAAAAGAGCTGAGGAAAGGCAATGGAAGAAAGGGGCTCATTCATGAAACACAAGCAGAATGTTTTTCTGTGTAAATCGTTCGTAAAACCATTCTTATGTAGATTGTCGCTTTCAGTTCAATGCAACAATTGATGTAATGGATTTATGAATGATTTACACCTAAATTCACTCTGCCTGTTTTTATGCATGAACCCCAAACAGTGTATGTAACATTCCCTAATATTCATTGAATGAAAATTATTGAAAAAAGGTAATTTAAACTTTATGCAGTGTGCATTTTTGAGTTTCCTGCATTATAGAGAAGCGCAAAAGCAGAAGAGCTGATTCCCTCAGAGAGGCAGAAACATGCAGCAGACGGGGCTGCGGTACATTGCTATTGTGCTTAGGAAGCAGGTGGTTAGCCATGGCAAATCGCCATTTGTCATTATTAGCAATTAGAACACGGTTGATAAACACTGTCTACAGGAAAGTTTTACAACAGCAAGGGGAGAATTGAAATAATTTAGCAAAAAAGATGGTGGCACTCAATCACCACAGTATATAATTTTGTGGTAACCATGGCTGTACGCAGGGTTTTAGAAATAGTGAGGTCCAAAAACTGAGCTTGCTTGAGGGTTTGAGCGCCCCCCAAAAAAATTTTGATTCCCTTGATCTACAAATGTTCAAGATTGGATAACAATAGCTTTAAACCATGTCAGTCTTTTTCATTTTCGTCAATGAAATTTCATAATTTCATAAAACAATCGCATTTGGGTTTGGAATGACAACATTTTAATTGGTAAATGTTAACAGAATGAAAAGGTGAACAATCCCCTAGACACTTATAGAAAGTAAAAAGGGGCACATAAATATTAAGACTGTAGATGTCTCAGCTGAGTTTGACATTATTTTGCATAACTGTGCAGATTCAGTGCAGAAACTGAAAAAAAAAAAAAAATGTTCTGCCTGTGTGTAATCCAGTCTAATCCAGGATATGAGGACATAAAGGAATAGAAGTGAACTGATCTCAAGACTGTTTGGTCGGGACAGAGCTCATGGATAATGACAAAGGCAAGGGACAAAGGTTCGTTAGGCATGCTCAGGTATATCTGCATTTTCTGTGTAAACACACGTTCACACTGCTGTTTTGTACTGTAATCCCTCTATTACATGTTAGCACTGATCTTCTCTCTGCCCACTTCTCTGTGCTTTGCAGCCTTCATTGGCCAGACGTGTGTGTAATTAAATTCATTAGGACTTGTTCTTTATTAATTAGCCCACCATGCTTATCTTACATGATTGTAACACGTGCATGCCTTAGCACATCCCATCCCCCATTTTTGTCTTTTTTCTCTGTCTCTGCAGTTCTCCTGACTACATCCCAATGACCCTGTAAACATCTTGTCTACACTATAGTGTGTGGCAGTGTCATACAATAAGTTCAAAAATATTAAATACAAGGAATAGAAAAAAATATGACATGTTGGAAATAAGCAGTCACATCATAATTTATTTATATAAAAATTATATATATCTGCCAGTTTGTGCCACTGAACCTATCAATGTCCCCTTTCCAAAAAAAGTGTGGTAAAATGTAAAAATTACTGACAGCTCCATTAATAATATATTATATCAATATAATATACAGACAGTAATAATTAAAAACGCAGAAAATTTAAACCCGACCCGAATTTTTTCATGACGGACGAAAATTTCGGAGGTAATGTGTAAGCGTGGTAGACACAACGTCAGCTTGTATCTATTTTTTAATGTGCGAAAATTTTGGACGAGAATTTCGGACTCAGTGGGCAAGGACTTTTAACTGACCCCAAACCTTTGAAAGGCAGTATACATAAAATAAAATGTGGTCAGAATCAATTCAGATGTAGTTTGAATAATACTTCACTGCTTTTACAGCTGCAATTATAATACAATCAAGTGTAAAGATGGATCTTGTGAGATTAAACTGTTTTTTATTCTGGTTGCTTAGGCCTGGATGTTGGAGAAAAGAAGATCCACACAAACAGCAGGATAAGGACGGATGAGGATAACGGAATGCAGGAAGCAATTAACCATGATGCCAGGCATCCACAGTAGCGTCATCTCTGTGACCAGGTAACTTAACCCCACATGCTAGCTCTCAGCTGTAATTAGATCCATTACTCACTGAGGCAAACACTCCCCACCAAAGAAAGAGACAGATGTGCATAAACAAAAAAATCAACAAGGGACATTAATGCGGTCTGAAACTCACACAGCTGCTCACTTCCAAAATCTATCCACTTCACACTCACATGCACAGCCTGTACGTATGCTAACAGGTATGAATACACACACTGCAGCCATTCAGCAAGCACTGAAGTTGTCATGGGTGAAATTCACAAATTTACACACAGCCACACACATGGTGTCAACTCAATAATAAGTGAGCACATTAACAGTGTTTGCAATAAAAATATTCGCTCCATGCACTGGGCTCTCTCAAGCTGAAGAGGGTCTTTATGGAGCGAGAGTGGGCTGCGGAGATGACAGGGCGAGCATTAAAAGCTCGGTTCTAAATGAGTCATTAAAAGCACCTTCAGCAGCGCGGCGCAGGTAAGATTCTCATGCATTCACACAGTAAGGCGAGCGCATTAGTCAGGTGTACACACTGCATTGTGTAGGACACTAAATTATGGGGTTGGCATGGCAACAGGTAGCTAGAGTGCGGGGAATGATAAAAGTATAGGCCTTAGGCAAAGACAGAGACGAAGTCAGGGAGGAGGAGGGAGAAGTAGCGAGATGGTGGCAAAGTTAAAAGGGAGGACTTACATTTAGAAACAGAAATAGAAAGGTGAGGCTGATAAAACAGCGGCCTGTTTTCTTAAATGAACGTTAATGCTTCACGTTCTGAAAGTTACAGACGCAGGGGCAAATAAAGCAGCCAAACTATCAAAGGAAGCACTGTAAGCATAAATGAGGAAGATCAATCTCGCTTTCATTCTCTCTGAAAAATATATACACACATTCACACAAACAGAATGCATCACAAATTCATGAAACTGGGGCGAAGGAAAGAGACAGAATAAAACACAAGGAAAAGCTCTATCATGCGTTCAGATAGATGTAGATGAAGAGAGACACAAGTGCAACTGGAGAAAGATAAAGGAAAGGAAGAGGGAAAACACATTACAGGGATAGTTCTATGTGATGCCATTCCATAAGGAGCAAAAAAGGAGCAGTTTTGGTTGCTTTTTTCCATGCAAATGCAATGTATAGGGACTTTCAGGTTTCGTAAAAGTGGTCCATAGGACACCTGCACTACGGGCCTCATTTATAATGTGTACGCACAGATTTGAACTTCATGCAAACTTCATGAAATTCATGCCAACGTTCATATTTCTTTGTCTCTTTGTTTCATGTCTTTGACATGGAAAAGTGCTTACTGAAGTGCCACATCAGGGTCTAAGCAGACATGCGCACTTTTCCTTGTGGCAGAATGGAGTAACCAACTGTCGTAATTTGAAATCTTGAAATTTGAAAGCAATTCTTGTCGCTCGCCATTCTAAAGTAAAGGATTTGGACGTTGACTGGTGCTTTTTTATATGTTAAAGGGATAGTTCACCCAAAAATGAAAATTCTGTCAGTATTTACTCACCCTCATGTTGTTCCAACCCCGTAAGACCTTCGTTCATCTTCGGAACACGAATTAAGATATTTTTGATGAAATCTGAGAGCTGGATCACTCCTCCATAGGCTTCTTCAGGGATTGAAACTTTCCAGCCCCGAAAAGTCATTAAAGACATCGTTAAAATAGTCCAAGTGACCACTGTGGCTCAATCTCAAGTTTATCAAGCGACGAGAATACTTTTTGTGCGCAAACAAAAATAAGGACTTTATTTCAACTTCTCTGTTGGCCTCTAGTCAGTTAACTTAGTGTGATTCCGTAGAGCTACGTCACACGTAGGTTCACTATTGGCCGACGATGGTCATGTGTGTGATGCGTGTGACGTACAACAACAGAAGCATAAGCTGTTACACTTGTGAACTGACTCGAGGCCCAGAGAGAAGGAAATGAATAGTAGAAATAAAGTTGTTATTTTTGGGGGGTTTTTGCGCACAAAAAATATTACGATTGAGCCACAGTAGTCACTTGGACTATTTTAACGATGTCTTTAATGAATTTTCGGGGCTGGCAAGTTTGAATCCCTGAAGAAGCCTATGGAGGAGTGATCCAGCTCTCAGATTTAATCAAAAATATCTTAATTCGTGTTCCGAAGATGAACGAAGGTGTTACGGGGTTGGAACAACATGAGGGTGAGTAAATACTGACAGAATTTTCATTTTTGGGTGAACTAACCCTTTAATGACTTTAATTAGGCTGCATTTACAAGGTGAAGATCTGAAACCTTTCAACTGCGTGTAACCGGTTCTACTAGACTGGCTCCACGCGGGATTCGAACCATGGCCTCCGTTGTGGGAGGCGGCAACTCTAACAAGGAGGCTAAAGACCGCAGGGAAAAACGCGAGACACGCCAGTGGAATAAGACGCCTCTTTTAAAAGTTGAACTTATTTTAACTTGAGTGCCGCGTTTTAGAACGCCGTGTCATACGCGAGACGCTGCAAAAGACGCGAACGCAACGGTCATACATGTCTGTCTAGCGCGTGTTTCCATTGAAAAATAAAGTGGCACTGTCCAATGGAAAAACTTGATTTTCCAGTACAGGATGAGAGCTTATTAATTACGAAAACGATTATTTATTTTCACTAATTATCATTTTATTTTAGTTAGTTTTAGTAACTGTTGTTAGTTTCGTTTCGTTTTAGTTTTCAGTTATGTTGAAATTTCAATTTTATTTCAGTTTACGAAAATGTTTTTCGACCAATAGTTTTAGTCTTAGTTTAAGTTTTCGTTTACGAAAATAACCTTGGTAATTCCTTGAATTTTTTTACTCTGGCATTAGGCTTCATGAGAGAATTAGTGAGGTGTAATCCGTGGGAAAATCACTCTTTTGAATCAGATGTTTGAAATGAGTCAGTTAATCCAGTTCACAAAACTGGTTTGAATGATTCAATAATGAATCAGACTAATCTGCTAATCCAATTTGCAAATGATGACAGAATGTTATACATGCATACATACATACATACACACACACAAAATGTTTTGTTTGACATAAAACTAAATTTTGTTAAATGTTATGTTACTATTAATAATATGATTAATAGAGAAAGTGGTATATGTGGGGAAATGTATAATTTTTCAATTCTATTAAAGGGATAGTTCACCCCAAAATGAAAATTCTGTCATCATTTACTCACCCTCAAGTTGCTCCAAACCTGTATGAGTTTCTTTCTTCTGCTGAACACAAAAGATATTTTGAAGAATGTTGGTAACCAGACAGTTGATGGACCCAATTGACTTCCATCGTAGAAAAAAAATACTATGAAGAAAGAAACTCATACAGGTTTGGCACAACTTAAGGGTGAGTAAATAATGACAAAATTTTAATTTTAGGGTCAACTATCCCTTTATGCTTTTTGTTAATGCTTTAGAAAAGATAAAAAAAATTACTAATAAATTAACTCAAGATATATTCTCTTATTATCTTCTTACCTTACACAATTATGCTTCTCTGGTAAATTTCTCATGTTTTAAGGAATTTATTTTTTGCAGTGCAGAGAGATGGGAGCTAAAATTATTGAGAGGAGACAAACAGACAGATGAACAGATGCCATAAGGTAGAGGTGATTAAATGGCTTGTAGAGGAAGTGGTTTCTGCTGTGGGGTGGCAGACAGCTGCAATGGACACATGCTGGATGAAAGCAGATTGCTGTTTAGCTTCAGGCTGAAACACAAGCACCCATAACATCATCAGTCCTCACAAACTGCAACACACAGGAGTCTTCATGCTGATAAAGGCTAGTTAGTGCTGGTTTGGTACTGGCCAACCAGCATAACCATGCTGTTCACCCCGTAAAATATCTTTCAGTCTTTCAGTTAAGCTAGTTATGTAGTCAGGTGGGGATTGAAGCAAAATTTCTACTTTTATGCTCCACAGAAGAAAAAAAAAAGAAAAGATTTTTAGATAAACTAATCCTTTTAAAATTCAATTTCTCACACAAATACATAACAAAACAGCGTTTCCAGTACTTCAATCACCTTTATCACCAATAGGAGATTAAAGGTAGGGTAGGCAATGTTCCCTTTCGTTGTCACTCCGAGTTACGTCGGATGACGACGAATGGGGTTTCGCTTAGAAAGCCTATCAACTTCGAGTATTACAAAACGAGCCAATGGCAAAGAAATGCCATGGGTCTGCGGAATTTGCATGACGTAACTCCGCCCCACCTCGTGGGTATAAAAGGAGGAAGTCCGCAACAGCAGTTTATGTTTTCGCTTCGGAGCCAAGTGTATTCTTCTCTCCACAAGCCAACTCTGAATTATCAGCTTCACGAACGAGTGCCTCGAGTGTTGGTGTGACGGCGATCTCCGGCGAGTGCGTGCTTCCTGCTTATCTCTGCAGTGGTTCATCAGAGAGTGCGTGCTTCCCCGGGCGCTTCAACACTTGAGTTTTCTCTCTAAAAGAGCGCACGCGGCACGTCTTTTTAAAGACGGCTCGCCCGTGCATTTAAAAAAAAAAAAAAAAAAAAAAAAAAACGAATGGTTGCGGCAGCTTGGTATCGGACTCTGATGGGCACGAGCGTTGTCTAGTATGTTTGGGCTTGATCATACTAGAGCAGCGCTCGTGGATGACTCATGTTCTCTCTGTGGGAACATCATCATCGCGTCATATAGGTCGAGACTCTGTGAACTCGCAAGAGTGAGAGTCCCCTCATCCACCACCCGATCTTCGGCTGGTGGCCAGGGTGACCTGAGGGTGTTGGTCTGGAACAAGGCGCCGACTCCGTGTCCGTGACCCCAGCCTCCCCTCAACGGCGGTGCCCGCTAGTGAATAGGTGATTCCCACGGCCCGTGTGTTTCATTTAAAGCTACAGAGGATGATACTATGTTTGTAGCAGCTTCACAAGGTGGGTTTGATTCTCTGCGAAGTGACGATTCGTCACAGCTGCCACCCTCTGGTGTGCATACGGCTGTGCCTGAGTCTGATCCAGAGATGACGGCCATGCTTTCCTGGGACGATTGGTTTTTGGGTAAGGCCGCCGACCCTCGTCCACGGCAAACCCCAATACCTTCCCTCCCGGACGTGCATGATGAGATCTCGAAGTCCCAGAAGACCCCCTGGTTTTCTCGGGACCGCTCGCTGATCTCATCCGCCTTTCCCCCCTCGATGGGGCCGCTGTCACGGGTACACTGGGGTTCCCCCGGCTGAACGCTCTGTTGCGATGCTATGTGTCCTCAGAGTGCTTCTTCTCGGCGCAATCCTAAGCACCCGCCCGTGGTCTATAGTTTTCGTCTACATTTGTGGCGAGATCCTATAGCACCACGGGACTGGCAGCCGCCTCTCTGCAGGCCATGGCCATTCTGCTGGTCCTCGACCCAGATGCTCATGGACTTGCACGAGGGCGGGACTGACCCAGGGCTCTTCACTGAGTCGCGCGCCGCCACTGACCTTGCTCTCCGAGCGACGAAAGTGGCCGTACGCTCCCTGGGTAAGGTGATGCCTACCATTCAGTGGCTGAACCTGTCTGATGTGCTGAATGTCGCGCGGCCCCGTCTGTCCGACGTTCCCATATCCCAGGTCGGCCTCTTCGGCGGTGCGGGGTGAGAACTTCGCCCAACAGCTCTCAACCGCCCATGTGCAGACTGACGTGATTCTGTCCCGATGGCCCGCCGTCCGCTCAGATCCCTCGGTCCCCCCCGCGGCTCCCACCCCGCCCGTTTAAAGAGACGGGCCGGCTCTGGAAGCCGCGGGCGGACGCCACAGCCCTCTCCAGCCCCGCCCCCCGCTACGTGCCGGGTTAAGCGGCGCTCCTGAGATGGGCTCCACAGAGATGGGACTCAGTTCTTCCAGGAGTTGGTAGCAGGACCACTCCTTTCCCCGGTGGAGGGCCGGGGAAAAATCCTTATTCTCCTAAGAACTGACTCTCCCGTCTCTGGGAAGACAGAGTTCTCGGACGACACAGAGCGCCGCCCACAAGCCGTGCTCTCCTCGTCCCCCTCTGTCCCAGAGGTGCTTGACACGGCGTGCCGTCCACGGACCGCTTCGCCCCTGTCCCCCTCTGTCGCCAAACCCCTGGCAGAGCAGGCCCCCGCGGGACGACCAGCATGGTCCTCCCCTGGCCCCCTCTGCCAGGGCGCGGGTGCTAACCGTGCCCCCACACCGGGCCGCTATGCCGTCCACGTCTGGGCCAGTTACTCCGCTTCGCTGCCCCCCCGGGGGGACGCCTGTGGCCCGCATGACCCCGCTGGTTCAGTTCCTGGGAGCCTGGCTAGAGCTCCCCGTCTGTCACGCGCGCCATCAGGCTCGGCTATGCGATTCAGTTCGCACGGTCTCCTCCCCGCTTCCGGGGAGTCCGCTCCATTGTGGTCGGTGGCAATGCCCCCATCATGAGAGCTGAGATTCTCACCCTGCTGGTGAAGGGTGCGATCGAGACTGTCCCTCCAGCCAAGATGAGGTCCGGGTTCTACAGCCCCTACTTCATTGTCCCCAAGAAAACCGGTGGGTTACGGCCAATCCTGGACTTGCGCGTGCTGAACCGCTCCCTTCACAGGCTGCCGTTCAAGATGCTCTCCGCCAAACGCGTTCTCGAATGCGTGCGGCCCCAGGATTGGTTTGCAGCGATCGACTTGAAGGACGCCTACTTTCATGTCTCCATTCTTCCTCGACACAGACCGTTCCTACGGTTTGCTTTCGAGGGGCAGGCATACCAGTACGCGGTTCTCCCTTTCGGGCTAGCCCTGTCTCCTCGCACCTTCACGAAGGTCGTCGAGGCTGCCCTTGTTCCCCTTCGGGAACACGGGGTTCGCATCCTGAGTTATATCGACGACTGGCTGATCCTAGCTCACTCTCGAGATCAGGTTTGCGAACACAGTACCTAGTGCTCCGGCACCTAGCTCGTCTGGGCCTTCGGGTCAACTGGGGAAGAGCAAACTTTGCCCCGTGCAGAGGATCTCTTTTCTCGGTATGGACATCGACTCGGTCGCCATGTCCGCGCAGCTTACGAGCGCGCGCAGTCACTGCTGACTTGCCTGAGACATCTCAGGAGCAAGAATGCGGTTCCAATGAAACATTTTCAGAGGCTCCTGGGGCATATGGCATCTGCAGCCGCGGTCACGCCGCTCGGATTGCTTCATATGAGACCGCTTCAGCTTTGGCTTCGCGACCGAGTCCCGAGGTGGGCATGGCATCAAGGCACGCTCCGGGTACCAGTTACTCCGACCTGCCGTCAGTTCCTCACCCCGTGGTCGAACCTCAGTTTTCTCAGGGCGGGTGTCCCCCTGGAACGAGCTTCCCGGCATGTTGTGGTCTCCACGGATGCCTCCACCACGGGCTGGGGCGCCATGTGCAATGGACATGCTGCTGCGGGCTCCTGGACAGGACCACAACAGCTATGGCATGTCAATTGCCTCGAGTTGTTGGCAGTACGCCTTGCCCTGCACCGCTTCCGGGCGTTGCTCAGGGGTCAACACGTACTAGTCCGCTCAGACAATACCGCTACTGTAGCGTACATCAACCATCAAGGTGGTCTACGCTCCCGCCGTATGTCACAACTCGCCCGCCACCTCCTTCTATGGAGTCAGAAGCATCTGAGGTCGCTTCGAGCCATTTTCATTCCCGGAGCCCTGAACTGTGCAGCCGACGAGCTCACGGCTTCAGCCCCTCCCTGGAGAATGGCGACTCCATCCCCAGTCGGTTCAGCTGATTTGGGACCAGTTCGGGGACGCACAGATAGATCTGTTTGCCTCTCACGACTCGACCCATTGCGCCCTGTATTTTTCCCTGACCGAAGGCACGCTCGGCACGGATGCACTGGCGCACAGCTGGCCGCCGGGCCGCAAATATGCGTTTCCCCCAGTGAGCCTTCTTGCGCAGACCTTGCGTAATGTCAGGGAGGACGAGGAGCAGGTCATTTTGGTCGCGCCGTATTGGCCCGGCCGGACCTGGTTCCCCGAACTTGCACTCCTCACGACAGCACCTCCCTGGCCCATTCCTCTGAGGAAGGACCTTCTTTCTCAGGGACGGGGCACACTGTGGCACCCTCGCCCCGATCTCTGGAGCCTCCACGTGTGGCTCCTGGACAGCTCGAGGTAGGTTTGAGTACCCTTCCACCAGCGGTGGCGGCTACCATCACTTCCGCTAGAGCGTCGTCCACGAGACACGTCTACGCGTTGAAGTGGAACCTCTTCGTCGACTGGTGCTCTTCTCACCGAGAAGACCCCCGGAGATGCTCGATCAGCGTTGTGCTTTCCTTCCTTCAGCAAGGGTTGGAGCGAAGGCTGTCTCCCTCCACCCTTAAGGTCTATGTTGCCGCCATTGCCGCACACCATGACCTAGTCGAAGGTAAGTCGGTAGGGAAGCACGACCTGGTCATCAGGTTCCTGAGTGGAGCGAGGAGACTAAATCCTCCTCGTCCTCCTCTCGTTCCCTCTTGGGACCTCTCAGTGGTTCTAACTGCCCTGAAGAGTGCTCCCTTTGAGCCCCTGCAATCAGTTGAGCTTAAGTTCCTGTCAATGAAGACAGCGCTCCTGGTTGCACTGGCCTCCATCAAGAGGGTAGGGGACCTGCACGCATTCTCCGTCGACGAAGCGTGCCTGGAATTCGGACCGGCTTTCTCTCACGTGATCCTGAGACCCCGGCCCGGATATGTGCCCAAGGTTCCTACCACTCCCTTTCGGGACCAGGTGGTGAACCTGCAAGCGCTGCCCCCGGAGGAGGCAGACCCAGCCTTGGCACTGCTCTGTCCAGTACGCGCTCTTCGCGCCTATGTAGACAGGACGCAGTGTTTCAGGACCTCAGACCAGCTCTTTGTCTGTTATGGTGGGAAGCTGAAGGGAAAGGCTCTCTCCAAGCAAAGGTTGTCTCACTGGATAGTGGACGCCATTGCCTTGGCTTACCAGCAGCAAGGTCGACCGTGCCCCCTTGGTGTGACGGCCCACTCCACCCGGAGTGTGGCATCCTCTTGGGCTCTAGCGCATGGCGCCTCGCTAACAGACATCCGCAGAGCTGCAGGCTGGGCGACACCTAACACATTCGCCAGATTCTATAATCTCCGAGTGGAGCCAGTGTCCTCTCATGTACTCGCTTCAATTAGCTAGTACCGGACCCGCTCAGGTGTCTTCGCTTGCTCGCCATTCCACTCCACAGACTGGATACGTGCGATATTCTCCTCAGGTGAGCTTCCCCGAAAGCCTTTCCTTCGGGTCATATGTGTATTTCTAAGTCCCCCCCCCCTCTGGGTTGGCATTAATTGCATACTTCCCCTAGCTTGGGATATGCTTCCCAGTGTACCTTGGTATTCCTGTGTTAAATTGAGTCCTTCGTCCTTCTATGTCAGGGACCTCGATTTACGCAGGGCACTGGAAGACAGCCGAGAAGGTGGCGTGATTAGACTGGTAACCCCATTCGTCGTCATCCGACGTAACTCGGAGTGACAACGAAATGGAACGTCTCGGTTACGTATGTAACCCTCGTTCCCTGAGTAGGGAACGGAGATGTTACGTCTGCCTGCCACTTTCCGCTGTACCGCGGGGATCGCCTGAGCTCAGTCTTGGCTCCTCAGCGAAGAAACATAAACTGCTGTTGCGGACTTCCTCCTTTTATACCCACGAGGTGGGGCGGAGTTACGTCATGCAAATTCCGCAGACCCATGGCATTTCTTTGCCATTGGCTCGTTTTGTAATACTCGAAGTTGATAGGCTTTCTAAGCGAAACCCCATTCGTCGTCATCCGACGTAACGTCTCCGTTCCCTACTCAGGGAACGAGGGTTACATACGTAACCGAGACGTTTTTCATAAACACTTTTTGTTATACTGGTTGAAACACTCTTCACATCCTGATAGAAATCAATAATAGAAGTGGTTTAAAATACAAAAAAAATTAACATTTATCTGCTATGGAAATCTCGGAACCAAAAAATTCAGTCCAAATACAATGATAGGATGTCCTACCTGACTGTCAACATATATATTTCCATACATCCATACTCAGACATCACACGTCATCGCAATTACATGCTATGCAGAGCTGTAGACAGACGTCAGTCACCGAGCGCTGCAAACAAACAGCAGCCACCTTTTACAGTTCCTCCTGAACCAAAACAACCAGTTTATGCTATGTTTAAAGTAATTAAGCAAACAGATTATTGGCGTAACCGTGATTAAGAGATGGCAACCCGTGACGTTCTGGTTCAAGTTTCTATGGCAACACTATCAACGCAGAAATTAATCTGCAGCATTCAGGTGGTACAGGTCAGAGTTCTTTAAGTACATTCATTATTTTTGGAATGTTATGTGCTTTGAGACATGAGGCAATTTATTGCTGTCTCTCGTCTCGTGATGCTTTGCAGACTCTTCTCTGGCTGTGCTAGTTCATGTGTTTTGGAGGAGGTGTGGTCTTATTCTTTCAAAGCTTGATATCGCTAGCCTTTCCCAAATTGCCCAGCCTACGTTTATCAGTTTCCTTTTCGCTTTGGGCGGCAGTGGCTCAGTGGTTCATGTAGGTTGTCTACAAACCGAAAGGTTGGTGGTTCGATCCCCGGTTCCACCTGACCAAGTGTCGAGGTGTCCATGAGCAAGACACCTTACCCCCAGCTGCTCCCGACGAGCTGGATGGCGCCTTGCATGGCTGACACCGCCGTCGGTGTGTGAATGGGTGAATGTGAGGCAATATGTAAAGTGCTTTGGTGGCCGTCTGTTAAAGCGCTATATAAATGCAGTCCATTTTCCTTCATAAATTCTCCTCCGTTTTCTTTCTTACTTCCTCACTGTTGAGAAGACTTTCTGGTCTGTGTGTAAGAGACAAAGGCCAGCATGGACTGAAGCACTGCTTTTTGATGCAAATAGAGGAGATCCTGAAGGTGAGGCTGGCAGTAGACTTGCGCTGTAAATCCATTAGGATTCGACAGATGAAATAAAGTACAGACAGTGAGCACTCTCACAAAGCGGCTAGTCCAACATAATATGATGAAGCTGAAAATTTTTTTTTTTTGGTCGTAAAAAGCTAAGAGCAATGAAACAATTTGTCAATCCCTTGGTTTCTAGTAAATTTTTCAATGCAGAAGTAAACTATTTCCTGTTAATATGCATGACTTCCAATTTATTAGCAAATAGGTAAATAAATGACTAGAATAATAACAAAAACTATTTTGTGCTACAACCAGTGTGATTACAATTGCGTGAATACATTTATATAACATGATAAACATCAGTTTGCAACATCAAGCAGCATAACAGGTTTTTTTTTGTGCAGCTAAAATAACTGAAATCGAATGACACCGGAAGCCTCACACATTCAAGTTACAAATGGCTGCACCCGAACTTATGTTAAAAACAAGGTGAATTTGTGCAGAATTTTGCTGCTTAGTCCCACCCACTGCAAAATCTCATTGGTTAAAAATCCTTAACTTGACATTGGCCTAATTGGCTGAGACTATGCCACATTGCATGTTGTGTAGAGATAAATGGCTTCTCATTGGCTGCATTTCAAGTGTGACCATAAATACATAACACCATGATTTTTCTGCTGGTAATTTACAACACAAAGCTCTATGAACTCATTTCTCAACAGGGCCAGCACAGCGAGAGCCGCTCAGAAAGTGTGCCAGACACTAATGAGAGGTTAAAAATGAATGATTTTACCAAAAAAAAAAAACACACTCAGCAAATGTTTGTCAGCACCTAACAAAGGCGCTGGGGTGTCATGGCTTTCTGCTTTAATAAATACTAGACTGATCTGATCAGACCCTTGAGAAATTCTATCTGTCTCTCTCTCTCTCTCTGATCCCCCTTTTCCCCTCATCCTTTGCATCACAGTTCGATGTCTTTGATGTGCACTTTAATGAAGCGCAGCTGGATAAGCCACTGCTCCATATGCTAGCTGCTATATATTAGCATGCTTATCTCTCCTTTCCTATCCCTCATATCTGTGAAACATTCGCGTTCACACTGCTGATGAGAGCATGCCACTCTGGTCTCATGAAATTATCAATTACAGGGAATGAAAGTCATGATGGAACGTTTTCATCCTTTTCCCTCATGTTACATCTCCGTTTTTCGTTTTCCATCACTCTACAGGTCTGATTAGGTAATCTGTTCCACTCATTCATTAACAATTGATTGTGTTCATCCCTGATCTTAATCTTCACCACACTAGTTTTGCTTTTGGCCTTGGTTTTGTTGTGGGGAGGCAGTGGAAAGTCTTGCTTTAATGAATATAAGTGACCGGTGTTGTGATGAGCTTATTATGTCTGTGCGATTTACCTCTGAGAAACAAAATGGAGAATTTCAGAGGTTCTCAAGGGATTCTGTCTTTGTTAAGGCAGCTTGGCGCAGCACTAACAACTGTAAGGCTCAGGTTTTTCTGTCTAGGCCTCGAGGCTAAGATGCTGTAGTCATACCACAGCTAAACATCACTGTGAATTCTTTCGAGGGGAGCTTTTTGAGAGGAATTTGAGGAAAATGTATCCTTTTTAGATGGTTAGAGCTGTTTCTACCTATAACCAGAATTTGGATTTTTGTGTTATGTTTTTAAATGATCCGCCATTAGCAAGTAAATTACATTATGACAGTACGTGCAGTCAGACTGAGTGAGCACAAATTTATCCAGATGTATTTGGAGGTTATGTTTTGCTATTGGCCCTCAACATATATATTTTTGACCAATCAGCTTTCTTTTCAAGTTCAAAATCACTCTCACTGGTTGGTGCTTACTGCTTATTGTTTTGTTATAATTAAACGCAATGAAAGAGGCAATGACGTTGTCGGTGAGAGAATATCACTGATCAACTGAATGATATTTAAACTCAATGTAGACAGAATACGTGACAGAATAATACACTAGGGTGTTGGGTCGTGCAGAAACTTGTGAATGATGCTCTTATAGTTGTGCCATCACTGTTTAGTGGCGTCATTGTATGTTACGGGAAATCTAAAGTTGTATGGTCAGTATCAGTCACAGCACACAGCACAGATTTGTTGTTTAGGATAATTTACAAATTAAGCACTGCCTATAACGATATTCACTCCTATAGGCAGCACCATCAGAAAGAACAAAATATGAACAGAGAGACGTCCCTCAGGGCCACAGTTCTCTGTGTTAGACAAATCTCAGTGTCAGTGGTGAGATTTCTTTCTTTTTTTAGTTCTGCTTTTTCAGTTCACATTCACCTCAAATAATCTCCTTGTATTGGCAGTCTGTAACTTGGGCGAAAGATGGAATCAAACATGCTCTATTGACAAAAATGGAATATTGAAATTCAAGCTGATGCAAAATGTTGTGACCCATAACCGAAAACAGGAACCAAAATCTACACTACCATTCAAATGTTTGGGTTCTGTATTTTTTGTTTTTGAAAGAAGCCTCCTATGCTCACAAAGGCTTCATTTATTTAATCAAATATACAATAAAACAATAATATATCGAAATATTTTTACAGTTTAAAATAACTGTTCCCTTTCAAGGGAACTTGTGCTGCGTCAATTGCTTTGCGTGATGATGTCTTGTAAAATCAGTCTAATGGTGTGGCGGACCCGCAGAACGGGTGACATCATGAACCAGGAAACTATAAAGCCTGCCCAAACAAAGGAGCACTAGCTTCTGTGTCTTCACAAGTGCTCTGTGTAAAACTGTCTCTTGTCTATTTGGTATTGTATTGTCACATTATATAGTATATTATGGCGAGTAAACAGCAGCAGTTCAGACTGTGTGTGCACCAATGCCCGTGCTATTTAACGGGTGGGGACACACATGTTCTGTGTGTTGCATGTTTGGGTGAGGAGCATGCACAGTCAGCACTCAAGGGCGCTGGCTGTGAGCACTGCGAGGTGCTTCCAATGCGGACACTCCGATCCCGCCTGGCGTTCTTTTTCGCAAGGACGTTCAGGCTCGCATTCCCCAAGGCTCGGGTCCCGCTGCTGCGGAGCCACAGCGGAGGCTTCAGACTTAGGGTTCGCAAATGGATGTGTCAGCGAGGTTAGAGACGGGCCCAGCCTTATCTCTGCCTTCACCTGACAGATCCAGTGCCTTCTCTCAGGGTTTGGAAGCACGCACTGCGGTTACTTCCGCCCTGATTGAAGGACCGACACTGCAGCTATCCAGTTCCGAGGAACTGGATGTTGTTAGTGTCGAAGCAGGAGATACTGAGGACTTGCCACTTCAGTCTCATGCTTTTGAGGAGCTTATTGAGGTTGTAAATAGAGCGGTTGAAAGATTAGGCATCGATTGGCCAGCTGATAAGCAGGACGTTCGTTTAAAAAGCAAGCTAGACGAATGCTTCCTGCCCTCTCGTTCACAATCTCAACGCCTGGGCCTTACGTTTTCCCCCCGATCTCCACACCGTGGGATAAACCAGTTTCATATAGAGTTTATAGTCCACAAACATCACACTATTCCTCTATCTCTAACTATAAAGAGCACGATTATGGGGAGATGCCAAAGGTGGAAGAGACGCTCGCGAGCTATCTCTCCCCTGAATCAAAATCTTCCCTTAAGGCCCCGGTATTACCCACCAAGACAGTTAGAACAACATCAGCTTTGGTGGGTAAGGCTTATTCAGCTCCTGGTCAGGCTGCAGCGTGCCTCCATACTACGTCACTGCTGCAGGCTTACCAGGCTGAATTGTTAGGAGACCTTGATGAGGGCGGGGGTACTGGCCCGAACGCTTTTTGCGAACTGCGTCAGGCCACAGATTTGTCTCTCAGGGCCGCCAAGGAGACGGCTAAAACTATCGGCCGTTCTATGGCAGCCCTGGTGGCCACTGAGAGACATCTCTGGCTCAACCTGAGTAATATAAAGGAAAAAGATAAAAACTTTTTAATGGATGCACCTCTGTCACCGTCTGGCCTCTTCAGCAACGCAGTGAATTCGGTTGTCGAGAGGTTTCAGGAGTCCGCTAAACAGGCGGCTGCATTCCAGAAACTCCTCCCCTGCTGCACACATGTCTTCAGGGCTGCTGAGCGGGAGCAGCCCCAAACATCAAAAGCCAGCTCCTCACACCGTGCCACACAAAAGCAGAGGGTTGTTTCCTGTGCTTCCCCACAAAAAGACTGGGGACATCTCAAGCACTCTCAACCGCAGTCTTCAAAGGGTAAGACGGATCTGAGGACCGTCATTATTTCTAAGAAGGCTGTGGGGAAAAGGTCCTGACGTCTGAGGGCGCAGGCCAATGAGGACAGTCCCCCCGAAACAGAGTGGTCAACACCTCATTATACGGTGCCCATCTCCCTTTGGTGTCCTCAAGGGGCCGTTATGCATAACCCTGCCACCTTGTGTGCTTCAGGTCGCAGCGGTCCCTGGCGAGCACATATCTCAGGGTCCATCCAGAAACGTAGTGGTCCTGGGATGCCCGCCCCCTCCGAGGAGGGTCCCAGATCAGTCATTTTGGTCGTTCCCTGCTGGTTCGCCGTTACAGGGCGTCGGACTGATTGCACAACAACAACAAAATCCAGAAGCCATTCTCGAGAGGCTGGTACCTCTAGTAGAATTTTTGACAGCGTGGAAGATACTGCCAAATATTTCTCATTGGGTCCTTCAGACCATAAAAAAGGGTTATCAAATACAGTTCGAATCTCGCCCGCCCAGGTTTATGTGGGTCCTATCCACTGTGGTGGGCCCCGAGCAGGTTCTGGTAATGGAACAAGAAGTGAAAACTCTTCTATAGAACATGTACCTCCCTCCAGCAGGGAAACCGGGTTTTACAGTCGGTATTTCATCGTTCCAAAGAAGGATGGGGGGTTGCGTCCCATTTTGGATCTGAGAGTTCTGAACAAATCAGTCATGCAGCTAAAGTTCAAAATGTTAACACTGAGACAAATCGTGCCACAGACCAGATCCGAGGACTGGTTTGTCACTATAGATCTTAAGGACTTATACTTTCACATTTCCATCCTTCCATATCACAGGAAGTTCCTGAGGTTTGCTTTCGGGGGCAAAGCATACCAATATCGAGTTCTTCCGTTCGGCACTTTCACAAAATGCGTAGATGCAGCTCTGGCGCTGCATGGTATTTGCATCATTAACTAGATCGACGACTGGTTGATTCTAGCTCAGTCGCATCAGTTGGCGGTTCGGCATAGAGATGTTGTTCTCTGCCACATGAGAGAGTTGGGGTTACGGTTGAACACTAAAAAGAGTGTGCTTTCTCCACTACAGAGGACCACTTATCTGGGCGTGGTATGGGATTCTATGTTGATGCGGGCATGCCTATCACCGGCCGACATGGGACCTGGCCATTGTCCTTCAAGGCCTTTCCCAGGCTCCCTTTGAGTCTTTGGAGGAGGTGCCAGCTAGATTTCTTACTTTGAAAGATCTGTTCCTCTTTGCCAACTCATCTCTTAAAAGAATAGGAGATCTACAGGCATTGTCGGTTGTACCCTCGTGCTTAGAATTTGCGCCTGGCATGGTTAAAGCATTCCTTCACCCTAGACCAGGCTATATTCCCAAGGTCCCCACTAATGTGGCTAGATCTATAGTACTGCAGGCCTTCTGTCCTCCTCCTTTTCAAGATTCGGACCAGGACAAGAACAGTCTGCTGTGCCCAGCTAGGGCACTGGATGCCTATGTCCACAGAGCTGCCCTGTGGTGTAAAGCTGAACAATTTTTGTATGTTTTGGGCACCCTAACAAAGGGTCCCCAGTAGAGATGCGCGGATGGGCTATTATTTCATCCGCAACCGCATCACAAAACTCATCATCCGTCCGCCATCCATCCGCACCAACGTTTTTGACCAATTTTCAAAACCGCACCTGCCCGCAATGCGCTGATTGGGCGATACAAGGCGCTGCTGATGACAGCCGCGAGACTAGAAAGCTCTCAGAATATCAGCAGTGAACTCCGTCTCCGATCGGCACGCAGGGACAAAGATAACAATATTTAACAATGTGTATATATTTTTCATTTGATTGGTTCAACCGCCCGCCACCCGCCCGAATTTAATTAAAATATTTTTTTTCGTCATGTCATCCGCCCGATCCGCGGTTTATCCGCGGAGTCCGCGGCTGTAACCGCCAACCGCGCATCTCTAGTCCCCAGCATCTAAGCAGAGAATGAGCAAGTGGGTGGTTGAGGCTACGTGCCTGTAAGCGACTTGCTCAGACCTTAAGAAGCAAGCGCTGCTTTGTTTGGGCAGGCTTTATAGTTTCCTAGTTCATGACATCACCCCCCTCTGACGTTCCGCCACACCATTGGACCGATTTTACATGCAAAGTGTTCCCTTAGTGTCAATCGATGCAGCGTCTCGTTACCTCTTATCTACAGTCGTAAGCGAGGCGTTTTCTATTTTATCATATTTTAAAATGTAATTTATTCATGTGATGCCAAAGCTGAATATTTAGTATCATTACTCCAGTCTTCAGAGTCCCATGATCCTTCAGAAATCATTCTAATATGCTAATTTGCTGGTCAAGAAACATTATTATTATCAAAGTTGAAAACAGTTGTGCTGCTTAATATTTTTGTGGAAATCATGGTAAAAAAAATGTAGGATTATTTGATAGAAATTTGAAACAACCTGAAACTTTTGAACAGTAGCGTATTTGTTACACTAAAAACAAAACACACTAAAAACTAAAATAAAAGTGAATGTAGGCATCACAACACAACACCATAATAGACAGTATACATTATGAATATATATATTCCTTCTGTAATGTGCTATTAAAAGTCTATACTGTTGGTATGATAAAAAAATAAGTGCTCATAATAATAGAGGAAATACTTCTGGGATGCTAGAAAAGTCCCTGAAAAACTGGTTAGAGAATAGAGCTCAGAGAGTTTGTGTGTGTGTGGTCTGAGTTTGGTACCTAACAGTAACATTAATAAAGGTTGTTTTACTTTTTTAATAACTCAATAAAATATTAACGCACAAACACACAGCCCTGCCATTACACACACACAGAAACTCACATCAACATGCTCTTAAAGAGAAAGCTTCCAAAGAAGTACTGCTCTTAAAAGAGCACTTAGTAATCTAATAATCTAAATCTTAAAATATTTAAAAATAATTTAATGTGTAAAGTAATATGACCAGATAACTAATAATAGTATACAAAATAAAGCAAACAAAAAAAAGGTAACACTTTAGTATAGGGTCCAATTCTCACTATTAACTAGTTGCTTATTAGCATGCATATTACTAGAATATTGGCTGTTTATTAATACTTATAAAGCACATATTAATGCCTTATTCTGCATGACCATATTCTACATCCCTTCTACTAGTAACTACCCTACTATTAATAAGTAGTAATTAGGAGTTTATTGAGGCAAAAGTCGTAGTTAATAGTTAGTTAATAGTGAGAATTGGACACTAAACTAAAGTGTGACCAACAAAACAACAACTTTCCAGCCAATAACTGTTGTTTTTATTTGTGTTAAATTGTCTACACTGAATAAGTTCTAGACATGGGGTGAATATACAACAATTCAATATAATTACCACATGTCAGTAAGAAAGAAAAAGGAAATTCTTTTTAATGATATTTGGGTCTAAAACCCATTGAAATGGTTGCAGAAGAATAGATCCCTTTTCATCATTTGGTTTTAAAGTAGCATAAAGAACGTTTGAGAACGTATTGTATAACAATATTGCATGCTGCTTATTAAGAACTAAGAGAGAAGTAGTAAACGAGGGAAAAGACAAAGAGAGAGAGATAGATAGATAGATAGAGAGAGAGAGAGAGAGAGAGAGAGAGAGAGGGGGCTTTAGGGATCTTCTCAGTTACAGAGACAAGACTCATAATTACAGGAGGAGTGTGTGTGAGAGAGAGATCTGAGATATGATAAGATGAAGAATGTAATTAATTTTAGCACAGTTCTCTCTCTTTCACTGGAATCATATACTCCTGTAATCCCTAATTGTTTAACTTAAACCATGTGGGCGAAAGCCAGACGGGGCACAGAAAGAACATGAATATAAAAAAGAAGGGAGGTGGGGTAGTTGCAAGAGTTAATGTCTATCCATCTATCATTGTTTTCCTTCTTGCCTAGTATTACAGGAAAATGTAAATCACACGCATCTGTGCATGAGTAAGGCTGCATTATGGTGTCTAAGATTCTATAAGATGCTGGAAATGGGGACAGCTATATAAATAACCGCATGAGGCGGGCAAATCTATTTTCACCGGGCAGTCTCACCACAGAATTGCGCTTTATTGGCGGATTGTATGTAAATACATGCAGCACGTTAGCAAGAGATTCATTCTGTTTCGGCTTCAGCATGAATCTGCCTTAATCTGTTCCTTGCTTTCTTGCCTCCTGAAAATGCTCCTGCATCACAGTGGCCTGGAAGAACAGAAGCTTCAAAGTTCATGCTGACAGGCTCAAAAGAACCTGTGATGAAATAAAGATGATATGCGATGGAATAGTCTATATTTGACACATGACATGTTCTTGCATTCGACAAGACACAGCAGAGAAGAACGGAACAAAACACAGACGTGCTTTGAAAATTTGCAATTTTTAATGTTGATGGAATGTTTTAAAACTGGTGCTCTGGTGACCAGATTTATTATGCATTAAACTGGAAGGTATATACTCTGAGATTATATAGTATATGCACTTCCATTCAAAATTTTGGGGTTAGTAAGATAAATATATATTTTTTTAATTAATACATTTATTCAGCAAGGATGCATTCAATTCATCAAGATTAAAAGTGAAAATATTTACAATCTTACAAAATTTCTTCTTTTCGACTAAATGCTGTTATTTTGAACTTTCTATTCATCAAAGAATCCTATAAAAATAATTGCTGTTTTCACAAAAACAACACAACTGTTTTCAACATGATATTAATAAGAAATGTTTCTTGAGCAGCAAATTCACAAATTAAATGCCAATTCACGCTTGTTCCTTATGCCTACAAATGGCGCTGCTGGTTTCTTGTGATAGCAAAAGCCAAAATTACAGCATTCTCCATTTAAAATGTTTATTTATAGCAATCTAACGAAAATCCAAACTATCCTAACAGTCTGCATAAAAAAAACTTGCGACTGCACTTCTGTACACCCAATACAAGAATGTGTTTTGTACAAACACCCCTCAGTCAATTTTTAAATAAACTGTTTGCTAAATGCATAAAAAAAATGCAAAAAACAACATTTTGTCAAATACGATAATAATCGACTGTATTGGTGTACAAAAGCATTTCATAACATAACAGCACTATGGCTCCCAGCTGAGAGGTATTAACCTAATTAAAGTATTTGTGTCTTATGTTTCACTGCCTGTCTGTCTTTGCAGCTTAAAGCAGCACCAGTGGCCTGAGACGGACGCTAGTCCCCAGTCGCTCATTACAAGCTTCTGTGAACCGCATCACAGCACACCGCACCGCATTTCATTTCTGCACCGCAGGTTTATGCGCACATGGAGGGCTGCCACCAGGGAAAAACAAATAATGCTGGATAAACAACTGCGCCGAAGAGTGAAGGATACACAACAGTGTGACTCTGTTTCACACATTGGCCCGTACCCGTGGTGTCATAGAGGCCCAGCCAACGCACTGACACAAAAAGCATTTTTGTGCGCTAAATAGATGCGTGGGTTTCGGGATGTGTTTTGAAGCGAGAGTGGGCTACGGGGCTGTGGGCGAACATGCGAACGCGTGGGACGGTAATTTACGCCTGCAGTTTAGCCACACCCAGATAGAAAACAAGCGTGTGGTAAAATATGGTAAGAGCGGAAGATGAAGTACGTAAGCAAAAAAGATGCCCTACGGTTACAAAGTCTCATTTACTGTGTCACAGTCTGTCCAATGCTCCCCTGTAGTCACGTTCCCTCTCTTTCTCTCCCTAATGACCCGTGGGAGGATGTCTATTTCTATCTGCACACTGACACGGACAAACACACGCAAAGCTTTGACTGACAAAAAGCACAAATCCATTTCCAGCTTGGTTGAATGTCATTCTCTTTGCTCGCACACATAATAGGATCATGCCCAGAAAAAAAGAACGAGGGAGAGAGAGAGAGAGAGAGAGAGAGAGAAAAGAAAGAAAGAAAGAGAGAAACTGGCATGTCTCTTGGTTTTTAAATAATTAATTAAAAATTTCAACTCACACGCATGCAGTCGTAAAGAAACGGTCCGGATACACAGACCTGGCATTAAAAATGTCTGTGAGACAAATCTGGCGATGACGAACGGCAAAGAAGAGCTAAAAAATAAAAATGTCACGTAAGAAGATGAAGTAGAAGACTTGGATAAATTGAGAGAGGATGACAAGTGTGTGTTGGAGGAGTGGGGCCATTTCTAGCTCCCAAACATTTCACCACATTCCACATGCAGAATACTAGAGTTTAGAAAATAGAAATATCAGTTTTTATAGATACAAGCTGGCAGCAGAACCACATTCACACTGATGAGGAAGACAGTGGTCTTACAGAGGTCAGATGGCTGCTAAATAAATATATACAGCACTTACATTTCAGAAGCACTGCTTGAACATCACACTTTTATATAAGGAAATCCACACACTCATATTCAGGACACTCTATAATGCATGTCAATAATACACCTTTTCACTCCAACAAACGACAGAGCGCTATTCATTCGTTTCTAATGGAAAGTAGTACAGGGGCTACATGGAGTTTCAATCATTGCATATGCACTATTTTCAGATCCGATTTTAGCTTTACGTGTTGAAATATTAGCACTTTTGCGGCTAGACTGTATGCGACCACAAAGAGCGTTAAGTGAGAATTATCAATATCTTTCCACTAAAATGTTCTTCTTTAAACACTATTTCTGTAAAATGGGTGGTTATGAATAATTATGTCAGAAATAATTGTTTTATGATTGTTAAATACATTTTAAACTTTCCCTATAAAAATGGACATGCTCAAATCTATAAGCTTGATTTCATAAGATAATGGTGCTTCAAAGTACAGCAAAATCAAATTATATTTATGTCTGGGAAAATTGCTCGGCTTCAAATCTAAAATAAGACTCTAAAGTAATAGGCCAATTGAGGTAAGCCATACGATTATCTTCTTTTCAAAAAATAGAGAGAGGAAAACAGAAGGATGATAACGTTAAACATGCCCCTGATAAATTAAAATAGAAACTAAGCTCTCGCTGCATTGTTCTGCCCCCATCTTCAAAGTACTGGCATGGATATCATAATTGTGCCATGCCGTTTATAATTCATAATTCAGAGCTGGGGTTGGTGGGAATGATGGATGGAGATAGGAGGGGGAAGGCAGAGAAAGGGAGGAAGAGAAGAAAGATTCAAAGGCAGGCATGATGGCATTGCCAGCTGGAATGTGGTCATTACTTAAAATGAGTCATTTTCCTCAACAAGATATCAGCATCATATAAACCATCCAGCCAATCAAAGTGCTTTGTTCGCAGTTACACGTATAGTTTCAGATGAACTACACTCCTCAAACCAAACTGATGTCATAGTAAATATCCAGAACATCAGATGGTCACTCGGGTGTGAACAAGGGTGAAAATGACAGCCGTAATGTTTCGGGAGAGGTGGTGGAAGAGACTCCATATGTGTGGGGCGCTAACTCAGGGTTTTGAGGGGACACAAGAGCAGCTGGGCTTAATCACTGGATCTCACTTCTTTGATCACTAACTCTCTCTCTCTTTTCACAGGAAACTGTGGGGTTAAGGGCTTCTCTACCAGTGTTATCTTATGGTCACACACACAAACAGATTCATAGAATTCAGATTCCTTCCTTTTATTTTTGGCCTTTTACAAAAAATACAGTAGATACATAAGAAAGGAAACTGGACTCAAACATGTGAGCATCAACAGCTATTTCACCCCTTCAGCCACACATATGCACTATCGTTCAAAAGTTTGAGGTCAGTAAGAGTTTTTTTTTTTAAAGAAAGAAAGAGATGAATACTTTTATTTAGCAAGGATACATTAATTGATCAAAAGTCACAGTGAAGACATTTATAATGTTACAAAAGATTTATATTCCAAATAAATGCTTTATTTTAAACTTTGAAAAAATCTATCAAGGTTTCCACTCAAATATTAAACAGCACATGTTTTCAACATTGATAATAATAAGAAATGTTTCTTAAGCATCAAATCAGCATATTAGAATGATTTCTGAAGAATCATGTGACACTGAAGACTGGAGTAATGATGCTGAAAATTCAGCTCTGTCATCACAGAAATAAATTATATTTTCAAATAGATTCAAATAGAAAACAGTTATTTTAAATTGCAATAACATTTCACAATATTGCAGCTTTTATTGCATTTTTGATCAAATAAATGCAGCCTTGGTGATAATAAGAGACACTGATTAACACTAATTATTTTTGCAATTCCATCTGCCGCTTTTAACAGCGAAGACACTACACACCGTTAAGCAGGTCATGTGATCTCAACATGGCGGCCTCTATAGGGGGAAATAAACTTTTAGGCTACCAATATGACTGGCATTTTGTGAGAGTGAACATGATTTTAACACATCTTTAAAGTATTGTTCACCTTCAACAGTGAACTTTCTGAACAACACATTCATTCTCAAATATTCATTCACCTCGGCTCTCCATTTCCATTGATCTGCTTCTCGCTTTGTTTATATCCTAGTCTATTTGTAGAGGCAGTGTGAAATTAAACAGCTCTCTTGTTCACTTTCTGATACCCATGGAGATGGATGGAGTGATGAAAATATGCTATGGGAAGCATGAAAGAAAGGGGTAGGGGTGAATAACTGGAGGAAAATGCTTAGCGTGACTCTTTAAGATGAGCTGAAATAGGGATCTAATGAAAGTACTGGAATTGGTTCCCCTAATAATAATCGCTATATTGTAATTCATTTTTATGCTAATGTTGCTATGCAATACTTTGAAGCTGACATTTCTTGCACTTTGCACACTCCTCAAATATGTCTCCTTCTATGATCTATGAAACCACAGAAGACTGGAATAAATGTTCATCTTATTTGCTGCCCTGTGCTGATGGCCAGTTTTCATTAAAAATCCAGTCTCTGATTGCATATTAAATATTTTAAGTGAAAAATTTAAGGTGAATAACAAGACATTACAGGATTAAAGGGATATAATTTCATGTAGATGCACTAATCTGATGGTGAATTGCTGCGCCTGAAGGCTTTCTGAATTAGAGTGAATTTAAAGCCATAGCGTATGGTGGCAGCATTAGCAGAAACATTCAAACATTATGAGCTTGGCAGGGCTTCACCAATTTGTATGTTTGTGAAGAGAAGAGAGGTTGATGAAGTGGTACAAGAACTTGTTTTTCAACAAGAAAACAAGCAGCAAAATGCTAATCAGTGCTGTCACTATCTGGAGAAAAGATTTGCTCCATTTATTCTCTATTTCCCCATCTTAGGAAAAAAATGACACAAAGATGCTTTGTCTCCAGTTGAGCTTTCAGAGAAAAAGCTTGCATGCTTCATCCAATGGCAACAGAAATCGTCAATTATTAAACCTGATGCATGTTCTCGCAAGTGAGCATGCATGCACTTCATGTTCAACCACATATAGAAATCTTCTGTGCAACCACATATAGAAATCTCAAAGGGATAGTTAACCCAAAAATGTCGCCATTTACTCACACTCATGTCATTCTAAACCTGTATGAATTCTCTCTTGCATACACAAAATGTGCAAGTAGCTCATGCGTATTCATGCAAACAGACTCTTGCAAACACAAATTTAGCAAAATTTGCAAGTAGCTCCAAAACATTTTGAAAGTGACACACTTCCTGCTGCCAGTTAGTGGCGTTATGACTCACAAAAGTCACATCCATGTGATCGGCTTCTTACAACAAACATACAGCTGAAGTTTCATCAAAATCAGTCAATGTATGCAGAAGTTATAACACACTTTCTGTTTTCTCTTTTGACATAAATTTGTTGCCTCGCCACGGCCAAACCGTTCGAAATATCAAAAATCCGCTTGCAATTTAGCATCCTCAATGTCTTGGCTTCATGCTGACCGAGTTCGGTGGCAATCAGATGAATCCCCTGGGAGAAGTATGTCAAATTCCAAATGCATGCGTTTTTCAAACAACCCATAATAGCTGACTTCCTGTTAGGTTGGCGTGCGAAAGTTGTTTGGCCCAATGAAGTTTGGTTACTTTGAGATAAAAAGGGGTGCACTAGAGAGCCACTCAAATAAAGCCATATAAAAAGGTGTGACCCACCATTAATATCACAATCTGGAAACACCCCTTTTTTCTTGCGACTGTTCACTTTCATTAAATGAAAAGAGCAGCTTGGACATTCAGATAAATATCTTCTTATTTGTTCAACAGAACAAATAAAGTTGGGAAGGATATTCATTTTGGGGTATTTTGGTCTTTAAGCATGGTCTAAACTATTATTAAAATGAACTAAAATAAATAAATAAAAATCTATATAACTCATAAAGAGATTTAGCAGTCAATCTGTTAGGATGAAGAAACATTACAGAATGTGTTTTTAAATATAGTCCTAAGGCTTTCCCACATGTTTAAATCAGTGGGAATGTTTAGCACGCAGATTGTTTGTGTCAGGAAGCTGGGTCACTATCGATTCGTCACACCCCACAAACTCTCAGAGCTGACAGACCCTGCTCATATCGATTCGCTCTTTTCTTTACTCATGCAGATCATCATGTAAGCCTCTGCAGCGTACATGTTTTCAGCTTGTTCTGAGAGCAATGCTTACATAAGCGCACTCATAGCCCACTTCATACCGCTTCAACTCAATTTTCTTTGGCATGGATTCTCATCTTCTTTTGAGAATAGAAGAAGAAACAGGAAAATAACACAAGCAGTCACATAAACATACAGTGGGTGCAGGGGAGAGGGTGAACTGATCATCCTGCAATCGCTGCTAAGGTTTCTGGGAGTGTTTAAAATTCTCTCTAATGTCATTCATCTCTAATGGGAATGAATTCACACCAAAATGCACTCTTGAATTTCAGCCCAGTCCTTACTGATCCTCATTAGCAGCTTGAAATGCTGGACCCCTTTACAATCTCTCTCACACACACATGTACCAAGAATCCCCTGGTCTCCTGTCAGGTGTCAGCTCTCTGGAATTATGACTGGAGTGGGAATAAGAGTTAAGCTTCTGTGCTGTTAGGCAGAGGCGGTTCAGCTGTCTGGTCAGCAGAAATCCACTGACAAACACACTCATATCCATATGCAAATGCACACAAATGCAAACATACAAATATAAACCAATTCAAAGCAAACAAAAAAGCAATAGATGAAATTCAAAGCCGCTAAAAACAGACGCTCACATGCATTTTTTTGCCCACACGTGTGCAAACAAGCTTTGAGCATGAACGCAGGCAACCGAAATATATATGTACAAACTAAGAGACTCATATCTACAGTGAGATTCACTCATCCACCCACACAGACCCACAATACACAATTCCACACCACCTCCAACATGCTCTCATGAGTGATCACACTCATCTAGGGATGGGAATTGTAAGGAATTTAACGACTCTCGTTCTGATTTTGAGCGATTCTGGTTTCTTAAAAGTTACATTAATGATTGAGCATTTTATTTTACATTCATTTACACAAAATAGTATAGAACTTTGATATCGACCATTTATCGGTTATTGGCCATACAGGGTTACAGACTGCAACTAAAATGGCTGCAAATGCACAACAATATTTTCAAGTCAAGGTGTACCATAATAGTGACAGATCCTTTCTTCTGTATTGTGATGTACATCCGAGTGAAATAGATCAGTCTTTGCTGACTTTCTGTTCACATGACTGTGTAAATAAGGATACAAATGCACATTTTGCTGTATAAACGAACAATATTTTTTTTGGTTACTGTTCTACATTTAAGGTAAAATTGATAAGTTTAATCAAGGTTGAAGTGAAACTTTGGGTGACATACGTATATACTATAATATAATTAATAATGATTATCGGTATTGGTCAGAATTTTAATATTGTTGCATCCCTAGTTATCATGAAAATCATTTGGTCCCAGTTTTTTCCGGTTCTGGTTCTCAGATTCCAACTCTGAACACATGCAAAAGTTCGTATGTGGTACACAGTCATTCACCCACCTCCAAAAATACTCACACACACTCTTCAGAATCAACATACACTCACACAGGTCAGATCTTTCCATGATAGACAACACTTTCAGTATGACACATTTCATGTAAAAACACACACACACTCCCACATGGTGCTTGACTTCTGTAACCCTCTCTAGTTGCCCAACACACTGAACAGTATGAGTGAACTGTTCAAACAAATCACCCTCATTCTACCTTCCCTTCCGCCCGCGCACCTGCCTCTCACCTCCTCTCTTTCTCGTTTTTATCTCTTTCTCCTCTGTGAATTATAGCTGCTTTATCATCACATCATGGTTTAATTCTGTACATCCCATGATGCCTTGCACATCATTTGGCCTCTCTTCATTTTGTGCTCTCTCACTTTTCAACTAATAACTTCGATCGAAGCTTCTATCCATCCCTTCTCTCATTTCTCATTCATTGTGCTCCACTTCCATCATGTCATATTGTTCCCAGTCCAATCTTACAAACCAGAGGAATCAGGTGCGTCATGAACATATTGTTTTGGAGGGAGCACCAGCGGCAGTCCTGAGTCACTTTGTGCCTATGGCGAGATAATTTAGCATGCATAATAATAATAATAGATAATAACGGAAGCATGATGATATATCAATCTAATGTTCAGATTTGGGCAAAAAGCATAGAATACACTTCTTATTCTGCAACACTTCTTTCTGGAAAGTGTTAAAAAAATGGCCATCAACACAGTGGTTTTCAGTGAACAAAACAAAAGAAATCTGTGAATTTTTGACACTTGAGCTGACATTTTTGCAGTACAAAGACTCCTTTAATGGCCTGGAAAATATTACTGGCACCCTTAACAAGTAGAGCAGCAGTTAATTTGGAAATGGGGTGTTATGATTCTTGGTTTTGCCGTGAGCAATCCTGGGTTTAAAACCTGTTTATCAGAAATAGGGGTGCATTTGGTTGCCATTCAAGACAATTTATCCCCTGTTTATAGGAAATAATTGTATTAAAATGACACGTAAAGCAGACTATTATCCTCTAATTAGAATAACCAGATAACTAGATGCCCCTGGGCTACAACATTACGGTCAAAGTATTTCAACTTATGTTTACCACAGGCTTTATTATACACATAAATAAAAAAACAATTATTAAACCACATAGGAAAATCTCAAAGGAACCAGCGGCAAATTAGTCTTCTGGGTTCTGACGTCACACTTGCCTGCAGCACTCTATTAGACATTATACAGAAGTAAGATGAAAAAAAAGTGCCAATGAAACTCTCCTGGTTGAAATGTGACGAGTGTACAGGTATGATATAAACACCATAAATGAAACATAAAGTAGTCATAATTCATTAGCAGTAGATCAAAGCAATCGCTTGGTATGAATGTGGGCTATTCGGTGATAGCAAACTGTTCTGAAAGTGCGAGTATGTAAAATGCGCAACAGCACCGCATTTTTACTTTGAAACATGCAGTGCTCACGTTTATTTAGTCTGGTTAACTCATAGCCTTTTGAAGTTTATTTATCACATTAAACCATATCGCCATTCCAGGTTTTCCGTCAACAAGTTCGGTTTTGAGTCCTGAAATGTACAGGTGTGTGAGTTTGTTTATAGAATTCAGTTGTCACTGCTGTAAACTCCCATATATATAAAAAAAAATTATTTTTGTGCAGCTAGTTGTACCCTCCCCGTGTAGGTCCCTGGGATTTATCAAATCAACAAATTATGGATCTATGTGGATCCAAAATTATTTGTATCTTTGAAATGTGAGTTCTGGACTGTTCTAAGAAAAAAAGCTATCCTTTGTAAGTAAAAAAAAAAATGTCTGGAACCCAGTTCCCTTTCACACTAAATATACCACCATTTTATCCTGTCTTACACTTTTTTTGGAAGTTGCATTCAGTGAATATGTCAGTTTGGCATGCCGCTTATTATGATTGGAAATTCTCTATCTTGGAATGCATGAGCTTTTGTCTAATGTCAACACAGTCCATCCATGACTCACAATGCCCCATTCACCCCAACGTCTATTTAAGCTGTTTACCTATAACCTGACAAGCGGTTTACAACTGCCTCCCTCTCTCTGCTGCCAGCATGTTCTTTTCTACAGTTGAACTGCTCACCTCAGATCTGCAGCAGCGCAGTGGGCTTGATGTGCAGGTCAGTATCGATTTTCAGGATTGAGAGAAAACTCAGCAGCTCTATCATTCTCAATCTCCTCCTCTCTGGCTTTCTTCCAGACTTCACACATCTCTTCAACTTTATCCCTTGTTCATCTGTTTTCATGTGAGGGTTATAGATTTCTTTCTGCCTTGCTCTTATCTATTTGTGTTCCTATTTTAGTCTCGGGGCCTGTAATCCATGCATACTGTGATCATACCAGGTCAACAGGGTCCATTTTACTTTAACTACCATGTAGAAACAGTCAAACACGGATGTACATGCAATCTACAAATAAAAATGTTAAGATATGGTCTGCATTCCATTTAGCATTTTTCATTGACATTGTGATGGACTTGAAATGAGGAGCCACAGTCCCCAAAGTTTGGGTTATTAATGTAAATTCATGTTCCAGTTTCATTTAATGTTTACATGATTTCTGTGTTAATAAAACACCATTAAAGGTGCAGTATGTAATATTGTCAGCTAGAGGTTGAAATGGGTACTGCAGTCCAATTTCAAAACATTGGAGAGGGTTGTTTCTCCGGCCCCATTTCTCGATGCTCACACTGGTTGCCAGTTTGAGAACACGCAACAAGAACAAGCGCAAAAATGGAAGGCGACGAGCCTTACACTGTAAAGCCTTACACGGGTGCAAACCGTCTGAGACAAATTTAGCAAATCCTAAAAGAATCCTCTGATCCTAGGCTAAAATCGGAAGTCTTTGAACGTTAGTTTGACATGTTCACCGACACCCGATTAATGACCGTTGCGATAAATTTTTTATCTCAGACGAAATTCTGGCAGTGTCAGAAGATTTGACTCACAGTCCTGCAGTGTGGCTTATCCTAAGACGACCGTCAAACTGTCTTCGTTTTTCAAGACAAGCTGTGACCAAAATTAACATTAGAGATTTCTTTGTAGCCACCATTACTATCCCGTGTGTAACGCAGCTCACATCACCGAACGTGTTGATTGAACTCCGGACAAGTTTTCTTGCGTGCATCCGTTTTTAACGCGTCTTGACTTCTGAATGAAAGGGCCCTTCACAATAGATAATGATTTACAATGAACACTTAGAGTATTACATATGGCAATTTATCTGTTAAATAAAATACCTTACTTGCTTGAGTGATAAAAACGCCATCTCCACGTTGCTTTTACAATATTTAAAATTTCCACCAGTTTGACCCCTTCAGGTTGATTTGCTGTTGTGAATAGGGATGTCGATTTACATAAATTCCCATAATCGATCATTGTTTAAATTAACGATCAATTAATCGATTAACGACCGACACAAAATAGTTGTTGCTTTAAAGCTTAGATTAGAAGCATGGCTTTACAGTGAATATGGAAACATGACCATCACTTAACAAGTGCCTTTAAGTTTTCTGACATTAGAAGTGCTCCATTTTCATAACGTGAAAAAAAAAAACTGCATTACATGAAAAAGTGATCTGTAAATTTTTCGTACATAACAGATGACTTGTCACATATCGTTGAAAGGTGTCAAAAAGTGTCGCAGATGCACATGTGAACAGTATGTATACACAATTTGTGCCACGCTTTTGTTGGTAACTTCGCAAAACATTAGTAAACGTAGATCGCATACTGTTACTTAGAGTCTCAAACAAGCCCAAAAACAAGATAATGCGTAGATCACAGTGACTGTCATGGGTGGTTGCAGGAAGGCAGACGGAGACGAGGATATATTTCCAACACGAAGGTTTAATGATAAATGATAGCAGAACGGGCAGCAACACACACTATACACAACAGAGATCGGACAAAGACTGACTAAACAGACGGAACTTAAATGCAAAACAGATGACACTGATAAACGCAACACATGTGATACAGATGATGATTGACTAAAGTGTTTCTCAACCCTGCTCCTGAAGGACCCCCAACACTGCACGTTTTATTTGTCTCCCTAATCAAACACACCTGATTCAACTCATCAGCTCATTATCACATATATCCCCATGTGCCTGTGTTGGGGGTCCATCAGGAGCAGGGTTGAGAAACACTGGACTAAACACAGGAAACTTAATGACAGACAGTTGAACGTAATCAGTAACACAAGACACAACATAATACTGACAGTACTTCCCCCCTCCCGCGAGGCGTGACCTCGTGCCGAATGCAAAAGTCCAACTGTGGAGGGAGAAGGTTTTGTTGGAGGATGAGGAGAGTCTGAAGATGGACAGGAGGGGAGAGCAGAGAGGAACACCAATGTGGAACTGGCAGAGGGAGGAGCCAAGGCAGCCTGGAGAAGGTGTTGCATGGGGATCCGTATCACAGAGCTGAGCTGCTGTCGAAAGAGAGGTGGAGCCAACAAGCTGGCGGGAATCAGTAGCGAGGGCAGAGTTGAGGAGCTATGAGACACCAGTGGGGTAGATAAGTCCAGGGAATATGATGGAATCAGTGGAGATGGTGACAATAGAGAATAGAGAATATGATAGAGAATGTGGTAGGCTGGAGAGGGATGAACTCTATGGTACAGTTGATGAGCCAGAGCTCCTCAACTGGCTCATTAGTAAACTGTCTCACCAGACCTGACTTCTGGCTGGATCTGGCGATCGACTCCAGCTTCGGGACGGGTGCGTCGACCTGTTCAGGCTCCGGGGTGAACTGTGTAGCTGGCTCTGACTCCGGGAATGGAGGTGGCTCAAGCTCATGGTTCGCGGCAGGCGCTGATCTCGGGTTCAGACTCCGTGGCGGGCATGGGCATCATCACTGGATCTGTTGCAGAAAGACTCTCAGTCTTGCCGAGACACTCTGGGCTGGGACGAAGGATTATCTCTGGAGATCGTACTGGAGCGGGCTCTGAGGGGCAGACTGGGACTGACGAAGACGGTGCAGGAACAGGTTCTGTCAATGTGGCAATGAAGATGGCTGGTGTTTGTGGTTGAGCGGCGATGTCGTCATCATCAGCCTCACCCACGGTGAAGGCTAAACCACTCAACCACAGCACATGATCCAGGTACTGAGCGAGTGTACCCGGGATCGTAGCCGCTGGAGCTTGCTGGTGCAGATGTTCGTCAAGTCTATACCAAAAAATTGTCTTGAGGACGTCATCTGCCCAGTTTACCTCTTGAGAGATTTCCAGGAATTTTTCAGCATATACTTCGATCTGGCTGCCGTCCTGGGAACAGGTTACCAGTCGATTAGCGGGATTTAAAAGGGTGAGGAGAACACCCATCTTTTCCATTTCTGGTCCGATCTTCTGTCACGGGTGGTTGCAGCAACACACACTATACACAACAGCAATCAGACAAAGACTGACTGAACAGACGGAACTTAGATGCAAACACAGATGACACTGATAAACGGAACGCAGGTGATACAGATGATGATTGACTAAACACAGGAAACTTAACGACAGACAGCTGAACGTAATCAGTAACCAAGGAGACTAATTAGCTGGTAATCAAGACTGAAGCACAGGAAACCAACACACAGAAATGAAATGAACACAAGACACAACCTAATACTGACAGTGACATGACATGCTACTGACAAGCTGGAGGTATGCTCCAATCGGACACTGTTTTACAGCTTGTTTTACACTGTTTTACAGTGTGCTTGGATTGATTTGATTGCTCAGTTTGATAGGTCTTGATATCTTGATCATCACTCTTCAACTAGGATAATATTAGCCTACCTGTTGTTTATTCTAAGTCACTTTTATTGTGGTGTTTACAGAAGTAGTTCATATGGTTAGTAAAATAACTTATTTTCAGTGTTTTTCGGACCCTTGATTAATTATGTTTTTAAATAAACGCTAACCTACCTAATCTATTGCATGGTTTGAAGACATTAATATATTTAGAATACGTACCTACGGTGCACTCGCTTCATATTTCCTTTATGTGCCTGCTGCACGTGTTTTACGCACTCTAATGATGACCTTGCTAAATCATACATTTTCTTTAAATTCTTTAAATTATTATCTACAATTAATCAACCTTTTATTAATCGTTAGCATCCCTAGTTGTGAATATAAAGGGTGGGCATCACTGCTCATTTAGGCTACTGTCTCCTCTAAGGTGACTTTTCACCTGTATTTCACTATTGAATGCCAAAACACAATTTTAAGATGTAGTTTGTCCAAGATCTAATGTTCTGTCTTAAAAATACTTAAAAGTTTGTGCATTCCAATTTCTAGTGATTAGAAGTATGCAAATTTGGATGCAGCCATGAGCTGACAAGGATGACTTGATTCAGTCTTCCCTATACGAGGACACAAACATACACTCTCTGCAAACATCTGGTTCAATCAGTGTTGGCAGTGACCAAGAGCATCTTGTCCACTTGAAATCCTCCTGTGCACACTAGATAAATTATTAGTAAAACATATTCAGAGTTGTAAATCCTGAAAAATATTAACTTACATGGTCTCATCATTGAGGAACTCCAGTTTGCCAGCCACCTCTTCATAGTCTTCTCCAGCTTTGGCGGTACCCTCTGTAGTGTGGAAAGGTACTGCCACCTTCCCTCTCGCTCCAGATGTTCTATGCACCTTTACCTGCATGATGCCCACGCTTTCACTCACTCGTGTGGCATTGTTCTCGAACGTAAAGATACCCGCGTGGTCATCATCGTAAATGGTCACCGTTGCAGTGTGTGCGTTACCCAAGGCAGCTTTGGGAGGAACGTGGCTGGACCCTGTAATGCTGTTGCCTGGAGACACCGCATTAGGGTCAAGGATGGAGACCTCGGCACGGTGGACAACTCGAGGGTTGCTGAGATGTACGTAGAAATGCTCATCTTCCTCGAATATGTCATCGTCAATCACGCCGACTGTCAGCTCCTTCACCGTCTCACCCGGTTTAAAGACCAGAGTGCCCTCAGCGAATTCATAGTCTGATCCTGCATTAGCAGTGCCATCCTCTGTGCGATAGTCAACCTAGATACAGGAACAGTTGTCATTCAGCTATATTTTTTTATATTCAGAAGAGTGACAATATACAGAGAGTAACAACAATTCTCATACAGTCTGTTAAAATGTAACTTTTAAGAGAGGATGCGTGATAATTAAATTCCACAAATAACAACAAAAAAAGATTTTAAGCCAGTTATTTATATCTTTAGCTGTAGTGTATCAGTAGGAAATATCAGTTAACATTCCTTTTGCCATTAATTGTAATAATCCAGTGAGTCTTATTATTAATCATCACATAATAATAGCAACATGATATACATTTTTATAATTATGTTGTTATTATATTTAATAATAATAATAAATGTTGTTATTATTAGTCAGATAAAATAACATAATCATAATTATTAATTATTATGTGTTGTTAATATTAATATTATATTATATTTTGACCTCTAATCAAAATCACGTAAAATAATTGAATATAACTTGAACTTCACAGTTGAAAGGTTTATATAATAAAATGAGCTAATCTGAAGTCTGTTAAAATAGTGTCATTAAATTGCTTGTCTCCTAAGTGCTGTAATTATTTAAAATAGCTCTGAGAGTACATCCTCGCTGCTGGGACTCGTGTAGGTTTCTGGCCTCAAAATTATATCACATCCATATAATTAAAGTACAATAACAGCAATATAATCACAGTACTGTTGTGTATAGACAGTGGAATCATTACCTTAACAGTGCAGCCACTGTCTCCACCATGTCGGGTCACGGAGAGCTTTAAGGAGCCGCAGTTCTCAAAGCATTGATAATGGAAGGGCTCAAACTCCAGGTAGATGGTGTGAGGGTCCTCTTCCTGGGGATTAGCCTCATGGCAGCTCACCACCTTCCTGGCCTGGTCTGCAGCATGTTTCTTCAGAATGTTGCCCGCTCCGATCATCATGCGAGTGGCCTGGATGCGATAGAAAGCTCGACTCTTCTGCTGTTGCACCAGCACTTGATAGTTTGCCATCTCGATCAGCTGCTCCATGTCCTTCTCCGGGTGTCTCTGCTTGAGATCCTTCAGCGTACGAGCCATCTCCCTCCTGGCCTCCTCTTCCTCCCCTCCACCACCTCCTTCCTCCACACCAGCCAGCATGCCATCAAGTGACTCCTTGTGGTGGGAATTGGCACCTTGACCGTCCATCTCCATATCCATCTTGCTGAACATGCCGTCACCCTCTGTCTCAATGATGATGCCACGGTTCTTGTCAGCGCGGTAGCGCTTGTGGACGTATTTGTAAAAGAGCAAGCGACGGTCTGCAATCCAGGCCTGAAGCACACAGATCGGAAAGAAGAGAAACGTAAGGACGGCCTCCCAGACTTCCACCACACCAGGAGAGAAGACAGATAGGATCAAGTACAGCCAAATGTAGGCGAAAATGCTCCAGGCTGCCGTCACAAAGAAGACCCTCAAGTGCTTGATTTTTCGCACCTCACCGTCTGGGACCACGTAAACACAGATGGCGATGATGATGAACATGTTGAAGGCAGCGCTGCCCACAATTGTGCTCGGGCCCAGGTTACCAGCCTCAAACTTGTGTCCGCAGACCTCAATCACGGATAACAAGATCTCAGGTGCCGACGATCCCAAAGCCATGAGGGTCAAGTTGGACACGGTCTCATTCCAGATGCGCACGGTTGCTGTGGTGGTCTCGCCGTTGGGTTTCTTGATTGTTATCTCTTTCTCTTGAGACGTAATCACCTCGATGGATGACATGAAACGGTCTGCGATGATGGACATGCCTAAGAACATGTAGATGAGGGCCACAAAGTAGACAATGGCACGTGCCACCTTGTCGCCCACTGAGGGGTTCTGGGGGTTCCACACCGGCAAGACGACGCCCTCAGAGCAGCTGTCGTCCCCTGAACAGTTTCCTGTGCTGCTGTGGGATGTGTCACCACTGGCCTGAGAGATATGAGTGAGGCCCGCGAGGAAGATCAGGAGGATGAGAGAGGAAAGCCAAGGAGTTGACGGAAGGCGCAAATGAAGCATGGTGGAAGTGTAGTAGTAACTGTGTCCACCAGTCGCAGAGTCGACAATCAATAAACCTCTGAAAAACAAAAGAAACAGAATATTCACTTACGGTAAGAATGATAGTTTAAAAAAGGACCTGTTAAGTGTATCTAAATGTGACATATTAATAAAAGTTTTAATGATTCAAGCATCTCCTGAAACACAGATATAGTTCAGGATCATGCAGGGAGAATGAGGTTTGCTGTTTGTTGCAAACAGAGTTTCTGACAGCACAAGTCAGCTTACGTCATGGTGAACTCTTAGAGAGTGTACGTCTTAGAGAGCACAAGCTAGCCAACTTTATAAACAATATGATAATTCCTGACAAACTGTACACATCTGTTTTGGATGTGTTTGCAACGCATTTTCTTGATTATTACAAGAAAGGAAAACATTACAAAAACACAACATTTCCAAATTTAATGTATAAATCAGATCTCATCCATTTTGCTCACTCAGTCTTTGAGTTTAGTAGATGAGAGTCACAAGTGAATAGTGTGAATAATCAGTTTCCAAGGTAAATATAAAATAAATGTTGTTGGCCTAATATATCAAATAATTCACAATGATATTTTTAATGAACGTTTAGATTTTTTCACGATTTAAATCTGGTCTGCTTTGACTATTTTCTGCTTTCTCGCATGTGCTCTTTCTCTCATGCAATGATCAAGGCCACCACTTCAATGATCATATATAGACCTTCCACACATTAAGACATATACAAGCAAAAAACTGACTGCTTTATTGACAAACAGTCATTTGACGGTGTGCACGACAAAAATGACGTCAGCGTGATGTAGGCGGCCGTGCACGTTGAGTATGTGAGACCCCATTTCGTGTGGTGGTGTGCACGGCATTTTTGTAACTTTGCGCGCGGCTCTTCTTCCGAAGATGCACAACCTCATATTGAGAGATTGTTGTTTTATACACATGTTCTTATATCCATATATTGTCAGGGTTCTGTCACTTCTGTCTAGTTTATTCTTGGTTTTGTGAGAGAGCCCTGAGACTACTGTCTTGTCTTGTTGTCTGTCCATGTCAATTGTCTTGTGTGTGGGGCATGGTGTTTGGATCCTGGCACTTCTGTCTAGTTTTGTTTCGGTTCTGTCTTGGGATTTGGACATTCATGCTCCGTGTGTTTAGTCTTTTGTTGTGAGCGCACGAGAACGAGCATGAATGTCCATGCCCCGTCTTGTTGTGTGCGTGTGCGATTTCGAATTCGCTTGGGCCGTATGCTCTTCTGTCCATGTGTGTTTTGTGTATCAAGTGGTTTATGTTTACGTTCATTTTATTTATAGGAATTTATTTATCCTTGCAAACAATAAAATACATGAACGTGGGGTGTCATGGAGAGGTGAGGTGTCTAAAACCCAACATCTAGCTACTGGGGTGCCTCAGGGCTCAGTGCTTGGACCACTTATCTTCTCCATCTACATGACATCACTAGGATCTGTGATTCTAGCACTTGATCCAGTAATATTAACACTTTCTCTTCTATTCTATTCATTAAAATATTATAATAAAAAAAAACATGTACAGTACTGCTTTAGATTAAACTGAGAAGGGTCATAGCACTTGCATATTGTTGTCCTACTGTTAGTTTGACTGCTTCTATTGTTCTCATTTGTAAGTCGCTTTGGATAAAAGCGTCTGCTAAATGAATAAATGTAAATGTAAATGAACAATGAATATAAACATGAACAAAAAATAAAATAAAAACACACAAAGTCCATGTCAACCAGAATAAGTTAATCTAAAAAAATTAGTTTTAAGACATGATTTAAAAATTGAAAGACTAGAACTATTTTGTATGTCTTGAGGTAAGGTATTCCAAAGACTCGGAGCAGTACAGCTAAAAGTTCTACATACCATGGTGGTCAAATGTACAGATGGTATAACTAGAGTCATAGTAGAAGAAGACCTAAGAGATTGAGTAGGTGAATACACATGAAGTAGTTCACACAAATATGAAGGTGCTATATTATGGAAAGCCTTCTAAGTAAAAAGTAAAATTTGCATTAAATGAATGCAATATGTTTTGTTTGATGACGCAGGTAATGAGTTCTCATTAGCTGCGTGTTCATGTCTCGTTTTGTGTGAGCACATGGCTTGTGATTGTTTTCACTGGCCGTGTGCTTTTGTTTTAGTCATATTTGGTGTGAGCACATGGCTTGTAATTTATGTTTCCTTGTGTTTCCTTGCCATGTGCTCTCATGTCTATTGTCTAACCCAGCCCATCTTGTTACCTGATTATTGATTAATTTGCCCCACCTGTCCTCGCTCGTTACCTGCCTTGTTTGCTCTCTATTTATTCTCCTTGTGTTTGCAGTCCTGTGCCAATTGTCTTTGTATGTACACCATCTCCAGTCCACCATCTCCAGTCCAGTCCAGTCCAGTCCAGTCCAGTCCAGTCCAGTCCAGTCCAGTCCAGTCCAGTCCAGTCCAGTCCAGTCCAGTCCAGTCCAGTCCGTCTAGTTTTCCCCCTCGGGGTAGTTTATGTTTGTGTTTTGTTTTATTTTATTATCATTAAAAAGCCCATCACTTCTCCATGTTGAGTCCTACCCTGACATATATTTTGTTTTAATGTCACAAAGAATAATCTCAAGATTAACTAATTTCTTATTTGTTTCTTTTGGTAGCGTGGGTTTGGAGAAGAGTAATAAAAACAAACATTGTCACGTGTGTACATTACTTCTTACAGCTGCTTTCTGATGGTTTAGAGGACAATTACTCCGAGTTGCCCCCTGTCGCTTCAAAGAATAGTACAACTGTGAGCGCGTCAAGTATAAATGCCTTGCCCGTTAGGGGAGGAGACCGCGCAGTCAGCAGAGGTTCGTGGTGTGGAGCAGGCAAAAGTATCAACAAGGCTTAAGTCACACATTCGTATCTATGGCTGCTTGGAGATATATGAGATCATCTTCCGCTAAGAGGATGTGTGATTATGTCTGGGTTGTCACGCAAAGTCTAGGTCACAACCAGGTCATTAATGTGACATAGGATAATGTGACAGGATAATCTTTGTTAGTTTATATGTGAGGAAGGTCAGACCCCACATTGGCCCTTTTAAAATGCAGATATGCACATGATACAGACATGCATGGCTCAAACTAAGGCTGTCTATTTAACACAAGTTAATTTAGTAAAAGATTAAAAAATGAACGGAATTAATCATGCCCCGTGGCACGTGCATAAATTACAAATATATTGAAATATAAAACAATTTTAAATTGTAATATTTTGCAATATTACTGTTTTTACTGTTTTTTTTATCAAAACAAATGCAGTGTGGATGCATCCTTTTTGACTTCTTTCAAAAACATTATAAAATCTTAACAACCTCAAACTTTTAAACGCCAGTGTAAAATCTTACGGCACAAATATATTCAAAATGCAAATATGATATACGCAAAAGGTGTTTACATTTCTAAAGCTATGCATATGTAAATACACTTCATGTGCTGCCAATACATCCATATTTTATGTTCAGAGCATATCCAAACATACAAAAATATAAACATTTAATTCAAATACCTATGAATACAAATGAGATCAAGCTGTAAAAACAGATTAAAACAAATTAAAACACAACAACCAAAGATGTCCATTTAGAGCATGTTTACTTACCAACAATTTAAAAAAATAAGCACAGACAGAATCTGCACTGTGTGACTGGCCCCTAAGTCTATTATGGAAAAAAGGCAAATAATATAATATTTTAAGATAAATACATAATATGAGAGTTCTAAAGCCACTATATGCAATTTCTGTTTAATGCACTCCTCTACCACAATATTGTAACATAATTTATTTATCTTCATTTAAGGCCTTTCTCAACAAATATTGCTATATGTGATTAACTAAGATTTATTCATTGCCATATGACACATTCAACTGACATTTTTAATAATTTGACAGCCCCGACACTGACACTCAAACATTATCTGACACGTCTCAGAACTGCCTTAACGCTTTGTGACATTAGCGTGTTCACCAACCCTACCCCTTATACACTTCCCTGGGCACAAATCATGAACTTGGCATCAAGCACGCTCCCCCACTATTGCCACACACGATGCCAGGCCTATAAATAGCACTGAGGCTGTTTCCTGAGTCCTTAGCATGAGCTCTCAGCCAACGGCGCCTATCAAGAGTGGGGCCTTATCTTGCACACCATTTGGACTGTATCTTATTAATTTCCCATGAGAGAGCATACAAGCAAGCAAATGTGAGAGGCAGAACAGAACAGAGCACTGCATGGCAGTGTATACCATCCTGCAGGCAGAGCGTTAGAGGGATCTACAATTGATGGACACATCAATCAAGAGGCGGATTGCATTAATTGGCATATGCAGAGCATTCACACCACAGCAGCATAGCTAGCGCGGGCCGCAAGGCAGAAGGAGCAGTAAGCACCACTACAAAGCCCTCAGTTATATGAGCAAGGCTGAGGATAAGGAACACATAACCCAGTATGAGCTACTGTTGACAGCCTAGAGGATTCATGCACACTCAGAGGAAAAGAGCACACATGGATTACGATAGCATGATAATGTATGGCTTCTGATGCCTCAAAAGATTGCCTCATTTAATCAGGTTTCCGGTTTCAAAGTATGTTTTGTTTTGGGTACTGGTCCCCAAACTGATTTTCCTGGTCAGCCGGATTTATGAGAAAAAGCATACTGATCATAGTTTTGTTTGTGAACAGCATGGGTATTTTGGCTTATTCATGGCTTTTTTTTTCCAGCCTGGTCTCGTGAAAACTTGTAATAATTGGTACGTTTATTTTGAATAAAATAAGTTGAAGTCATACAAGCTGGGCTGTAGAACGTACATTCTAAACCTGACCATGATTGTCATAGGAATTTTTTTTTTTTTTTAAGTTTCACATTTTCCCCCAATTCAAGTCGTACAATACAGTGTCGTTTCTTGAATTATTACAAGTTGTCATAAGAGCGTTGGTTATGCTGGTCAGCCAGTTAAGAGTAGCACTGGTCTACAGAATAAGTTTCTGATTCTTTTGCAGACTTACAAAAACAGACACATATCTGATGATCATTAAAAAATACATGGCAACAAAAAAAACACCTCATGTACATGCAACAGTCTAAATCATTTCAAAGACATCTGTCAGGATGATAGCCCAGTCTTATCTAAAAATGCAGTGTTTAGCTCTCTGGCTTTTATGATCTGCTGTGCGCAGTCTACTGGGGATTCATTCCACCTGTGAATCTAGCTGTGGCCAATTCCCATAATAAAAAGGCAGCTCTCCAGATGTCTGCCCAGACACTCTATCTGCACACGCACTATGAACACACTGTGTCACACTTGTGGACAGTTATAAATGATTAAACAAGCTCATCAGGGTCTTTCAGCTTATGGTTTATCAATATGACATGTGCAAGACTACTGTACTGAATGTCAACACTGCTGGGATTCAGCTACAGGTAATCACTGATATTTTGATCACTTGTATGATAGCAAGTGTGATATTGTTTTTTATACAATAATTAAATAAACAAGAAGTTAATATTGCGTGACTGACATTTCAGACACAATAGTTGTAGTTACATTGTCTATATTTGGTCCGCCAACGAAAATCATTCAAAATAGTAGAAACAACAGTCATGTTTATGGGCTACACACAGTAGTGCAGTTGAAAAAGTTGATTGTGTAAATGATTCAATGACTCAGTTATAACAACAGTCACATTATTAGTCCCTAAATCAGGGGTGTCCAAACTCGGTCCTGGAGGGCCACTGTCCTGCAGAGTTTAGTTCCAACTTGCCTCAACACACCTGCTTGTAAGTTTTTAGCATGCCTAATGACCTTCAACAGCTAATCAAGACCTTGATTAGCTGTTTCAGGTGTGTTTAATTGGGGTTGGAGCTAAACTCTGCAGGACAGTGGCCCTCCAGGACCGAGTTTGGACACCCCTGCCCTAAATGAATCAGTGTGTTTGAACAAATCAGTTGTGTAAATTATTCAGTGCCTTACTTAGTGAATCAGTAGGTTTAGACAAATGATGACTCATTATGACTAAGGGTGTGTTCACACTTGTAGATCGGTTTGATTGGTTCGTTTGGTCTGGACCAAAAAAAAAAATGTAGTCCTGGTCCGCTTAGTGTACAGATTGGCATTTTTATCACCGAACTAAAAGATACCAAACCTAAAGTCATAGGGATACGTTCACAACCTGATTGGTCGGCTTTTATGACATATTGCCTATTTTGAGATGGAATTTACAGAACATCCAAAACAATGCTGTGTGCTGGGATAAATGCGCTAGTTGTATGTGTGTAGCCTGCATATGATGGCATTTTGACCTGCTGAGAACTCAAGAAGAGCTTATAAAATGTGTAAAGGAGTTAAAGGTGTGGCAGGAATCCCTCCGTCACACACACAAACAAAGATCTGCTGCGAGGAGACACGGTTCTGATGCCTGTATTGAACTGTGATGGCAACATCACGACTATGACAAGAAAAAAGCGATATGCGGTTCGTTTACATGTCTTTGGTCCATGTTGCGTTCATATATAATTCTAACCGCACCAGAGTTCGTTTTGGAAGCGGACCGAGACCCATCTTTTTTTACCATTGAACAACAGTATATTTATAAATGAACTCTGCCAGCATTTAAAATTAATAAATGACATTTCCCTGCCAGCATTTTTTTTTTTAAAGTTGTCAGCCACTGCCAACATTTTTGATAATTTTCACTAAACTTTAATTGCCCCCAGAATATTTTGTTGAATGAATTGTCAGGGTTCTGTCACTTCTGTCTAGTCTATTTCTTAGTTTTGTGACAGAGCCCTGACACTCATGTTTTGTCTTGTCTGTGTGCCTTGTTTTATGTGCCTTCATGTAATTTTTGGTCTTGTACTGTGTAGCACGCAGCTTGTGTTTTACAATGGCTGTACGCTTTCATGTTGTCATGTTTTGTGTGAACACATGGCTTATGAGTGTTCTCATTGGCTGCCTGTTCATGTCTTGTTTTGTGTGAGCACATGGCTTGTGATTTGTTTTACTAGCCATGTGCTTGTGTTTTTGTCATGTTTGGTGTGAGTGAGCACATGGCTTGTCATGTGTTTCTGCTCTCCTGTCCATTGTCTAGTCCCTCCCATCTTGTTACCTATTTATTGATTAATTTGCCCCACCTGTCTACCCCTTTGCAGTCCTGTGCTGGTTTGTTATTAAATTTTTACCCTTGTGTGTTCTTCCTGTGGTTTTGTCAAGTCAAGTCAAGGTTTTCCCCTTGGGGTAGGTTTTGTTTGTTTTATTTTTAATAATAATTAATTAAATTATTCATTATTCATTATTCTACGATTGAGTCCTCGCCTCATCTCCTCAATCCCAAACCCTGACATGAAAATGTGAACATGCAACATATCAAAAGAAAGAACAGACCCTCTGCTTTTAAACAACAAGAAAAAACATTTTATTCTAGCTTCATGGATTTTTTTTTAGTCTGCGGGTAAGTTTTATAAAAAAAAAAACATTTTGAACAAAACGCTGAGAAAATCAAGTTTTTGTCAAAGACTGCTTCTATCGCTTGTTTCTCCAATTTTTACTGTCTATGTTTTTATCTGGAGATTCTGTACTCTTTCAGATGATGCGTAATACGCCTCCTACTTCTATAACTTTTATACTTAAAGGGGTCATATAATGCCATGTTTGTACAAGTTAATATGAATCTTTAGGGTCTAAATGAAAACTTTGTAATATACTTTTATTAAAAATTATCATTAGTTTTGTAAGAAAACTTAAATTTTACATGGTCAAAAACAGCTCTGTTTTCAGCACGCCGTTTCAGTGCATATGCCTTTAAATGATAATGAGCTTTGCTCACTCCGCCCCTCTGTTCTTTGGGGCGTTTTGACACCGTGTACGTAGAGTGTTGCCTTGACAACAGTTGAGGGTATAATTTGCAACAAAAATGGCAGCGGAGTCTCTAAGGAAACATCTGTTCTACCATACCAATTTGAACTAGGGGTTGAACCGAGTAGTCGACTAGTCGACCTTAATGCAATGCCGTGACGCTTTAAGCTTGAGGTCGACTAGTCGCGTTGATCATGTGACACTATGATTGCGCTAATTTTGATACTAACATGTTGCAGACGACAACAGATGAAGAGCCCAGAGGGTCATTGCAGCAAGAAAGCAGCATTGGTACATCAAGTGTGTGTAAATACTTTACTAACCTAACATAGATATTGTTGAAAACGAAAGTAAAAGCATGACGCACGCTCACTGTTTTATCGGGAAATGATCGTTCAGTCTCTAAAATCATTAAAACATTATTTTTTTTCTTGTATTTGTTTAATCATATTAATGATGTACCTCTAATTCACCCACAACTAATTGGAATATTATTTAGTATTACTTCTGCGCATCACTAGGCCTATATCGCGCAGATGTGAATTTATAGCTTTTTTTTTCTTTTTTCTTTTCATCCTAAATGATGATGTAAACAGCGGGCTATTTACACCTGGCCACTTCATGTGTTTCTGTGATCTGATCCGATCGTGAAAAGACCAGATGTAAATGCCATCCGAAACGCATTCGAGACGGATTTAAATCCGATCGCTCAAACCACTTCATGAGGAGGTCTGGGCCGCTTAACAGACGAAACTGGACAAGTGTAAATGCATCTGGTTGTTGAAACCACATATGTAAATTGAACTTCTCCCAACAATGCTAAAAATAAACGTGTGAGAGTGTCTTAGCCTATATGTCATGTTATTCATTATATGACGAAGCTTTGGCAACGCGCATCACCGCAGATGAGCAGCTGAGCATCATCAAGCCAACGTGCAAACTATCGCAAATCAAAGTGAAAGTAAGTCGCAGACGCTTAACACACAATCATCTTCATTAAAAGTAAAGAAACAAAATGATCTTACCAGTGCTGTCTCTCTTATTGCGGTCTTTGATTTTGAAATTAGCTGATAATCAATAAAATGCAGCTCATTACTGTTGCTTTCGGTGACGTGAACTCCGTTAAATCTGCATAGGGGTGGGGTAAGATGAGCCAGTGGGTAAGTTGACCCACCCCCTGATTCTAGGCAACTATAAACATTTGGTGTCATGTGACCATACATTCTGAAGGACTCCATCATTTCCATTTTGGTGTGAAGAGGAGAAGCACTTGGGACAAAAGGTAAGTTTTTTTTCTTCACAAAAACACTTTTTTGCTTGTTAAAGTTAATTTTCTGCATTGCAGGTATACTAGCTGTTGTGCCAAAGCAAATGTATCTAGGTCTAAAGTTGTGAATGGTACATGTTGGTGATTTGTCAACATATAAAACAATGTGAATCATTAAGCTAAAGGTTAGCCTGAATTGCTAAGTTTGGCCGTTTTTACCAAAATGGTGTCTATGGGGCAAAGTGAGCCAGATGATGTGGGGTAAATTGAACCAGTGGTTCAACTTACCCCTAACTTAAGGCACTGAAGTTAAGTTAAATTTTAAGCATAACATTGTTTTAAATATAGTATTACACAACTGTTAACCATACATTATACATTTCATAAAAGCTATCATGCCAAGAACATACAAAAGAAGAACCAACTGGGGCTCAACACCCTTAGAAGAGATGGAGAGAGCAGCCATTGATGTTGAGGGCGGAAAATCAATCAGATCAGTGGCGAAGGATAGAAATATTGACAGGTCAACACTGCGGAGATACATAAAAAAGAAGGAGGTAAAGACAGTCAAAACAGTAGGGTACAGTGGAACAGTAGAAGCCAAGAGGGTCTTCACATTAGAGGTGGAAAAGGAGCTTGCCGATAACATCAAAAAGTTGGCTGAGCAGTTCCATGGCCTCACTCCAAAGAAATGCTGTGAACTGGCATTCCAGTTTGCACAAAAAAACAACATCCCTGTCCCCAACAACTGGAAAGAGAAGGGTTTAGAGGGTAGGGCGTGTAGGAAATTACATTATTCATTAATACAGGAAAGGCTGAAGTCTGTGGTTTCATGCCACAGTATCATGAATTTAACTAATTCTATTTTGTTAGGTCGAGATTGGTTCAAGAACTTTATGGCACGCCACCATCTTTCCTGTCGTATGCCTGAAGCAACATCTTTAGGAAGAGCTACAGCCTTCAACAAAACAACAGTCTGGGAGTTCTTTGATAATCTGACAAAAGTGATGGACAGGTGACAGAATTAATATATTCCATAATGTTAAAACAAATGAATGGCAACTATAGCAAGATACAAGAGTAAACTACATTTACTTTACAATAAAATAGCATGTGTTTTATTATCAACCACAGTTACCAGGATATGCATTCAGGGCAGTTTAGTAGGATTTTAGCATTGCTTGAAAATTTTGCATCATGGCTCTTGTCTTTGTTTTATAGGTTAAAAATTCCCTCCAAACATGATTTATAATGTTGATGAAACAGGTGTCACAACAGTGCAGACACCAAAGCAAGTTGTGGCAGAAAAGGGAAAGAAACAAGTGGGGGCCATCACATCTGCCGAAAGAGGAGAGCTTGTGACGGTGGTCTGTGCAGTCAATGCTACTGGGAATGCAGTGCCTCCTATGTTCATCTTCCCAAGGGTTAGATACAAAGACCATTTTATTACAGGAGCACCACCAGGATCAATTGGTTCCTCCACCAGATCTGGCTGGATCAATGAAGACATCTTTGCTGAGTTCCTTGAACATCTGGTTCAGCATACCAAGTGCTCCTCTGACCATCCCATGCTGCTAATCCTTGATAAACATGAGGCCCATATTTCACTGAGGGCACTGGATATGGCAAAGAGTAAGGGGATTGTTATGCTCACAATTCCACCCCACACATCTCATCGCCTGCAGCCTCTGGACAAGAGTGTCTATGGTCCATTCAAGACCTATTACAACAGAGCTCTTGATGGTTGGATGAGATCTAACCCAGGTAAAACAGCCAGCATATACCACATCCCTGTATGTGTGAACGAGGCTTTCATGTCGGCAATGACACCACGGAATATCTCTTCTGGATTCAGGTCCACAGGGATTTATCCTTACAACAGAGATATTTTCTCTGATGCAGAGTTTGAACCATCCATGGTGTCAGACAGGCCAAACCCTGATGTGCTGTCTACTTCTGAAGAAGATCCACCCATGGCTTCAACATCCACCTCGACTGAGTTGCCTTCACAGACATGTTCTTCAACATGTGGGACAGATTCACTCCTCACCTCCCCTGGATATGTGTCTCCCACTGAAATTCTGCCCTTACCCAAAAGCCAGCAGCCTAGGGCACAGACAAAGAGAAAGCGAGTGAAGACAAGGATCCTGACTGATACACCTGAAAAGCAGGCAATAGAAATGGAACATGAAAAGAGAAAAAACAAACTGAAGGGGAAACAAGTAACCAACATCAAAGAACAAGGAAAGTCCAAGAAGAAACAAACCAAGAAGAAAACCCTAGTGTACAGCAGCTCTGAGGAGAGTGATGTTCCCATCCCACTTGATGACACTTCTGAGTGTGACAGCTCCCAGGATGAAAGTAGTGAACCAGACATCTCAGATCTGTCAGTTGGTGACTTTATTATTGTGAATTTCACGACCAAATGCAACCGCTACCATTATATTGGCTTGGTTGAGAGCCTTGAGGGCAATGAAGTTAATGCAAGATTCCTCAGAAGAATCCGAGGGAGTACTGGCAAAGACAAAGCCACCTTTGCATTCAAAGAAAATGATGTGGGATCTGTCCCACTGAATTATGTGCTGAAGAAGCTTCCTAAACCTCGAAAGGTTGGAGGAACTGCAAGGAGGGAGCAACAACTCATATTTCCCTGCAGCCTTGATGGATGGAATGTCCCATAGTCATTTTCACTGTGCTGAGGTCTGGAAGTTCAAACTGTTCTTTTGTTCTCACAAGTTCAAAACTGTGAAACTGTTCAACAAAATTGGAAATTAGAACCAAACACACTGGAGGGACGTTCTTTCTGCCAAACACATTTGTGTGTGTGTGTGTGTGTGTGTGTGTGTGTGTGTGTGTGATTGGACTTGACTTGATTAACAGCATAAGAAATTTAGCATATAACCATATTTCTTGCTCCTGAAAACTATGCTGGCAGTCCTTCACTTAACAGAAATATTAAGGGAAAATTAAACTTTAATTGGTTTGTTTTGTGTTGTTTGAAGTAGCTTAAAAAAAATAACATTGTTTGGAAAGGTAAGTGTATTATTATTATTATTATTATTTTTAAAGAGGCTAGTTATTATTATTTGTATGCTTGCATTAAAATGTGAAAAATAGAATGGTCAATTTACCCCCAGATGGCTCAATTTACCCACTGACTGGGATCAACTTACCCCTAGCCTGGGGTAAGTTGAATCACATGAGCTCCTTTTTTTCTGAGATCATATTTTCAAGGCTCTTTGTCATAGGTGCATTCTTATATTTTCAGTTGATAGGCAACATCCCAAATTAACAGTAGATGTCTTCATTGTACTTTTGTCTCAATTTCCCTTGCCTGGAGATCCACATAAGTAAAAACTGGCTCATCTTACCCCACTCTCCCCTATAGCGCGTTGTTTGAAGATCGGATTTATATCCGTTTTGCGAAAAAATATTTATGTGACCAGGTGTAAATGGAATTGTTTTGATAAATCAGATCAGTAAAAACACATGAAGTGACCAGGTGTAAACGGCCCCATTATGAGCTGTCTGTCAGCATCTGTATAATTTTCTGGTAATTTATTGCAAATTGTGGCATGTTGCAAAGCAGTCCCTCTTGTGTTTTTTTTTAATGACGTCATCGACTAGTCGACGAGGACTCGACTTTGATGTCATAACAGTCGACTTAAAAAAATCTGAAGTCGTTCAACCCCTAATTTGAACCGGAGTCGGACCCGGAACAAGATGACGGCCCTGAAGAAGTTCGACAATTAAGGCTCGAACAGGACGTTTCTGAATGGTTGGTTAACTAATGTTACTTTGATCTATTTTTGTAACTTATGTACTGGCAGAGTAACTTAGAGTAGTGAGATACAGATGCTATTTGTTTACTGATGTATAGGTTGGTTGACCGATTGATGTTAAACTTTTTTTTTTGGTAAATGTAGGCTTGTCAGTGATGCGTAACGTTATCTCAGTGTTAGGTACAACTGTCAGTGCTGAAACATTAACCATAACGCGTTGTTCGCTATAAACGTGGGATTATTAATTATATTGAGAATGTCGTAACGTTACATAGAAAACATGCCGTAATATACCCTGAGTGTAAACATTAGCCGCATTCATCATGAAGCGTGCAAGCGATTTGCAAAGATTAATATTTAAAGGTTAATAAAACGTTACACTCACTTCTTCTGGAGGTGCAGCAGGAACACGAATAGTTGGTACTGATTCTGTTTTCAGGACCAGCTTCTTAGCAAAACCAGATTTACACTGACGCTCGTTTATAAAGCAGTTTGGTGAGAAATGATTAGCGCAAACATAAAAGCATTTACGTAGATCGTTGGGAATATTCCCTTCAAAAATAAAACTCAGCCACTGCGTCTTCAGCGGTTCGAATTTAGGAACATTGAAATGACTGCTGTGTTTATTATTACACCCAAGAACAGAACACCACAATCGCTTAGACGCCATTCTGCTCCAGTGTATCCTGTCAATTATCAATCGTGGGAGGGGCGTCCGTTTTATTGACGTCACAAAAACGAATGGCTCAATTTGAGGCAGGGGAAAACCTATAAGGAGATAAAAACAAAAACACTGGATGGATTTTTATCATTATATGATGGTTGTGTACAGGCACTGCCAACACAAATTTCATTACAATCAACTTGTAAAAGCGCATGTACCATTATATGACCCCTTTAAGGAAATGCTTATATAACAAGGATTGTCTGAAAATCCCTGTCAATGGCGGGGAAGCGTAGTGTCATTAATGACGGAAAATCCCATCAATGGCAGGGAAAGAGTTAAAGGAAGTTAATTAAGAGTTTAACCTAATTAATACTATTAAAAAAATGGTTGATCATCGTTAGTTCATAAGACCCAATGCAGTAACTAATGCTAACTTTATTGTGAGGTGTTATCAATAAAGTGTACTGTATAACCGTCCTCAGTATGATACAGTGCTGCCCAAAGAATCAGTGAGAATGAAAACTATTTTAAGAGCTCATGGCACTTCATTTGTATCTTTATATTTCTAGACACCAAAAATATGGTCTCATCTTAGTCTTTTCAAAACTAATTTTCTTAGCACAGAGTTTTGTTACATTTACATTTATTCATTTAGCAGACGCTTTTATCCAAAGCAACTTACAAAATGAGAACAATAGAAGCAGTTAAACTAACAGTAGGACAACAATATGCAAGTGCTGACCCTTCTCAGTTTCATCCAATGCAGTACATGTAATTATTATTATTTTTTTTTTCATAAATAGAATAGAAGAGAAAGTTTTAGTATTACTGGATCAAGTGCTGCCGAAAAAGATGCGTCTTCAGCCGTTTATTAAAAATGGCTACGGACTCAGAAGCTCTGGTTGAGTTAGGCAGATCATTCCACCAGCAAGGAAAAGGTAAGATAAAGGTCAGAGAAAGAGATTTTGTGCCTCTTTGAGATGACACCACAAGATGACATTCGCTTGCAGAGCGCAAGTTCTGGATGGCACATAAGTCTGAAGTAACAAGTTTAGGTAAAAGGGACCAGAGCCAGTGGTTGTTCTGTAGGCAAACGTCAGAGAGTTGAATGCGAGCGGCAACTGGCAACCAGTGCAATTTTGTTAGTGACGTGTGCCCTCTTCGGCTCGTTAAAGACCACTCTAGCTGCAGCATTTTGGATCAGTTGTAGAGGTTTGACAGAGCAAGCTGGAAGACCAGCCAGGAGAGGATTACAATAGTCCAGTCTGGATAGAACAAGCGCTTGGACAAGGAGGTGTGTAGCATCCTCTGAAAGGAAGGGCCTGATCCTCCTAATGTTGTACAAGGCAAATCTGCAGGACAGTTCTAGCAATGTGCTCTGTGAAGTTCAATTGATCATCAATTACAACTCCAAGGTTCCTGGCTGACCTTGATGGAGTTATGGATGACGAGCCTAGCTGAATGGAGAAGTTGTGTTGGAGTGATTCAGCCAGAAATGTCTGTCAGGCAGTCTGAGATGCGAGCAGCTACCGTCGGATCATCAGGCTGAAATGAGAGGTAGAGCTATGTGTCATCAGCATAGCAGTGATAGGAAAAGCCATGTTTCTGAATCACAGATCCTAGTGATGTCATGTAGATGGAGAAGAGAAGTCGTCCAAGCACTGAGCCCTGAGGCACCCCAGTAGCTAGATGTTGGGTCTTAGACACCTCACCCCTCCATGACACCCTAAAGGACCTACCTGAGAGGTAAGACTTGAACCATTGGAGTGCGGTTCTCGAGATGCCCTTCATCTTTAGGATTGACAGGAGAATCTGGTGGTGAACTGTGTCAAAAGCAGCAGACAGATCCAGCAGGATAAGAACTGAGGATTTGGAAGCTGCTCTTGCCAGTCTCAGAGTTTCAATTACTGAGAGCAGGGCAGTCTCAGTTGAGTGTCCGCTTTTGAAACCAGACTGATTGTTGTCCAGGAGGTTGTTCTGTGTAAGAAAGGAAGAGATCTGGTTGAAAACAACTAGTTCAAGTGTTTTTGCGATGAATGGAAGAAGGGATACCGGTCTGTAATTTTCTCAGATGTGCTGGATTTAGAGTGGGTTTCTCAAGCAGTGGGGTTACCTGAGCCTGCTTAAATGCTGTTGGAAAAGTACCCGTGTAAAGAGAGGTGTTTATGATGTGCTTGAGTGCGGGTACAACTGAGGAATAAATGGCTTGAAGTAGATTAGTGGAAATAGGATCAAGCGGACAGGTAGTATGGCGATTGGAAAGGAGGAGTTTGGAGACTTCTGCCTCTGAAAGCAGAGAGAAGGAGGGTAGAATGTGTGTTATCTGGAAAGATGTGTGTGTCAGTTTGTGGATTGGTAAATTGGCCACTGATGGTGGTTTGTTTTATTTATGAAGAATGTGGCAAAATCGTCAGCTGTTAGGATTAATGAAGAAGGAGGAGGAGGGTTGAGAAGAGAGAAGGTTTTGAAAAGCATGCGAGAGTAAGAAGAATTGTTAATTTTGTTGTGATAGTAGGTCATTTTAGCAGTAGAGATATTAGCAGAGAAGGAAGAGAGGAGGGATTGATAAAGACCAAGGTCAGTAGGATCTTTCGATTTGCGACACTTCCTCTTTGCACCCCTGAGTTTAGAACGATGTTCACGGAGAACAGTTTTATGTTGTACAATCCTGTAAAATAAGGCATATCAAAGTCAACTATAAGAGGTTTCATAAAACAACACAAATCCCCCAGCTAAGCCTGACTGTAATAGTGCCTCTACTAAGACAAAACAGCACACATTTAAAAAAGATCAAATTTATGTAACAGATAGAGTTGTTTTAAATATGCCGAGTGATTTTAGCAGACTGTTAAATCCTTAATCTCGCTTAAGACTTTTAGCGATGGTAAAATATGAATGCTTTAGTCCCTTTGCCCAGAGAGTAAAAGCTGTCTTTAACTTTGAGGGAGAGGAGACATGTTCAGTCTCCTGAGGTGAAGGGTGTAGAGAGAAAAAAAACGAGAAAGACTGTTTAGTTGGAATAGGAGAAGATGGTAGACAGACTGACAGGTAACAAAGCTGGAGTGTCAGAATGGAAAGGAGGAAGAACACACACGAAAAGGAATAACAGGCAAAAAGTTTGAATACAGTATTGGTTAAGGTAGAACAGGAGGGAAAAACCCTTTCTATCTAGTCTCAAATCAAGCAATGTCAAAACATCCACACTGATGGATTTACTATCCACTCACCCTAGATATCTGCATATCTAAGCCCACATGATTCTCAAAGTTTTCTCATTAATCATTCCATATTTCACCTGCCTCTAGCCCACCATTTAATTAGTATTTCACATTTAAAAAGACAAGTCATACACTTATACAGTTTTTTGTGATGGCTCATCTGATGAAAGAATGTTTAGAAGTTGTGACGAGTATAACAATTTCATTCAGAATCAACTCATCACAATGCAAAACATCTTAAAGGTCCTAAAATAGGCTTCTGTTTCTTTAAGAAAAAAATAATGTCCTGTTTATTTCTTGTGATTTTATGATCAGGACATGTTTTTGGCAGGTTTCAGGTGAGATTCACCAATAAAGATTTCTCAGTCTGAGACGATTATTAACAGTTTTGTCAATATTTGTCCCTCCATCCTCCTCCTTTTCCTTCCACAGCAGTCAATATTTACCAGACATCCCTCCATCTTAATTTAGCTTCCTTACAGGAATCTCCCCCAAAAATCCTCCCATTTGAGTGCACAAATGGACAGTTTAACAGTAGTGGATCTGAGGCAGGGCTAAGCTTATATTAAACATAGTGTCACTGAGGACAGCTGCTCGAAGAATCATTATGGCGCCTCATTCAGACCTGTAAATCAATGTGCAGAGCAGTTTGGGGCTTTATCCAGCTGGAATGAAATCTTTTCTGATGTGATATAAAGCTGCAGAGCCACATACGTAAGAAAGAATGTGTTTTCTCTAAAATGCCAAATTCGCAAATGGCAGTATGTGCAGCCATAACAAAGACATAACAATGATGATCAATTAGGGCCAGTGGTGGCAGGCGGTCATGTTGCACTTCAGAGATGTGTGAGAGAGCATGACACACACACGGCCACAGCATGGGGAATCTGTGTCTCACTAGCGCACCAGACCCAATTAGGAAACAAACTGAGAAAAGCAGCAGGTCAGCTCGATGTTTAACAACACAACCATCATTTGTTCGTCATCATTACCTCCCATGACTCCGCGATCAGGCCTGTGAAAGTCTTTCATTCCCATGCTCTCCTCTTTCATCTGTTCCTTTTCTCCTCTATGTTGCAGGCCCTTTCACGCTCCTTCAACAGGGCATGTCATAACTGGCGGGAAATTAAGCCAGTCTTTTCTAAGGATGTATTAATGTCACCGGAAAAAAAAAATCTGAAGTCGTTCAACCCCTAATTTGAACCGGAGTCGGACCCGGAACAAGATGACGGCCCTGAAGAAGTTCGACAATTAAGGCTCGAACAGGACGTTTCTGAATGGTTGGTTAACTAATGTTACTTTGATCTATTTTTGTAACTTATGTACTGGCAGAGTAACTTAGAGTAGTGAGATACAGATGCTATTTGTTTACTGATGTATAGGTTGGTTGACCGATTGATGTTAAACTTTTTTTTTTGGTAAATGTAGGCTTGTCAGTGATGCGTAATGTTATCTCAGTGTTAGGTACAACTGTCAGTGCTGAAACATTAACCATGACGCGTTGTTCGCTATAAACGTGCGATTATTAATTATTTTGAGAACGTCGTAACGTTACATAGAAAACATGCCGTAATATACCCTGAGTGTAAACATTAGCCGCATTCATCATGAAGCGTGCAAGCGATTTGCAAAGATTAATAATGGCATAAGCTAACAGCAGGATTTCATAAAGAAAAAATCTGTGGAGGCAACCTGTAGTGTAGAAATGTCTTGGTTACGTATGTAACCCTCGTTCCCTGAGTAGGGAATGGAGACGTTACGTCGGATGACGACGAATGGGGTTTCGCTTAGAAAGCCTATCAGCTTCGAGTATTACAAAACGAGCCTATGGCAAAGAAATGCCATGGGTCTGCGGAATTTGCATGACGTAACTCCGCCCCACCTCGTGGGTATAAAAGGAGGAAGTCCGCAACAGCAGTTTATGTTTCTTCGCTGAGGAGCCAAGACTGAGCTCAGGCGATCCCCGCGGTACAGCGGAAAGTGGCAGGCAGACGTAACGTCTCCGTTCCCTACTCAGGGAACGAGGGTTACATATACGTAACCGAGACGTTCCCTTTCATTGTCACTCCGAGTTACGTCGGATGACGACGAATGGGGTTACCAGTCTAATCACGCCACCTTCTCAGCTGTCTTCCAGTGCCCTGCGTAAATCGAGATCCCTGACATAGACTGGATGAAGGACTCCATTTAACACAGGAATACCAAGGTACACTGGGAAGCATATCCCAAGCTAGGGGAAGTATGCAATTAATGCCAACCCAGAGGGGGGGGGGACTTAGAGAATACACATATGACCCGAAGGAAACATATGGAGAACACTGGGGTGTCCAGCCGCAGGTGGAATATTTCAACCCCAGGGGTGGCAAGGTGGCTTGCCAAGGGAAAGACACATGCTCAGAGAGGCTTACAGTGGAAATACACATGTGGGGGTCGCTCAGGGGAGGGACCATGCACACGGGAGGCACCTAGCCGACGCGCAGGCAAGAGACACTGGCGCCGACGTCAGGAGTGCTGGAGTAACTCAGGGCTTTCGGGGAAGCTCACCTGAGGAGAATATCGCACGTATCCAGTCCGTGGAGTGGAATGGCGAGCAAGCGAAGACACCTGAGCGGGTCCGGTACTAGCTAGTTGAAGCGAGTACATGAGAGGACACTGGCTCCACTCGGAGATTATAGAATCTGGCGAATGTGTTAGGTGTCGCCCAGCCTGCAGCTCTGCAGATGTCTGTTAGCGAGGCGCCATGCGCTAGGGCCCAAGAGGATGCCACACTCCGGGTGGAGTGGGCCGTCACACCAAGGGGGCACGGTCGACCTTGCTGCTGGTAAGCCAAGGCAATGGCGTCCACTATCCAGTGAGACAACCTTTGCTTGGAGAGAGCCTTTCCCTTCAGCTTCCCACCATAACAGACAAAGAGCTGGTCTGAGGTCCTGAAACACCGCGTCCTGTCTACATAGGTGCGAAGAGCGCGTACTGGACAGAGCAGTGCCAAGGCTGGGTCTGCCTCCTCCGGGGGCAGCGCTTGCAGGTTCACCACCTGGTCCCGAAAGGGAGTGGTAGGAACCTTGGGCACATATCCGGGCCGGGGTCTCAGGATCATGTGAGAGAAAGCCGGTCCGAATTCAAGGCACGCTTCGTCGACGGAGAATGCGTGCAGGTCCCCTACCCTCTTGATGGAGGCTAGTGCAACCAGGAGCGCTGTCTTCATTGACAGGAACTTAAGCTCGACTGACTGCAGGGGCTCAAAGGGAGCACTCTTCAGGCAGTTAGAACCACTGAGAGGTCCCAAGAGGGAACGAGAGGAGGGCGAGGAGGATTTAGTCTCCTCGCTCCTCTCAGGAACCTGATGACCAGGTCGTGCTTCCCTACCGACTTACCTTCGACTAGGTCATGGTGTGCGGCAATGGCGGCAACATAGACCTTAAGGGTGGAGGGAGACAGCCTTCGCTCCAACCCTTGCTGAAGGAAGGAAAGCACAACGCTGATCGAGCAACTCCGGGGGTCTTCTCGGTGAGAAGAGCACCAGTCGACGAAGAGGTTCCACTTCAACGCATAGACGTGTCTCGTGGACGACGCTCTAGCGGAAGTGATGGTAGCCGCCACCGCTGGTGGAAGGGTACTCAAACCTACCTCGAGCCGTCCAGGAGCCACACGTGGAGGCTCCAGAGATCGGGGCGAGGGTGCCACATGGTGCCCCATCCCTGAGAAAGAAGGTCCTTCCTCAGAGGAATGGGCCAGGGAGGTGCTGTCGCGAGGAGTGCAAGTTCGGGGAATCAGGTCCGGCCGGGCCAATACGGCGCGACCAAAATGACCTGCTCCTCGTCCTCCCTGACCTTGCGCAAGGTCTGCGCAAGAAGGCTCACTGGGGGAAACGCATATTTGCGGCCCGGCGGCCAGCTGTGCGCCAGTGCATCCGTGCCGAGCGTGCCCTCGGTCAGGGAAAAATACAGGGCGCAATGGGTCGAGTCGTGAGAGGCAAACAGATCTATCTGTGCGTCCCCAAACTGGTCCCAAATCAGCTGAACCGACTGGGGATGGAGTCGCCATTCTCCAGGGAGGGGCTGAAGCCGTGAGAGCTCGTCGGCTGCACAGTTCAGGGCTCCGGGAATGAAAATGGCTCGAAGCGACCTCAGATGCTTCTGACTCCATAGAAGGAGGTGGCGGGCGAGTTGTGACATACGGCGGGAGCGTAGACCACCTTGATGGTTGATGTACGCTACAGTAGCGGTATTGTCTGAGCGGACTAGTACGTGTTGACCCCTGAGCAACGCCCGGAACCGGTGCAGGGCAAGGCGTACTGCCAACAACTCGAGGCAAGTTGTCCATTGCACATGGCGCCCCAGCCCGTGGTGGAGGCATCCGTGGAGATCACAACATGCCGGGAAGCTCGTTCCAGGGGGACACCCGCCCTGAGAAAACTGAGGTTCGACCACGGGGTGAGGAACTGACGGCAGGTCGGAGTAACTGGTACCCGGAGCGTGCCTTGATGCCATGCCCACCTCGGGACTCGGTCGCGAAGCCAAAGCTGAAGCGGTCTCATATGAAGCAATCCGAGCGGTGTGACCGCGGCTGCAGATGCCATATGCCCCAGGAGCCTCTGAAAATGTTTCAGTGGAACCGCATTCTTGCTCCTGAGATGTCTCAGGCAAGTCAGCAGTGACTGCGCGCGCTCGCTCGTAAGCTGCGCGGACATGGCGACCGAGTCGATGTCCATACCGAGAAAAGAGATCCTCTGCACGGGGCAAAGTTTGCTCTTCTCCCAGTTGACCCGAAGGCCCAGACGAACCCCGTGTTCCCGAAGGGGAACAAGGGCAGCCTCGACGACCTTCGTGAAGGTGCGAGGAGACAGGGCTAGCCCGAAAGGGAGAACCGCGTACTGGTATGCCTGCCCCTCGAAAGCAAACCGTAGGATCGGTCTGTGTCGAGGAAGAATGGAGACATGAAAGTAGGCGTCCTTCAGGTCGATCGCTGCAAACCAATCCTGGGGCCGCACGCATTCGAGAACGCGATTGGCAGTGAGCATCTTGAACGGCAGCCTGTGAAGGGAGCGGTTCAGCACGCGCAAGTCCAGGATTGGCCGTAACCCACCGGTTTTCTTGGGGACAATGAAGTAGGGGCTGTAGAAGCCGGACCTCATCTCGGCTGGAGGGACAGTCTCGATTGCACCCTTCGCCAGCAGGGTGGCAATCTCTGCTCTCATGACGGGGGCATTGCCACCGACCAAAGAGGAGCGGACTCCCCTGAAGCGGGGAGGAGACCGTGCGAACTGAATCGCAAGCCGAGCCTGACGGAACGCGCGATCCAGCGGGACAGACGGGGAAGCTCTAGCCAGGCTCCCAGGAACTGAACCAGCGGGATCACGCGATGACAGGCGTCCCCCCGGAGGGGCAGCGGAGTAACTGGCCCAGACGTGGACGGCATAGCGGCCCGGTGTGGGGGCACAGTTAGCAACCGCACCCTGGCAGAGGGGGCCAGGGGAGGACCAGGCTGGTCGTCCCGCGGGGTCCTGCTCTGCCAGGGGTCTGGCGACAGAGGGGGACAGGGGCGAAGCGGTCCGTGGACGGCACGCCATGTCAACCACCTCTCGGACAGAGGGGGACGAGGAGAGCACGGCTAGAGGGCGGCGCTCTGTGTCGTCCGAGAACTCTGTGTGCTCAGAGACGGGAGAGTCAGTTCTTTGCGAATAAGGATTCTTCCCCGGCCCTCCACCGGGGAAAGGAGTGGTCCTGCTCCCAACTCCTGGAAAGAACTGAGTCCCATCTCTGAGGAGCCCCTCTCAAGAGCGCCACCTAACCGGGCGCGTAGCGGGGGGCGGGGCTGGAGAGGGCTGTGGCGTCCGGCCGCGGCCTCCAGAGCCGGCCCGGGTGAACGGGCGGGGTGGGAGCCGCGGGGGGGCGCCCTCGGCGGTGGGCAGACCGAGGGACCTGAGCGGACGGCGGGGCCATCGGGACAGAGTCGACCTCAACCTGCTCCATCCCCGAGGAGCCCGTCTCAGGAGCGCCGCTTAACCCGGCGTGTAGCGGGGGGCGGGGCTAGAGAGGGCTGTGGCGTCCGCCCGCGGCCCCCAGAGCCGGCCCGGGTGAACGGGCAGGGTGGGAGCTGCGGAAGGGCGCCCTTGGTGGTGGGCAGACCGAGGGATCTGAGCGGACGGCGGGGCCGTCGGGACAGAATCAACGTCAGTCTGCTCATGGACGGCTGAGAGCTGTTGGGCCAGCCCTCAACCGCACCGCCGAAGAGGCCGACCTGGGATATGGGAATGTCGGACAGACGGGTCCGCGCGACATCCAGCACATCCAACAGGTACGGCCACCGAATGGTGAGCATCACCTGACCCAGGGAGCGTACGGCCACTTTCGTCGCTCAGAGAGCAAGGTTAGTGGCGGCGCGCAGCTCAGTGAAGAGCCCTGGGTCAGTCCCGCCCTCGTGCAGGTCCATGAGCATCTGGGTCAGGTAGACCAGCAGAATGACCATGGCCGCAGTGAGGCGGCCGCCAGTCCCGTGGCGCTATAGGATCTCGCCACAAGCGTAGACGAAAAACTACAGGCCACGGACGGGTGCTTAGGATTGCGCCGAGAAGAAGCACTCTGAGGACACATAGCATCGCAACAGAGCGTTCAGCCGGGGGAACCCCAGTGTACCCACGGGCAGCGGCCCCATCGAGGGGAGGAAAGGCGGATGAGATCAGCGAATGGCCCCTGATCTCATCATGCACGTCCGGGAAGAACGGTATTGGGGTTTGCCGTGGACGAGGGTCGGCGCCCTCACCCAAAAACCAATCGTCCCGGGAAAGCATGGCCGTCATCTCCGGATCACACTCGACGAGTCGTCACTTCCAGGAAAATCAAACCCACCTAGTGAAGCTGCTACAAACATAATATCATCCTCTGTAGCTTCAAATGAAACACACGGGCCACCAGAGGGTAGACCCGTGGGAATCACCTGTTCACTAGCGGGCACCGTCATTGAAGAGGGGGGCTGGGGTCGCGGACACATAGTCGGCGCCTTGTTCCAGACCGAAACCCTCAGGTCACCCTGGCCACCAGCCGAAGATCGGGGGGTGGATGAGGGGACTCTCACTCATGTGAGTTCACAGAGTCTCGACCTTAATGACGCGATGATCATGTTTCCATGGAGAAAACATGAGTCATCCACGAGCGCTGCTCTAGCATGATCAAGCCCAAACATACTAGACAACGCTCGTGCCCATCAGAGTCCGATACCAAGCTGCCGCACCATTCATTTTTTTTTTTTTTTTTTAAATGCACGGGCGAGCCGTCTTTAAAAAGACGTGCCGCGTGCAAGCTCTTTTAGTGAGAGAAAACTCAAGCGTTGAAGCACCCGGGGAGACACGCACCGACTGGCAGACCACTGCAACAGATCAGCAGGAAGCACGCGCTCTGCGTAGATCGCCGTCACACCAACACTCGAGGTACTCGTTTGTAAAGCTGACAATTCAGAGATGGCTTGTGGAGAGAAGAATACACTTGGCTCCGAAGCGAAAACATAAACTGCTGTTGCGGACTTCCTCCTTTTATACCCACGAGGTGGGGCGGAGTTACGTCATGCAAATTCCACAGACCCATGGCATTTCTTTGCCATAGGCTCGTTTTGTAATACTCGAAGCTGATAGGCTTTCTAAGCGAAACCCCATTCGTCGTCATCCGACGTAACTCGGAGTGACAACGAAAGGGAACTAATAATGCGCAATTATGTAACATCAACAATATCAATAAAAAAGATTGATTAAATTCCTGTTAGATTCCTGTTTAAATTCCTGTTAAAGTTAGAAAGGTTGCAAATGGGATGGAAAATTTGATTTTAATATAAGTAGAAGTTGAAATTCAAAGAAATTCATGAAGTTTTGTAATTGTAATTTTCTATAGATAAATAGGCCAACCGAACACCCGATGATAGATAGATAGATAGATAGATAGATAGATAGATAGATAGATATTGACAGACAGACTGACTGACCGACAGATCGGCCGATAGATAAACATAGACAGACCGACCGTTAGATAGATGTACAAAAAAATTCAATTTCTGTTTTAATTTTTCTATTATGGCTTCTGTTAAGATTTATGCTTCCTTCACAACCGTCACAAATATAACTTAAAGAGTCTGAAAGACAGTACAGTTTCTCAAATTAAACACTGAATAAGCAAGATTAGCAAAAATAAATCCAGTTGAGTCATTTGGTTAAGAATGCTGCTGCTTCATAAGCATCACTGCACACAGAGATTCATTGACTGTCTGTGGAATGATTCAAACACCACCTTCTTTGATTCTATGAACATCTCTATAATCAAAGAACATGTTGCTTTTTATATAGTGAGATGAGAAGAATGGAAAATAGGACATAAAGAAGAGGAAGCAGAAAGGATAGAGAGAGAAAATGAGGAAGTGACAATGTGAGATGGATGGAAAGAGATCTTAGTGAAATCTCAAGCTTTGAAGCTTCTCATACTGGAGGGCAGAGATGGGGGAGGGTGGCAGTGCAGTCAAAGAACTTATGGCGCTAATGAAAGAAACAACTTCAGTATACAAACACTTAAAAAAGGCACAGAGGGCTGTAATTATGAAATAACACGATTATGCAAGACAAAAAGTGCACATATTCTCACAAAAACACAACATTTTCATAATCATGCAAACCCCACAGCTCTACCATTCCTTGCATATTATGAAGTCTAATTTTATAGCATATGCAATCATTCTCCATATGTTTGCTGGAAACAGATCACATCAGTTTCTCAGAGTGCCCACATTTCCTTTTCCTTGACATAGTCTAGTCGTTTTCTTGCTATCTCACCCTATTGTGAGGCACCACACGCGTCGAATCTGCCATTTAAATGGGTCAGCCTCCTGTGTACTGCAAAAAAACATGAAGATTCTCCCACCCACAGATCCCTGCATATTAACAACTGTCATATAGCGCTCTCTCGATACGCCGCCCGTCTGTACACGTACACATCAATATTCATGAAACGTGCAACATTGCTCACACGCCCTCTGTAATCTTAACGATGGACAGTCAAATAAACACGGCAAATGTGTGAGCGGACCTTTTTGCGCTGCGGGTTTATCCAGATCGCAGTAGTTCAAGTAGCCTCTCGCTCTCCATAAAGCATTTATCTCTCTCCTGGTGGCTTTGACAGGAGGGAAGTCGACGGGCCTAAACCAGCAGGGAGTCATCCAGTGCTTTAAATACATAATAAGGAGAGCTGTAGCAGAGTAAGCAGGAGCTCTGTAGGGTTTGTGAGAATGACTGACGGTGGACCTCGGTGTGGAACAGTATAGATCTTTGGTTAATGGTATGGTGTGGTTAAAAGCAAATATGCTTTATAGCATAACTGTTTGCTATTGGTGAGACAAATGAGGCTTAAATTACCTGGAGAAAGACATTTTTTACAGTTGTCATTTATCTCAGTAACAGCTGCGTGGCTAGGGAAGACACGCCGGATATGCAATCTGCCATCTTTGCACATGAGCACATGACCAGACATTGTTAAGCCAATCACCTGAGCTGTAAATGTCATGTGACTGAGCCGCAGGAGAATGACATCACAGTGCGATTTTCGTTATCAAAAACTAAATTAACTGAAACTTGAAATCTCAGGAACCTAACAATGATAAAGTGAAAAGGAAACTAAGAAAATGAATAATATAAATATAATAACATAAAAATCCAAACAAAATAAACTGTGATGTGAAAAGCGATGTAAAAAAGGGAATGTAAGACTTTTAACAGCCCTTGAAATAAAAGGAAGACATATCTGTGATTTATATGCTTATTTTGCTACTTTCAAATGTCAGTGAATGGAAAAAGATGCACTTTGGGTCCAGATGGTGTGTATGGCATCTGACAGCAGAGGCTAACTGGTCCAATGCTAACCAGCCAAGCTTCAACCCCTTCAGGCGAGACGCGTTAAACGTTAAGGTGGGCCAGATGAAATTGCTAATGATCTTTAATGACGTATCTGCCTTAGTCTATTCAGAGACAGATCCGTCAACAACGCAATAAATGGTCAATGTTGTCATGTATTATTGCTATTGATGAGCCATTGGCAAATCAATGTCTTCCTCAAGTTGGTCTTGCATGACCGATCTATCGCCTCAGAGCCAGTTCCTGTGGATGGCATTTTATGCTGGGTGAATAGTTTCATTCTCGCTAAAACCAATTTCCTGCACCTGTCATCTTTCTCATTTCAACCATGGGAACTCTGGAAAGGTCGCCTACTGTGGACCCTCAAAAGGCAACATACGGCATTTGCCAGCCAAAAATAATGCCCGTGTCTCTTTATTCCTCCAGTCTTAGCTCCTTTCCACATAGTGACATTTGCCCCAGGCACCCTCTCTGCTTGTCTCATGGTGTGACAGTGTAGATTAGGGCTGTATACCCACAAGCCCCCACAAGGCGACCCTCTCTCCATTCACAATCAATCATTCATACACATACGCATACATAGACCAACATGCCACGGTTTGCTGCCAAATGTCCCAATGATAACAATCACAGTCTGGATCTGGTTCACTTTTTTTTTCTTTTAGTGTATTAGTTTAATTGTGCAATTACACATCACTAGAGCCAGTATGAGCTCATTTACACATGGCCAAGCATTTCGACTGGCTCTATTTTCAGATACTTTGTAGGATTGCGTCAGGAAGAATTTGCTCATGTGTTAAGACAGACTGGCATTTTCTCATCTGTAGTGATTTATTTTATATACAACAGTTCTCAAATTTGATTGGTCAGGTGGTGTGATATTTAGTCCAGCAGCACTGGGACTTCTCACTGTTTGTATCACGCCGTTTGTCTGTTTGTTCCAGACAGACTGTCAGTCTGTGCATTAGCGGTGGGGATTTTCTTTTTGCAGGTTACATTGTTACACCAGTAGGTGACTGATTTTATATGTGTATATGAATCATTTACTCAACTGATTTGTTCAGACACACTTATACATTAAGGAACGAGGTGACAAAACAGTATGTGAAAAGAGTAGTATGTCTAAATTCATAGTATTCATAAAACAGTAGGCACAAAGTACCTGGATGAGAGATTCTGAAGTGCACATCCGATGGACACTTTTTAAAGTGAAGTCAAGCAACTGACGCTGGTAGGTCACATGACAATGGCAACATGATGCATGTATTACATCTGGATTACACTCATCCTATACACATTCATACTACATAGAACATATGCTATACCTTTTTCACAGTCAAAAAGTAAGAACTTATTCCAAAGAAGTACCTAATCAGGGAGCAAGCCATTTCAAACAGCCACAGTCTTTATTAGTAAATAATTGAATCAATCAACCAAATCGATTAATTCAAAAACTGATTCATTTTGGAGACAGGCAATAGCTAATTCTTCGTTTAGAAGTATTTTCATTAGTGGAGCAAAAACAGACAAATGACTGTAAGTGTCAATATTGTGTCTAAAATGTATGTTCCTCAAAATTAACTTCTTGTTTATGTAACTGTTGTATAAAAGGCAGTTGTAAAAAAATACTGTGGTTAATAAGCAATAATCACACCTGCAATAGTGCTGTAATCTCTGCACATGTAAATACAGCATTTTTGTTCGTATAATATTGCTTTATCGTAGTATTGTTATAATGAAAACAAGTATATTTGATAATGAATCCTGAATAACCTCTTGTAGAATCTGATCTCACACCAGTGGTGTTTATTCATTTTTGAAACATGCACAACTACACTGGACAGATTTTGTCCAAAACAAATCATTTCTCAATAAAAGACGAAAAGTCTTTTAAATAAAAGATAAAAATGGTTATCAGGAACTGTGAGTAAACTGTGAAAACCCACTGAAGTTGTCAAGTCAAGTGTGAAAAATTTCCCATAATTCCAGCACCACTGTCCATGAAAGAGGAAAAGAAAAAGGGTGCAAAACCTGTTCCACCTCCTAATTTACATTCATGCTGTGGAATAGACAGGGGAGCACAAAAGCCCCGTATTCCATCCGGAAAGGGGAGGATAGAATGAAAATGAAGTGATAGAAAACAATATCACAGTGCTTATTCTTTGAAGAATTCAGATTTAATTTGCACTCATTAATCTGGAGGTAGGAATCATTGAGCTCCTCAATTCCCTTGTTCCTACGACCCAGTTTAAAATCCAGGGTTTGCAGCCAGTATTTTGACTGACGTGTCTCATATGAGGTATTTACTTATCATTCATCTGATCCCCATCAGCCTGTTGCAACAGTTACACAAAGCCCCAAAAAGCTTTGAGACCAAATCACCTTACACAACCTTCAATACAGAAGAGCAAACCCAAAACATTGGCAAATCTGGAAGAATTTCCTTTGAGAAACTTGTTTTTACTCTTGAGCAACATAAACTAATTCTAACGAGAATTGTTTCCGAATCATTTCACCATTATAAAGGATTAGTTCACCCAAAAATTCTGTCATTAATTTCTCACCTTCATGTTGTTCCAAACCCGTAAGACATTCGTTCATCTTCGGAACACAAAATTAAGATCTTTTTAATGAAATATGAGAGCTTTTTGTCCTACTTTTCAAAAGTTCTCAGATTTCATTAAAAAGATCTTCATTTGTGTTCCAAAGATGAACAAAAGTCTTACGGGTTTGGATCAACATAAGAGTGAGTAATTATTGAGAGAATTTTCATTTGTGGTTGAGGAAAACCTTTTAATGTAGATTCAGAACCCCGGACAGCGACTACAGCACCAGATCTTCTTACAATTTGCCATGGTCGCATATTACAAAGCATATTGTATATAATACTTTGTAATATGCGTGTAACTGTAAAAAAAACTATTCTAACCATACAGGAATATTTATTTTTACCATTTCTCCTGATAGTGTAATGAAATTATGGGTGTAAAACTGGCTAGCATGAATATAACAGGTTATTAAGGTATTGAAAGACTCTAAAAGCTGAATAATAAAAGGGGAAATGCAGTAGATATAAATAGTGTTAACACTAGAGGAGCAAAAAGAAAGTCATGTATTTGATTGTATTTCATTTTTTTATTTTAAATGTTAAAAAATGGTGTAAAATCCAATTGGCTAGTGAGTCTTTGATGAATGGGGCACAATAACTAGTCCACAATTATAGGAGCGCTCTCTGGAATGTTTGTTTTGGGTAACTCCCAATCTCCCAATGAGTCAAACTGTATTTGATTAATGTTATTATTTAATTACCCAGTTTTAGAATTCATTACAGGATGTACAAACACAAACGTCACAGTCAAGCAACCGAAAGTAGGTTTGCTTAAAATATGCATTCAGAATCATGATTATAAACAGAATGAGGGAAGGAAGGACAAAGGGGAAGCAGGAGAGAAAGGATAGAGAGAGGATAAGCCTCATGAAGCAACTTCAAAATGCAAATAGTTAGCAGAAACCTATGAGAAGTTATCATCAGTGTCTTTGCAGAGACACCCTACAAACCGCATTCCCTGCGTCACAAATGCTACGAGCAAAACAGCGTGCTGATATTAAATCTAAATTGAAGTTCCTGGATGAGGGCTGGCACCTTGAAAACAAAGAGGTAGATCAAAGGCATTTTCCTCACATCCAGAATTATCTGGCTACATTAGCAGAGACACTTACAAACAGCAATTATTAATAGTAATGGAGGTCTTGATCATATCACCAATTTGATTAGAATATATAAACATCATTACAACCAACTACAGAGGTGATATGAGCATTTAAATTAATTTAAATAAAAATTCTTGAATTATATTACATTATTTATTTAATATTAAGTATATAAATATATATTAAAAATTAAATATATAATAAATATAAAACAGCTGGTGAGAAAAAGCATATACATTAATATAAATATATAATATAAAATTATGTTGCATTAATTTTTGTAAAGTATTAACATGTATATAAAGTAGATAAATGTATAATGTACCTGTATTAAAATAAAATATGTAAAAAAAAAAGAAATTAAAATAAATATGCATTTAATAATTAGTAGTAGACCTACATTCATTTATTCTAAAATGTGAGTTGAACAATGTAGTGAAGTGTGTAATTTATGCACCAAATTGAGTTGTAATCTGTTTTCTTGAAAGCCCTGATTGGTCCATGGGTGCAAGTTTAGGATGGGACTACCTGTTTGGTGAACAATAAAAGACAGGGAATATTTTTTTTTTTTGTCCAATTAGCGGAGTAGAAATTATACACTTCAGCTTTAATTTAAACCTTATATACGCCTAATCCACTTTCTGTGGTTCAAGTTTCTCGGCATTAACAGACTCCCTGTTATTCCCAGTTTTAAATACATTTCCTAATTACATGCTGCCCGAATCTTAAAAGCTAGAAGTCCCATTTGGTACAGCCAATGTAATGTGACGAGGTGCTTTGTTGGAAGTATTTTGCTTTTGCCAAACATTTTGGCAAATTTTAGACAGGCAAGAGTGTTCTTTAGGAAGGCTGTGGATTTCTCCTTGTTTTTTGTCCCAAGTGACCTCCCTGTGTCCAATGCAGCTCCTTCTTTCTTTAACAAAGGTGAAAGATGTATACAATCTGAGCAGAAACATGAGTGTACTCATTCATTCTTGCCATATTGTTTTTTGCAACCTCTTTGAGGATTGTTGCTGTAGTAATTTTACTTTGTGAATGGTGTTCTGTAATCTTCAGGTACACATTTTCTAACTGGAGACAGATCCTTAGCAATGTTTTTACTTTTTGTAGCTTCTTTGGTATCAACTCCTTCTATGGGGTCTTCAGACATTTCTTTTGATCATAGCATGAGTCTTGCTATGAAGAGGCACTCCTGAATAGTGAAAGGAGCATATGTTGCATTCATTGGAAGGGACGCACAACTCCGTAATCAACCTGCCATATGGCCAAATAACCCGGTGAGGTAATATGGCTACAGAGGAATAATTTTAGGGCATCGTAGGCACGTGATGTGAATGTTGTTCCAAAAGATAACCATCTTAATTATGCAACTTTGTATTAAGAGAGCTTTGTAATAATGTCAAATGAAACGGTTTACTTTAAAGTTGAATCAGTATGCATTAATAATCTTGTCATGCTTTAAAGAAGTGCACCTATTTTGATGTGTTGACTAACATACTAAAGCTCATGTAAAGTACTTGATTATAATTTAACTGTAGCGTTATTCGATATTACATTAAAGTTAATATATTTTAAATGTACTAAATTGCAACTTCAACATTACAAATGTGTAAATACGAATATATTTAAATACATAACATACAAGTTTCGATTGAAATGACATTTTAGTTTACTTTAGTTTACCATATATGTATATCAGTAAATTTGGCAAACACTTTATCCATATTTCAAAAACAATAGAAGTAATTATGAAATTACATTACTTAAGTGTGTAAAAAAAAAGCACTCCTAAGTTCAACTATACTCTACGAAAGCTATGAAAGTTGAATGCTTTTTTGACTGGAAATGGTCACAATGAACAAGCTCAAAACATTTACACCTGTATCTAACATAGTCCCCTTGTGATGTAGCTCACTACATTTTATAACAGATTTTAGGCAAACAAATGATTCTCACTCTGAGGCCCTGTTTACACCTGGTATTAAGATTTTTGTTTTGATCGATCGGATCACAAGTAGACGAGGGAGACGCATCCTTGTTTACACCTGGTGTTTTAATATGTCTCTTTTGTCCACTTTCAACCACTTCTGTCGAAGAAACCCTGATTTATTCTAAGGGAGGGCCTATGGGGGGTAAATGTATGGGCTTTTTCAGATTTTTAGATCTAATGGACAAAATTACCTCTTTTTTTACCTCAAATCTTTGTTTGTTTTTAAGCACAAAAAGTTTTCTCGTCGCTTCATAAAATTAAGGTTGAACCACTGTAATCACAAGGACCATTTTAATGATTTCTTTACTACCTTTCTGGGCCTTGAAAGTGGTAATTAAATTGCAATCTAAGGAGTGGTCAGAGAGCTCTCCGATTTCATCAAAAATATCTTAATTTGTGTTCCGAAGATGAACAAAGTTCTTACGGGTTTTGAACGACATGAGGGTGAGTGATTAATGACAGAATTTTAATTTTTGGGTGAACTAAACCTTTAATACCAGGTGTAAGCAGGGGTGTCCAAACCTGCTCCTGGAGGGCCACTGTCCTGCAGAGTTTAGCTCCAGCTTGCCCTGGAAGTTTCTAGAGCTGTGTCCAAAATCGCCCCCTATGCCCTTAAATAGGGCACTATTTGATTGCACAGTCATTTGTAATGGTGTCCGAAAACATAGTGGACATTATCGAGTACACTCATTCAATCTCACAATGCACTGCAATAACGAGTGTACAACCAATGCACGCTCAACGGCTAGAGAATACCTATAATGCACTGTGAGAGTCGAGCACCGAATGAATTCCGCAGCTGAATCATTCATCCATCTATTTTCCAAACCACTGGTCCAATGCATAATATCATACAGTATAAATTCCTTTTGAATTGATTATTGAATTGTTTAATTAAGGTTTAAATATAGTTTCCATGACTGGATCTGTTTGCAAAGTTTCAAATAATTATTAAACAGCAAACACAAACTATGCAAATGCGGCAGCCCTTCTGGCACACTCAGTGTCCGAATTCACTCACTCGTTTTTATTCACTCCCTCAAATATAATAGTGGACTAATGTACAGAATAGTGAATTAAGGTATAGGGTGCGATTTCAGACACAGCTCTTGATTAGCTGGTTCAGGTGTATTTAATTGGGGTTGTAACTAAACTCTGCAGAACAGTGGCCATCCAGGAGCAGGATTGGACACTCCTGCTCTAAAAGGACTGAGGAAAAAGCTACAGACAACAATATCTAATATTTATATTTATATAATATAATATTTCTACTATATTATCTATAACACAGCTTGACAGAGCTTGCTTACCTCAATTGCGCAGAGACTTGAGAAGGGCAAGATATTTTAATGGTTCACTTGGCTGTATACTACAGTGCTAATCATTTGTAAGGGCAGACTAGCTATGGACTGGGGGTGAAATATGAAGGCTTTAGTGATGGGCCCCTAGCTCAACTTTAATAATGGTGGTTGAGCTGCAAGTGGAAGCGAGAAGAACGCCATTTGGAGGCTTTGAATTCTCAATGAGGAGGGTGATACTAAGGGACAAAACCTAGACGACCAGTAGACATAAACACAAGTGCACCAAAAGAACCACAGATTTAGAACAGAACTTTACGCCTGTACAAAAAAAAAAAGGTTTAAACATCCAATTTTGTTGCAGACAGTTATACACATAATTCTTGTGCTACATACAGTATGGAGCTCTCTGGACAGACTTGCAGGCTTTACAATCTAATGGAAACTCATGCTTGCAACAAAAACGGGCTTTAAAATCTTGGCCAACATAATTCACGTCTTCCGGAGCTTTCAGAGCAAAAGGATGTACAAATATTCAGACACGCCACATAATGAAAGGAGCAGCAGCAGTGGAAACAAACCACTTTCTGAATTCCGCCTTTAGCAAGAGTAGGATTATTTTCAGTTTGCCAGAAACATTAAGATTAGCTCAAGCTGTGAGTAATGGTTCCAGGCATTAGGGGAAAGGAAATAATGCCATTGAAACCAAGAGCTACAACAGGAGAACACATAGCGGTTTACAACTAGAGAGATTCAGCCAGACCAGACTGAAGCTAAATCAAGCCTTCAGCAAAAAAAGAAAAAACATGATATATATAGCTGTAATGATCGCATGATGTTTGTACCACAGGCATTGCTATTGACACACTATGATTCTGGCATAAAAATACATATTTCAGACTATTTCACATCAACCATAGGGGAAATGGACAGAACTGATTTGAAACACAAGCTGCAGGAGTATCATTTGCCTTCAGTCTGTTTTGTTGCAGTATAATTATATAACAAAGGAAATTAAAGGCGTAATCGATTTCCCTTATGAGAACGTATGGCATTTTGTGTCATAAAAGCAGGTCTATCAAATGTGTATCAAATCCTCTGTTTGTCAAAATGACCATCTGTTATATTTGCTTCTATGTAAAAAGGATACTTCACCCAAAAATAAAAATACTGTCATCATTTACTAACCAAAACTTGCATGACTTTCTTCATTCTGAACACAAAACAAGAAATTTTTAAGAATGTTTTTGTCCATTCAATGAAAGTCAATGGAGTAAAAATAAAACTAACATATCTTTTATCTCTGTTCTGCAGAAGAAAGAACGCCATAGAGGTTTGAAACAACATGAGGATAAGTAAAAGATGACAGAGTTTTCATTTTTGAGTGAATTATCCCTTTAAGTTGAATACTTCAAAACAAAAAAACAGCACACTCCTGTACAAAAAAAAGAGGAAAAACATTCCAAAACCAGCCAGAGGTTTCTTACTCATCACTTAAACACTATGGGAGAGAAATAAACCTGCCCATTGTAGGGGGGGGGGGGGGGATACATTTACATGTCTCATTTCTACCCCACATGGGTATATCATTTTTTGATCTCAGTCAATGCATGTGGAAGCCGAGGGCTTCCCTACATACCACAGCATACTGGCATATCATATTCTATGTTTATCTGAAACAGGTGGGCTGCCTCTGTAGTGAGAGTCGGAGAGCGTTTCCATGAGAACTGTGCCTGCTAAGTATTCACAGCCAGTATGAAAACTATGTTCTACGCAGATAATAGTAACTCAATTGAACCGGTTTAGTACATGAGTAAAGTCAATCTTACCTGCTCTGACAGACAAATGTACGTTAACAGAGGTTCATTTTGTTGGGTAGCTCCTGTATGGGCTGTGAAATATGACACGCAACTTTGTACCTGAAAAAAGAATACGCAGGTTGGAATTGGAAATGTCTATGTAGTCTTGAATATATATAAGATATTTAAACGTGGAAGTTTCGTTTCATAGAATCGTCTATTTCATTCTGACATCAAGTAACCTGAAAACATGGAGGAGGATGCACGTTTATTACTCATTTGTTGCAATCAGTTCGCTTTCTTTGTGTATTAAACCTACAGTCAGGTTGGTAAGAGCAAATAATACTGTATTAGTTGCATTGTAATGTGGTGTGGTGAGTAAATTCGTACTTACAAAGACGGTGTGTGGATTCCGGTGGACACTCGCAGTTGACTTGCTGTAGTTCGGTTTAATTCACAGTGAATGAGCTCGGTGCGCGCGACTCATGTCTCCATGGACCAGCGGTGATGCGCGCGCGCTGTACAGCGGTGCTCTTCTTGATTTGACAGTTCAAACAATAGGCTACAAACAACTAACATAAACATGCACAATCCAATCAAGTTGTAGATTCGAGGAACTACGTTCAAGATGAGACGCTCAATTCGAATTAAAAAGTGATCGACGAAAGATATTCGAGCACCAACTGCAGCCCATTCACATAATTCCAAACACAATAGAAAAAGATCAAACGCATGCTTCCAGCAATGGCATTTTAGGGGGTAAAAAATAAAAAGACTTCTAAAAAATAGGCTTTCTTAAAAAAGCGAAGACTATATTGTACATTGGGGTGAAAGAGAGAGAGAAAAAGAGAAGAATGATCAGAGCCGCACATGGACGTGTGGCGCCAGAGGGAGTGAATGAGAAGATGTTAACTATTCGCTCGCATCAGCATCAGCATCAGTCTCGCCATGAGGATGGAGGAGACGGGCGGAGTTTGTTGGAAAAGGTAATATGGAAATGGAATTCTGCGTATGGTTTTCTGCAGAAAAGCAAAAAGCGGTGTTTTTTCCAGCAGCGCCGGACTGCAGAAAGAGGGGAGGTGACATTTTCCTATACTCCGCGTTCAGGTTTGCCAGAGTGTCGCTGGCAGGCATGGCGAGCCAACACCGGACGATAATTCATCAAATTGACACAGATGTAGCACAGACAGACATATTAGAAATGCTAATTATCTTGGCTAGAATGTGAAAACACGTGCATATCAGAGGGGCTTAATTTAATTTGAATCAACGCTGTAGGCTACTCTCTGACCCCTCTACTGGTGACACGTGATTCAATAATGACACTTAGCAAACAATAATAGCGGTTCAAAGGTGAACAGCAGTTTTATTGAATCTCGTCAGGTGTAATAAAAAGTTAGCATGTAATAAAAAGTTAGCATCTAGTACATTTTCTCAATGTTATTTTCAATTCATAATGTTTTATGCAAAAATATCCTCTCTATATTAAAGAATGATTAGGATGAAGAACTACTCCTTAATAGAAAACCCAGTCATCTGAAGGCAAAGTCCCTCTTGGTTGTGCACCAATATTGGCCTGTTGAAGGGCCCACCAAAACATTTTAAAGGGATAGTTCACCCCAAAATTAAAATTAGCCCATGATTTACTCACCCTGGAGCCATCCTAGCTGTATATGATATTCTTCTTTCAGACGAATACAATCGGAGTTATATTAAAAAATGTCTTGGCTCTTCGAGGCTTGATAATGAGAGTGAAGGGCTGTTTGACTTTGGAAGTCCATTAAAGCACATCTATTCATGATTAGAGTGCTCGACAGGGATCTGGGGGGTTAATAAAGGTCTTCTGAAGCGAAGTGATGCGTTCTTGTAAGAAAAATGTCCATATTTAAAACTTTATCGACTAAAAAAACTAGCTTCCAGCAGACGGCCATACGCATCAATTTACGCACAACTTGTCGCACAACGTGAATGTCATATACACCTAGGATGACTTCAGGGTGAGTCAATCATGGTCTAATTTTAATTTTTGGGTGAACTATCCCTTTAAACCAGCCTAAACTGGTTTGCTGGTCTTAGACAGTCTCTCAACCCCCCTCTTGGCTGATTTTAGAACTTTTGAAGCCACCAATGGAACAAAATGGCCCGTTCTGTCAGGACCACTCTCGTCAAATATGATTGACAATAAGCATACAAGGATTGGCGGTAAGGTTCTGTTCTGGGCAAGAACTCCCTGTGCATCCATGCAGCCTAGCATGGATAAGAGCAGGGAGAGCAGCAATGACCCCCCTTAGGGTAAACAGAACCAATATGAATGTATCGCAGATATCATTAATGTCAATATTTTAATTTACAACATAATTCGAGAATTTAGTCTGATTCAAAGGGGAATTAGAATACCAAATCCTGACTGGACGAGAGGAGGAGCTGGGGATGGAGAAGGGTAATGAGCTCCTGAGAAACGCGATAGCTGCTGATAATACTGAAGGAGCTTATATATGTGACAGGCGTCGTATTCCTATAGGTAGATGTGGATCAGCGGAAAGTCAGATGATGCGAGCCTGGCTAACGTGACCTGCCAGAACTAACGCTACACTTGGTCTCCTAAGGCCAGCAAACCTGGTTTAAGATGGTTGTATTTTATTATTTCTGCAGCAGGGTCACAACAATGAAAAAACCTAACAGTATAAACAATAAAATAATCAGTGGAAGGACCTTTTATTTACTCTGCTGTACCCGAGTGTCTCCATGATGCTGTCAATGAGGAACCATGTTTCTATCTAAATCTTTACCAGCACAACATTATCTTTTTTTTTCAAGTTTAGTGCAATGGTTGCATCACTAAATTCAGTTGGTGGCTAAATTACATATAGAGTTTTTACACATTTGAAAAGGAGAACTGCATGTACAAAGAACAGACATGCTGTGTTGTAGACCTAGCAAAAATTATATGAAAATATCTGCAGCAATCTACACAGTAACAGGTCCTATTAATCTATATATTTCTGTGTTCTGCAGGCATGAGTCATATAAGCAAAGAAATAACCAACTTCTTCCAATGACTCAACAACACAGGTCTCTCCTGCCATCTACAGTTCGAACTGAGATGATGCACAATATATGACCACAGTTCTTGAACAGAAATAGCAAAATATGTTCTCTTAGCTACGAATTTTATTAGCATTATATCAGTATAATGTACTGCAAACCATTCAACGTAAAGGCCAAACATAGATACGTCAAAAACTCTCCATAATAAATTATTCATCATTTGAGCAAGGCATAAACTCCCCGTGACTGATATTGGACTGAGAGCTGCACCTGTAAAATCACTCAGTTTTTTCTAATGCCACTCTATGCAAATAAAGTTAAACGGTGCGTTTCTTTTGCAAATTCTCTCGCGACGGCGTCCTCAAGCTCACGATATATATCTTCCCACGCTTCCGCGAGACTGGGGCGCGTATGAGGTAAACAAGTCACGGGACAGCAAAGGCTCGCGAACTCCTATCGCAACAGTGACGTTGCATCAGAGAGCGCCCAAAACACCCTAGCAGCGGGCTGTGATTGGCTGATCAAAGAGGGCGAACACCGTCTGATTGGCTGAGAGCGGAGCAGTACTGTGAACGACGACGGACAACAACAATATCGGAGCCGAAATGAGATCATCATACACACTGTAGCGATAACAACAGCCGGACTGGAAATTTGGCACGCTACTACTTGGGGCGAGAAGACAATCACTCCGACTAAATGTCACGAAAAACGGGATCTTTTTTCCATTATTTTTGGCCGACGACGTTTTCAGAGGAGCTTGACTTAACCTTAGAAATATGAAACTTATATAAGTAGCAAGTACAGCTATTGTTGTTGTTTGGGTGTGTCACATGCCATGAGGCAATCAATATATGTTGAGAACTGGAGAAGCTACTCGTAATCGTACCGGAGATAAAACGGAATAACATCTAGTGCCACTACCAACTGAGTTCCGGTGAGACGAACACATTCAGATCTATTGTTCTGGAATTCGTCCAGATCCACAGGTATATATTTAAGAAAACCAGTGAATGTTAATCGTAATGTCAATAAATTCATTTAATCATTGAAAACATTGTGTTACTAAATGTTCTTCATGTAATACAATAAGTATTAGGTAATTAATTGTTTGAACACCTTGAAATTCCAATATTAATATCCTACTACTCAATGTTCACCAGCACTCACAATGGATAACACATTGCATGACCATCAAGATGATTCCAGCGCCTTGGATGGCAAAAAGCAATCACATCTGGAAGAGACAATCAAGAACCATGGACAACATCAGGATCAAACCTTGCCAAACATTTCCCCTCAAGGTGAGAACTTCAGACAATCACACTCGCCATTGAGTATCAGGAAATGCGTCATATATTGACCTAGATTGAACAAAAAATGATCTTATCATGTGATCACATGCTTTTTCAGGGCGTGTGCGGCTCTATTCAGAGTCTCAGGTGTATACAGTCAGCCGCTGGCAGGACGCAGAGCCCCATGATGGAGCATCGGCGGAAGAGAATGGAGGAGTGGGAGATGGACTTCCATTCAGAGGTCGTTCTCAATCTGCTCCTGCTGCGCTGTGGAAAGCAAAGAAGTACGGACGACAACTGAGGAGAATGAGTGATGAATTTGACACGTGGCTTGACAAAGGGGTGAGCCAGCTATATGGTACACTGAATGCATTTATATTTGATAGGTTGTCAGCTAGAGGCCTTAAATATGTGAAATCTTACATTTGAAATTGTTTTGTTGTTTCTAGGATGTCAAAAGAGTGAACAGCCAGAAACAGACCTACAGAGGATGGTTCTCATTCCTCTGGAGTTCCAAAGAAGAGGAGGGCAGAGAATGAAGTAGTCATGCTTTAACATGGCTTTACACTCTTACTAACAGTTACCCCGAGAGCTGCTCTCAGATGAAGGCTAGTCTGATCACCATCATGGCCTTTTTGTAATACATGTGCTCAAGCTACTGCAAAACCAATCTGAGAAAACGGTAAAAGTGCTGTATCACGTTTTACCACTGCAATAATAACGTACGTTTAATTAAAGGAATTGTCAGTGTTAATTAAATTTGACAATCTCAAAAGGGACAATCCTAAAATATTACAATTCATTGGACAATCTTTATATGTGTTGATTTAAAAAATAAAACCTCTATTTAAAACTATTTATTGATATGTATTAAGTTCATATTTGGCAAAGAAATGTGTTCTATGATGTATTTTATAGATTGATATATAGACGTGCGTTTTTGTTGTACTAAAGGCTGGAGCGGTTGCTTGCAAAATGTAAATATATTTCAAGGACTGTGACACCGGATAAAGTTGTAAGGTTAATGACGGTAACAATAATACGGGTAAAGTTAATTCAGTTCATTTGTTGATATATGCTACATCTCAGGTTTGTTTGTTTGTTAATGCCAAACCATTGTGGTGAATAACTAGTAAGAGTGGATCAAATCAGTTCTGCCATCTTTTATGATGAATATATACGTGGATATGTCACCAGGAAAACTGAACAATTTATTTAATTGATACTTTCATAGCTTTGCAATTCATCACTGCCTTTCATGTATATATTTCTTGACTGTAAAGTTTCTGTTGTCTCTATTGGATTTTTTCCTTTATATTCCATCTGCTGGTCTTGTATGTTAAACAACATTCAGTTTCTGGGGAAGCAAATATATGCAGATGGACAACACAAGTGCTATTTCTGTACTATCAGTCTTGCTGTGCTTTATGTGCTTCATTCCTTTTTTAAGATCCTTGTACATATTTATAGCTGTTTACATAGATTGAGTAATGGATGAACTGTTTAAATACTTTTTAAAACAATCAAGTTTTTATCTTTTTTTTTATAATTTTGTGGTCAAAATAAAAGATTTTCTGGCTGAAGGTAGTGTTATGTTTTTGGGTCAAAAAGGAAAGATCCAGTTTTAAACTGTTCCAAGTTGTAGAAATGTATTCTTTGTACTCTTGGTTTCATATGGTTTTGAAAAACTTTTCTCACATTTTCAAGAAAAGTGTATGTTTAAATAACTAATTTGGTGTAACCAAAATGTTTCCATACACCTTGAATACATGTGACACTATACATCTTAATGTTCCTTAAAGTAAAATGTTTTCCCCCAAATATCATTAATTAAAATTTTTTTTAGTAAGTCAAACCACATACAGCCTGAACTAAGCTTGCATCACAGCAAAAAGGTCAATTATATCACCTACATATAGTACATCCAGTTGTATCACCCATACATTTTTTACTTTGAATAATAAAAAAATATATACATTTTGTTTCCAAAATAAAAACATGCTCATCATTGGTGTATCCAAGTCGTAGCCTGTATAAATACTACAAAAAGCATCATGTCATTGACTTTTTACAATGATGATCTTTATTTTTTTTTTATCATTTCTTATTCAGGAAATTGTCAAATCAGAGCTTAAGCTATTTTGCTAGAGTCACGTTTACAAAACCTTGTTCCACAATTTAGGGCATCCAACCTCATTATATCTATCTCACTTAGCTGGAAGTCAAACACCTGTGCATTCTCCTGCACCCTGCTTGGCTGCGAGGACCGAGGCAGAACTGAGATGCCTTGCTGCACAGCCCACCTCAGGAGTACCTGGGCAGGGGTCCGACCACGGCTCCTCGCTATATCCACTACCTCTGGCTCGCTAAGGAGAGCTCCTTTACCCAGAGAAGAGTAGGCCTGGAAGTGAATGCCTGTCTCCATACATAAATCCCTCAATTCCCTCTGGATCAGCTTCGGTTGACACTCTATCTGAAGGACCGCTGGGGGCACGCAACAACTCATGAGCAGCTCCCTAATGTGCTTTGAGGTGTAGTTTGAAACCCCTATGGCCTTAAATTGCCCACTGGCATAGAACTCCTCTAGGGTCGCCCAGCTCTGCGCCCGATACTCTGAATGTCGTGAATCCCCTGGGTTAAGACCCTCCATCCCAGGCCAATGCACCAGATAGAGGTCGATGTATTCACAGTCTAGTTGCTTCAGACTCCTCAGGCAGCCTTCCTTTGCCCTCGGCCCATGGTCTAATGGGGCAAGCTTGCTGATGATGAACACATCTTCACGGCTAAGACCATACATGGGCAACAGCTCTTTGAGGACTTGCCCTAGATGTGCCTCATTTCCATAGACAGCACCTGTGTCAAAGGCTCGGTATCCTGCTTCAAGTGCAGAGCTGACAGATCTTTTCAGCCGCTCAAGGTCCTGTAGCTTGTATGTGCCCAAACCCAAAAGTGGCATCTGTACTCCTGACATCAGTGTTACTGACGGTACCATCATTTTTATATTATTGCAAAAATTCAGCCCTGAAAACAGTGAAAATAGTGTTTATTTAAAGAAATTTGGCAAGTTTTTTGTCTAGATGGTCAACACAACACTAAAGTCACAATGTAGCAAAAACAGTGACACATCTTTTCTTCTGTATGATGAGCATCCGAGTGAAACGGATTATTGAAAAGACTGTAGGACAACTAGGGATGCACCGAATGTTCGGCAACCGAAATTATTCGGCCGAAAATAGCAAAAAATGCACTTTCAGTGTTCGGCCGAATAAGTAAAAAGACCGAATAAATTTGACCGAACAATGACGTTTTTGATGACGCGATCAAATAGTAACCAGCGTAGAGTGAGAGGCGCGCGCTTTATAAATGCAGCCAACATGCCCCCTTTGAGCAGATAACAAAAGAGAAGCTCACCTGATGCATCTGTGGCAGACGTTGTACCCTTACTTACCCTTACCCTCTTCGGTCGACAAACGCGCCGCCGCGTTTTGCTGGATTTTTTTTCACATAGCAGCAAAATAGACTTAAATACTCCGTCATTTATGGTCACTTAAATGCAGACTTAAGAAATTTGAAAAAATAAACTGTTAAATGTCTACTTGTGTCCACTTACAATCGAAACAAAACTGTGCTTTTGTAAAATAAAGAAAATAAACAGGGTATGCTTTCTGACTCTTTTTTTCTCTAAACTTAAACAAAACTCAGCCAATACTGGTCACACAGGCAAAGGCAATATATCTTTATAATCATTTAATTGTCTACTTTTAAATGATCTAATTCAAAACGAAAACAAATATTCTCTGTTTATGTAATCTGTATGGAAAGAGAGAGATGTCAGTCGTTCTCATGGCAACTCCTTATCTGCTAATCGCCACAGAGAGCACACGCTATATTGAAACCCAAATGATCTAAGGCAATCTATGCAAACCTGTCAACGCCCAAAAGTGTATGTAAACCGCAAAAGTAGGCTTATGTCTAGGACAGTTATTCATTTGTTGTGGGTTCATCCACATTTTTTTTGCACTTTCAATGCACTTTTTTAGTTACATTCTTTCAGCAGTCAGTTATAGGCCTAACATAGGCTATTCAAGAAGGGGGGCTTCAAAGATGGCCAAATAAAAATATATTTTTTATTTTACTAATTTATTTATTTTAAGTTATATTTTGCTTTGTTTAAATAATATCTGCTGGAATGTTAAAAAAAATCAGTGTTAAATATATTGTATTTTTGCAATTAGATTTTTTTCTCTGAAAAGCAAGACAAAATAATAAAAAAGCATATTTTTGCTATTTAATTAAATGCAATGGTGAAAAAAATGGCAAAATAAATGGAAAAAATGTGAAACACCGCGTTCGGTATTCAGCCTTCCGCCAAGCGTTTTATTATTATTCGGCTTCGGCCAAGAATTTTCATTTCGGTGCATCCCTAAGGACAACAACTTAATTCTGTCCATTTGGTTATTAGATGGAGGCTGATCAGCATGGGAGCATGCAGTCGATTGTAAGAAAGGGGCTGGGTATAGGTGGACTATCTGGAAAAATCCAGCATACAGTGCTGGTCAGAATTATTTGACCCCTTGGTATATGATCAAAGATGGCTGTAAAAAATAAATCTGCATCGTTTATCCTTTTGGTTAGGTCTTTGTGGTTAGGTCTCAGCAGCAGGAGGGATGTAGAGGTCAATAAGCTGGGCTGAGTTGAGTGGGGGACGGAGGGGGGTGACTCTGGGACGCTGTTAAAACTCAGAGCTGTTATCTTGGAAAAAGGAGGTTGCAAATAGTATTTAATAAAAGGGGGCAAATAATTGTTCCCAACGTGTTTTGGAGAAAAACATGTATTTCAAAATTGTTGTTTTTTCTCCAATGTTTATGTCGAATTGCCGTAAAGCAGTTCTGTTTCTCGCTAGTTCTCGCTTCTCACAAGACTTCCTATTTCCAACTTACCGGGACGTTAGTCCCCATGTTGCAAGGTGGGTTTTCCGCCTAGGAACGTTGGGGGCAGCGGGGAAAGTCACAATTTTCACCAGAACAGGTTATTAAACCATCCATACAGCAGAGTATTGCAGTATTTTTTTATCCCTGTATGAACCAAACCCATATTAAGTGTTTGCTGCTCTTTTTTTTTTGTTTGTATGTTTTTCATCCATAGAACGTTTGAAAAGTAACTGACACCACTGGAATTTCAAACTTTGGTCAGATGAAGAAAAAAAAAAAAAAAAAAAAAAAAGAGCATTTTTTGGCAGCAAACACTTAATATGGGTTTGGTGCACACAGGGATAAAAAAGTACCTCATGTGTAAAATTAAATACTCTGCTGTATCTTTAACGCTGTGGGCCTAATTTTCTGCCAGAGGACCTGGACATCTTGTTTAGATACATGGCATCATGGATTCGATAAAACAAAAACAAAAACATAACAAAAAATAAAAAAAATCAGACAACCTCTGCTAGAAATCTTATAAACTTTGATATGAATCTTCCAACAGGACAGTGATCCAAAAAAAAAAACCATCAAAATCAAAACAAAATTGGGTCACTGAGCAAAAAACCAAGCATCGGCAATGGCAATCCCAGTCCCAGACCTGAACCCTATAGAAAATGAGTGTGCTGAACTGGAGAGAAGAAGCGCCAACATGGATCTGGGAATCTGAAGGATCTGGAGAGATTCTGTATGGAGGAATGATCTCTGATCTCTTGTCAGGTGTTCTCCAAACTCATCAGGCATTATAGGAGAAAACTCAGAGCTGTTATCTTGGAAAAAGGAGGTTGCAAATAGTATTTAATAAAAGGGGGCAAATAATTGTTCCCAACGTGTTTTGGAGAAAAACATGTATTTCATAATGTGATTTCCCCCCCACTTTCAATTATTTTACTTCAATGAAAAGTATTTTTTTATAAAATATCAAAAGGATTAACAATGTAGATTTATTTTTTACAGCAAGGGGCAAATAATTCTGACCAGCACTGTATGTCACCAGAGATTATGGAAGCTAGTTTCCGTCACTGAATATAAAATAAAATCTTTTTTCATCAGAAATGCATGACATAAACTCACAATTCTGTATTTTTTCCTCAGAATTGAACTTTATAAATCGCAATTGCAACTTTATATCTCGCAATTCTGACTTTTCTCAGAATTGTGAGATATAAAGTTGCAATTGCGATTCATAAAGTTCAATTCTGAGGAAAAAATACAGAATTGTGAGTTCATATAATGCATTTCTGAGGAGAAAAAAAGACAGAATTGCGAGATCATATAAACTCGCAATTGCAAGTTTATAACAAGTAATTCTGACTTGACATCTCACAATTCTAACATTTTAACTCTCAATTTATTTGTCTTGCAACTGTGAGGAAAAAAAGTCAGTTATTGTGAGATAAAGTCTTTTAATTTTTTATTCTGTGGTGGAAACAAGCTTCAGTCTCGTTTCAAAGAAAGATAGATAGATAAATAAAAATTACAAGGCCAAAAAATTGCAAGGATGAACTCTAACATGCATTTAGAAAAATAGATGGGTGATTTTTCATGTCATGCCAACATTCCGAGGTAGATTTATTCGAGCGTTGACATTTTCTAACCTTTAAAGACTGACTATGTTGCTTATAGTCATGAAGATTAATAACCAACCAAATAATCTTAACATTATGCTAAGAATGCAACTAACGAAGATATTACCATAAAGACCTAGCCTACTACAGCAGCCCCATTAGTTGCTTGCTAGTAATACGAAATTACAACGGATCATATGTAAAAGTAATATTATCAGAATCTTAGAAATGCGACCAATTAGTTTTGTATATTGGTGTATATACAAGTATTTTTGTGTTTTAAGTTTTCGAGGTTTATACTCACGCACGTAAAGCAGATGTCTGGATGTCAGAACGCTGTTCGAATTCAAACAGAAAGCGCGCCAAATCGGCAAAGCATCCGCGTGCTCCTACATCACGTGACATCATACATTCACTGGAGCTGTTTCCTGAATGGGGTGCACTGTGCAGGGTTCGTTTTCTGTCATTGTTTGGTAATTTGAATGGTTAGTTATTCTTTTGTAGAAACTGGGGACAGAGATGATTGCACAACTGCAGAAAGAAGTTGTCGAGGCAAACACGACACAAGAAAATGATTAAATAACCACCATGCAGCCTTTATTCACCAACAGATATTCCCAAAAGAACAAAAAGCATTAAATAAAAATACTAAACATTTAATCAGTTATCTGCATAAAAGCTACTACACTGTATTTATTGCACTCAAATTTACACTACAAAGATAGTGAAAGCCGTCTCACAGCGAAACTGAAAGTGAAATTGACAAACAATTAAGAGCTAAATCAGCATTTCATTTTGGATAGCTTTGCGTTCATCTCAGAATTTCGTTTATATAGTTCTGAACTCAAGTTACTTCTTAACTAGTGCTCTTTTGTGTTATACAAACAGACCAGACCCACTAGTCATAACCTCTCACAAGTGCACATTTGATCTGCTGTCACAGGATATCCTACTCAAACCCAATGATTCACTCTCTTATTGTCTGCATGAAAATCATCATCAGAATTAAATTAATAACCTTGTTAGTTTTTATATGGGTCGTTTTCAGGAAACAGTACAATGTGCGCTATACATTTCCAGGAAAATGTTTACTTTTTTTTAACCTTACAGCCATCATATATTACAACCCTGCACCACAACATTCTGATTAATGGTTAATACAGGTTTTCAGTTGCAGATTCTTTTGACTACTACCCTTGTTATAAACAAGTGGTTATAGTCTTGCAAAGCACCAGCAGTTAAACTCTAAAGCACTGCATAATTTCAGGTCTAAGTAATTTAGAAGTTTGGAATTTATGCAGGCCTACTGATGAATGGCAGTCAAATCATTATTTTTAAAAAACTGTATAGGAAAGTAAAGGGGCCAAAGATTGTTGTTTTTGTTGGAAAATTCATTTTTTATAAAAATCTAGACAGTAAAACCATATTTGAATTTAAATAAAAATAAGCATTTTCTTTATTCTACATAACTCATTTAAATATTCAAGATCAGTCAAAATCTATTACAAATGATCAAGTTCAGTACCCAATTATTCCCATATTAAAATCACAAACTTGCACACATTATTACCCTAATGTCTTCATAGATGTGTTCATATTGTGTTATCTTTTGCTTTAAATTATATTTAACCATTTTATTACCTTAAAATCTTGAAATGTTTACTTTTTTTGGAATCTGTTCATTAGTTCATAACTTCATTTTGGTCATCATGCTGAATAAAAGGCAACTACTAAAACTGAGGACTTGAAAGTTGCTTATTTGCACTAAATCTAACGGTAATAGATGAGTAAACTAATAATGGATGTTTCGTCTATCATTCCCATTAGAGACACTTGTTTAAGAGGTTTTAAGCTGTTGACTGGAGTATTTCAAGTTCACATGAGGCATGTATTGTGCAATGCATTTTGTTTTAAAATAACCATAGAAGCATGTAAAACTGTTCCTCCTCTGGATAGAGCTGATTATAGACATAACTTCAGCTGTGTTTCTACTGAAAGTCTGTGAAGAGAAATATTTAATATATATATATAAAATACTTTAAAGCCACTTGACGGACATCACCTGCACCGACAATCAGAACAAAGTGTTTCACGGACAGACAATGACTGTTTATAATAATATCAATGAAAAAATAACAAAAAAAAACAAGTCAAACAGGCTCTGCTAGCACATGAATACATTCAATAACGTGCAACATGACAAGGAGAACAAAAGTCCAAACAATCCAGCTTGAAATACTACTTACCTTATCTTTTAACTCACCCATCCTGATGAACCACACAAAGCTTCAAGTTATTCAAAACAGAGTATTGAACCACAGGGGTCATTTTTGAACAAAAAAGACAAAAGACTAGAATTTACTGAGGTTTAAATTAATGCCTTTGGCCTTTTGTATGAAGGGTTCAAGCGGAAAGTGCAGTTTTAATACGAATCTATTAGGCACTTTACTTCACCCATTAGAGATCAACTCATAGGACATTTTTATTATACGAATGATAACGTGACCGAGTGAGACATGAGGTAGAAATTAAAGAGACTCAATTAAAAACGAGTGACATGAAAAGCGTTGCGTCTAAGTCAGTCGAAATTTTATTCAGGCGGCAAGATGACAGCGACTGGTAGAACATGAATGTTTTCATAGGGTTAAATCAAAACAAGCATAAGTTTCGAACCTGCTCGAGTGGACAATATAAAGAGAGCGGTTTCGGATAAACAGTCGAGAAAACAGGCTTTTTACAAACGTACATTTTAAACAGAAGTGTACGCTAACAACAGGCAAACAGCAGTAGTACAAGTAGGACAGGAAACAATGTTGAGAATTCAGTAATCTTTTCAATCACAAGCACGTCCATTATAATGTGATGCCAAAATAAGTCTCTAATCTTTAAAAACTTTCTCTGAGTCTGCGGAGTCGGCAAATCAGCTATTTGTCTAATACAACGTGATCTCGAAATACAGTGTAGATTTGATTCAGCGTTGTTTTTAATTTATTAGGCGGTCGGCGGCTGGTCGGTCGTTCGTTTCCTTTGACCGATGTTCCTAGGATGCGGTGGCGGATCCGAAAGTTGAGCGGCTGGTGGATGCGATGTGCTCGGTTAGCCGGTAGGATGTGATTGGTTGATCAGTCAGTTAGCATACAGCTCCGCCCCACAACCACCTCTTTACCCATTTCCTCTCTGTTCCTTCCCACTGGTCTCACTTACATCCAGAATTACTTCTACATAGCAAGTTAATTTGCCAACATAAAAGGTAGTCCAGAGAAGAAATTCCACAAAAAAAAAAAAAACAGAATTAATATAATTTAGTTACGAAGACCAATGATGAAAATTCAAAATATCTCCAAATTAACTTGACCGACTCATGCAAGAGACAATGACAACACTTGAATACTCCTAAATACTAAACAGAAAAAAAAAACGGGTAAACATTTAATACGACCAATTTCCTGTTGGGTAGGCTATGCATGTTGAAATATCAATGCAAAAAAAAAAAAAAAAAAAATATATATATATATATATATATATATATATATATATATATATTCAAGCAATCTTTTGTATTTAGTGCATGCCAGAGTAAAATGAACTAAAAATGTGATATGCCAAAAAAAAAAAAAAAATTAAGAAAATACTCAAACCGATATGGCTGGCAAATATAGTACAACATAACATGCTATAAAACTCTGAAACAGGTGTATTTAACTTCCTATTTGCCGTTCCTTCATCAGGCGGACGTAAATCTATTAGTTAAATGAGTACAGTATTAGCTGATTAACCCGTTATCTAAAATAGCTACAACGATCACAGAATGTTACAAAAATTCACCCTTAACTCCCTGAAGTTACGCCCCTCTTAGATTACTTGGCTCCTCAATAATAAAAAAGGGACGGACAAACTTCAATGCTTAGTAGCTACGGCTGAAGCCATTGCTGTACTTGTCCTCCAAATAATCATCCTTATCAAAGCCTGAGCCGAGAGAATAGCGATGATAGTGGGAGGAAGGAGCGGCGGAAGGGGGAGGGGGTGCTGAGCTAGCGCCATTGCGGGCAAAACCGCGGGCGAAGCCGGCAGAAGAGGGTGGAGGGGGAGGCGGAGGCAGGAGAGAGCGGCGACCGCCGAGAGGGCTGCGCTCACGGTAGTAGCGCCCGGCGAGAGGTGGTGTGACTGGTCGCTGAGGGGGCGGAAGGCGCCGTTCATATGGATCCCGTTCGTAAAAACGCGGGGATGGGGCAGCGTACGGGTCGTGGCGAGGGCCCCTCTCATACACATCGCGCTCGTAGTAGGCGCGGGGCGGCGGCGGTGGGAGAGGAGGTGGTGGAAGTCGGCCACGAGGCGGATAGTAGTCACGGGGCGGCGGGCGTGGGGGGAGAAAGTGAGGATGATGGTGTGGGTGAGGTGGATAGTGATGCGGGGGGGGATGAGGATAATAGTCCTCCTCTCGGCCATTTCTGGATGGGTTACTGCGGGAGAGAGACACAAAGATCTTTTGGCCCTCCAATTTGGAGTGGTTAAGCTCTGAAATGGCCTCCAGAGCCTCGCTTTCCCTCTGCATGTGAACGAATGCGTAATTCTTCACGATATCGCACTCCACAACTTTGCCAAACGGCTGGAAGAGCTCCTTGATTTTGCCGGCGGTGACGCCTTCGGGAACATTGCCCACGTAGATCTTGGTGGCATTGCGTACCTTGGTGGTGGCATATTCAACGGTGATGCGAGAGCCGTTGACCTCGTGCTTGTGCAAAGCAGAGACGGCCTTTTGCGCCGCCTCTTCCTCATCCATGTGCACGAAGCCATAGTTTTTCAGGATATCACAGTCAGACACAGGGCCATACTTCTCGAACAAAGCACGGAGTTCGTCTTCGGTGGTCGCTGAAGCTACATTGCCAACAAATATCTTCACCATTTTGGACAGGAAGAACAGCAGTGTGTTTTGGAATCAGTCTTTGGTTGATTTGCACGTGCAAGGTCTCAAACAATGAAGTTCCTAAGACAAAAAACAAAGTCATAAACAGGCAAAAAACAAACTAATAACTTTAGTTCAAGCTAAAATTAGGAATGCAAAACACAGGAGAAACCACAACGTCCCTGATGCCATCAAGCATTTTTCCATTGGTATTTATTAACAATTAATGGCCTCACACACTAGAATCATAGGAATACAAGTCGAGATATTATATACCTACCAATTCTAATTATAACAAACTATTTTTTTACAATAACGATTCTAATTCTACCTTAGTCATCCCATGTATTACATGGATGTTAAATGCATAGATATGAAATGTTAATTTGAGAGTAAATGAATTGATGTTTTTTCATGTAGAGTAAAAATTAGAAAGAACATCAGCACAATGCAATTTGCGATGACTGGTTGCCTGTATATTATCACGCTTATAATCACACAACTACTGAGTAAATTAAGTAGTGAAAGAACATGAAACTAAATTATAAACATTTGCATAATTACGACATAGCTGCTCTGTGCTAAATTATAGTTTAGGTGCCACGCTACAAAATTATTTTACCGCTGAATAGCTAAACACGACTGACCAATCAGAACCAAGTATTTCAGAGCGTGCGTAATATGGGCAAAACGGTTTCACTTTCAGGCTTTAGCGTATATAATTAGTCGATTTCAAACACGGTTCACGCTCTATTTTTACCTTGATTATGTGGTCAACGTGAATTTGACTGAATGGCCGATGAAAACATTGTATCTTCAACCTCTTATTTAATCAAACTGATCCACTCTTTCAATCAAGCTATCGTGCTAGCTGCTAACGCTAGTATGGCACCAGACTAAGGAAGTAACGTTAACGTTAGCAGCAAACGTCCGCTGAGGAAAGACTATATAGTCATTACGACCCAGTAACAACTGCAGACAAACGAATATCACATTGTAAAATAAGTCAGTGCGATTAAATTACGATATTCTCGGTTCACATGAGGACGACGCTCAGGCTAGGAGAGAATATCGGACAACGGAGTGAATACATTTTCTGAATTATGGTCAATTAAACGATTTTGTCGTACTTCTTACACACTCGACGAGTGAAATACCGAGGAAACCCATTTAAAGTCTCTATTAAGAAGTGTAATCTATCAAACTCACCTTCAACGCACAACTATACCGAAGACATGAGCTAGCTCACTGATAATGTGTGATGACGGACTCAGTGCCTCGTTTGAGGTTGGGGGAGGGTCACATGCGCGGTGAGGCGTCTAGAGTTAGCGCCTCCTACCGATTGACCCCAGTTAGTGAAAAGAAGTCCGACTCATCTCAGCGAACCGGTTCTTTCGAACAGTTCATTTAAAAAACTCTCTCAAAATGATTCAATTACTATTTTACGTAATATGACATTACATACTCCCCCCTGACATATCTGCGTGATCCATTACGTGCTGTACAACGTTGAAACGACAAATAAAGCTTAACAAAACTAGTTTTTAAAAATATTTTCAAAACTGATGTAATGCATATTTTTGAGTCATGAACAATGTGTTTAAACAAGTTTCAGTTAACGTTTCAAAGTAGTTACATTTATTTTTGACTTTTTATGTCAGGTGGTATAGTTATACTGTAGTTGTAGGCCAACCACATGACATGGGAAGTGTACCAACACCCATAGTTGACACGAGCAGGTTTACCAGTATTTGACAGAGATCTACAAAACTTTTCACTCAAGATCACACGTTTACTGTTATTACCTTGTCAATTAATAATAAAAGAACCATGTTTGCAGTTGTGCCACCCTGACATTTGAGAATAGGCCTATACTAATTTGATGGACAGAAGTTTTACAACGATCATAACAGCTTTAACACTACTGATCTTTATCAAATGTTTTTTTTTTATGGAAGGTTTCAAACTTAAAATTATGCTATAATAATTAGTTTAAAAATCTGTATTAAGACACAATTTTTAGTAGTACTTTAGTTGTCTGTTCATTTGTTCAGACGGTTCAGATAGTTGCATCACCTGACATTTTGGGGTTTTAAGATAACAAAATATAAAATATGTATTTAAATGTTCTAAAAATTAATTCAAACTAAATAGGCATTATAGAATAAAGTGATATGTGTCATGAATTTATCAAATTATTTTAAATTGAAATAATGCACTTGGACACAACAATAGCACTTCATGTCATTGATTGGTTGACCCAATGATGTTTACTCAAGCCGTAAACATTATTTGATATTAATCTCAGTAGGCTACATTTTATTTGTAAAATTTCTGCTATTCGGCCTCTGGAGTTGAGTAACTTACCTTTCGCCCCTTTAATCGAAAACCGCTCGGGCCGATTCAGTGAGATCCGTGAACGAATCGTACGTTTTCTTATCCGACTCGGAATAACGATTCGTTTCACGAAACGGACATCACTATCACATGTCATGTGTTGCATCCGGTGTCACGTTCTTTCCTTCCTCGGATTGCTCAAATCAGTTTACAAACAAAATCCCAATTATTTGAACTAAACATCAACTATAACTTTGGTAATCAATCATTTTTTCCAGATTTATCATAAAACGTTGCTACTTTTCAACCCCCTAGAGCACTGTCATTTTCACATAAATATTCGTTCATTCAATCATCTATAAAGATTACTGCATATCAGCTAGGATCAGCATTCCATTAATAAGAGAGACTAAACAATTTACAAATATGGATTAAATCTGCTGCTGGGTTAAGAAAAGTCTTTTTTTGTGAAGAAATGTTTTTCAACAAATGAAATGGGCAAAAGTTGATATTTGGAACAGTATCATAAACCAAGAATAACCGTTAATGCTATTATGTTTTAGCATCTGTAATTAACATACAGTTAATTTAAAATGTAAAGATAATAATCAGATAAATAACATCTGATACTAAAAGTACACTAACTAATTATCTGTTAAGCATTGTATACTGTTAAATATTAATGAAAGGGTTACCCTACAAAAAAAAAGTGCCACTTAAATTAGAGACTAGTTAGTTTCCAAGTGCTCTCAGGTGGAATGTTTTAGAAAGTAAATAGTTTTATTTGTATTGCACGCTCTTTAAATCAATTAAAGAACAAAAGCATATTTCAAATGTTGTTTGAAGGTGAAACAAAAATAAAATAAAAACAATACACTAAAATAAAAATATTGTTCATAAACAGTTGAACACAAATCATCCAATGTCTGGTTTATTCATATAATAATATTAATAATTATCTTCTCCAGAGAAAGGTAACGAAACACAGACTTATTCCAGTGCAGCAGATTGGATCCAACCAGCAAGTCTTAATTACACTACAATCCACCAATAATTACTTAATTGGCCCTTAATTAGTTTCAGATATATAACCCCTGCAATAGAGGAAAAAAACAAACAAACAACAAAAAGCTAATTGTCTGGGCATAGTGCGCTAAGAGGTGATTCACCTCCAGTGCACCGAGGGTTCAAGTCAACACTTCCATTTCAGCTCAAATAAGACACTGTACTGTGATGTAGAAATGGGGCAGAGGTTATGAATTAGCAACCACACCATTGGCTAGATCAGAACCAATCAGAGCATGAGTGAATATGAAAATTCAAATTATGGCTCTTCTGAATGTGCCTAGCCATTTGGGTCTCGATTTTTTTGTTGTACATTCAGAGCATAGAACAACCAATCTCTCCATCTCTGCTCATCACAGCTAACCTGGAATTGGAAGTAAGATCAAGTAATGTGGTTTAGTTTACCATTGTTTGTGTTTGGGGATGAACAAGGAATAAGGACCGGGGTATTGGGGGGAGTTAGCTACAGCTTTCCATGACAGTAGCTGGTTTGCATTTGTAGAAGAAAAAAAAAAAAAAAAGATTCACTGGCAAACAATTCCAGTTTATTAACGGCAACCTCTTCTCGCCCTCTCTTAACTCTTTCTGAGCTGACGACAATTGTGAGGTCCAAGAAAAACCACAACATTTGAACGAAATTGCCAAAAAATAAAGATGACAAAGTATTCGAGGAGGGTGAGAAAGGAACAGAAAACCCAAACCAAGACAGAACACCTCCCCCAAAAAATAACCCCCTTGAAAAATGTCTATATGCACAAATGTCCCCCATGAACTTCTTACACTTTTACAGCCTCGAGACTCTTCATTGCTGCCGTAGAGCTCACAACTCCAATGATTTTCCTCACAGTGCCTCCTCATACCCAACATATGGGCTCCAGCCGTTCCTCAAGATCTTTTCACACAAAAACGATCGACTTCCTCACAGTTTTAGCTCATTGGCAATCTTCGAAGCGATGTTCTTGAAGGCGATGGATGTTCCGGAGATCCTCTTGAAGCGTACCCCGTTGAGAGAGAGGCGAGGTAGCTTGCACACCTCCATCTCCCACTGGACGAAGTCGTCGTGCGCAGGGTTGCCCGAAACGCATAGGAGCATGAAGCGCTCGCGCAACTCGTACTCGCAGCTGTTGGAGTCCAGAACTTTCCGGATCTCCTTCATCATTTCATTGGGCTCCATGGAGGAGGTGGTCTTCATGCTCCAGGTGAAGCGAAGGGAGCGTGGCTTGGTGTCCTTGGAGGCCTGGGTGGATGAGGGTGTGCTGGACGCTGGAGAAGAGGAAGAAAAGGAGTCCCTGTTTTCATTGCCGGGCAGTCCCTGGGTACCTTTCTCCATCTTGTCTGCTGGGCTCAACATGGGTCTTTGTTGAGAACGATGTGGAGAGAGGCACAAACAGGAAAATGAAGGTGAACACGAGGAAGACAAGGAAATGCAAATGATAACAGACAGAAAAAGCTTGGTTGATTCAAGCTGTAACATCTACATAATAGATCTTCTGCTTCAACACATTAAAATTTTTAAATCAACATGATGAAATGTTTTTATAAATCAACACAAAACACCAACATGGTCCCATGGTGGAAGACTACAATGCAGTCAAAATAAAGTCATCCGCTAACTAATCGGACATCTGTAAGGTGCTTGAGGGAGTAAAAAGAAAAAACTTGTGTAGATATAATAAAACACTACATGGGTAGAAGTGTAGACCTATTTTCAAATTCTTGAATTCTTGTTTGTATATTAAAGAAAAAGATTGGTGTCAGTAAGATTTTTATACTTTTATCTAGCAAGGATAAATTAAATTGTTCAAAGCTGACAAAGACATTTATTATGTTAGAAAATATTTCTACTTATAATAAACTGTTCTTTTTAACTTTCTATTCACCAAAGAATCCTTAAAAACAAAATCACGGTTTCCATAAAACTATTAAAACTTTCAACATTGATAATAAGAAATGTTTCTTGAGCAGCAAATCAGCATATTGAATGATTTATGAATAATCACGTGACACTGAAGACTAGAGTAATGGCTGCTCTAAATTCAGTTTTGCCATCATATGAATAAATTACATTTTAAAATATAATAAAATAGATAGATTAAAAAAACATTTTAATCTTTAAATGACTCCACGGAAGGTGAATCATTCTTTTTTTTAAAAAGTCTCATTAAGTAATGATTCAGTGATTTGAGCAGTACACTTTAAAATTTGTATTAGTTGTTGTCCTCACCTGCTGGCCTCATCTCGACCCTCTCCCTCATACGGACTCCTCAAAGAAAACCAACAAGTTTAGTCCCTCAATTCAAGTTCTTATTGGTGCTAGCTAAGTATTAGTCCTGTTTATGTAGATTTCATTATCAATAACTTATCATCATCAATATCCTGTTTCAATCCGTAAAATGACCTTTTCTTTTTTGCAAAAGCCATAAAGCATATTTTTACAGTCCCTTCACCAACTTCTGCACAAAATTTTCCTTTTAAACTCTGAACCTTAGGATCAACACACACTCGCATAAGCCATACTGTACTCAGCATAAAAGTGCACAAATGAGCAGACAAGAGCTAGTAGACCAACATAAGGATATACATATCCATATTCAAAATGGAGAGAATATCTGATGTGACAAAAACTGTTAAAGTGCAAGTTCGTATTTCCTTTGTGTACATTCTGAAGTCTGGTTATGTAAGAGCATAATTTAAAAGAAAACCCCAAAGGAATGAAAAATGTTTATTAAAACCCAACTGCAAGATTCAGAGATTCAGAGTCTGTCAAAGATGAACTGTAAAAATTAGTATCGGTGGCTGACATTTTATGTAAATCATAGCCCAATAATTTTGTCTACTCATGTGCGTTTCGTACAGCTGAACAAATGACTTTAGGGAGGTGTGTGTTGAAAGATAAAGTCGGACGGGGAGACCAGCCACCTCCAAAACAGCGCAGCACGAGAACGAAGGGACAAAAGCAGCACGTCTGTTTTAGTGCAGCCATATAAGAATAAGCAGTAGACCGTAAGAGTAGAGAAGCAGGAGTCACCCTATACAACCCTCACCATGAAAACACGACTGTCGTCCTCTATTTACCCTGCCAGGCTCTCTGCAAACCATGAACTTACCAACCCATTCAAAATCAAATGTCAAGCTTTGGGTGAGTGTTTAGTTCCCATCAATAGAATATAAATCAAAAAGAATTTGGTGCCTAGTACTTCTAATATTTCTGTTTATATATCTGTCTGAGGGGTCTACAAAATGGATAAGAAAATCACTGTAATATCGCATTATACCTTTAACAACAACACTTTAATAATACAATAATAAAAGTATTATTAAAGACACAGTATGTAAGTTTCTCCGCTAGAGGTCGCTTTTTCAAAAAAATAAAGCCGTAGCTTGATGACATCGTGAATGAGCGTGGAATCATGGGAGTTGTCATCTTCACCTCCACAGCCGATGGAAAGCAATCCGACATAACTCGGGCAGAAATCATGTTCATAGGAGGGCTAATGTATTAAAGTTGTATTAACGCTATGAAGCCGGGCAGGGCCGAGAGCCTGGGACATTTTACTTTGCAGTTTTTTTTATCATGCTAATATGCCACTCTCGCACCTTTTGTTTATTTTACGATTAAAGTTGTTTAATTTTCACCTTCTTCCCTGAACTTGAACTTTGTTACAGTTACATTTAAATCACTAAAATGCATATTTTATTTCATTCTACTAAAACAGCTGCAAGTGCTGAATTACTATTCATACAGGTCACTTTATTTGACAAATTAAAATTGTGGGGTAACGCAGCGCTGTTTTACTTGGTCAAAACAATCAGACTAAAATACATTTGAATCTGTTGAAAGTACTCTCTGCATTAGCTTGGTGGCTGGTATGAGACACTGTAGTATGCCAGATCGATATTAAATATAATATTAATAAAAGCTGGATGACTTGTGTTGCTAAATGGCATGCAGTTAATTTTAAAAGATATTCCATGGCAGAGAAAATGCTGTATTATTGTTACTACAAATAAAGCTTTTTCTGATTACGCTATGTTAGCCACTTGACATAGTAGTGTTATCCAAACAGGCGCTCACCAGTCTAGCAAAACACAATATATTAAAGCATCTTTGGTGTTTCCATGGTTTCTAAGGAAGTAAAACCGGAAATCGAGGGTAACACGGATATGAAATCGCTCAATTGCTAAATCGCACAATTGAAATCTTTCAAGTTTCATTAAAAATATCTTAATTTGTGTTTTGAAGATGAACTTCAGTCGTTATGGGTTTGGAACGACATGAGGGTGAGCTAGCTAGCGTTCAAGCAACCAATTTAAATAACAGTTCTCTTTTCATTTTGAGTAGAACATGACAAAACAACTTGCTTTTCACGAAGTCAAGAACAGCGGAGTCGATTTTAATGCATCAGTCTTTGACAGATTAATTCAAATGAATAAGTTCATGAGTCATTTGTTCATGAATCAGACATCAATTGTCACGCTGTTTGTTTTGGACATTGCAATAGAAAGATGTGCTTTGTCTATTTATAGCAGCGCCCAGTCTTTCTCTTTCATCACATTAAATTTAGACTGCAAGCATACAATTTTTTACCTACGCACTGTAGATGTAGATATAGATGTACATTTGAGTATTTTAAGTAAATGTGTAAGAACCATTAAATTAACTGAGCATCAAAATCATTTAGTTAAGGCTTTTATCAAGAGTTCAGTCCTTGTCCAATTGTCTAATTTGAAAATCTACAAACACCTGGCAAACTTGGATAGTGTATCACACTGTCATTTAACTGCATTGTAGGAGTGTAGCCATGTTGCATGATGACAGTACAGACGAGGGCACAGGAAGACCATTCACAAGATCTGCGGAACAATGTACATGACCGGACTCCATGAGTTCATATGAGAGAGGAACGGGATGTAATGCAAATAAAAGAGGGATGTGTTATTCATCGAGGTAAGACAAGGAAGAAAAGAGGGCTGGCGGAGGAGTGAGTCTGGCAATGAACGCAGAGCATTAGTAAAAAAAATTATATGAAAAGGTATGCATATGGAACAATAATAAATGTTGACAAGACATCACAGAAGGAATATAGAGCACAGGAAAAAGACATTGTCTTAAGAAAACACAAGGGTAGCGTTATTGCCTACCTTCTGGGAAATCTGAATGAGAGATTTCTACAAAAAAAATTAAGAGAAAAAAGGGAAAAAGTGTTTCTTACATGTGCATTAACCATTGAAAAAACTCTCAATTGAAAACTTCCTGTTTGGTTTCATAAAGAACTCTTTTTAAAAACTTTTCATCTATCAGCCAATTAAAAAGGTTCTTCTGAGCTTTAGTGTTAGCTGGGTGGCAATAAAAAGGGCACCGGTGTTTAAAGTCAGATTAAAGAATGGGAATTGCAATTTATTAATTTGCAACAGGGCCATTTAGGATCGCTGAAGAAATTGTGAATTGTAAATGCATTGCATGAATGATGGATGTTAGATCAGGGTCAGGTTTGCAGGGTTCCCACACATTTTGGCCAATGTATTTCGAGGACTTTCCAAATAATTTCCAAATAATTTCCGATTACCGGATAAAGATTAAAAAGTATATATATATATATATATATATATATATATATATATATATATATATATATATATATATATATATATATATATATATATATATATATAAATTGTTTAGGCAATTAAATTAGCATACAAACTATGCTAATTACAACTACAAAAACAGAATAAGATGCAGTGAAACTCCATGACTTTTCCAGGCATGGAAATAGCTCCCTGATATTTCTAGGTATTCCCTGATTGTGGGAACCCTGGATTTAATGTTAGTTATCCATCAGTTAGCATCTCTCACACTTAAAACCATCTCTGCTCCAGCAGCCCTTTGTTTCAGAGTTCATGATCATAGCGATAAAAAAAAAATAGTGCCAGTCCAAACCATTTCGTCCTGAAAGAGGGGAGCACTGGTGAGAGTAATGAGAATGTGTGCTAGTGTATTGCTGAACTCAATATTTCGCAATTGCAAGTAACAGTGTCGTCATGTGGACCGATCATAAACTCACCTGCGTACAAATTTGGAAGTAAACTTGCTGAAGATACCAGTCCCGGGACGGCGCACCTGGCTGTTGCCATGGGAAAGGGAGGGGGAGGCAGAGGGGTCGTACGCTGAGGCTTGCTGGTCTCGTGTGGCTCTTTGCTGGCCAGCGTGGAAAGTGCTTCTGCTAGTCACCCCTCTGGGGAAGTTGGTACGGTCAGCCATTGAGGAAATGTTCTGAGCTGAGGGGGACACAACTGGTGCTCTCTGGTTGGCTGTGCTGTTTTTTTACAAAGAAGTTTGCAAAGGTGAAAAGAGAATCGGTTAATACTTTATAACTCCATTTTAGCATCCATTAAAACACGTTAAGGTTAACAGTAAATTTAAGCCACTTGTTTTCAAAATGCAGCTTCAATAATCAGGCACTAAAAGAACAAACAGGCCATTTCATTATGCTAACAACTGTAGCTCTTGCTGCTAATGCACTGATGACAGACAAATTATCCTTGTGGAAATGAACCAACATTTAATTTGAGATTGGTTTTAAAATGTGATGGAATAAAATCCAAGCATGCACATGCGTGAGAAATCCAAGTATAATTCCACCATCAGCCCTTTCTGTACCATGCCAGACATGTGACAATCCACAGGCTTAAATCATATGAGGACCACATTGTTTTTTTTAATGTTACAAAACCATACAATAGCTATAGTTAAAGGTAAAGTGTGTAACCTCTGCATCACTATATCATATATTGGTCAATATTATACACAATATCAGCCAATACAAGATATTTAACTGAGCAGCTCAATTGACCTATTTTTACATTTAGATTACATAGTAATCCAATGCTCCCTCAAAGTTAAAGTTAAACTTAAACAATTTGAATTTAATAACAGTTAAATGTAATCTTCAGAAAATTTCAAAATGAATACATTTTTCATAATGTACATTTACAATGTTGTGATTCAAAAATGTACTTGTAGCATCTTAAATCACTACAGATCAAAGTTTGGGGTCAATAATATATTTTTTAAATGAATGAAAACTTGCATTCAAATTTATCAAAAGTGACTAAAGACATTTATGTTTTAAAAGATTTCCATTTCCAAAGGTAGTTCTTATTTGTATTGAACAGAATTTTTATATCAATAAATCCCATGTCTTCAGAGTACAACGGTATTTAAAATTTGAGGAAAATCTACAAATGCTCAACTTAGTCCATCCACATTAAACTGGGAACAAGTATTTTAGCACAGAAAAAAAATTACACACGTCGCCCTTAACAGTTATCATGCAGCTAATACCAACAAATAACAAGACCCAAACAACAACAAAAAACTCTTTATAGAGGAAGACAAAACTCTTTTAGCATGCATACAACGGTCTGTGACAGTTCCAAAATGGAACATGCAGTGAGACCGGTTTTAGAGGATATTAGTGCACTGTCTAGTTTGTCTGCAGAAAAGAAGGGGTGGAGAAGGATGGGCCAGCAGACCTAAAAGACTACCCTATGACACCAAGCAATGCGACAATACATGCATAAGTGAAGGAGGATCTTGCATGAAAAGACAGACATCTAGTTAAAGCATGCATGTGAATTATGGGTTAGAAAGGAATGAGCTGGCAGGTATGTGACGTAGACAACGTGTGTTTACATGGAGGGGAAAGTGGGATGGCGAGTGAGACGGTTGTATTATTGTGGACGAGTGAGAGAAAAGTAGACCGGGTTTAAAAAAAAAAAAAAAAAAGGTTCAGGGCCTTCCCATTTCTTTGCTTGACGAATTCAGTCTGCGGATCTCATGTATTCCAAAACTCAAAAAAAAAAAAAAAATTCACATGACTTTACTCGTCACTAGTTCTTGAAGTCGAATCCCCTTCGGAACAGTTTTTGGCTGCCACTTGCCTGGGGCGATGTGCATGGAGGTCTGGGGGGCTGGGGTGGGCGGAGGTGGACAAGGACTTGTGGTGGCGGGTGCGGGATGAGTAGGCGAGCACCGCGGCCGCTGAGGCGGTGGAGGCGCGGGACCCTGGAGTGTTCAGGCTGGGGGAAAGATGAATAACAGCCCCCACGTACGAACATCCCCACGTACAGAGTGGAGGGAGGTATGGGTGAGGTTATAAAGCAGATTCAGCAAAGATGGGATGAGGGTTAAGAAAATGATGGAATTAGACCAAAGCACACACACCAGGAGATAAAAATAAAACACTGCGTTGCGATAATGCAGGTTTGGGCTCTGTTTTAGTCTATTTTTAGATCTATACAGACCAAAGCTAGTCAAAGTTGGATCAAACTTGCATTATCACTGGAAAGCTCGCTCTGTCTCTGTTCATCGAGTGAGAATTTGAAATGAAATGCAGTGATGATGATCAGAAGCGTCTGACAGTATAAGCCTCATGGGCATGATGTGTTTTCAAAAGCTACTCACATAAACTCAATTTACGTATTTTTACTTGCGTCTCTGCAACTGACCTTGAGCACACATAAAAGTCTTTCCGCGTCAGCATTCGGACTGTGCTGCCGCTTGTCACCTCAAGCTAAATTAAACATCCATATAACAAGGCTGCTGTTTTCGGTTTCCCACATCTCTTCTCTCGGTAACCTGATTATTTGGGTCAGGCAAAAATCACTAATTCCAGATTAAGGGATGAGATTGACTACATACCTATCAGTGGTAATACACCAGTGTGTCTCAGTATTTGCAATGAAATTCAGTAGTCGACGTACCAATAGAAGGTGAAAAAAGCAATTGAACACACTACTTTATTTAAAGTTACATTTTACAGGGTTCCTACTCAATCTAGGCAATGTAATATTTTAGAGCAGAGCAAAAATAAATAAATAAAAAATTCACTATAGACGTTTCTATGAATTTTCAATAAATTTAATGATTTTATTCTCTACTCTACTCCATTACTGGAATATAAACATCAATTTTAAAATTTCTCAGTATTTCTGGGTTTTACATGACTGTGGGAACCATGACTTTAACATAATTCAATAGTAATTCTGTACACAAGCGGTCAATAAATTCAAAGCATGTAGTCAATAAATTCAGAGTAATAAGTAGTTTTCTTTTTTCAATCTGCTAATCTGATGAATAGGAACATAAGCAGCATGTCGCAATACCATAATGAAACAGATCAGACTTTTTTTAATAGCATTTTAGTATCAATTTGGTAAAATACATCTCTAATCTGCAGTGCTCTGACTGATGGAATTCACCACAGATGATGTTTATGGGAACCTTTATAGGAACCATTAGAGAGTGGTGGTTTACAACACAGGCTTTATCGACAGCATCTGTGGCACTCTTTTGATTACCACAGACAACAATTCTCACTTGTCCCTGAGTGTGTAAAAATGAACTAATGGAATTACAATAGTTGGCATGCTGCCCAGAGGGTTTAAGAGGACATGTGCAGCTTATATTTCTGTAAAAGCACTTACATTGTCTGCTTGAACTGTACAGTTATCCAAATCATTTTTCTAGGTGGATGGAAATATAGTTATCAACATAATTCCGGTGGGAGGAGCAAAACTTGTGTGTTTACTGAGAGAAAGTAAACAGATTTACTGTTTAGTTGGTTATATTATGGATTGAATGATATAAGGATGTAACTTTAGACAAGCAGGGTCTGTAAGAGATTCCAAGACACCAGTCTTATGCTAACATACTACAGTTTAAGGTTGGGGTCAGTAAGATTTATAAAAATAAATAAATAAATAAAGTAGTAAAGTATTATTATTATCAATAATTTATTTATAAATTGATCAAGTATCAGTAAAGATTTATAATATAAAAAAAATAACTCCATTTCAAATAAATGCTGTTCTTCTGAATTTTCTATTCAACGAAACCTAAAGACAAATGTATCAAGGTTTTCTACAAAAATATTAAGCAGCACAACTGTTTTAAATTTTGATAATAAACGTTTCTTGAGAAACAAATCAGCATATTAGAACGATTTCTGAAGGATCGTGTAACATTAAAGACTGGAGTAATGATGCTGAAAATTCAGCTTTGCCATAACTGGAATAAATTGCAGAAAGTAGATCATTTTAAACTGATAATATTTCACAACATTAACAATGTTTTAGTGTATTTTTGATTAATAAAAGTCTTAGTGAGCACAAGATACTTAACAACAAAAAAATCATAGTGGCCACAAACCTATTAACATAAGTGTTATGGTAATACACTTATTATTGAGATATTTTATGCATTGATTCATTTTAAATGTATAACTGTAAGAGTTTCCCTGAATGATGAGTCAAACTTATTGCCAGTGCTAATCACTAGCATGCCACCGATAAACATTAAAATAACATTTCAGGTTATTTTCAACTTATTGTATTAAAAAGGAACCCAAGCTGTCAAGCTTTTTTAATCATTACTCTTTTAATCTTTGGACTAATTCTAAGTTCCCGAAGGCGTCACAAATCTAGCTGAACAGATTTCAGCTTCATGCTGCGCTCAAATGTGTGCAATTGTCAATGTGTGAATGTATGTGTGTGCATTACAGGATTATGTTTCCCATGCTGGCAGGGCAACAGCCTGACAGAATGAGTCGAGAGCAGAGAAGCTTTCCAAGTCTAAATATACACATATGCGCATACACTACTTTTAACACCAGTCAACTTTGCAGAAATGAGTTTGATAGGCTCTTCCATGTGATCTGTGACTGGAAAGGAAGACTGTGCATAAAGAGGAATGTGGCAGTACCTGTCCTTGCCGTTCTGTACACCCAGAGTGGCTCTCTCATTGATCGGAGAGTTCCTGCTGCGGCTGGTGCCTGAGGATAGGATGCTGTTCTATACGGCAAAAGGAGAGCAGACAGAGAAATCAGTGACGTGAGCTCACAACCCGGTTGCCTATCAGTCATCAGCTCCTCAGGGGGCTCTGTACTCACAGTGGAAGGGGTAGGAGTTTTCTTATGGTCTCCGGAGATCAGCGGGCTGGGAGGGACTTTACTGGAGCTGCTTGAACTGGCGATGTGCTTACTGTCGCCCTGAGGTCGCTTGGTGGAAACAGAGGAGCCTGTGGTAGAAAGAGAAAATGCTTTGAGATCTACAAACCAAGAGAGCCAGTGTTTATTGTGGCAAATGACCAGCGGAATGATGCTTACTTTGGTCTGTGGATCTACGGGACTTCTGATTGGAGGTGCTGCGTTGTCCCTTCTGAGAAGGTGAATGGGCGTTGTTTGTGAGGTCAGTGCTTAGGCGGTGCTTTAGTTCATCCAGCTAGGAGGGAAAAAAGGGTATCAAGATAAGCATTTAACATTTATGTGATCATGGCTTCAAATCTGCATAGTAACAATATAAAGGTTAATAACAATTGCCATTAAAAAACAGGAACAATACAATTTGATTCACATGTCTGTTCCATGGTTTATCTCATGTTTAATGAAGCCCTTTAAAATAAAATCATATATATAAAGAGCTGCATTTTTAGGCTGTTTTGTTTAGTTTGTTTAGTCTATTCAGAATCGTGGGAGAACAGTGATCTGTTTTAAGCAGAAAAATCGTGATTCACAATATATCAAGAACTGCACGCTCTAATATGAATCATAAGGTGCCTATTTTAATTACTAATTACAGAAATATCTCTGCATCATTGGCTTAATATAGCAGTTTTAGTAAATAAAATGGACAAAACAAACATAACTGAACTAAAAAAAGAACCAATCAAAAACAAAACAAATACAAAACAAACAAAAAGAACAGAACAAAAAACCAAACAAATATTTTAAACAATTACCGCCCTACAAATTACATGCAAAACACAGATATACATAAGATATTTAGAGTAAAATACCTCTTCTGAGTTCTTATAGCCCAGTAATAAGTAAGTTGCCATGACATCATTGTATTTTTGGTTGACAAGGGAGTCTTGTATCTCCTCTAAAGAGTATCCCATTCGTAGCATAATATCTAAGGAAACAGACCAAAGGGTTAAATAAGTAGGAAAAAACAGCTTACAAGTTTCACAACATGCTGAATTAGTTATATATATATATTTTTCCTCAAGCATAACTTCTTGTCACGATGTGCTTTCTAAGTTGGATATTTGGGTGGGTGATTTATTACTGGATAAAGCCATAAGAGCCCATCACCCATGTCCCAAAATTCTGGTAACTATATATGGTTGAGATTCCTTCAAAAATGCAATCCACTAGTCAAAAAACTATGACTGCTTAGAAATGCAATAAAATTTAGGGTATCATTTATGTCTGCAGTACAAATGGTGCAAGATTTTTTTAATACCAAATTTTATAAGTATATCATAAATATAAGTAAAACAACTAAATGTATTGATTTAAAAAAAATATTATCAAAATAAACAACAATCATGCAAACCATTTTCAAACACAAACCATAAAGAGACGAGAAAACAGGAAATTTGAAAGCGTTAGAAAGCAGGAAAATCATCAATAGCTACTTTAACTCACAAATAAAGATGCTCAGATGAGCTGCTGTAAGGAATTTAGATCCAGTCCCATCACCAAGATTTATTACCCAATCATAACCCATCTCGGTCTCAAATCCCACCCACCACCAAAGCCCCGGGCCACGTCTGCCCCACCTCTCTTCCAAACCGCTGGACTGATGGAGTGCTGACCTGTCCTCTTAGGGTCCTTGTAGTCAGGTTGGGGTTCGATGTAGGGCTTCATCTCTTCATCCTCATGGCCCACGTTCATCCATCGGTCCTTCATGATCTGCTGCTGAGTGCAAGCAGAAAGAAAGGGTACAAAAGTGAAGACATCATATTAGGTGGGGAGTAAAGTAATGCAAAAAGAGTTGGCCTTTATGAAGGGGATGCACAGATAGTCAACTGAGGGCAGCACTTCAAAATGTCATCACAGTGCTGAAACTAGGGCTGAACGATTAATTGCATTTGCGATAATATCGCGATATGATGAAATGCGATTTTGTAATCGCAAAAGCTGCGATTACACTAGTCACGTGACACGAGAGAGAAAAGCAGTCTGCAGATCAAGCATCAACTTGGCACGCTACGCATAGGTCTGGCATACAGGAAAGAACAGTTTATTTTTTATGTATGTGATATTTATTCTCTCTCCAACAATTCTGGATCGATTCAGAGAATTTCAGAATCGAGTCTGAGCTTAGTTTTTAAACACAGATGCATGATGACGCTGCGCGTGCTTTAGAAACAACCGTATTCTGCTTGCTTCTAATTTCGCTCTCTCACACACACACACACACACACACGACACCGCTCGAACCTTCCGAAAAAATAAGCTTTCATAAAGTTCGGGTTTTAAGCGAATTAACGTTACCGGGACAGTCGCTGGCTTCATTGCACAGGTTTTGCCGCTTTGATATTACTCTTGTAGTGCGCGGTCTTGCCCGCCGGAATTTTCCTTACAAATGCTCCACAAAGGCATTATTTATGTCGTTTGGAATGCAGTTGGCTTATATATTAAAAATATGAAAATCACTGAGAAAGCTGCTTTCATTTTAAAATACTTACGCACGCTTTGTGAAGAGCTCGTGCATGCGGCTGTGAGCGACTCATTGGTTAAATGTACTTGCATCTCAAAATGCTTTTGACGCGAAATTAATGTAAACACGGTCAGTTATATCTTAAACCAACAGGACAAACCACATTTACAATTTCAAAAGAGATATGTGCATTAGTGTGAATGCAGCTTATCAGGCACGTGCACAGGTAGGGCTCAACCTGTGCAGAGCACATGCCCTTTTTGCTCTTACACTCGAAGTGCCCTTTTTTTTTTTTGGTGGTGGTGGTGTTTTTTTTCTTCTTCAATAAATCAATGCTATTGGTCACCCTTTACGTCTGTCTGTCTGTTTTAAAAAATATTTAGCCAATAAAAGTTCTTAAAAAGAGCTTGTGTAAATCTTGTTCGATCCTCAAACTGTCAGTAAACCTGATAACTCCGCCCCCTCTATCGTGACTGAATGAACTGAAGCTCCGCATCAGCCGCACAGCAGACAGCAGCTGAACGAAGTTTTGCAAGGGTAAATAAAGATCTTGTTGTTTGAATAAGTACTAAACACTGTCTATAAAAGCTCATATTTTATTTATTTGATGTCTGACTGAGACATGTGGGACATGACAGAGAGGTCTAGGCTAGAATTTGCCATAGTCATAGGCTAGCCAATACATAGCCTACACTTAAATAGCCTGTGCATACAGTAGCATTTCATCTTTTATAAAATGCGATTTTGGCCAAATGTATTTTACAACAGGAAAAACTCAACGCCTATATAGCTACAACAAACTTAACCCGTTGATGAAAATGTAATGTGATGCCGCCGGCGCCGTCTTAATGACGGACAAAATGCACATTTGTACACATTCGCTGGTCAAAAAACCCGTAACTGTATTTGAGTTTGACTTTTGTAAAATGTTAACAATATATTCATGAGTAATACAACAACATATAATTTGTTTTTACCATCGGAAAATCGCTGTTTCGTACTGAAACTACACAAAGCGACTGAGTGATCCTCGTCGTCACCTAGGTAACATATATTTCTAAGAAATTTTCTTCTTTGATTTATGATTGCTGATACACTTAATTTATTAACATTTCATCTTGTTATGGTAATAATATTAAATTATGGTTAATTCAAGGCTGTTGATATGCACGTATTCGCTATATAGTTTTTTTAATCTATAGTATTCTATACTCTCTGCTCGTCCTCACATGTATAAATGTAGTAAAACATGGTTTTACTACAGTAATGTTGTAGTAGTAACTAAAAAAAAAACATTACAGAACAATGACAAGGAAGCCTATATCACTGTGAAATCTTTATATTTTATCATGCAGAATGTAATTCATGATTTAATTAATTCCAATGCTTAATTTATTTGATCCAAAATACAGGAAAAACAGTAATATTGTGAAATATTTTTACAATCTAAAATAACTGTTTTCTATTTAAATATTTAAAAAAGTAAATTATATCTGTGATCAAAGCTGAATTTTCAGCATCATTACTCAAGTTCAGTACTCTTCAGTGTCACGTGATCCTTCGGAAATGCTTTTCACTGCAACTGTACTTTTCACACTATTTTATTTATTTATTTTCATTGCTGGCTTATTTTAGGGAAAGTGTAGTGAACAAGGGACCTTCAAGAGACCAACATTCCTGGTCCTCCACAGTATCAAGTTTTTGCCAGGTAGGCGGATACATGTTGGATATGCTATAGTTGTATGGCTACCATTGTATGGCTATAGTTTCTTATAATCTGGAATTGAGTTGGACATAATTATTTAAATTATATTTCAAAATAGTTTCTCAAAAATACTTGACTCATGTTTATGTGTGACAATGAGAAGAGGGGAAGGTAGAGCAATGTTAACCAAATAATACAAATTAGCTTATGAAACCAAACAGAATAGCTAAAAAAATATATATTTTATTGAACTTTGTATGTGCAAAGAACAAAAGAAAAAAATAATCTACATATATATATATATATATATATATATATATATATATATATATATATATATATATATTACATACACATTTTTTTATAACTATAACATTTATAAAAAAAATTATAAATGATATAAACTATTTTTTTTTTTACTTATATGAATTCTGATTACTTGGTGGGGGAAAAAAAGGGAGGGGTGCCCTTTTTCAGTTTCAGCACATGCCCCTCAAAAGGTCTGTGCACGGCCCTGCAGCTTATCGTATAGGGGGAAAATCACTCCAGCTCTTGAATGGAAAACGTTCAGACAGCCTACTTTTAAATACTGAAAGCACTCTTTGTTTATTGCTTGTAAGGTTTTTTTTTTTGTTCCTCTTTATTTACTAGCTTTTATATTTTGAAGCTATATTAGTTTATAGCCCATTTAAAATTCTTAACATGTAATTGGTTTAATTAAATGTTTTTATATATATATATATATATATATATATATATATATATATATATATATATAAAGTATGTATATTTACACATGTAATTAAATACATATTTTAAGTGTTATTAAGATTAATTAATAAGAAAAAAATTAGATCGGATCATGAGCTGCCTAAAGATTCCCATCCCTACTGTACAATGATTTATTGCTTGTCTTTGTCGACTAATACAGAAGGTAAAGAACTTAAAGTAATCGCATATTAAATCGCAATCACAATATTGGTTAAAAAAAATCGCAATTAGATTATTTTCCATAATCGTTCAGCCCTAGCTGAAACGCTAAATCACTCCATCAAAAACATATCAATCTGCAAACAGTTGTTTATGCAGAGTCTAAGCCTCAGAATATACGCCCTCAGACCCTTCATGAACAGTCTGATGCATATTGCACACAAGAATAGCAAAAGCTGGCTAAAATCACCAGACCTGATCGGCTGGCTTTTATGTAATTTCCAGGAATCAAGGTTTAAATCAGTCCATTGTGTTTACCAGGTAGCTGCACAAGAACAACTGGATTTACCACAGTTTCAGAGGTTCATAGGTATTTAATCTTACATCCTATATTTAAAAGGCTCATTCATAAACAGTATTTTATGTATATACAATGTGTAATTTTTTATTTGATAGATTTTATTATTTTCACAAAGTTTTCACATATGGACAAAGTTACAATCTGATTGGTAATTATGCATAATATTAAAATATTCGGTTCAAGAACTTTTCTTTGTCATGTCTCATTTGGTAATTGTTTTATTATTTTACATTTTGTTTATTAGTTCTAAACAAAGTAATTAATTTTTTATAGATTTTCATATTTTAAGATTGAAACTCTAGGGCAGAGGTGGGCAAACTTTCTAGACCAGAGGGCCACATCAAGTTTTGCTAACCAATTGAAGGGCCCCATACTAAATCCATGATAAAATAACTTTTATTTACATTGGAGGTATGGATGGAAAACACATTATCTGACAGAAATGTGTCTCACATTTAACAACAATTCTTATTTAATATCTATTATTGAGTCAAATTTACAACAGATATAATCTCATGTGCACTACTATTACTATTTACATATCAACCATCATAAAACTATGTCTAATTAAAACCAAGGGAGAACCTTAGAATTTGTCTTTCCAAGACATGGTTATTAAAGTGTTAATGTGAGCAATGAGCCTGGTCCCCTCTCCTTGCAAGGGTGTCAAAGTCTGGAGTGATCTCTGATGTAGAGATCCTCAGGATAGCTGACAAGTGGCTATTTGCTAAATTTGATCTACGGTGGGATTTGTTGTAGTTCGTGACTGAAAAGGTTTGTTCACGCACATGTCGATCCAAAAAAAACGCAATAATATCTTGGCATATTAGACATCACGCCTTCTGTCCGATACTGGGAAGTATTTTGCTGTCCTTTCTTCGTTGAAAACGCGAAATTCAGGATACACTTTTCTTTTTATGGCCACATTCATTTTCACTAAATTGAGCGGTACGGTCCCATATACGGGATTTTTATTTCTGTACCCCTGAGAGTACGGTCCCACATATGGAATTTAAAATGTACAGTGACATGACATAACTACCAGATTCAAACTGTGTGTTCGCGCAGTGGGTGTCGCTGAGCCAGCGCTTGTATCACAACTATATCACAACTATTTGCAGAGTTTTCAAACACAATGTTTAATTTAGGTTTTTCAGACATTTAAATACACACAAGCACTAGTAAAACAATACATTTGGACTTTGTAAAATATACACTGATGTCTATCAGTGAACTGCGGTGCAAACAAACATGGTGCGCCCATCTCACGTTATAGATCAAGATTATTCATAAAGGTTAACAATATAAAAAAACTATATAAACCGATACATCTATCATACAGTGTTATTGTGGCTGCGGTGTATCACGTGACAAGCGTGACGCGTCGCCATGGAAACATTAAGGGGGAACGTTCTAACGGTTGACTTGAAAAACCCACTCGGGGGTCAGTTAGAATATTTTAAACTTACGTCAGAGTTACGTCAGAGTTACAGAGTGCATTCTAATAATTCTACAGTAGTAGTAGCTGTAATGCATGCTATACTGTGGCGTTCGCTTGTATTGCATAAAATTAGTAGCCTGGCGTCATTATACTCAGATTCTAGTCAGAATGTGAGTCTGATACTGCTCCATTAGGCTGTGATTATGGGCCGTGTTTCAACCGAACCAGGAACGAAAATGCCTCTGCACTCAATTGGATCGACAAATGCCTTGATCGCAGTTCCCTGTTCCTCTTTTAAAAATGAATGCGCTGTCTACATCTTCTATAACAGACGCGAAGGCTGAATCTACACATCTGAATTATCCAGCGGCAGCCATTCTTTGTTGTAAACAAATTCAACCCAAGCGCTCTTTGGTGACGTGGATAATTACGTTACGGTTGATCATCTGTCCATCGTCTTATAAAGCCCGCCCTGACAATTTGATTGGTCCGAACAGCTTTGGTTCGGGTATACTTGCTTCACAACGGATCAAGTCCAGACCGAACTTGCCATCCTCAAATGTTGTGGGCGGGGCTAAGTTCGGCTGGCATCCAGGCTATCAAATTAGTAATTCTGAACCAAAACCATTACTCAAATGTAATATTTTTTTAAAACTCCCTCGCGAGGCAGATGAAATAGTTCGGCGGGCCGTAGTTTGCCCCCCACTGGTCTAGGGCAAGGGTAAAACAAAACCTATACAAAATCTATTTTAATAAAAAAAAATCAATCCCTAAGAAACACAAAAAAATATTTTTGCTCAGAATAAGCTGCAATGCAGACCAGACTCTACACCAACAGTTAAAAGTTAAGACACAAGATTGCATAAGTATTTACGCCTGTACAAACCTCAAGGCTCCCTCTCTTGGTTGGGTTGAGTATGAGGAATTTCTTCAGTAAGTTCTCACAGTCGGTCGACATATAGAAGGGAATCCTGTACTTGCCCCTCAAAACGCGTTCTCGCAGCTCCTAAGAACACCATAACACAAAAATTCAGAATATAATGCAAAGCTGTTGCCCTTTACTCCCATTTCTCTGTGCTCACCTTTAAGTTCTGTCCATCGAACGGCAAAGAACCACTGACCAGTGTATACAGTATGACCCCAAGACTCCAGACATCCACCTCCGGCCCGTCGTACTTCTTCCCCTGAAAGAGCTCGGGTGCAGCATATGGAGGGCTGCCACAAAAAGTATCCAGCTTGTTGCCCAGTGTGAACTCGTTACTAAAGCCAAAATCTGCTATTTTTATATTCATGTCTGCATCCAGGAGCAGGTTTTCTGCCTGTAAGCAAGGGAGGGTCTTTAACGATTATGTATTTAGAGATGAAACCAACTTGCATCAGTACAGAAGACTAAACTCACAAAGGCAGAGGTAAAGATATAAAATAGAGTGTGAAAATGTATCTTGTGTACCTTGAGGTCTCTGTGGACAATGCACTTCTGGTGACAGTACTGCACTGCTGACACAATCTGCCCGCACACACATAAAAAAATAGGTACTTAAATAAAAAACAATAGCTTATACACAAACTGACTGGTAAAACCATTTGTTTGATGATTTTAAACAACAATACTGAAGACTGTCTACTCGTGACCAAACCAACCATACCATCAAGTGAACGGTGTTAAATTAAAAATATTGAAAAACATTCTTTAAAATCAGACAAACCCAAACACCACTGATGTGTTTACAGCTCCTATGGTGCTTCGTATTCATGCAACAGCTATAGCAAATATGCACAAGTGAGTGAATTTTTTTTTTTTTTAAACATGCGCAGCCTCTCACCTGTCTAAATTTGGCTCGGGCCTCTTTCTCTTTCATTCTGCCGTGGGCTACGAGGTAATCAAACACCTCACCTGTAAACCAAGAAGAGGAACAAGTCACGTTTAGAAAAGAAACATTCACAAATTGGGAAGCTAAGCTAGGGTCTGGCTTTGGTGCGTTTACAGCCGCTGGTACTTTATTATAAATCAATACCTTGGGGAACAAATAGGTGGCTGATTAAATTAAACTAGTCATTAATTCAATATTGATAATTCATGACATGTACGTGTTGGGATCTAAAATTTGTTCGCATGACGTACAAAGTTGAATATGTGGGTGCCAGTGTTTCCTAAGGAATGTTGTGTCTGCAGTGGGATGTTTTTGCAGCTGTCATCTGGTGATCTTAATGTTTGTTAAAAAAAAAATTATATACATATATATATACATACACACAGTATATATAATTTTTTTTTTATTATTATTATTTTTTTTTTACTTAAACTGTGCCATAGAAAGTGCAAATTACTTAAACATCCCAGTTAGATTTGATTTAGATTCATTACAGAAGGCTTTTAAAGAATCTCACGCATAGATGCATTAATTTTTACACTTCAAGTCACACTGCCTAAATCACTGAACTGTGTTGACCAACAGCGCTTTTTAATCCGGGTCTGGCTCTGAAATTTGAAGAATGAAGATATAGTACCCTGGTAAATTTTTGTATTTAATGGGGACAGTGATCAGAACTATAGACTGAGAGCCAAATCCTGTCTACAGTAACTAGAGGCATTTACATAACAGTTGAACATTTCAAAGTGCGTACGAGAGAAAAAAACAGTACAGGATGTAACAGGGTTTAAAAAAAAATAAAAAGAGGTTAAAATGGGTTCGGGAGAGCTCTGACCTCCGCTGGCATATTCCATCACCAGGTAGAGACTCTTCTCGGTCTCAATCACTTCAAATAACTTCACTACATGAGGACAGAGGAGAGAAAAAAGGAATGTAAGAAAGGTTCAACTCAAATACACAATTTGTTTTGCTTTATTTGCAATATTCAGCATTCTGAATGAAGAGTAAAAATCATTTTGATTTGGGTTAGTCCCAAGAGGTTTTACGCTCACCAAATCCAGTAGCATAGAAAAACACTGACATTTGGACAAGGGTTAATGAACCAAAAAATGGAAAGAAAAAAAAAAAAGAAAAAAAACAGTGGGTACTGCCAAAACCAGAAAACTGGATACTCAAGCTGAGAGACTTAAGGGCGATTTGTCTGTCAGTTAAGCTCACCGATATTTGGGTGATTCAAGACCTTCATGATCCTCACTTCCCGAAATAGCTGAAAAAGGAGACAGAAGATGTCAATGTGCTGCAAACAGATGATGTGTTTGTCCTTCACAGAGCATAAATATTTTAAGCTTGAGCACATGAGTAAGATGTGGTTAAGAACCCCTCACCACCGAACTGTCCCCCCCCTCCCCCTCTCCAAAGCCAACCAACCCTTTACTTCAGGAAGTATTTGAGCCTAATTTCCTATAATTATCTGCTTGGGCCCTACAGAGACAAGGCTTTGCGCTTTGAAAGTCAAAAGGCAACAGGAAGAGAGACAACTTAACGGGTGGGAGTGTTAAAAAACAAAACAAATTTACCAGTAAACTTCTGAAATTAAATTCTGACCTCATTAACCTTGAGGAAGGGTCACACTCACCTTTTGAAGACTGGAGGAATTGAGCTGAGTCTTGTCTATGATTTTCACCGCCACCTGATCGAGAGGGTAAAGACTTCAGTTAGGACAAGCGCAAGGAAAAGCCTTAAGGAGGAAGGCACACATCAGCTTTGGTCTGCATTTATACAGATCACAATCTCACATCATCAGGAAACAATTCACGGCGCATTGAGATTACAGCACGCCGCTCCTGCGGTGAGTGCACACACGCAAACCCACAGTTTTTATCTTTGTCCCCCTCTTCTCTATCAAGTGCATTATCGGTGTCTCAGACACCATGCAGTCCCATATTAGCAGGCAAGGGGATCCAAAAACAAGCCGGATGTAAAGGGTGCAGTAGCATGCACCAAAGAACAGCTAGTGGAGGATTCAGAGACATTTAAAGGGACATAAAACCCTAAACCAAATTTTCTGAGATTTGAACAGTTATGTGTGTTTAACATCATGTAAGTAAATGTTACCATCCGTCAGTTTTGATTGTAGGAGAAAACTAGTTAATTTTAAACCTTTTTGCGCTATTTTCAATTTCCAGGTTTAAATTTTGTCTTCGTGTACTATAGTATATTGACGATGACTCGGCGTCTCATAATTATTCATGAGACAGCGTGTCCTTATCCTATGAGAAGACGCCTTGCTTAATTATTCATGACAGCACACGTTGATTTCCTCTGAAAGGCGCTTCAAACCAGTAAATCACTTACAGTAAGTTAGAGATGCATTAATGGATAAAAAACAAGTGTTTGTTTTTCCTTTGTAAGAGTTTCTGCTTCGCATAAGTTCTCTTCAATAGATCCTGATTCTTCGACACAAACGTGATTCATCCGCACTGTGAGTGAAACCGGTCTTTTCGGCCCTTTAACTGATCAAACGGCTTATAAAAACACAGCAAAATAAGTCTCAAAAGTTATCAAAGATGCAACAGTGTGTTCACACATATATAAGCGAATCGCTGTGCATTAAATTATAGCTGTCAGAGGATATGTATGTATTTGTGTAATTTACAATGAGCTTACAAAACCTCATTGTGTTGTGTGTAATGGTAATTTGCAGCTTGCACTTTAATTATTGAAAAAAAAAAACATTGGGCAGGGACTTTTTCAAGTAACGGGGGCGGGGGTCAATTTGCTGGTAGTTGATTGGATGGCGGCAGATGTAAATGTTAGCTTGCAGTTGATTGTAAGCAGAGTTTAAGCAGACAACTATTGGAGAAGTCTGGCATAGGTAACCAAAGAGAAGACTGTTGAGTCATGATATTTCAATAAAAAAATGTCTTTTTTTAAAACATGTACGGATGGAATCACAATAAGATCAATAATATGCACTTAAAAATAGGGTGATTTTCTATTACATGCAGATTTTATCAAAATGAATGTCAGAAAACGAATTTTATAGGATTTCTTCACTTTTTCCAAGTTGTGTAATTAAGTGTTTTAAATTCAAATATTTTACAGTGTTTACAAATTAAACCCGATAACCTGTGTGCAATAACCAATACCAACAATAATACAATTTAATGTTATTAGGAAATATTGCCATTTCTACATTCTACAACAGATGTTACTTAGGTGTCAGATTTGAGCTAACAACTGAGTTGCATGTTTATCATCATCATCATCTGCATTTTGGAGATCAGACAAATGATTCAAAGACATTCCACTCATCTGACAAATAACATGCCAATTAAACAGCCAACGGCTTCTGCCTTGTCATATTTTTCTTTGGGGGTTAAACTCAAACTCAATCCTCACCTCTTTGCCAGTGAGGACATGCTTGGCCAGTTTGACCTTGGCGAAGTTGCCTTTGCCGATGGTTTTCAGGAGCCTGTAGCAGCCGATGTGGGGCTGCTCGTCTGTTGTGGAGAGGGGCATGATGCAGCGCCCTCCGGGCTTTGAGTCGGAGTAAGACTGCAAAGGGAGAGAGAGGGAAAAATTGTTTAGGCCGGGGTTTTTTTTTTTTGACTATTCCAGACCACAGTTCTGCACCTGGGAACGGTTATGAAAGTTGAACTTAAACGCACAGATGGGAGGTTTGCAGAGCACTGCTTTAATAATATCCTTATCGGAGCTCAAGCGATTCTGATTCGATAGGACTGTCGCCAGTCACCATCTGATTCTCACACCAAGCAGACATGCAGAGAGAGGCAGAGATGAAGAGTGAAGTAGAAAAAGGAAGAGACTGTGAAAGAGCAGAGATTAGGGATGCACCACAATTTCATCAGAAATCATTTTTGGTTTTTGCCTGAGAGAAAACGTGCAGAAAAATTTGGCCAAAAATGAGAACGGAAAACCCTTTGACACTCAATAACAGCTTCACTAATCTTAAAAAAAGCTGATTAAATTGTTCAGGTTTAGTCAAGTAAACAGCAGCTGTTGATGGATGATATATAGTTGGCAAAGAGGTCGTGTTCAACAGTTGTTTAAACACCTCTTCAGACAAGCACAATGTCTAAAAGCCTAAAGAAGCAGATTGCAGTCAATATTTAAATGTGACTGCATATTCAGTTTATTTTTGCATTTTCAAGATGTTTTAAAGTCCAAATGGCAAACTTAAACCTACTTTGTTCAACCTTTTGGTTATTAACATAATCCAATGATTGCACAAAGCATACAAGTCTATCTTATGTAGCACATTAGATGAATTCTCTCTCATACAAGAGAAACATCTGAAAATTGACATTCCTGTACAAATATCACAGACCATTCTGGGCAATGATCTATACTACTGCTCAAAAGTTTCGGGTCAGTAAGATTTATTAATGCTTTTGAAAGAAGTCTCTTATGCTCACCAAAGCTATATTTGTTTGATAAAGAAAAAATATTCTAAAAATAGAGAAAATAAATTCAGTAATACTGTGAAATATTATTACAATTTAAAATAACAGTTTTCTAATATATTATTTTTTTAAATGTAATTTATTGTAATATCTTAGACGCCATCTTAGGCCATCTGTGTGACTGCTTTTGGTGTGTGAAAAATAGGCAATATTGCGATAATTATTATTATCGTTTTATCAACCAGCCCTATACTGAAATGAGTATTCGTTTGTGTGTTCATGCGCTTGAACTGATTTATTTGACAAGACTTGTCTCAAGCGTCTTTCACACTGCCCTCGGGCAATCGGACAGTTCTTATTGTCGAGCCCTGACTACAATAACATCTAGGCTTCAACATCTAGGCTCCAACAAAATAAATTAAATTAAAATTAAAGAACTTCCGTTATTCCAGAAAAAGGCTGATTTAAAATGAATACATTCAGTTTTGGTTTTCAGACCAGTATTTTTAGTTTCAGGCATTTTCATTTCAGTGCATGACCAGCAGAGATAACAAAAGAGAGATAGGTCACACAGGACAGACAGCAGTCAAGGGGAAAAAAAGAAGAGGAAACTGATGAGTGAGTGAGAGAATAGTGTTTGACCATGGGAATTTCTCTTGACTGGTGTGAGGTACACTTGGTTCTTTCTGCGTTGATTGGGGAACAGAGCATCAATTGTGGCCTGTCCCTGTGTATGAGCTCACATTAGAGCTGGATTTTGAGGACAGACTGTTGACCAATGAGGTGAGTACATCAATTCAAAAAGATACTCTATTGTCTATCATCGCACAATTTCAAAACACAGTTACTGCCACCACGTTTATATTAGTCTGTCCCTCAAGTCTGGCTTGTGTCCGTACTTCAGTGTGCCCTTTGTCTATGGATGGCAAACATCTAAAGAAACTTAATTTCAAGTCACATAAAAAAGCACCGGATGAGGTCTGTGATTTAGTTGACGCATCTTCCTGATAACACCCTCGTAGAGCCAGAAGAATTCACTTCTGCTAAACACACCCATCACTGGTGGCGAGTCATTCAGGGGTTATAAGGATTAAACAATGCTCATAACACAGACAAAAAAAACCCTCCATTTTATGGTGTAAATAGTAGAACGCTACACAGGCAGAAAAAACTGCAAAGATAGTCTTAGATCAAAAAAATTAAATTATCATTAAATCATCTTCTCAGTTCTCGGGCATGCGTCGTGGCGCTCTCGTCAACTCACGTCAGAGGCCAACACAGAAGAAAATGAATAGTTTAATAAAGTTGTTATTTTAGGGGTTTTTTGCACAAAAAAAGTATCTCGTCGCTTGATAAACTTAAGGTTGAGCCACCGTAGTCACTTGGACTATTTTAACGATGTTTTAACTAACATTTCTGGGCCAGCAAAATTAAATTAAAGTCTATGAAGGAGTGAGCCAGCTCTCAAATTTCATCAAAAATATCTTCAATTGTGTTCCGAAGATGAACGAAGTCTTACGGGGTTGGAACAACATGAGGGTAAGTAATTACTGACAGAATTTACATTTTTGGTTTTCATTTCTTGATACTTCAATGAAACCATCTTGCCTTCCATACACTGCAGGTTTCCAGTGCCAGAGGATGCAAAGCAGCCCCAGAGCATCACCAAGCCACCAGCATGCTTCACAGTCGACAAGTGTTATTTTCACAATATGGTTCATTCTTCTTCCTCCAGACATACCGCTAATTCATAGGGCCGAAAAGTTCCAGTTTTGTTTTATCGCTCCACAGAACAGTATCCCAAAACTTCTGTGGCTCAATTATATGATTTTGAGCAAATTGGAGCCAACTTTTCTTGTGCTTTTGGGTCAGTAGTGGTGTACGTTTTGGAGATCTGACATGCGTTTAGTACGCACCTTACTATGCAAGCTGAAACCTCAGTGCCTGTGGCCACCAAGTCTTGCTGTAGGTCTTTTGCAGTCACTCAAGGGTTTTTCTGAACCTGCCTCAGAAACTGGTAGCAACCGTTGATAGCTTCCTTTTTCTGCTCCATCCAGGTAGTGTAACCAATGTTCCTTAAACTTTGAACCTGCGAATTATGCTTCCAACGGTGTCTCTAGGAACATTAAGTGCCTATGCTACACTGTAAAAAGTGATCAGTTGCCTTAAAATTATTAAGTAAATAAACTGCATGCTTAATAGGGCTGAACGATTATGCAAAATAATCTAATTGCGATTTTTTTAACCAATATTGCGATTGCGATTTAATATGCGATTACTTTAAGTTCTTTACCTTCTGTATTAGTCGACAAAGACAAGCAATAAATCATTGTACAGTAGGGATGGGAATCTTTAGGCAGCTCATGATCCGATCTAATTTTTTTCTTATTAATTAATCTTAATAACACTTAAAATATGTATTTAATTACATGTGTAAATATACATACTTATATATATATATATAAACACATTTAATTAAACCAATTACATGTTAAGAATTTTAAATGGGCTATAAACTAATATAGTTCCAAAATATAAAAGCTAGTAAATAAAGAGGAACAAAAAAAAACATTGCAAGCAATAAACAAAGAGTGCTTTCAGTATTTAAAAGTAGGCTGTCTGAACGTTTTCCATTCAAGAGCTGGAGTGATTTTCCCCCTATACGATAAGCTGCATTCAAACTAATGCACATATCTCTTTTGAAATTGTAAATGTGGTTTGTCTTGTTGGTTTAAGATATAACTGACCATGTTTACATTAATTTCGCGTCAAAAGCATTTTGAGATGCAAGTACATTTAACCAATGAGTCGCTCACAGCCGCATGCAGGAACACTCTTCACAAAGCGCCCGTAAGTAGGCTATTTTAAAATGAAAGCAGCTTTCTCAGTGATTTTCATATTTTTAATATATAAGCCAACTGCATTCCAAAATACATAAATAATGCCTTTGTGGAGCATTTGTAAGGAAAATTCCGGCGGCCAAGACCGCGCACTGCAAGAGTAACATCAAAGCGGCAAAACCTGTGCAATAAAGCCCGCGACTGTCCTTGTAATTCGCTTAAACCCCGAACTTTATGAAAGCTTATTTTTCGGAAGGTTCGAGCGGTGTCGTGTGTGTGTGTGTGTGTGTGTGTGTGTGTGTGTGAGAGAGAGAGAGAGAGAGCGAGAGAGAGAGAAATTAGAAGCAAGCAGAATAAGGTTGTTTCTAAAGCACGCGCAGCGTCATCACGCATCTGTGTTTAAAAACTAAACTCAGACTCGATTCTGAAACTCTCTGAATCGATCCAGAATTGTTGGAGAGAGAATAAATATCACATACATAAAAAATAAACTGTTCTTTCCTGTATGCCAGACCTATGCATAGCGTGCCAAGTTTATGCTTGATCTGCAGACTGCTTTTCTCTCTCGTGTCACGTGACCAGTGTAATCGCAGCTTTTGCGGTTACAAAATCACATTTCATCATATCGCGATATTATCGCAAATGCAATTAATCGTTCAGCCCTAATGCTTAATCAAGAAAATTAAGTAATGTGGAATTGTCAACTTCTCAGACCAATCTTTTGACTTGTTTGTAACATTCAGTCAAACATGAAACTCAACAAACCTGGCCTGTTCAGGTATTTCATGTGTTCTAGCTCAAGCAAACCTGGTGCAACTAATGAAGCCCTTGATCAGTTGCATCAGGTGTGCTTGAGACATCACCAGTTTTGCAGATTTGTGCTGTTGTGAGGGATTATATTCAGGATGTTGAATAATTTTGAGTGCAGAAGACATAAAGTGTGTGTGTGTGTGTTGTAAATATATGTGTGCATACAAAAATATCTAGGCTATTCTATATATTGTAAGATTATTTTGTAAGATTTTTTTTTTTTCATTTCAGTGTGAAATATGACCCAGTCATTTTTTTGTGCAATTCACCCAGTTATAGACAATCACCTTCACACAAACAAGTTTGCCTCCTCTTCCTGACAAAAGGGAAGTGTACTGATACTGCAGCGAGTGAACGTCACAATGAGCTGATGTACTGTAAGGGTCTGCAGTGAGATTAACACTCAATGCACACACAAACACAGAGCTATGACCTTCAGTACAGCAGCATTGCTGCTCAGACACTGATTTACACATCCATCACCTAACCAAATCTATATCGCTTCAACACAGATGCAGCAAGGGAAAACCAACAGAAGTCAAACAGAAATCTTTCTGCACACCACAATAAATATAACACCTAAGAGAGAAAAGGCTAGACCTAACAACAAAGTCAACACACATGCAACATAAAGGATTCAAAAACAGATAGAAAGAGCCCAACAAAATGAAATAAAATGAAGGGTCTCAAGAGATATTTTCAGAGATTTACCACTTTTAACTTGAAATAATGTACTAAAAAATTTGAGATGCTGGAAAAAAGAAACAAACATTGACCAACAATAAAAATAAAAAAAAGTGCAAAGAACATGTCCTATGCGAACAGCCAAAGTCATAAAGATGTGGCACTGTCATGTTTTCGATTTTGTTCATGCCTTGAAATGTATATAAAATATAAAAAAAAAATGCCACTACTTTCGGCAAATAATCTAGATGAATGTCCAAATACAACATAAAACAGTGCATAATTCTGGGAAAAAATGCTCACAGAATGACAGGACATGCAAACACTTGGCTATAACTCTTTCTGGGTCACATAACATGCTGTCCGAGCTTGTACGCACACTGACACGAGATTGTAAGGTCTTACATGCACATTACAAAAACAAATGGCACAAGAATTTATACTATAAACCACCTGTTCTAGTTAATAACCACCTGTAATTTAATTTCAGTGTCTATACCAATTTAATTCAGTCAACAATGTACCTCCAATTTTTAGCTTCTGGGTCCATAAAAATACCTTCTGCAAAGAGTTTAATCTAAAGGCTCATGACAGAAGTGAAGACAGAATGATACTCCAGGATGGTTTCAAAACAAAAAACCCAGCGTTGATAGCAGTAGACGAATAACCCTGAGGAGGACTTCAGGAGCCAGGAGGTCTCTGCCTAAAATAAGATCCACATGCTGATCACTCTGGGGGACCGAGCTGGGAAAAGCAGCTTCCTCACACACTGCGGCATAACAGGAAGTCGAGCTAATTCCCGGAAGTACAGTAATAGAGGAGAGTGAGAGAGAGAGAGAGAGAAGAAAAAGCCAAAATGATTTGGGATCCAGGTCATACACAGGAAGCGACGTGTCTGGGTTTGTCAGGAGGAGTGGCTGGTGGAGCAAGACAAGGCTTCAAGAAGCCCTCTGGAAATGAAAGCTGACATGCCCGGACAGCTGGAAAACAAGACAATGGAACGGATTGGAGGAAGACAAACTGCAGACTGAGCCCTTCTGAAGGTTTCTCCAGTTAATCTGATCCACTAGCAATGAGTCAAACATACAAGAACGCTAGATGAATGATGTCATTGCAGCCTTACTTATGTAGAAGAGGGACTACATTTTAAAGGAATTGAAGAGATTAAAGAGCTTACTGTAAAAAAAAGTGGATGTTAGATTCAATTATTTCAGGGATTAGCATTCAACAAAACTATAATCAGAACATTGAATTAATTATATTAATCACTACAGTAAATACCACTGGAGAATTAGGTTGGCAACAAATTATGACTTAAGCTTTACTCTACAGACAAATAATAATATAATGAGAAAAAAAATTAGACAAAAACTAAACCTAAGGAAATTAAAGTAGAAATCTAATCAGTTTAAAAATGTTTATCATACCAACTTACAGGACTTTATTTAAATATTGGAATTTAGAATAATTGAAGAGCATGCATTAAATAAAATAAGTAAAAAAAAAAAAATCAGAGAATAGGCCTCTAAGATCATTAGAAATGTTCTTATTTTACACTCTATTTTTCTTAGCAGTGTATAAAAGTATACCTTTTATAAATGGAAAAAATGTAAAATAAAACTATAGTTAAAACTAGGCAACCGATCACTTTGATTTTGTCTTAGTTTTATCTAATTGACATGATTGACTTACTAATTTTACTCAAACTACTGATAATTATTTTTAAACCGTTTATGACTAATTTTCACATTAAAGTAAACTTCTTACATCAAGATTAAATTTAGCATGTTATGAGATCAGGGTAATATATTTCTGTCATGTGTGATTAGGTATTCCAAAACTCTTCTGGACACAAACTTTCTGGACTCTCCAACCATGATCACAATGTAATACAGGAAATTTTGTGAGTCAGCCATGAGTCTAGTAATTGTTTTAGTCAAAGATCAATGAACGACTCTCCCAATAATTTGTACAAGATAAAATCTTGGGACTCGAACACACATTTACAGCTTCAAATTGATTTCAATTTGTTGCCTCAACTGAGCTGAAACAACCTGCATCCATGACACACGGTCTATGTGCATGGGCACGGTCCGTCCCTTTTTATTGGGTCTCTGGAAGAAAGTAAATGGTAAAAGTTATAACAAAACAAAAACAGAGTTCTGCCGTGATTTCATGACAACATCTGCCAAAATCAGTTCAGTTCAGTGCCACACCCATTAATAAACACCCATAAAATACTCATCATTTCTGCCACAGAATAGGCCAGGAATCCTGCTCATTCAAAGACAAATGAAACCCTAAGAAATGGACAGATGCTTATCAATTAAAACCATCTTTATAACCAAAGAAAGAAGGCAGCATACAAACTATGTGCTTCCACTGTACTACAAATTAACTAGCTCTACCTGTCTCCTAGAAAAACCAGTTTTGCCCAACACCTTTATTTCCTTTAACCTAGCACCAGTGGGAAAACCAACCAGATGATCCAGCTCCACATCTACAATACACAACCCTTCATTTGAGCCATTCCACTACTAGACTTATAGTTCATCAAGACTTAAGACACCTCATTATATTGTCAGTCAAACCGGTTGGAGTTCTCCGATTCCTCAATGAACAATCTGAGGGTGTTCTAAGCGAGATTAGTTTCAGCGTTTGTCACCACTGACGTTTATGGCCTAGTTACCGAGGGCCTAACACAGACGTCAGAGCTGACAAACGTTCAGGAGGGGTTTGTTTTATTGGGACAGTATGTAACAGATAAAAACCAACTAAAAAACATTATTTCAGAAATGACTGAGGTGTCACGGTAGTGTTGCTAAGATTCGACTGCATTCACCTTCATGGCGTAACTCTGAAGTTTCATGTTGCTATGGAGATCTCTTGCTCAAAATGTTCTTTTCATTGTATATGCTCACCTCAGCCTTCGGCCTCTCTTCTAATAGAGACCTGCAGTTGACATCTCACACACACACACAAGGAAAAGTGTTTGTTTTACTTGTAAATAAAGAGGTAATCACATACATTCTACATGGCAGTTCAAAAGCAAAATCTATTTTTTTTTATACAGCAATTCACCATTTATATGCATTTACTGTTTACAATAAAAAAAAGTATATGAGAAATAATAAATAAAAATGCTATGAATGTAAAATATATATTTATTTTTTCACATTTTTTTAAAAGTGGGGTAATGTGTTAAGCTTTGGGGTTAGCAGTGGCAATAGCTCAACTAATAGGCTAGTATTTCACGACAGTATGTCCTAGGGCGGGACCTAGCATATTTTTGTTTTGTTTTTTCTTCTTCACTCGTGCTCAATTTTATTAAACATAAATTGCTAACATATTGAATAATTATTTAATTAACCCATGTACAACACAGCTTAGAGTTGTCTCACATTTTTAAAGTCACATTTCTATGGCCCTACACTACAGACGTGTTAATCTAATTTCAGATGATAGCAAACATCCTGAAATTTCTCCTTCTCTTCCCTAGAAGACAACATCAGTAAAAAGTGGCACATCTTACCCCACTCTCCCCTATATGTAAACAGAACCAAACGAGTTGTCTGGGAGGCAACTGTCACGGTAGTGTCTGGAAGGTCCCATTGGTTAAAGAGCAGCTACACATGGCGCACACATCCTATTGAATTGCCGGTTTTTAATTACAAAGGCTTGAAGGAAGACACTCAAGTCCGCGTGAATGACTAATATCTGACTAGGATATGAAAACCACCCCGAAGACACAACGCAGACCCAAAAGAGGACATTTTACTGAGCGACAGCTCACAACCATCTTCATTATCGGCGCTCCATGCATTAGAAGGTCAAGGAGAAGCAGAGGCTCCGAATGAGGGTAACTGTCTGAGACGCTGGGGAAAACAGCAGGGTAGACTGGCACAAGGGGGAGGGGGAAATTAAGGAGGGGTGTGAGCCAGCTTGTCATTTATCAGTATTTTTATCACAACATGACTATTTCAAGAGGAGGGAGGTAGCAGCCAGTACACAAATAGACGGCAGCTGAACATCCCCCATTGGTGAAATGCTACATCGCTTCAGACTTAGAGAGACTGAGATGCCCGAGTCAAGCTCAAACTACAGGTGATCTGCTACAGCACATGACTGAAAACATTTGAACTTAAAGTCAAATGAGAAATTGTTTTTTTTTTTTCAGTGGCAAAGCAGACTACTGAGACTAAAACTACTGAAGCAGGGCTCGCTAATAAGGACTCCCCGATGCCACCCGGGGCCACCGTGAAAGAGACTGGGGCCAGTTAATGGAACGGTCACTTGCCCGATCGGTGTTAGATCGGTGTTCAGCCAGTGCTGCATCTTCACGGAAGTTGATAAATTGCGCATTTTTAAGCCTTGCCAACTTAAATATTCGAGCGCAAGCAGACGCCAAAGTACCTGCGTCTCTCAGTTCGGTACACCACAAGACTGGCATTTTGAAAATTTTGTGTGTTTATGTCCGTTCAAGCTCAGGGAGATGTGAAAGAGTATTCGCAGGCTGAGAGAGGCGGCGCCCAGAACGTCATGTCTCACATGATGCATAAGATGTCTCACATCGTGCGAATAACTGTAAAAAGGGTTAATAAAGACTATGCAGTGATATTTTACATTTTTTTTTTTTTTTTTTACTATTTCTGTACTTAACCCCTACATAAAAGGCTTAGTTTAGTTAAACTAGTAGTTTAGTTAAATTAGTAGTTGGATCTAAAACTCTAACAAGGCAGGCCTGAATTGGGGGGGGGATTCCCCCCTTAGGAGATTCTTATGGGGGGGGGGGGCATTTCCAGACATTTTTTTTAAATTACATTTATCTCACCTAAATGTTTGCTCACTTGTGTTTTTACAATGGGGTAATTTTGTTGCTCAAATGTTTACACAACCCAATGAAGCTTGATTTCAATCTTTGAAAAAAGTTTTTTTGGTAGGTCTAACACTAGTATTCAGAAATACTACAGAAACTGAATAAAGTAATCAAATGTAAAAAACACTGGATAGTCTTTTAGTCCTGTATGAATTAAATACCATTATAAATCCTGATTCTAACAATTAAAGCAATCTTTTATTGTTTTATCAATATTAACGACAGACACATTAGGCTGCTGTCACTTTAAGAGCTATTGCACAGATCCATTATACCGTTTTCATTACATGCATTTCTCAACAGTATATGTTTAAGACATAACCGACTGTGTTTACGAGGTTGCGGCTTTATGTATTGTGCACAGAGAAAATCATCGCTCAGAGAGCATGGGAGTACTGAAGTTTAAAATCAAAAATCGCTTGAATGTTTAAATTGGTAAGACTTAAAAAGACATGCAAACGATAAACATTAATGACGATGCAACATTGGCCCAATTGTGCAAGTGAGAATTCAGCCAACTGTCTTGACTCCCGAAACGAGAGTCTGGTATCGCCGCGCGTGCAGCGCGCTTGACGCTTGCCTTGTGCAACCCATTTTGAAAAAGAGAGAAGACGCAGCACCGCTGAATCACTTAAGCGGTTTGTGAAATTGCGTATTGCAAAAAGTTTTAAAATGACTGATTTGATCTTATAATCTGTGTCATTAATACAACCTACATGATAAAGGGAATGAATGTTTGAGGGAATTTCCCACATCATAAGAGCAAGGCCAGCGGGAATGATTCAAATTATGCGCAATACCCATATAACCCATGCTGAACTTCGAGCCTTGATTATTTATTAATTACTTTTTTCTGTTGGAGTCCATAAACATTTTGGCAGGGCAAGTAAAAATGTTAACCACTGGCCTGACTGGGCCAGTAGAAAAAATCCTTAGCGTTGAGGCCTGTGAAGGATGACAATTCAAAATCATGATTGTTTTGTAGGAAATATTACACAAAATTGTGATTTTCTCCCATGACCTTCCAGACTCACAAGTATCTGGTCAAGTAAGGCTTGAAAAAACACATTGTGCATTAAAATTAACTAAACATTCAAAATAAAAACATCCCCAATGACACTCCCCAAACCATGCCCGACTGGAAACGCCAGTCCAGATGACAGGGCTGCGGGTCACAAATCTTTGCCCAGATAAACAGAGCCACAACTCCTAGCATTGCTTCCTCCAGTAAATAAAAGAAGTCTTTATCTGACCTAAAAAAAAAAAAAAATTTACACGGAGAGCAGCCTGAGATGATTAAAATCATTACACTACATGCAGGCCAAACAGATTATACTCGATTCCCCCAAACCACAAGAAAGGTTCTTGAGGGAAAAGTGCTGACCAACCTTTTCAGACTGCAAATCACAGGACGATTGGGTATGAATTAGCAAGACACACATTTCGGCAAACATTTCATCTCCACTATAAACAAACCTTACACTCAAACTGACTTCAACTCAGTCTCATGAGATTTCAACTGCAAGCTGCTTACAGTTGGTACAATTCTGCCAGTGAGTCACTAAAGGAGGATCAGTCTTTTTGGTTAAAACTGACCTCAGAAACAAGCTATTAGTGTTCCTTCCATGGGTTTAAGACCATTCAAACTATTTCCAGTTTCAAGATCTGTGAGCTGAGTTTAAAACACACCACTATATATTTAGTATAAACTTGTGACAACACCAATATTACTAATAACACAGGGGGGTTCTCTTTTGAATGTATGCTAGCTTTTAACTTTCGCTTTTAAATTTGCGACCTTACTTTGTATATATAGGTCTATAATTTGCAAGCATCAGGGAGCAGCTATCAATATGCGGTGTATTTAAATCGCTGTTAAATGGACGCTCATTTTTTACTTTCTTTAACATTCGTGCTCACGTGTAGGCTAATCTGTGTATAGGGAAAGGGGGTACTACTGACCACACATTTTAAGATAAGATATTTGTCAATGATGTTGCAGGATGTTGCGCACCAAATCCTCCACCACCAAACACATCATTTTAAAAACTACTGACCCAACTTCACCCACAAATGTATCTCTTTATAAAGTAGTTATAACTCCAACCTACAACTACTATAAGTATATCCCACTGTTATTGTCATCCACATAAGCAAAATATACTATATAGCAAATCTCACCTGCTTGATTGTTTATCACCACAAAATGTCAAATACATTACTGCACAGTGCACAGCTCTATATATAAAGTTGATACGTGCGTACATCCAACTTCATCCACATAAATAGAGTATACTTTGTGTAAAGGGTGTTGATCATGGAAAAACATTCCAATCAACCAATCAGATTTGAGGGACAAGTTTACAGTTTGTGTCAAGAGTAGGCTTAAACCAAATGTTAGGTGCTTCTACATCATTTCCCTCTGATTTATTGGGTAGGGTTAAGTTTAGGGGTGGGACATAATTTTTTGTTGCAGGATCAACTAAATATGTTGATCCAGGAACAAGTCTTACTTGGCAAACTTCAGTGACCTGTGTAAAGCAAAATAAACTATATAGCAAATCTCCACTGTTTGATTGTTTATATTGTCGCAAAATGTATACTACTGTATATTATCATAATTTTCTTTAGAAAACTGCATTGAAACAATGTGTATTCAGCAAAGAGCTATACAAATACATTTAACCTCAAGTAAAAAGCAGAACAAGGCAAATACACATAGGCTACACGGAATTTACACTGAATTCCCAACCACTGAACTTGCAATGTGAGTAAAGAAAGAAAGTAAACTGGTGATTTAGCCTATATCTTCTCAAATGCTAACAAAAAAAAATTCATGACAACATATCAAAATAATATCTAGAATGAACTCATGACATTTTAAAATGCCTCTTCTATTTGTGGTAAAGATATAAACTATTGGTCAAGACCGTTGTGTGGTTTCCTGTCTGTACCACAATAATAATTAAAAAATATTTTCTTAATACGTCGTTTTCCAGTCAAAATTAAGCAGCTAAAGAGGTTTTTCCCAGTGCTGATAGTTAAACTAAAGAATCATAAGCTCCTGTGTTTTATTCTAGCTAACCAGGCCAAGATCTGACATGACAATATAGTAATGAAAGAAAATCAAAGCTTGTTATACAAAGCAAGTAATGTGTAAACGAACAAAACTTAACCAGTAAACGGGTCGATAGTCTTCCATGTTTTTGAAAACAGATGGGACTCACCTGGCCAGTGGAGTGGTCAATCATGGGTAACAGTGGTGTCCTCGTCGACATATTCTGAGGTTGAATTTGACAGTATTTTCTGAAACTGAACGTGTTCACAGCTCTCACAATTCAATCAAATGTGGCATCGGCACAGCACGATGAGAAGTGTCCAAAGTCCAACTTGTAAAGAGATCCTGAGCTCGGTGTGAGACCCCCAAACCAGCACAGATTAGTAAAAAAGTCCTGTCATTAAGACATAGTCAATTTCGACAGGAAGACGAATTTTACTTAAAACTTTCGACAAACCCTATCGGCGGGTGTCCGCATTGAATGTCAACTTCCTATGTGATTTTCTGAAATTAAACTAGTGAGTTTTCGTGGGAATTACAGCATTGAAACATAATCAGATTAATTTGAACCCGTCAGCTAATGAAATACAACAATATTGTTCCCAGCACAAATGTGCAAAATCGAGTCCGAGGACTCACAAGTTTATTAGGCCGGGTGGCAAAAGGGTCCTTAATGTATCCCTAACCATAAATGTTCGGCTGTATATTGTTGTGCATCTGTAATGTCAAAACTTAAATCCTGTTTTCCTCTTCACAAGCCTGAGGAAAGACACATGGAAGTCCCACTTAGAACACACAACAACTTTAGTAGGGCAAGTTATTGAGCTGCTTCTTCCAGTTAAGTTAGCCAACTCAGCAGCGCTCAGATCAGCGTTACTCCGAGCAATGATCCGTCATACAGGTGTCAACAGGTCCATTTCAAAACCAAATCAAATACTTGATATCGTCCCAATGTGACAAACTAACGATCCAAGCACAAAAACATCGCGGAGCTGCTCCTATACTGGCTCTCTGTGCCTCTGAAAATCACATCTAACCTGCTAACGCGCGTTAGCTGGCCGAGTGACTTCGAAAAAGTCGCTGATATTTTGACAGTATGATTGTGCAGAATATGTCCTAACCGTGGCCCGGTTGTGAATGGGTGTGAAATGGTCGGTTCCAGTCCGTGGTAAGCGACGAATTACATCTGTGAGCCGTGAAAAGCTGAGCAGTCGGGCGGTCACGACTGGTACCGCAGCAGCGCCCGGACGCCAGTGTTGTTTGCGTTCAAGAGAAATGTGAAACCAGTCTGTGGGTCGACTTCCTTTGCTTCACTCACACTGAGCTTTATAATAAAAGTCTTTCATTCATCCATAGTTTTAAAATTAAAGTATAATATGTATATTCGACAAGCAAAAAATTTTTTTTTATTATAACAACGTTTTAGGACATTACCTATATGTCAGTTGTTTTTTGTTAGGTTAATGAAAGAATCAGAACAAACTCTGAAGTGTGTGTGTGTGTGTGTGTATGTGTGTGTGTGTGTGTGTGTGTGTGTGTGTGTGTGTGTGTGTGTGTGTGTGTGTGTGTGTGTTCCTGTTAAACCCTACATAATGGGGTCAAAATATTAGTTTTGGTTCCCATAAGGAAAACAGCTTATGAATCAAAAAAGTGATGTATTTTTTAAATGTAAACATACAGAATTTTCTGTGAGGGTTGCGTTTAGGGGTAGGGGTAGGGTTAGGTGATAGAATATACAGTTTGTACAGCATAAACATCATTATTTCTATCAATGCCCCCATAAAACATGAAAAACCAACATTGTTAGAAATGATAGTCGAGAGCCTTGTGAACGGAGCGAGGCTTGTGGTGCAAGTGCTAATGAGTCACCTGTGCACCACACCGGTCTCGAGTCTCACGGAGAAGCAGCGGAAGGATGTAAGTAGGAGTGGCTACAGTGAAGGATGAGAGAGGATCAGGCCTAAAATTGTCAGTTGTCCGTGAGGAGCTGCAGCTTTATTTTCATTTTGTTGTTTGTTTATTTTATGATTAAAGTGTTGTTGAACGTTCGCCGGTTCCCGCCTCCTTCTTCCCTGAACATTAAACCTAGTTACAGATGCGCTCACATAAAATGAAGACTCCAGATCAGTGCCCATAAGCTGTTTTATAGGATGGGTTCCTTCATGGTGGCTGCCATGTTAGATCAATGAATAAATGGACAAATACACCTGTGAATAGATTATTTCTATTTCTACTGTGTCATCCAGTGTTTGCATTTGTAATTTTGCACCAACAGTATATAACTGCCAGTATACATTTCTATGCTGTCAGAAATGTAAACATAAAAGTGAGTGCACCTTTATCGGCATGAAATGAAAATTGCGATGGTCTTTTCTTCACTATTGTGACGCATATCTCATTGAAACACCTTCTCGAACAAGAAAAAATGTAGGACAAGACTTGATTTTGTCCATCATTGTTTGGATTGTTGTGGTTTGCTATTGCTTTTATCTAATGTGAGTGACAGGTTGCCCCACCCTAGCATCAGTAAACAGAGAAGAGATTTTACTGCGAGAGGGAGGGGAAGATATTTTGATTAAAGTTTACGAGGACACAAGTACTTTAAAAAATAATGATGTGCACTAATAAATCATTTGTAGTAAACACTGCAATATTCCATAAGGATTAAGAATCGTTGATTTTGATTTCGTGGTGACTTTTTCTACTCTTGTTCACGTCATCAGACTCTGAATTATGCGTTTCTATGGCAACACTATTAACACCAAAATGAATCCGCAGCGGGTACAGGGGGTACAAGTCAAAACTACGTTACGTTCATTATTGTTGTAATGTTATGTGCTTTGAGACAGGTAATTTAACACTTTGCAGACTCTGCTTTTGGAGACGCTCTGAAGGGAGGGTTGGATCTTATGCTTTCAAAGCTAGCTTGCTATTGCTAGCCTCTCTGAAGTTGCCTACCTATACCTTTAAAGGGATCTAATAAAAAAGGAAACACAAGGCTTTTTGGGATTATTGCCAAGTTGCAGATCATTCTCATTTGACATACAGGGAGGGAATTGGGAACTTGTGTATCAGGAAAAAGAGCATTGAAACTCCCTAAACAAATCTCACTAAAACAGTGAAAAAGTCCTGTCATTAAGTCATAGTTTCTTTAATTTCGACAGGAAGAGGAATTTTGCTTAAAACTTTGTGATTTATGAAAAAGACTTTTCATAAGCCATATCACTTTAGGAAATAAGTAGCAGGTGAATCTATTACCTTTTCTAACAATTATTTTCCCAATCCTATCAAGTAAAGTCAAATGCACAACAATTGCAAACAAAATGCATAGTAAATGCGGGCAAATATAGTTTCTTAAAGCTCCAGAGGAAGTCAATGAAATAAAATAAAAAAGTTTAATGTACAATACAATACATCCTATGTGCAAGCCAGGTAAAGAGTCTATGAAAATGTTATTTGATCATTCATCAGTGGATGGTAAAGTGTTTACTAAAGGTGACTTCAGTATGCTGTTTAGCAGTCTTAAGCATTGTCTGCAGATTAAAGCTGTTCCGAAGTCTGATTGGATTAAATATTTCTTTACTGTTTGTCAGACGGTTAGCGATAAAATTCAAGACAAGTTATACATTACATTACATACATATTTTTTTGCCACGTATCTTATTATTTTGTTGCTTAGCTCTATACCACACATCAGAGACCCCGTTGTAAAATCCTACGAGGGAAAAAAAAAAAGGATGACATAGTCGAGAAGACTAGTAAAAATATTCACGTTAATCAGATATTAGTTGTGTCCGAAATCGCCCCATAGCCTCATATCAATATCAAATCTATTTCTAGAACACAGTTCCAGTAGTGGGATTGAATGTGAGATTGAGTAAGTGCACTCAATAACGTCTATAATGGTTTCGGACACCCAAATGGCTGTTCTCTCAAATATTAGCTACCTTATTTAAAGTCTCTATGAAAAGTTTTTTGGCTTTTAATATGAATATGTTTGCCTTACTGTTATATATATAAGCTAGTGTGCTCCAAAACAATGACAAAATTCTCATTTAGAAGACCAAACCCAACGTTGAAAATGAAAATCAGGTTGATGTCAGAATCCAACATCAGATTGACGTCAATTTCCTACGTTGGACAGACGTTGTATTGTGGTTGAAAATGAACATCAGTCGAGTTCTGACGTCAACCCGACTTTTATTTCCAACCAAAATGCAACCCCTGCAACCAAAATCATCTCCTGACTGGCGTTACAACTTTCTATTCAATGACCTTGACAGAAATGTAGTGGAGTAAAAAGTATGATATTTGCCTTTCAAATGTAGTGAAGTTAAAGTAAAAGGTTCCAGAAAAAATAATACTCAAGTAAAGTACAGATACTTTTTACAGATAAAAAGTTTAGTTAAGTACAGTAGCCCACTCAAGTAAATGTACTTTGTTACTGTCCACCTCTGCATCAGAGTTTCTGATCATGCCCTTTCATTGGAGTGAACTAAGGAATGAACACTTTGCTGCCATCTCTAGGCGTTTGGTGGGATAATTAAAGGTGTAAAGCAAAAGAATGCACTTTTTCGGTTTTAGTAAGGAATTGTTGCATGTGATTATGATTATGGTCCCGTGATTATGGTCCCGTTTAGAGGGTCCCTTCCCCATCCCCATCCCCATCCCCACCCCCACCCCCCCGGTGGCAAGACCCCTTCTCTCTTAAAGATATAGTTCGCCCAAAAATGAAAATTCTTGGACACCAACATTCTTTGAAATATCTTCTTTTTGTGTTCAGAAATAAAGAAAGAAATAAACAAACAAATAAATAAATAAAGGTTTAGAATGATTAACTATTAGATCCCTAAATAGGACAAGGTGAATTTGACTTTTAAAAATATGCCTGGGTTTTGGACATTTTATGACAAAATTTTATGACATATTATGCTCACTCTGTGGGCCCAGGGCCCAGAATGATCAGCTTGCTTTTTGCCATTTTGAAGTTTCAAACTTATTTAAAAAAAAGCAAATTTCTCCATGACAAACTGGTTATCTTGTAAAAAAAAAAAAATGAAAAAAAAATGAAAAGAAAGAAAAGCATGTTTTGCTGCAGCTACGTAGTTTGGGCAGCAATTCATCACAATTTGTTTGTCATTGGTCTCGGATGATGTCATCTACACAGAAACCCCGCCCCCCACATAGCGCGCTGTCTCATGCACATAGAAGCGCACATTGCATTGCGCTGGCGTACACATTGTTATTGTGTTAATTGTCCACACTGATGAAGTCAAACGTGTTGAACAGTATGAGGATAAGCTGCCTGAATGTCATATACTGATGGACATCACTGGATTTTTAAAGTTGAACCTGTACATTAAGGCAGTCCATAGATAACCGCAGCTATGTAAATGCCTCTCGGCACTGAAGCGGTATTGTCGCGCGGAGAAACACAAGGATCTAATTTATCACAAATAATGACGATACAGCGGATGTACAGATTATAACGTAAGTAATTTCTCCTCCTCGTTTTATTTGTGAGGCCTTCATGAATCTCTGTGTTTCATGATAGCTTTAAATCGCTACTTAATATTTTATTTTCAACAAAATGTCGCCTAGTGAGTAAGTGCGATAATTATTGCAGCTATTGTTTATTTTAAACATTCATTATAATAAAAATAGTTAATGTTTTGGAGCATAAAGAAACGCAACAAAAAAAACTACGCAAAACGCTCAAATTGTAATGCAAATAGCCTACATTTGAAATATAATTAGCATAATTTATCTTAGCACTCATATTGAAATGGTGGTGAAACTGAGCTTAAATGGCGAAGAGACACTGGGCTACAGTAAAAGCGCATCCGATTTGCGTGCCTGCATCAGCATGGCCTAACAAGTGACAGTCAATACTCAATACAGTTGCAAATATGTAGCGGACGCTCTTGTTTCCTCTTTCATTGACTAGTTTAGGCCTAGATAACATTGTGTTGGTAATCATTCTTCTTTTTGTGAAACATCTATGTAAGCGTTTGTTCAGACGTCGCATTAAGCGCAATTATGCTTGGTCAGTTGTAGAAACATTAGAAACAAAGGCTCCTGATTACTGTGACTGATCTCGCTTTCCAGTGAGAGTAACTGGAAATCCAGGAGCAGTGAACGTAATGACGTTTGACGATGCGCGAAATCATTCCACTGGATTTCACATTCTTGTCCTGATAACCTTTTCCCACAATTTTTATAATGGCTTAAAACAATGCACTCATTTCATTAGGCAAAGAGCAAGCCCATGCATCTGTCGCAGACTGTTGACTTGAATGTAAAACATGCCTGGAAATTATCCATGATAATGTACGCCTGCGCGTAAATGTAGATGCTAAATACATTAATGACGTGAATAGGCCTATGGTATGAGTAGCCTAAAAATGATTGACATGCTGGTGTTGGTTATGTGGCCTTTACTTTGTTTGAAAAGGCTGGTTATGGGGTCACGAAATTAAGAAGACTTAGCTCATGAATCATAATTAGCCTAGGTTATGCACAGATAATTTTAAATGTCACAGGTTTGACAATATAATGGTATATTTGACAAAACTTCAAAATTCTCATTAGGCTACACATTGGTGAGTGATTATTCTATTTGACCAATTAAAGTGAAAATTTTTAATTTATTAACATATGTAACTCCTTCACTGACACTTTCTTGTCACAAGATTTTGTAGGTCACTGGATATATGAACAGCAGATGAATATTGAAATATAACTTGTTGATCGAGTGGTAACATTTCTGCTTTGAGTAATAGGGGCTCTTTGATTTAATTCGCCTTAATATAAATTTTAATGGAAAAATAAAAATAACAAATTAAATTACCTGTTTGTCATTATATATCATAAAACTGAAACTTCCTATTTCTCTATATCAGTATTACATCCCTGTCAAACACGATTTTATAATGTGACAAAATCAGCAATGGCCATGATGAGCTTTATTTTTTCTTTCTTGCTGTATGTCAGATGTACATGATTTGTTTTCATGGTTCAGTTATCATTTTGCCCCAACATTACTGTATTTATACAACCACACACTGTTCTTTGTGGTGATATCAGTGAAATCTGATCATTGTTTGTAGCTGTCTTGGTGGTCAGTCGGTACCTGAGCTCCTCGATGCTGATGCTGTACATCTCTGAAGCACATGCTGATGCCCAAGCGTGTGCTGCTGTACGTGATTCATTGCAAAAAAAAAAACATTACACGTAGTTTGTGTGTGAAATATTGCTGATAAGGTGTTTAGTAGTGAGTTAAAGTGATTGGAGTGATGTTGACTTGCAATATGACAAATCTGGGTCAATGTAACCACCCACCCCCCTTCACCACCACAGGCTACAAAAGGCAAGACTGAAAAAAGCAAAGAGGATGAGGATACCATCACCAGGCTCTGTGCGTGAATGTATGCATGTGGAAATAAGAGCATGGTGTGCTGGCTCTGTCCTCGGGTCACTCTGTGTGTGTGTGTGTGTAGCTGTTGTGTTGGGGTATATGTCTGAAGTGCTGTTGTGCATGCTTCTCTCCTACATGAGGTCAATCCAGCCATGTCACATCCTGTAACTGTCCTCTCTGTGCTGCTTTATATTCTCTTTTACACATACGCACACACACTTTTTTTTCGTTCTCTCCTGTTTTCATTCTTTGGTACTTTATTCTTTTGGTACTATAATTCTGGTACTATAATTCTGTTATTATTTACTCATTCTCTTGTTGTTCCAAACCCATATTACTTTCTTTTTTTCCATGGAACACAAACATGAAGCCTATTTTCCATGTTCTTTTTCATGCAATAACTATGTAGAAAGACTTAAGCTTTTCTCCGTCATAAAGAATGCAGAACCATTATAAAATTGATAAAGGGTTAGTTCTCCCAAAAATTTAAATTCTGTCATCATACTCACCCTCATGTCATTCCAAACAAGACTTTCGGTCATCTTCAAAACATAAATAAAGACATTTTTGATTAAATCTGAGAGCTTTCTGATGCTTGACACTTCAAAATGTTCATAAAAGACATCGTAAAACTAATCTATATGAATTGAGAGGTTTAGTCCGAATTTTATGGAGAGACTCGATTGATTTATATGATAAACAAAAGGAATTTAGGCAGTTATTCACATATAAACATTGATCATCGAACATAAACAGAAGCTCAACTGAACATACTTGATGTGTGAGAACAAACCTCATCGGTTCTTGTGGAAGCTCTAACTTGCTGCGTAACACGAGAACACAAATGAACCTCATTGGTTTTCACATGTCAAGCAAACATGCTTGAGCTTCCGTTTACCTTAACTGATGCGTGCGTTGATGAATGTTTATGTGAATAAAAACTTAATTTAAATCTGTTCATCATATAAAGCGATATAAATCATATGGATTCGTTTTATGATCGCTTTATGAACTTTTTGAAGCATAAAGTGGTAGTTGCATAGCTGTCAATGAACTAACTCTTTAATATAACTTGTACTCTATATTCCAAGTCAAACAAAAAATTAAGTCATTATTCAGTCTTCATTTATTGCAATTTCTTGAGCAAAACACATTTTCTTATTTTGTGCACCGCTGAAGAGAGAAAGGTTTATGGGTTTGGAGGGTAAATGATGACTAAATGTTCATTAATAGTCTTTCCATTGACATTCCATAATGTCTAATACTAATGTTTCAAACTGTCATTATTTAGAATAATGAGCTGGTCTACTCTGCTCTGTGGATGGGTGATTAGTGCAGCCATCAGATTATATCTCTATTATTAGACAAATTCTAACATTTTTCCATTAAAATTCCATTACAAATTATAACATTATTCCATTTACATTCCATTACATGTTTTACTATAAAGGATGTCTTCAAGATAAACTCTTTAAATGCCTTAATAATCTCTAGCAAAACAATGACCTCTCTTTAACATTCAAGTAGACAAAGTCGATATGTTGCAAGACAATGATGATAACCAAGAATATCAAATTATGTCAATAATTCCCAGATGTGACATCATTACAAAGCTACCCAATTTATACAATTCTTTACATGGTTTGCTTATGTGCTTGTAATGATTATTCTATGCCTTTTGATAGATGTATACCCCTTGCATTTATGTTAACAAAGGTAATGGGTCAGAAAGATTTTTCTGTTACATTAGGATTTGTCTTACTGACAAGTCTGTGATGTACCCTGTGTGCTGTTCTTTATTGTTTCACAGTGTTTAATTATAAGGAAGGTTGTGAATGACTAACAGAAGACTGTCTTCTGTGCTTACCTCATCACAATTGTTGATGTAATTCTGTGTGCTATGACTAATATTAACTGTATGCACAGTACTCACATAATGTATGTCGTCTATGTGCACATTTCTAATTTATTATTCATTTCTAATTACACAAGTACCAAAGTGAATGAGCACTGATTCATTTGCCTTTTTTCTCTCTGCTTTCTAACCACGCAGCTTTGCTCAGCCCCAGATGCCTCCGCTCCCTCTTGACGAGCGTATAGTGGTTATTCAGCGCCCCAAAAGTTTGGCATTGCGCGTGGCCTCCCCACCAGCCACATCACAGTCTTCCTCCCACCGCCCAGCTAATCACAACGAGCCCCCACCCCGCTTACCACAACCCCAACTCCAACCACCCCGTTCCTATCCAAGTTCCAACTACTTGTCTCTAGAATGCAATCGCAGGCAATCGTCCCATGTTCAGAGAGATAAAGGAGAACGAGGGGATCCCTTTGAGGGCAGCGGCCACAATGCTAGCCATTGTCACAGCAATGGGATTGTAACTTTAGGTCCTAGACCTCACAAGCACACTCATACCATTGACATTAAAGTGTCTTTAGACCAAGGTGGAAGAGGAGGATCTTACATAGACAAAGGCCGCAGCAGTAGTCTTACCCGAAGTGGAAACATCAAGGGGAACAGGACTAAACGGGTGTCCCTGCACTTGGATTCAGGGCAAGGTGAAAGGAAATGCAAAGGAAAGTCTTCCGAGTCAGTGGAGAAGCACCAGAACCATCATCAGAGTCAGAACAGGACTCAGCACAGTATCCATTATCCAAACCAACTTACAGTCTCTCCTGGAGGGATCTTGGAATTTGTACCTGCCCAAAGACAGCAGTCAAAATCCAAGCCAACCAGAGAGAGAGATTTGTCATCAAAGTCTTGTTCTGCCACTGCCAGCTACTCATTGCACAGTGAGAGGGACGTATCATCTTTAGGAAACAAAGAAAACTCCAAACTGGGACCCGGCCACCAACTGCCCCAAGCCCACAACCTATCCCGTCAACACAGTTCAGCCCCATTACCCCATGCTGCCATCCTAAGCCCTCACTACCCTGCTGTTCCTCCCTCACTCCCTTCCCGAGCCCCTTCCTCCTACCAGCACATTAGTCAACCCCGTCCCTCACGCACTAGAGAACATCGTCCCCAAATTCTTCACGCTTTGCCTCTCTCTCCTACTTCCTCCCGAGGAGGCTTCCCCAGTCCTGACCACACATGTACTATTGACTTTTCCCACCCTTGTGGCTGTTGGAGGTTGGTTCGTTGTAGAAGAGGGAGAGGTAACTCTGCTGGCTACCACGGTCGTAGTACAAGCTCGTCCTCTTCGTTTTCCCACGCCCAAGGAACAAGTGCTGCCAACGGAGGTGGCGAAACCATGGGATTGAAGACTTTAGGAGGGTGTCTGTCAACTGCTTCCACCACCAACACCTCCTCTTCAAACAGCACTGTCTCTGACTGTCGAACAGGGCTGCTCAGACCTTTAGGTTGTGCATCCTGTTCTGGAGAAGCTGGAGGTTTTGAGAGCCCTGCTGCTTTCCGTAAGAAGCTGGTTGGTGGTTGCTTACCCTGTACTCCTCTGTCCTCATCTGCTCCTCTTCGAGCACTCCAGAGTTGTGTCAGTGGGTGCAATCCCAAAGCAAGCCAAACTGGCAGCTCCACATGCAGCTACTGCAGTAGTGACCCTATTGTAGTGACCTTTAACCCACACAGAGGGAATCCTCCCAACATGGGCCGTAATATTGGAGCACATACCATGGGAGAATACCAGCCTGATGATGACGATTACAGTGTACGCACAATCTGGCCTGAGGAGTTAGCAAAGAAGATGACTCGCTCTAAAACCCAACCTATCCACCATAATGCAGGGATTAGCATGGGATCAGGAAGGACTTGCATGGGCCAAAACCAAAATAGTGGCAATGGCGGAAATCCTGTAATTCTTGACTGCCGGAACCTTATGGAGTTCACTCGCTCCCAGTTGACAGATCAGGCAGGGCGACGTAGGCTCCAGCAAGGCAAGATGGCGGTTTTGGACTTTATTGGATCAGGGAATGGTGGGGACCAGGGCAGAGATTCCCTCAAGAGGCTATGGAACAAAGGAGCAGATGCTTGCATGGGGGATGGCAATGGGTTTGATGACGAAGTGCTTCCACAATCCCCATCCCTACGATCTCCTTCTCCAAATTCCCCTCCATCCTTCTCTCCCCCACCCTCTGCTCCTAGCACACTTATTAAGCCCAAACCCAAACAGAGAGAGAGGGAAGGTGGACACACCTTACCCTCTGCACAGTCGCTCCACTTGGTCCTCAACTCACTCAACAGAGAACAAGATGAGGAAAATGGACGAGGTAAAGATGCTAATCTGCAAGTACACAGCAGGTTGAGTAACATCTTTATAATGTGTTGTTGATGATTGAGCACTCAGAGAGATGAGCACAATCTCTTCACATTGATAATCCCACTTGAATGTACTGACCTTGATTTCATTTTCTCATCTTCCATTAGGCTGTATGACTTTGTGCACTGATAGTATTCAAATTAAAATGATAGTTCAGTTAATCTGTGGGGTGCATAATCCTCGTTAGTTTAGCTTCAAAAGATCGCCAGAGTGACATAACCCATGAAGCTTTTGAAATGTAACACAAGTTCAATCTAAATGTTATTTTGATTAAACCCTTTCTAACTTTAAATCTTTTTCATAGATTTCAGAAGGTTTTATCCTCTCTTTTATGTCTTATTGAAAGTCAAAAATTAAGTTGAAAGAACTAGAGGATAATAGCCATTCTGTGGGGGGAGTGATGAGACTTCAAACAGGAAAGATAAGGAGGATGGATTTCTTCTTACATAAGGGCTTGATGACATTATACTCTGTGCCATATTTAAATGACTGAAAAGAATCTAAAAACATTAAAATCCTTTTCCAGCATACCAGCACACCTCTCTAAGATGATCACATAGAGTAAATTATTTAACAATATAAGAAAACAAATGTAAGCAACAGTATTGTTTTGTTTTGTTTTTGCCAGTGCACCTTTCCCTCCCTCTTTCCTCCTCCCTCCCAGCGTCACTGTCTGAGGAGAGTGTGATGACTCCAGATGTGGAGAATGCTGTGATCAGCCCCATCCTCCCTTTCCTTTTCCTGGGTAACGAGAGAGATGCGGAGGATTTGAATCTTCTGCTTCGTCTCAACATTGGTTTCGTGGTCAATGTCACAACCCATCTTCCCCTCTACCACCTGGACACAGGCTTGGTGCGTTACAAAAGGCTCCCTGCCACTGACAACAGCAAGCAGAACCTGCGACAGTACTTTGAAGAGGTTTTTGAGTTTATCGGTAAGAGAACTTGTCAACTCTTTTATAGTTTAAACATTTACAGACCCCGTGAAATGGCTTGTCAAATGCAGTTTTCTGTCCTGTGAAGACTTTCTTATTGAAGAAGGAGGTCTCGCTAGAATTGTCCCTTTCTTTTTAAATAGCCTTATAGCCTTTAGCGAAGAATGGCAGGTGATATTACGGGGACAGGACATTCTGGCATTCTGGCAGGATAGCATTTGATTGGACCAATCTGTGTTGTGCAGGATGAGTCCTCAATATTTTTGGCTTGTGTTGTTTTTGATGTGTGCCACACCTTTTTTTTTTTTTCAGAGGAAGCGCACCAGTGTGGGCGGGGCGTTCTTGTGCACTGCCAAGCAGGCGTGTCCCGCTCAGCGACTATTGTCATTGCTTACCTGATGAAGCACACCCTCATGACCATGACTGATGCCTATAAATATGTGCGGGGTCGTCGACCAATAGTCTCCCCCAACCTCAACTTCATGGGCCAGCTGCTAGAGTTTGAGAGAGACCTCAACTCTGGGGTAACACCTCGCATCCTCACCCCCAAACTGAGTGGCCTGGAAACACAAGTTTAAAAGGGTGGACCAAGAAAGAAAAAAGAAAACAAGAGGGGAGAAGGAGATAAATAGAAGATGGAATTAATGGAGAGAAATGACTGGATAGAAAATGAGGGTTTGGTTAAAGCTGTTTAACAAAAACAAATAGTTGAGATGATATAAATAATCAGAAGATGAAAGCAGTTTAAAAGAAATAGAGAAAAAGAGTATTTGGTCTGTTTTAATTGAAGTACCTCCGCTCTTTTAAATATAAATAGCACTTATATTATTTGGCAAATGGATATTTGACCTAACCACCCTGATACTCTGTTAATGATGTGCCAAGTTTTATTTCAAAATAACTCAATTCACTTAAACTAGTATTGTATTACTATTATCAAGTTTGGTTAAATTCAAAAGTTTTATAAGATTAATTGGGGGAAAACAAATGCAATCAAAGTACTCTATGGCAGTCATGCACAGACAAATATTCAATGTGTTGAGACTCTCAGAACTGTGACGTGCATCACATTCAATACCCAAGAACTGTAGCAAACTTCAAACTCCTTTCCCACTGTGCACAGAACTTTTCTAGACAGATTATTTTTGATTTAGGAGCTCATTTGAAAGTGCTTTTTTGGGTTACTTTTGCGTTAGCTGCATGCCAACTATTTATAAATTTCTCCAGTGACATTTTGCCTTTGATATTTTTTCGATACTGCTATTTTTGTTACTTGATTTTACTTCTTGAATCCTTCATCTTAGTGTCTTTATGTGGGAGGTGTGCAATAGAGACTGATGTTGATGTGGAAGTGGAACTGATTTAATTTATTTTTCGCTCTGACATTGTTTCACTAATGGACATTTTTCATGGGACATGAACCAGCCACTATAATAGCAGATAAAATCCAAAAATCACATTTAATGTGATTTTTGTGGTTTCTATGTCTTATTGCTGTGTTTTTTTTTTTTTTTTTTTTTTTTTTTGCTGCAAATGGTGTTTTGAAATTATGAGGAGAAAGATTATTTTACATTTTTAATAAGGGATATCTACACTGTTGATTGCTGTGCAAAATTACTGTGACTGGATTGGGCCAAGTCATCATAATGAATCTCTCTCTTCAGTATGGTTTGAATTTGCATTTCAGAATTGCACATCAAGGTGACAAGTAGATATTTTTTAGTTTATGCATAATCAGCAAAGTACCACGATGATAGTGTGCAGATGTAGCTAAAACTGTGCTTTCTGTCATTTGGTATTCAGTTCAAGGCATAAGAAAAATGAACACCCTTATCCTTAGCCGGCACTATTTTTAAACACCCTGCCTAATTTGACCATGATCAGATTTTAGTGTTCTCAGGACTGTAGGCAAACAATCTGGTTTTGTATTACGTACCACAAAGGAAACCAGAGCCCTTTCCTCCATTTGAATTTTTCCTTCATTTTCCTAGCTTCGTTTTTCTTTCTCTATGTTCTCTTAGAGACTATGCATTGTTATTGGAATACATTCTGTGAAAAAGACTTGGTTCACTCAGTTCACTGTGAAACACATTCTTCTTCCTGCATGCTGTCAAGTTCTCAGCCTTGGTCCCTGAAGCCTATTCTCATCAGTCTTGACAAGCGAGGAGTTTGTCTGCCATATCTGAGCTCTTATCTGCCTCACTGAGCCATTGGGCCTTCACACACCACTGCTGTGTCTCCATTAATTTACTCTGCCCAGCACTGCTTGACAAAGGATACTATTTTGCATTTCAGTTCAAATATGCTCCAGTTCAAAACCCCCTATAGTACCTTCAGTAAAGACATGTATAGGTGTCTTCTATAGGTACAAGACCACAGAAATGCCCCCAAAATCTGTCTGATCCATCTAAAGCCGGGAGCACACTGTACAATTTATAATAGTCCTTTCTGACTGTTGCTTGTTAGACTGTACAAATATGATTCCAGCTGTAAGCCATGTCACACAGTAGGATCTCAGCTGTCATTAATGTTAACGGATGTACACAAAAAGACTCCTCCAGAGTTTTACATCATCAATCCATGACACGTTCAGTGACATGAGCTGCATTTACATGATAGAAATGGTGACTAGCAAACAATCTCTAGTGTTAGTATTGATCATGGCTTTTTTTTAAAGAAAACCGGAAGAAACGAAGATGTGTGTGGAGCAAGTGGTGGTTGTTTGTTCTCTCACTAATTGCATGATGAGGTTCTACGCTCCTATTGTTTTTTTATTTGACTGTTTTCATAGGAGAAGCCACACTGCATGACTGCACCTCAAAACTTCTGACACTGCCTGAATTTTGTAAGATTTGATCGCAATGGCTGTCAGCGAACATTTGACACTAGCGATGAGAGGAATATTTTAGGATTCACAAAATTTGACTCAGCACGCCAAATCATGCCCAAAATCATACAGTCTGAACCCGGCTTAAGATAGCTGTTATGAACGAGCAGTTCGGTGCCATTGCTTTGTTATTTTAGGGTCAGCTGCTGCTTGTATTTGTCATACCATGACACGCTGACTGTTTTATTCTGTCTGTTTCTGCTGACAGTGTTTTTGTCTGACACTGTAGCTTGATTATGCCCAGAGTAAACGATTAGGTAAGCAACACCTAATAAATAGGTGTCAGTGAGTTGACAAGAGTGCTGATAAATCAGACAAATTGTAATCTAAAAGTCAGAATTAGGCAAAAATTTTAATTTAAGAATCGGTATCCCTTTAGTTCCTGAGTTTGAATTTGGTTTGAATTGACCACATGACACAGCATATTGAATTGAAATGACATGGAGGAATTCAACACAGAAATTTTACACACAGTTTACAGTACATGCCCTGGCGAAATTAACTAGTGACTATTTTCACTGCTAAACAGATCATTTGGTATCTGGCATCAGGTACCATCTTCTTTCATTATTTCTTGTAACATTTAATTTTACCATTTCAAAAAAACTGCCAGATCCCCCCACCCCATCCCCACATGAGTAAATGTATAAAGTGTATTATAAGTGATAAAGTAACGCCAGGGATGCCTTTTGGTAAAATAACCGTCTTCCGAGTCAATGTAGCACCTATCAATGGAAAGAAAATTAAGCACTTGGAAGTATTGTAAATGTTTTGGATTTGTTTTGCTCTGTGTTATATCTGTTTGCGCAAAAGTGTATGTATGTGTGGACACAAGAAGTGAATCTGTGTGTGTTTGCTGTGTGCTAGACATGTTGAGACACGAGAGTAATGTGAGTTCAACCTTCCTACCATTTCTATCAAGAATCCCAACCTCAGGCCTGTTAAATGTCCATTGGCACAACTCAAGCTTCGCTGTTAGCTTGCATTTGTCAATGCCATGAGCCACTGCTGTATGCCTTCTTTAACCTAGATTTGCTCTTCCAGACATTAGGGGAAATTTTACCTCTTTGTTCATTCAATCATACCTTTCACTGTAGAAACAAATACCAGAATCACCTGGCAATACTGAATGAATAGCACTGGACATCATAGATTGGGTGAATTGCTGTTGGCTGTCCACATCTTGAGAATCTCAGTGTAATTTGTTTATAAAATGTGTGCAAAACATTGAAACTGGATACTATATATGACCAGTGTTTCCTGTGTTGAATAATCTTATATACAATATATGGTTTGCACATAGAAATGAACTAAATGTAAAGTTTTGTGTGAAATTAGTTTGGACATGTTGTAAATTTGTGAATTGATTCTTTCTGTGACTTTATTCATGTATGTAATGCTTGTTCTTTTTTTAAATTATTATTATTACTATTGTTATTATTATCTAATTTTTGTGCCAATTATTGAAATGAAGGTTGGCATCTTTAATATTGACAAAAAGAAGTGCCCTCTAGGATAAAACATGTTTGAACTGCTCAGTTATCAGTGTCTTACCTTGTTCCCCAGCGATATGATGTTGTCATACTCTGTTACTTTAACTTTACACTTTACTTGCATTTTTTCTTACCTAAACTAAACTGCTAAATTGCTCATTGAAGATGTTATATTTTCACATGTTCATTTTTGTTTGATCATGGCAATTTTATGACTCTTTGGATAGAAGTTTATAGAGATCCCTCAAGGGTTGTACTTTGATGTACTTTGAATGCATGTTGCTCCAAACTGACCTTCCAGTCTTCTCTCCCCTTCCTACTGACTCAGCCATTCTCCCCTGTGAGAATTGAGTGCCCGCGCTGCTTCAGAGAGAAGACGGACATGGCAGCCTGTGTTGGTTTGACCATATACTTGTGTGTACTTCAGTTTTTATCACTGACAAATGATGGGGCTTCATCCTTTTTCCTGTTTAAAACTTTACTGTGAGAGACTGTGATACTGTTGTGAAGCAAAAACGATTAAAAGTGTTAGGCTGATCCTTGCCGGTAATGACTATGAGAATAACTCACCTCTAAAAAAATAAAAAAAAGATTGACTTGTTATAGAATTATTCATCGATATGATGTTCTTGCAAAGCTAAAATGATTTGTTGAAATAAATTTTTTTACAACAAATTGGCAATGCTGCAGTGTTTCTTTTTTTATATTGCTTGTGACACGAAACAAATGTTGGTATCTTGTTGCATTAGTCAAACCCTCCCATAAGCCCACCCTAACCAGGACCAGTTCATTCAGAACCAGGGATGTTGGTTTGGAAATTATTGGTTCTTACAGTATAGTCAATGAGCTGTCAGATTACCATTGACAAATCAGCAGTGTAGCCCACCAGTTACATAATTGTTAGCTGCTGTGTTGTGCGACTGCGCTGTGATTTGGCACCCCAAGGGCTTGGATCAATAGTCAGCATGGTCTAATACAGGACACCTATCATATCAAAGTGAAACCTAGGTGCTGCTCTCTCCGGGAGAGACCTCTCTGGACTCGGTTTGCTTTGGCTTTTTGGCAGCGTCCTTGTCGCAAACTAATCTACTCCAATAGGAATCCCTCCTGTGAGCGCCTACTTGCAGGCCACTTCAGTGTTAACATCAAGATGATAGAACAAAGCTGAAATGGTAGTGTGCTTGAGAGGGATGAGGAAAGAAACTGGGGCAAAGGCTTTTAGAGTGTGTGTGGAATCGTGTGCACATGTGAGAGGCCAGCATAAGAATGCTCAAGGCAACGCTGTTGATCCGTGTCCCCAAAATCCCCATGTAATATTGGTGAAACTTGATGACTCAATTGTGTAGCCTGGTCTCGAGGTCATGAATGTAGAGTAATAAAATAAGTGCATTTGATTTTACTGCAAGTTCTCTATAATAATTAGACAATGATAACTGTACAACAGCTAGCTCCAGTTCAATTTGATTTGCTCGGGGTTGTTCCAAGAGTGCTTCTATAGGCCAGACACATACTTAACACAAGTAAGCAAGCGTTTGTGAGTCCTTGACCAGTGCACATAGTTGCGCTTGGTTATGAATTGTGTGGCCGACACATTTTGGAATGCAACGGTGTCGCTAGAATCTAAAGTAAGGTAAACCTGCCAAGTGCTTGCTGGCCATACAATCCAAAAGACAGACTGATAGTCTGTTAATCAGTGGTGGAGACTTTTCAGTGAATCTTTCTGCTGGTTAGCCTACATAGTTAATTCAGTAGGTGAATAAGTCATTGATTCAATGATTTGTTCAAAAACATTGATTCTTTGAGAAACTAAAGTGATTGTGACTGAATTCAGAATAGCTTATTACTACTCTCAATATTCCTCCCATATCATTGGCACAGATAGAGTATGCTATTTTGAATTCTTTGAGTGAGTCAGTGAATCGTTCACTTAAGGGAATCGTTTAAATCACTGATTGATTCAGGAACAAACACCACTAATGTGTGTTGTACAGGGATGCAAAATTGTTTATTCTGCTTTGTTTTAAACTATTTTTGTTGGAGGAGTAAAAACAGACAAGTAAATAGCAAGCAATATTGTGTCACTCAGCATTGACTTCCTGTTTATTGAACAGTTCTATAAAATCAAAATCCCAATTCCAATTGTGGTGTTGTTTTGAATTATGTGATTACCTGCAGCTGAATCACAGTCATGCTGATATTCAGGCCAAAAGCTATCTCTCATGTGATATTTCTAAATTCTATATTCTTTGCTTTGCTTGGAAAAATTACTTAATCATTATTACATAATGATAACTTTGTATACCTCCGATAAGGAAGAATTCAGACTTTGTGATTCAAGGCACGTTTCTCTAAATCGCTCTGGAGTCATCAAACATGTTGCCCATGCCCAGCAACCCTTTTTTTAGGTGTAGCCTATAGGAAGCATCACTGGTCAAGCAAGAACACATTGTAAACTCAACATTTCTGCTGAAACTGACATGTAATATCTCAGGCAAGGCGTTTTACAAATCAGAAGGCCCGTGGGTATAAAGCAGGGATCATGCAAAAAGGCTTTACATGTAACTTTGGTGGGTGTGGCTTATCTGTCACCACAAATCACCTGTGGCATGCAAATGTTCTCATTTAGTATCTGCACCTGTGAAGACATTGAGAGGCAATCCTGCTCTATGGTTTATTTCAACACCCCACCAACAGAACAAGGATATAATGTTTGCACAAGAAAAGGCCAATTTAATATTTACGCATTCCTGACGACACAACCAGCATGGAAAGACACCGGGGACCTCTGATGACTTGTCAAGAAAGAATGGGAACTGCATGGGGAGAAAATTCTAGATAACTGACAGACGTTTGCTACAACCATCAGAGCAACTGAACCTCTAATCTGAAGGTATTGTGAATGACTTATCTACAGTATTACAGAGGATTTGTGTTAGATAATAAATTATCTTTCAGTTATCTCACAGCTGAATATGTCATTTCAGCTAAAAAGGTGAACATATTCTTAAAAAAAAATTTTTTATTTAATTAATGTGTTATGTATTATTACTAATGTATTGAGTAAATTTATCATGCATTTTCTGATTACAGCTGTACCAAGTATGTCCGAAATATCATGAAATCCCAAAATGTTGTGGGAAATAGTTTTCTCTGTATAAATATTTTCCTGGTAAAAGAAAAAGAAAACTATTTTCTTGCCATCCCAGATTAGTGTGCTTCAGTTGGCCAAGATAAATTAAATAGTGCTGTAAGCAAGGCTTTTCCAGATGCAGTAAATGTTCCAACAGTAAATGTTGTGGTCTTAAAGTACATGATGTAAATATCATGGGCGGTAGGGATGCTATGGATGTTGCCTGGTCAGGCGCACATAACGAGTCTCACGAGGAAAAACCATGGAGACGTATTTCTTCAGAGACTTCCTCCTAGTGGCAGAAGCCCTAGTATTTTCCTCTAATAAAAACAGCTTGGCCTGTCTGAGATTTCTCATCTGTAATTCACTGAAATTTGATGGGGTGTATTAAATATCCATTTACACTACTTCTCAATGTTTTCCATTCTCTTCCAGTCCATGGCACGCTCCAGGCGTAAAGGAAAGATCCTATGTCTGTGTCTCTTGCCTTGTGTGGTGGTAGGTCACCTGTTGATCTACATCATGGTGTCCATATTTGTAGCCGTCTCCTACTCCCCACCTCTACCGCAGCTCCCCCTTCATTTCATTGCCACCGGAGCCTCTGCAAACTCGGGAGCTCTTGCATCCCATCCAGTTCGGCCCTTCTGGAATCTCAGACTAGAGGACGGGGCACTGTGGAACCGCCTCCAGCACATTTGGGACAGAGAGCACAACCCCATATTGAGAGGTAACTGCACAAGGTACAAAGGTCCAAGCCTTGATGCAATACAACCCCAAGAGATTGGAAAAGCTGGTGCTTGTGAACAACGCAAGACTTGGGCGTCTCACCTGCCCGATTTTAACACCCTTCCTGAACAAATGAAGGATTTTGTCCTGTCCATGCACTGCAGGCGTTACGCTATCCTCGTGGACCAACCCAACCTGTTTTTCGGGCAGGACTCTGAAACGCTGTTCCTTCTGATGGCGATTAAGTCACAAGTTGGAAATTTTGAGAACAGACAGGCCATCCGAGAGACATGGGGAAGGAGCGGCCGGATCCGAGGGGACGGCGGAGGAAGAGGCTGGTTCATACGCACTGTCTTCTTGCTTGCGAGGCAGGACACAGAGACAGGGCCTCATCCGGACCTGAGTGCCCTATTGAAGTTGGAGAGCAGCACCCATAAGGACATCCTGCAGTGGGATTTCAAAGACACTTTCTTCAACCTCACCCTGAAGGATGTCCTCTTCTGGGACTGGTTTTCACAACACTGTTCTCATGTCCACTTCATTTTCAAGGGAGATGATGATGTGTTCGTTAGGACTAAGGCTCTGCTGGATTACTTAGACCATGTTGGAGTACAAAAAACACTTCAAAATAAAACGAAAGGATGGGACGATTTCATTGTAGGGGATGTTATTGCCAATGCCTGGCCCAATCGGCAGCCTCAAACTAAATATTACATACCCGAAAGCTTCTATAAGGGAACGTATCCTGCGTATGCAGGAGGTGGAGGGGTGGTTTACACTGGTGCTTTGGCCATGCGTCTGCAAGAGGTCTCACGTCGGGTCAGTTTGTTTCCCATTGACGATGTTTACTTAGGAATGTGCCTTCACAGGCTCGGCGTATCCCCCACTCATCATTCGGGTTTCCTCACCTTCGACCTTCCAGATGATCTGCGAGAAAAGCCATGTGCATATCATAATGTTCTCCTAGTGCATAAACGCACCCCAAAAGAAATATTAACTCTGTGGAAAGAGCTGCTGGTTCCTCCTCAGGAGTGTTAGTGTAAAGCAGGGCAGCTTGTTCATAAATTCAAATGAAGGTAAATGATGGAGCAGGGACCCAGACTTCAAAGTTATTTTTGTTTTCACCACAAGGTATTTTCATGCCAATTGGGTGTGTTAATTTGCATAAAAAGGCCCTTGTTTTTCTCTGATGTTGGGCTGTGTGTGCAGTGGTCATTATGAGAAGATCAAATTAGGATGACATGATAGCAGACAAGCTAAAAATGGCATTGGAAGTCACAATGGTTGACTTCACAAGAGAGGGTTCTTGTGGAATGGCTCTTGTTTTATGGGAAGAATGAATATAGTGGACAATTAAGGAGTCTTTTGTTATTTTGTTATTTTTAAGATTAGAGGTTTGTGGTCCAATTAGGATCTCATAATGGAGCAAATCAAAACCTTTATGAAAATAATTCTGCTTTGTATTTAATTAAAAAGCTATGGAACTGCTTTATGTTAAAAACAAAACGAAAGCTTTACTATTTTATTTGAAATGTTTCAGAGATTTTTTTTTTTTTAACATTTTTAGACTATATTTTTACACTCGGAATTTATATTTTTTGCTCTGTTTGAGTTTTACATAATATATGTAATTTTCCTTTGTTTTGTAAGTATTGCCAATGTGGAAATGGAGTATCTGGACTCTGTTTTGGAGAGGCAAAATGATCTGGATGCCTGAACACCCTACAGACATTGTCATCTGGTTTAGGCCTTGTGGGCCCAATTATAGCCTGGTGTTGTTGGAGGCATACTGAATTACATCAACAAAACACAATAATGGGAAATAATGAATGATAATAATGAACAATGATTTGTTCGATTGGTCATAGAATTTAGGCCTACTTTAACAATAAAGTATACTTTAAATGTTTGTGCATTGATCCGATTAATTTAATTGAATGGTTAAGAGCATTTTTTTGATCTCAGAATTTCATTATGTTTGTTTCACTTATTGTTATAATCTGTGTATTAATTTGCCTCGAATGGTTCACTGTCAGTGTATGTTTATTATTAATAGTGGAATTGGCTCTCTTCATTTTTGTTTGATCAGAAAGTCACCTTCATCCTCCAAATGTTTGTTAGTAATCATGCCAAAAGAAGCTTGTATATTCTTACTCAAGTAAAGACAGAGATTGAAGTAAAAGATAACCTCTATTAGTTAAACTGTTTTTTTCACCTAAGAAATTCTATATATAAGAATATGTGTGTGTGTGTGTTTGTGTTTGTGTGTGTGTGTATGTGTGTATGTGTGTGTGTCATTTATATGTATAACACACATATGTTATATAAACAAACTTTTATTTTAGAATTGATTAATCGCAATTAATTGATTTGACAGATAGCCAGACACACATATATAATTTAGAATTTATTATAATTCACACATGTATACACACATATATTACATAAACTTGACAGCACTGAAAGATAGACAGATAGATGGATAGATAGATAATTTAGAATTTATTAGAATTTTTTGCATACAAATATATTTCCGTGTTCGTCTCTCTTTTCTTTCAAGAATAATTTGTATTTTTGTGTTGTATTTTTGTGTGGAGTTTCTACTCACCTGAACTTGCTCAATAGGGGTGAGAGGTACTATTTTCTGTAAAAATGCTTTGGTAGAATATTTATTGTGAAAAGTGCTGAACTAAAAACCTTTCTCTTCAAGCTCATATATCTACCATTAATAAATTGAAAGCATTTTATAGTATAGTAGGCCTATTTTACAAATAGCCTAGCCTATTTGACTTTATTGAACGGTTTAAAAGGCCATTATTAATTTTGAATTTTGCGAATTATTAGATTTACATGTTACAAAAAACGTATTACTATACTTTCTCATAATATTATTCTCATACCATTTAAATTTGTTTTTGCCATAGACTGTATAAAATGTTTTTTTACTGAAGAAACTCAAAAAGTGTGGAAAAGGCTACTATAAAAGACTGCGTTGTACAGACCAACAGCTTCCACACTAGTAGGTGGCGCTGTGACACCCTCTTAGTCCATTTAACCCGGAAGTTGTCAGAGCAGCACAGCGTTCATCATACGATTGCGTTATTGCGGTAGTGATAGTCGTGTTTGTTTGGTGTTTACATTTTTCAACAAAAATAAATGCGAAATAATGCGTTAAAACCCCGATAATAGAATCTGGACCTGATACTACGATGTCTTTGTACTGTTGATATTAGGTAAATAGTTACCTGTTTGGCGTATTAGAATCGACTAAAGTTCATTAGAGAGACGCATATAGCACATTTAGTCCGTAAACAGAACCGAAATGGGTTCATCAAAGAAACACAAAGAAAAGGAGAAAGACCGGGATCCCGAGGATCGGCACCGTGAGCACAAGAAACACCGTCACAAGGATCGAGACAAGGAGAAGGACCGAGAGCGAGAGAAGAGAAAGAGATCCCGATCCAGGGAGAGGAGCAGCCGGGGAACAGAGAGAGACAGAAGCGGTAAAGCAGAGAAGAGCAATGCAGAGCCACGAGTCAAGAAAGAGAAGCTTGATCCTGCTTTCGAGGACAAGAGCGGTCAGTCATCCTGTCCACCCCGTAGTTTCTGACAAACTACCACAATTACTAACTGTTACAGTAAAACTGTGTTGACTTGGTGTTCTGCTACACCGTCATCAAAATGTAGACTGCATATTTGAGCCTATATAGTTATAGGGCCGGTTTCACAGACCGGGCTTAGATTAAGCCAGGGTAAGGCGTGTTCAATCAGGACAAGTAGATTTATAAACGTGCCTTACGTTTTAAAAAAAAAACATTAGTGATGTGCTTCTTGAGACAAAACAATGCCAATGGCATATTTGAAGATATGTCGGTGCAAGTTGCTTTCAGTTATAACAGCTCAAACATGCATTTCAGTCTGGGAAACCGGGCAGCCTTCATCTTATCCAAATTTCTTAATAAAATTCACCATGGTAGCCCATACATTTCTTTGTCCTACTACATTTATGGCATGCAATAATCTTTAAGGCCTTGACTTTGTACTGTATTCATGTACATCAACATCTTGTGTTGCAGAGCCAGGTCCCAAATCTGCTGGTGGTGATGCTTCGCTCAGCATTGAAGAGACCAAGTATGTTTTGTAGCATACTTCCATTTGTAATTATGGGAGGGGAAGGTATAATTAATTTAAATATATGTAAGATATATATATGTATATATTACAAAATGCTATTACTCTTTTGTTTTGCAGTAAACTGAGGGCCAAACTAGGTTTAAAACCCCTTGATCTCAATGAAAACAAGAAAGGTAAGAATTTGATGGTCATGTTACATCAAAGTGCGGTTTTCTACACTACTGTTTACATTTTGGGGACAGTAAGATTCTATTTAAAAACAAATACAATACAAAAAACAAAACAAAAAGAAACTTATTTAGCAATGATTCATTTAAAGGGGTCATGAACTGCATTTTTTCCCTAATGTTTCCTGTGAGGTGTACTTATAATCGTAGTATGATTTACATCATTTTTTTTCCTAATTTAGAAATAAAAGGCCATTTTCTACCCTGATTTGAATGTTGTTTGAAGGGACGTGCCTGATGTAAGACTTCAGTGTAAACGCTAGGGGTGTAACGGTACACAAAAATCATGGTTCGGTACGTACCTTGGTTTTAAAGTCACGGTTCGGTACGTTTTCGATACAGCAAAAAGAAAGAAATGCCAGAGAAATTTCCTATTTGTTAAAAGAAAAAATATTTTTTTTTAAATAAGTGTGAGTTTTCCTACATACTTTCAGGTTTATAAATGGGTCATCTTTGAAGGATGAACAAATATTGTTTTGGTCATCACATTAAAAATTACATTTAAATATATATTTATTTATATAATATTTGAGGTTTGAAGTGCTGAAAAAAAGATGTGTGAAGTACTTGAAAGCATTTCACTATTCCAGCCAAACTGGTTACAGTTAGTGTTACTATATTAAATCCATGGTGAATGTTGCTGGACTGTGGACGTAAAGTATTACTAGTTCATTCACGGCACAATGTTTCTCCTGGTTTCCACGTCAGCGCTGTTTGATCTAATAGAGATCTACAGTTAATAACGGAGAAATGTGAAAATGCTTCTGACTAGATCTCGCAGTGATGTTATTACTTCAGTGGCGAATTCAAATGTTTTCTTTACTGGATCACTTAGCGCTGTGTAGTAACAGTGTCGCTTGATCGAGATCGGCTCGCGCTGCACAGATGTTAACTAATAAACGATCCGTGAAGCACATGAGTAGGGCAGTTTCGTTCCGCTTTCATTACGCTTGTCATTTGATGTTGCGCAACATTGTGGTGGTCGCGCCAGCGCGAATTTTGTCGGCAGGAAAAATGGTCCAAGGAATCGTTCGGTTTGTATGCGTACCGAACCGAAACGGTTCAATACGAATACATGTACCTTTACACCCCTAGTAAACGCCCACTGCTATGATTAGCTAACATCTTTGCATATGAAATAAGTTTTACATGTGGAAATCTCTTGACATTTTTTGCTATGTTTTTACTATTACAGCTGTTGAGATTCAGTAATTGGGCATTGATTATAGCATTATATTTAGATCTACTCTCGTCGCATGAAAGATTGCAGCCATCAACATTGTAGCCGTTGATCTTGTCAATGCAACTTGATTTCTATACTCTCACGAATGCTTTCATCATAACTACCATTCAAACGTGATGTAAATAAGAGATTCATTGTGCAGTGGAGACCGCGCCATTGATTATAACGAGTTTTGTCGAAACTCCTTTGGCGAATGTTTCCAGAGCTGCAAATCAGCATATCAGAATGATTTTTGAAGGATCATGTGACTCTGAAGACTGGAGTAAAGATGCTGGCAACTCTGCTTTGTAATCACAGGGATAAATTCTATTTTTAAATATTAAAATAGAAAAAAGTTATTTTAAGTTGTAATAATATTACTGTTTCTGCTGGGTTTTATTTCATCAAATAAATGCAGCCTTGGGCACAAGAGAATTTCAAAAACATAAAAAATCTTTTTGACCCAAACTGTAGAACGTTAGTGTGCGTATTTGCTTTATTGTACGCATTGCTTTGAATGTAGGGCTGCACGATATTGGGAAAAAAATACATTGCGATATTTTATTTTTCTGCGATATATATCGCGATATGAAAATTTCACCAGATGACTTGAATAGCTCTCTTTGGAAAGAATGAATCATCTGAATGACTGGTGATTTTGTAATGGAGTAAATCTGCATAGAAACTATTATAGTTAACTAATGTAGTTAACTAGAGTTTAATAAATGGAACCTTATTGTAAAGTGTTACCGATTTGTTATGTCTCGTGAGTTCAGTGTTGGACAGATCAGTTGTTTTAACCATTCATTACGTGAGTCGGTTCAAAGGAGTCATTGGTTCGTGAATCGGACGTGTTTTAATGGACCACGGTACACGTTGTGTGATTATCCCGGCAGTTAGGAGGACATCGCACAAGATTTGTGTCAACACAGAAAACATTTCATCACTGGATAGATTTTTTTTGTTTGTTTTGTTTATTGAAAGTGTGGTTTATCTGAATGTGTGGGAACGCTTTTCAGAGAAGATTTTTTTAGCACAATCCAGCGGTAGTTCAGGGAAAAAATATATCCGAATGCTTCACGTGAAACTTCGGTCTTCCGACCTTTTACCATTGTGTATTCTCAAAGATATTCAGTCAACTTAATTCATTAATATGCGCGAGGGAGGGAGAGAGAGCAAGACAGTTTGAAACATTGAAAACGGTGAGAGTGCGCACGCGCGACCGGGGCTCTCTCTCTCTGCTCGTTCTCTCAAGCGTAGCAGTCAGTCATCTATCACTCACCGGTCAAATAAGGCTTTGGCAGGACAAAAATACGCTTTGGCGGCCGCCAAAAAATGTTCAATGCAGGAAGGGCATTCTGACTTTATTTTGAATTCTCGTGTTCGTTCAAAAGAAATAAGAGAGACGACTGATGTTTGTGTCTTGCCGGCTCACAGAAAACAACGCGCAAGTTCCAGTCTTCTTACGCTTGATGTTTAAACTGACAGGACTTAAAAACACATGCAAATGATAAACTTTCACTATGATGGTTAAACTTTGCAATTAATCCGCGAATCGCAAGCGTTACGGGCCGGGGATCTGCTGGCCCGTACTGATCATGAATCACGGATCAACTACGATCCCTATAGGCTACATCGCAACATCCTACGATGTGACTATCGTGGATGCGCACATCGCGATATCGATGCTAAAACGATACATCGTGCAGCCCTATTTGAATGCAATCTTATTTGAAGCATTTCTTCTAAATCTACGATTGTTTGACGGTTCTTCAGAGACTGGAACCAAGGAGGAGCCCCTCGTGGCTGAGACCATTAATCCTGTCCATATCAAACAGCAGGCTGAGATTAGAGAGAAACTGGCTGCTCTCAAAGAGAAGCGTCTGCTAAATAAGAAACTGGGGTAGGATATTGTTGCCACCTGCAATGGATAATAAAACATTCAATATTGAAATTCTATATTATTCAAACTAAATCAAATGCTAAATTGTACTAATATCCGTCTGTTTGTTTTATTTTCAGGAAGGTGAAGGCGCTTGGGGATGAGGAACCATGGCTGGACGACACGGCAGCCTGGGTAGAGAGGAGTCGCAAACTAGCCAAGGAGAAGGAGTTGGCGGAGAAGAGGGTGAGAACAGACCGTTGTGGAGACAACTAGATGGCTAGCTTTGTCTCTCTTTTCCTTTATCTGTGTTTTTATTGTCTTCTGTGTAATCCCTCTCTTAACAGGCCAAACTCCTCGAGGAGATGGATGAAGAGTTCGGTGTGAGCAATCTGGTCGAGCAGGAGTTTGCGCAGGAAAAGAGGGTGTGTGTGAGCTTATTGACTTGCTGTTCCCCAGTCAGACTTTTATCCAGCTGTTCTCAACTCCAAGTGCCCCAAGACAACATTTTAAAGGCCCCCTCAAATATTTCTGTTACTTCTGCTGTAATGAAAAATCTACTAATTTTCAGACTTGCTGGTTATTAAAGTCATATAATAATATATAAATATTATATAAAATAAATGTCATTCTAGATCATTCCAGAAGCTTCAATGAGTTGCTTATTTAATTTTTTTTTAATCACAGATAGTAGTTTCTACCCAAAAAAATATTTCAGAGATTGGCATAATTAGAAAATTATCATACTCATTTTTTTCATGAAGATTTTATTAATGTACATGACTTTTCCATGTTTAGAAATCCTCAAATACAAGTTTTCCAAGATAGTGGGAATCCTGGTCTCCTAATTAAATGTTATGTTTGTTGAGGGCGTGAATTAAAATAAGAAATATCTTTGTTTAACTTTGTTTATTTTTAGTCTTATTTTAAGTAATTAAGTCATCTGGGATCTTAATCAGCAGTGAAAGGAACTAGCTTTGATCATGTAACTGTTGTTGATGAAAAGGTTTCATTTATATATATATATATATATATATATATATATATATATATATATATTTGTATTGCATATCCATTTATGTATTAATTCAGTTTAGCTGTTTTACTAACCAGGACTCATACGGCTCACGCCACCTCAAAGGGCTCAAGGTTCAACACAAGATGGACTCTTTCAGAGAGGGAGAAACGGTTGTCTTAACTCTACAAGACAAAGGTAAGCTAACATGATGATGGTGAGGGTGGGTAAATGTTCTGTTGCTGTAGATGAATAAGCATCTGCTAAATCACTGACAGCACCTACACGCACACTCACGGTTTCTCTGTGTGGGTGGTTTTCACAGGTGTTCTGGAGGAGAAGGAGGACGTGCTGGTGAATGTGGGTCTGGTGGACAAAGAGAAAGCAGAGAAAAATGTGGAGCTGAAGAAAAAGAAGCCAGATTATAAACCTTATGAAGAAGAGGAGAGTGTGGATGACATGCTCGTTGTAAGATCACCTGTTAACTTTGAAATTTCAAATTCGCTAGATGCATTAAAATATTTAGGGTGCTTTCTGACTAGCACTTTTTGTGCGCACATGGGTTCAATTGACGTCAGAGTTCGGTTGTTCAGATGATGTGAACGCTGTTTTACGAACTCTATTGCGCACCTGTGATCCGTACCAGAGGTCACATAAAAAGGGTGGTCGGGTACGCTTCATGTGACCAGTACGGTACCCTGCTGAAACAAATGCAATCATTCTAAAACAATTTTTGCAATACATTTGCGACAGATAGACACAAGTGCCATTATGTGCTGATGCTTTGGAAACAAAAACAAAGGTTCAAAAAAATAAAATCGAGCAATCGAACTCTGTTCCGGACCAGGCAATCAAACAAAGTGTGATTTGTGTGACGCCCTTAAAGAATCTCACCTGGTAACACATTAGCACTTGACATTATAATGTTAAAGTTGAGGCAATGAGCAAAAAAAACTCCACTATTAAAATACCGGTACCACTGTTATTAGCTGATAGCACTGTGCGCTTCTGTCTTTCTTAAACGTAAGATTCTTATGTCGTCTTTAATTCTTTCCAGCTCAAGCCAAAATCTGTGCTGTCCAAGTACGATGAGGAGATCGAGGGAGAGAAGAAGAAGAGCTTCAGGCTGAGTTCTGGAGGTTTTGTCGGGGGTGAGAGAGAGCGAGAGCTGCAGGCCATCAGAGAAAACCTGCACAATCAGGCCCAGTCTCTGGACATGCCCTCTCTCAGCCTCGCCACTGAATACTACACGCCACAGGAAATGGTGAGAAATGCGTTTAAGGGCACTCTGTTTTAAATTTGATGTCATTCTTGACTGACTGTTCTGCCGTGTGTCACATCAGGTTGGCTTTAAGAAGACCAAACGGAAAGTCAAGAAAATCAGAAAGAAGGAGAGGGCTGGTGACCTTTTGATTGACGACACTCGAAGCACAGATTTTGGCTCCAGGTAAAGCCTTCACTTGCTTGCTGTTGAATACTACAGCGACACCACTGTTATTTCAACCCAAAACCGATTCTGGCACTCAGGTCTCGAGGTCGAGGTAGAAGGCAAGATGAGGAGGAGGGGGCGGAGCCTGGATATGTTGCTGTGGAAACCAGCAGCAAGCCCAGGGATGTCCTCCAACAGTCGGATGACATTAGAATGGCCGACATGGACATTAGTGATGAAGGTAACAGAACTTTTGAATGACTCTTTTTCTGTCTGTGGGGCTTCTCTTTGAAATTCAAATGAATTTCATCAGTATTCTCTGCACTCACTCTTTCTCCTTGTCTTTCCCAGAGGACTTTGTCTCTCCAGAGCCTACGCAATTTGAAGAGGATGAAGCCGAGCAGGAGCTCCAGAAACAACTTGAGAAACAGAGGAAACTCAGGCAAAAACAGATGCTCAAAGACTCAGGAGAGAGGGTCAGCACTATTCAGTTCTGAAGCAATTCTTCTGCAATGCAGATAAAAATCCACATTTTTAGTAATTATTCAAATGAGTCTGTTTTTACAACCCCAAGGCCATGTTTTTTTTATGGCAGTGGTTGAGTTGAGTTAAAAAACATGCAGTACACCTCCCGTCTAACAGATATTGTTGAATCAGTGCTTCTCACAGCTGACCTGCACGAGACACACACTTGGGGCCAGATTTACTAAACAGAGCAAATTAGCTTGAGAGTGCAAACCCATAAAAGCACAGATGGGAGTGGAAAGTTCTACGTGTGATCTTATGATGGCACTCAAATGAAAGAACACAGACGCAGCCGGATCGTTTCCATAATGACCAACGCAATCTACCAAGAGCAGCACAGCATCTGGTTAAAGACATGCTTTTTTGGGCGTTTAATAATGGCACAAATACCAGTAAATTGACTAGCGCACACCTTAGTAAAACGCCTTGCATCTTTCATTTAAATACTCTCCTCCCATAAATTTTGCATCTGAAAGGGAAACTCCTACAAATGCATATGCAATAGGGTCAGCCAGAAAAATAAACGTCCACGCCTTTCAGTGCTAATTTTTCACTGCACGTCTTTAGTAAATCCTGACTGTAGTTTTTTAACGCCAAAAGAGGGTTTGCGCTAGCGCAAGCTGTTAGTAAATCTTGCCCTTTATTCGCTACCATTTAGCCGCAACAGTTTTACAGAGTTTCACCCATTCTCAAATCTTTAACTGGTTGTCCCTCTTTTTAAAAGTAAACTGACTTTAAAAAAGGAATTGCTTTTTTCATGCAATTCCCTGTTGAACTCCCCCCCCCCCCCCCCCTTACTTTATATAATACTATTAATCAAGTCAGTGAAACTGCAAAAGTGAAATGTAACTTAACACTACTTTTTTTTTTTTAAATATGTATTTTTAATAATTAAGGCGAGACACTACAGGTGAATAGGGTAATTTTTTTAACTATCAGATAATACCATGAAACTTTGCCAGTTGATTACCTACATTAAGATGAGAAAAAAATGTATTACAAGTTTTCTGTAATTTAATGTTTAAATATGCAAATGAGGCATTGTCTAATTAAATATGCGCTATTTTGCATATATTTAAAAAAAAACGAAATCTGAGTATTGGACAAAGCCAGGTTCAAAATTATTTTTTCATTGTGTTCACATATTAGATGGGGGAAAAAATTACAGAGGGATTTATGGATATCTACTTTTGTTATCCTGTAAATCAGAATATACTGCCAATAGCCTTAAAAATTATTTTCGCCATGTTTTTGGGAATAAAATGTTATATAAATCAGGCTAGGAATAATATATTTACAAATCCCTCTGTAAATGTCTTCATAATATAACTAGGTACAAGACTGGAAAGTTTGGTGTATATAGGTGCTACTGAACTGGAGATTTCGGACTTGGAGTATGAGAGAAGACATTTTGAGAAAACGTGCTTTAAAGATTGCGCATTTAGAGTAAAATCCCCCCTTTTACTTCCGCGATTGGTTGCTGATAAAAAGGAAATGACCATATTTGGATCCAGCAGTCTTGTTCATGAGAGAGAGAGCTTTCTAACGTTGTGTGTGATGACAGGGTGCAGATCGCGATCGCGGAGCAGAGGGATGATTTATAACGACAACTTTTGATGAATTTATGAGAAATCTACAGACGCAAACAGACAAAGTGTAGTAAAATAAAGACCTAAATGTGTATTTCAGACTTTTTTTCACCACAAGTCTGAAAGAAGACATGTTATTGAAGACAAATATCTCAAAATTGACCAGTGAAAAAAAAAAACGATGTTTTTGCCTGCCGTGTCTCGCCTTAACAATAAAACGTTTATTCAAAAGTTTCTTTCGTACGTGGTGTTTTCAGGTGGCTGAGCACATGAAGCAAATGGAGACGGCAGAAGATGACGACAATGACCCAGACAAAAGGAACAACATTGTCTTCAATGCCACCTCTGAATTTTGTCGTACTCTTGGAGACATCCCAACCTACGGGCTGTCAGGCAACCGAGAGGACCAAGAGGATATTATGGTACAAACCATCCCAACCCTTCCCTCTTGTGATATGTTTCTTCACCTGCAGGTCTTGATGATTTTGATTTGTTTGGGTAACACAGGACTTTGAAAAGGATGTTGAGAAAGAAGGTGGTGAACAATCGGACTCTGATATGGATGACAACGTGGGCTGGAGCACTGTCAACCTGGACGAGGAGAAAGTCACGGCAGATGTGAGTCTTCCGCTTACCTCCTTGACTGCAATTCTGTTGGAACGTGAAACCTTTTCTTTAACATGATCTTTTCTGTTATAGTTCTCAACGGCATCCACAACTATTCTGGATGAAGAGCCTATTGTAAACTCTGGTCTCTCTGCTGCTCTGCTTCTGTGCAAAAACAAAGGTGAGAGATGAACCAAATCTGATTTTGAACTAGATAGAATGGATAATGTCTGATTTATTAAAAATTAATATTTATTTAACCCTTTCAGGGCTGTTGGACACACAAATGCTGAAGGTGGCTCGTGTCAAAAACCCAAAACCAGTTCTAGCAAACGATAATTACTGCATCGAAGACAAGATGTGAATAGATTTTGAAATACTTTCCCCAGTGGTTCTTTCTTATTTAAAAAAAAAAAAAAGACAGAAAAAAAGCCAAGCCTATTTCCTTTCCATTCTACTGCAGGAATATTGATGACAAGTACAGCAGGAGGGAGGAGTACAGAGGCTTCACTCAGGATTTTAAGGAAAAGGATCACTACAAGCCTGATGTCAAGATTGAGTATGTTGATGAATCTGGTCGCAAGCTGACACCTAAAGAGGTTTGTGCATGTGTGGTTCTTCACCTATCACATTATTAGATATCACTGCTACGAGAGCTCAGCTTCATGTGTCGTCCTCCAGGCTTTCAGACAGCTGTCCCATCGCTTCCACGGGAAAGGTTCTGGCAAGATGAAGACTGAACGGAGAATGAAAAAGCTTGAGGAAGAGGCGGTATGTTTTCTTCACATCGCCAGGCATATTAGAACATGCAGCACCATTAAACTCTGCATGAAATGGAAGTTGCAATTAGTTTTTTCTTCCCTGTTGTGATATAAATGTTTTGTTTCTTGAACAAAACAAATGGAGGGCAGGGCTTGTCGTTAGATCGTTGTCGTTTGCTATTGCTGCAATCTCATGTGAGGAAAAAAATACAGGAATTGTCAATTTTGATTTCATGGTGGCTTTAATTGATGTGGGTCTTTTTTGGTGTGTATGTACCACCATCTGTCTTGTCAAACTATTAAGGGTTTTTCCCCATTGTTTTTGCAGCTGCTGAAAAAGATGAGCAGCAGTGACACTCCTCTGGGAACCGTCGCTCTTCTGCAGGAAAAGCAGAAGTCCCAGAAAACTCCTTACATTGTGCTGAGTGGCAGTGGGAAGAGCATGAATGCGTACGTATTCATTCACCATTTCTATTCCATTCTATCTAAGTTCTGGTTGTTAATTGGTTTTATCTTCCTCTTTTCACAGAAACACCATAACAAAGTAAATCTAGGAACCTTAGAACAGGCCTTCCACAGAAGATTTCTCAAAGAAAATGTACTCGTTTTAACCGTCTCTTAAATGAATAGTCGCAACTAGTGATGTATATACAGACATTGTCGTGTAAAAATCCCTTGATTAATTTCGTGATTCAGACAATTTTCTGTAGAATGCTTTATTCTTTCTTCATTAAAAACTGTTGTGATTTAAACTGATCTAATATTATTCATGTATTACAAGCATTCTGTTTGTTTTGTAGAGTTTGTAAAAATAAGTACAATGTACTTATTGAGTCCATGTTGTATTTCAAAACACTTTTGCTGCTATTAATGTGTGAAATGGGTAAGGTTAAGGACCAGTTTGGTGTAAGGGTAGGCTCAACAGTCTAATTATAGATGTAATTACATAAGTAATTATATGCAGGTATTTTAAAAATGTATTACAATGAAAAAACATGCATTTACACAATAAGTGCATTGCATCAAATTATTAATTTAAATGTAAGGACACAATATAAAGTGGGATAAAAAGATGTATTATAACATAAGTGTAGTGCCAGTAGTTCTTAGCTATTGCTATTCTTTGTGTATTTTAATAACTGATACTACAGTGGTGTTAGATGCTGCATTGCCATCTATTGATGTGGATCAGCATGACCTGTGAGTTTACATAAATTACGCTAATACTATTGAGTTTTAGACCGAGGTCTACACACATTAATTCCCTTACCTGATGAAAATGACAAAAATGAAGCCTCTTGGGCATTAATACAAATATTTCCACCTAGTCTAAGCTGTTCATTAGAGTGTTCTCTTTCATCATCTCGTGTTCGAGATCCACCTATGGGAAGGGCATCCGTACCTGACCTCTGCAGAAGCATCCAGTTGCACAAAGTCTGACTAGACAGACCGAAGCGTGCAGCCAATGCCAGGTCTCCCCCTTACCTGAGGGCATATACGCCGATGGGCTGGCAGGCTATGCACATTCCCAACATGACATCATGACTTTGCGTAAACATACACGCCACTTTCAAGTCAAGTGGCGTGTTAACGCATTTTGAGCTATCCGCGTGTATGTCCACGTCGAAACGAACCGTCATCTTCCGTGTGTATGTCTACGCCGTTAAATGTCCGAGTGATTCCGCGTGTATGTGTACGCCGTTAAATGTCCGAGCGAAACGAAGCAAAATGTATATCTATATCTGGGGAGCGATATTTTTTTTCCTAGGATGGTAGGGGAAGACTCATAAATGGTATTAACCCCAGTGACGGGTAGGTTTAGGGATGGGGTTGGGGTAGGTCATATATTTATATATACAGTGATGTAACGTTAAGTCAACGGGGTTGATAAACACGCTGAAAAGCGATTATGCGTGTTGATAGCACGGCAAAAATGGAAATACGAATTGGCGTGTCATACATATGCCATTTCATGAGATCAGTCTGACATTCCTGTCACCCAGCATGCATTTACATTCCTTCCTGGGTGTATATTATGTGTATGTGTGTGTGTATATATATATATATATATATATATATATATATGTATGTTTGTGTGTTGCTGGGGTTATTACCGTGTGTGCCACATGTTTCATGTCCTGCATTAACACAGCAGTTATGTGTGTGCGTCAGGATTGCAGATTAATGATTATGGGACATGTCAGGCACCGCCTCCCTGGGGCGACCGTCCTCAGAACCTCACTGTGAGTGTAATGGGCAATCGGGGAGCTGTAACCTACAGTAACCTATTGTTTTCCGCTCTTGGCATCACCAAACAGCACTACACTACTAGCGTATCTAATGGGGCAGCAGCCAATGAGCATGAGGATTCTTACCGTGTCTACGGGTCAAGTCATTTCAACGTGAGTGACCCACAACATGCGTCATTAAAACTTCATATATGAAAAAGTATGAGTACAGTGAGTCTCATTTGAATGGACACCATTCAGATGATGCTTCTCTCACATTTTTTTTCAACTTTTTAAATTAGCAGCAAACTACTATGCATCTTTAATTGGTATATTAATAATTTATTATGAATATTCTCATATTTTTCTGACTGATAAGATGGGAACAAGATGTAAAAGGAACAATTGAGAGTGCAAACACACTGACAATCAGATTAAGTAAAATGATGTACATAAAATTGTGAATCGAGACATACTTTTGTGAAAGCGCAAACAATAAGTTCTTATTTATTCATAAAGGTTTCTAGAATATGTTGAAATGAAACACAGCAATGGTAGAAGAGGCAAGACCATAATTACAGAAGAGGCCAAAAGTGATATGTTTTTAACGACCCTACAAGTTTAAATAAACCATCAAAATATAAAAATATTTTGTTTTTAAATATGAGGGAAGAACAAAACACTAAACTTGGTTGAGGTATTTATCTGACAAAATTATTTGGCAAAAAAAAAAAGGTTACAGCTACAGGTTTTATTTTACTACGCAAAAAAGTGCACAGAAAAACAAAGCTTACATTGACTATACAACATAATCAGTCATTAATATTTAATATTAATAATACTTTTTTGCATGTGTTCTAAATTATGTCCATACAATTTGGCATGTTTCATTGCGTAATCACAAATAAAACATTGACTTCAAGCACAACTATGCAATATACTTACAAAATCTGTTACAATTAAAAATTAAAATGTAAAGGTTCCTAGGCCGGACATAACTTTTGGCCACTACTCTACTACTTATGCTGTAACTTTAGAAAAGCCATTTATAGCCAAGTCCAAGCTTTGCTCCAAAACTTTGCTCCCATTACTCAGGTTTTAGTAATGTGCACTAAGGCAATGCTTGTTGGTGTTGATTACTGGCAAATGTTGTCATCATAAGGCTTATATTTTGTTTTTTATCAGCACCAAGGTACTCTTGAAGCCACTTGGTCCAGAACAGCTATAATTTCTGTCCCTTGGAGCAAATATGATGTGGGGTCAAGAGGAGCATTGACCTCACACTCCCACTCGCTCAAAATAGGTAGAGTCAAAGTTGCTGGGTCTGTTTTTACTTCAGCATGGTGTTTTCTGTTCTGTGCTTGACACATTGGATTCTCCAGAAGCGATCTGAACTTTGATCCAAGTGGATTCAGGCCTCTCCGACATGGCCTCGGTATTGATCCATCTAGTGGAAATGCGGAAAATGCAAAATGTGTGATATAAATTGAGAAACTATTGTTTTATTGAAGTCTGGAAGCCATCTTACCAATGTTCCAGTATGTTCTGTTGGGTTGTTGTGAAACTTTCAGTGCATCTTCTCTCCAACAATATGTCTTGTTTTCAGTCGAGAATAGTTGATAATTATGCTGTCTACAATTATAAACCTGGAGGAAAAAATTCATCCAATTACTTCTTTTGAATGTATTTTCAGAGTTGTTTAAACTCTTTCAAATGCAGTATGGAATATTAAATATGATCTTATACTTTTATACAACAGTTGAATGAACAATTGAATTTGCATTAATTGAGTGATTTGTAGTTTAAATTTGAGACTTTTTAAATATTTTTACTAGTCAATTTATGAAAATAGTTCCAAATTAAGTCTAAGCATAATCAATGGCTGAGTATCTCAGAGCAACATACAGTGGTGCTTCTGTGCTGAATGAATCCACCAATCAAATTGAAGGACCGGAACTAACTAATATAAAGGGGATTTGCATGCACATGAGCACAGTGACAGTACCTTTGAAATTCTGTTCACAAGATCTAAGCTTTCATTCAACTGCTTGGCTGTTATCAGGTTAGTATCAGCGATCCTATGATAAAGGAAATATACATTTTATTAGTAGATTGCAAAATGCATAAAGAGCATTATTGTACACCAGAAAATGACCTTTCTTATTAGACATACTTGTTTGTTAGAAAATAATGACTGAGACTTTGTTGGGTATGTGTCAGGCTCTTCGTAGGTAAAAAGACTGTTCCCTCTGAATTCTGCAACCGAGGGTCCAGTTTTTGATGTGGACTGTTGAATGATGGTCCACACACATTTAGTTCGCTGTCCACTGTCCCATCTAAAATGGGAGTTAGCAGGAAGTCCTCTCCGTGCATGGGTATGTATGGAGCCAGACTCTCCAAGTCTAACTCACACAGATCCTATAGTAAAGCACAACAAATAGGAAAGTTTTCACAATATGTACATTACCTTTTAAAAATGTATGGTCAGTATTTAAAAAAAAAAAAAGAAATTAGAAATGTTGTTCAGCATAGATGCATTTAATTGATCAAAAGCAGAGGTGGACAGTGAAACGAACTGCTCCGAGACACGAAGGTTGAGAATCCAAATTCAGTTTTTAAATGGGAAAATCCAAGATCATAAGCTGTATAACAGGAAGTGGTCAAAAGCACAGGGTAATCAGTCCAAACAATGACAAACAAATCCAGAGGGTGAGACAGGAATGGGAAAACCAGGACACAGGCAGATAACAAAAACCAGAAACATGGAAAACGTACTCGGTTACTAACGTAACCTCGGTTCTCTCTAGAGAGGGAATGAGTACTGCGTAATATCTTACGCTATGGGGAAAACCTCTTTTCCACGAGATATTGAAGCCAAAAATTATCCTTAATTTTGAATTAATGTAAAACGCAGCATGCAGACATAGGCAGGACAGCTCGCGCGCCTATTGGCTGCCCTGCGGCAACAGCAGCAGCCTATCGAGAGAGGCGCTGCGTGACACATATCCAATGGGGGCATTTCGCGCCCATTTCGTCACGTCCCGCCAGAAAGGGCGTGGTCTCGCCCTGTAAATATAGCTCGATAAGGCTGGTACACTGGTTTTCATCGCCGAAGCGAACCAGAGCTGTGTATGCACTGCAAGATACGCAGAACTTGTTCCCTCTCTAGAGAGAACCGAGGTTACGTTAGTAACCGAGTACGTTCTCTTACGAGAGTATCTCTCGTACTGCGTAATATCTTACGCTATGGGGAACACAATGCAAAACGCCGTGCGTACTGGGATCCGACACCAAAGTCCCAAGGGCAGTAGCCCGGGGCTCATGTAGTGCATAATCACCATAAACTCACAAAGAGTCGGAGAAGAGAGGCTGCAAGCATCATTCCCCATGAAATAGCATTCTATAGGAGCTAGTTATGTTAATAGTGTTTCACACAGACAGGGTGAACGTGTTCAGCCTGAACTGGGTAATAGTACAGGTTATTCAACACCCATGGAGCCGTGTTATCGCTCAGTGAGCGATGCACAAGCAAAACTCAGCATCTGGGCTGGCACAGTGGGGCAGATAGTACTGAATTCTATACCGACAGAAGCTTGGCTTGTAAGGCGGGAACCTCTAGGTTATAAAACCTTATAAATGTAGACGGCGAGGCCCAGCCCGCGGCCATACAGATATCTTGCAAGGTAACCCCACTATACCACGGCCACGACGAGGCCACGCCTCTCGTGGAGTGCGCTCTGACACCCAAAGGACACTGCAGGCACTTAGAAGTGTAAGCCAGTGCTATGGCGTCGACTATCCATCTGGATAGGCTCTGTTTTGATGCGGCCAGTCCCTTGGATCGTCCGCCAAACAAAACCAAGAGCTGCTCGGTCTGTCTGAAGGCAGACGAGCGGGACACATAAGCTCTCAGTGCCCTGACAGGGCAAAGGAGACTCGCATCCTCCTCCTCATTATGAACCGAGAGAGCGCACAGGGAAATAACCTGGGCCCTGAACGGTGTGTTGAGGGATTTGGGCACGTACCCGTGCCTTGGTTTGAGTATGACTTTTGAGTCATTAAGCCCAAACTCCATGCATGACGCGCTTACCGAAAGCGCTTGCAAGTTTGTATCTAGCCTGCTTGATTGTATTTAACACTCCCTCTGGGAGGTTAGCGGGTACCCGTTGATGGCCCATGAATGTAGGGATCATAGTTGCAGGCGAGGATGCCAAATCGAGCCCTTGGCCTGAGAGAGGAGGTCTTTCCTCAACGGTATTGGCCACGGGGCAGTGCTGGTCAGCCGCATCATGACTGGGAACCAAGTCTGGTTCGGCCAGAGCGGAGCCACAAGCAGCACTGGGCATCTGTTTTCCCTGATTCGTTCCAGCACTCGAGGCAGGAGAGAGACGGGGGGAAAAGCATAGAGGGGACAGCGGGGCCAGACGTGGGCCAGCGCGTCCTCGCTCTTGGAGAAATATTTCGGACAGTGAGCGTTCTCGTGGGACGCGAACAGGTCCACCTGCGCTTTGCCGAATGTCTTACACAGCAGTTGGATCGTCTGCGGGTGCAGCGACCATTCCCCTGCTGGGACATTATTTCTGGACAGTCTGTCTGGTCCCAGATTCAGGTGACCAGGCACATGCGCTGCTCTCAGTGAAAGCAGGTTGTGCTGAGCCCAGACCAGGAGGCGTTCCGTTAGCCTATAAAGGTTTCGGGACCTGATGCCACCCTGGCGATTTATGTATGCCACCACTGACATGTTGTCCGAACGGACCAAGACATGGTGACTTTTTATCTGGGGACAGAAGCGACGTAGCGCGTTGTCAACTGCCATCATTTCCAGACAGTTTATTTGTAGGAGCTTTTCCCGTTCTGACCACTGGCCAAAGAACGGTCTGGCCTCTAGCAGCGCTCCCCATCCCGAGGTGGAGGCGTCCGTGGACACCACCTTCACACTCGAGGGAGTCCCCAGACTCACACCTGACTAATACCAGTCGGTTACTTTCCAAGGTTCCAGAGCTGAAACGCATTCTAGATCGACCCGGAGGCGAAACCGGCCAGCGGTCCATGCCCAGGGCGGAACTCGCGCTTTCAGCCACAGCTGCAGTGGGCGCATGCGAAGCAGACCCAGCTGGAGTACTAAAGCTGCTGAGGCCATGAGGCCCAGCATTTTCTGAAACCTTTTGAGGTGGAATATCGAGCCGCGGCGGAAGGATTTCACGGCGCGCTGAATGTCCAGCTCGCGCTCTGGCGACAGACGCGCAGTCATGGATAGCGAGTCCAGCACTGTTCCCAGAACAGTGAACTTTTCGCCCAATTGACTGTGAGACCCAGGTTCTCGAGATGCTCGAGTAATGTGGTCCTGTGTTCTATGAGCTCTGATCGTATCAAGCTAGAATCAGCCAATCGTCCAAGTAGTTCAAAATTCGCATCCCCTGGAGACTCAGGGGTGCGACAGCCGTGTCCATGCACTTCGTAAATGTACGGGGTGCCAGGGACAGGCCAAACGGCAGGACTTTGTATTGGTATGCCTGGCCCTCGAAGGCGAATCTCAAGAATCGGCTGTGACGCGACGCTATTTGTATTTGAAAATAGGCGTCTTTCAGATCTATTGACATAAACTAGTCCTCCTGGCGAACTTGCGCGAGGATTTTCCTGGTTGTTATCATTCTTAACTGGCGCTTCGTGAGCGCTCTGTTCAGCTGTCGCAGATCTAGAATGGGTCTGAGACCCCTGTCTTTTTTCGGTACCAGAAAATACCTGCTGTAAAGACCCCCTTTGCTCTGAGCCTGAGATAAAGGTTCTATAGCCCCTTTGCTCAGTAGTTTCGCTATCTCGGCTCGAAGTAGATGAGATACTCCATTTTTTACCGTCATTTCGACTCGAATAGCCTTTTTTTATAGTCTTCAGCACCCATTCTGATACCCCGGGAAGCTTCGCCCACGCATCTGCGTGAATAGCTAGAGGTAGAATGAAAATCTGGGCTCTGGCTGCTGCATAACGGCGGCCGGAGAGCTCCGGTGTGCTGGGAAATAAACACTGTGTTTGCATACAGTGATAGCGGGCACACTCACTGCACTGGGAACACTGTCGGCTCGGGCCGACTGAGAATGTGTTGGTTTCGTTTTTACAGAAACCGTGGGACATGCTTCGTGTAGTGTTTGTGGGCACTGTGTTGTGGGCACGTACACTACATTTATTGCACAATCGACATGAGTCGATTTTATTTGTGCTAGCCCTGTATTGTGGCGGGCTGTGTCTGTGTGTGGGAATGGGCACTGAGACGTGGGCATTCTTACAACACTTATAACTCCATCGGCCGTGGCCGGAATTCCAGAAAATACACTCTTTTTGGGATTTATCTGGGTCGCCGTAAAACTGGCGTTTGTGTGCAGGCAAGCGGGCTGTGGTACCAGCTTGTTTACTGCAAAATACACTGGAACAGTCACATTGTTTGGAACTGAACGAGCGAGAAGTTTGGGTAGAGTCTGGCCGCGGCGAGACTTAAACACCGTGGGCCTTAGCTGACTGTATGTGTGTTGGTTTATTTTACAGAAAACGTGGCACATGCAGTGTGTAGTGTTTGTGGGCACTGGGTTGTGGGCACATCATATACGTATGATTGCGTACCATCTAATGACAACAACATCATAATTAAGTTTGCGGATGACTCGACTGTGCTGGGGCTGATCACTAGAGGAGATGAGTATGCCTACAGAGAGGAGGTACAGAGGCTGACGACGTGGTGCACGGAGAATAATCTTGGCCTAAACATCAAGAAAACGAAAGAACTCATCATTGATTTCAGGAAGAAACAGATTGCTCACATACCTCTGCACATCAACGGGGAGATAGTGGAGAGAGATGGGCACACACATTTCTGAGGACCTTTCATGGACAACGAACATCACAGCATTAGTGAAGAAGGCGCAACAGCGGATGTACTTTCTCAGAATGCTTAGGAAAATAAATCTGTCAGGGCGGCTCCTGGTGTCATTCTACCGCTGTTCTATCGAAAGCGTCCTAGCATATAATATGCTGGTGTGGTATGGAGGAAGCTCGGCTGGTGATAAAAAGGCCTTGCAGAGAGTTATAAAAACCGCACAGAACATCACAAACCAACAGCTACCTGCTCTGGATGACACTTTTAACTCCCGCTGCCTGCAGAAAACGCTCAACATCGTGACGGACCCGAATCACCCAGCCCATCAGCTTTTTGAACTGTTGCCTTCAGGAAAACGCTTTAGATCGATCAAAACACGCACAACCAGACTCATGAACAGTTTTTATCCCAATGCCATCAGGATAATGAACCATGAACTGAAACTACATCCTCAAATTATTACCACAAGACATTCTTGACATGATAGACAATTAAGTGAAAAAACACTAAGTGGCAACTTGCAATATGAATTTAACTACTCTTTACTGTGTACGTTGGAAAGTACTAAACATTTCATTGTATGTAAGTACAATGACAATAAAGAAATCAAATCAAATCAAAACATTCACTATAATTAATGCACAATTGACATGAGTCGAACTCATTTGTGCGAGCCCTGCACTTTGGCGGGCTGTGTTTGTGTGTAGAAATGAACACTGGGCTGTGGCATTTTTAATACACTCATAACACCATCGGCTGTGGCCGGAATACCAGAAAATACACTGCCTACATGATTTTTCTGGGTCGCCGTGGAAACGGCATTTGTGTTCAGGCAAGCGGGCCATGGTACCGGCTTGTTTACTGCAAAATACACTGGAACAGTCGCATTTTCTCGGAACTGAACGAGTGAAAAGTTTGGGTGTAAGTCTGGCTGCGGCGAGACTAAATTTTTACCTCGAACACGGGTCTCCCGTGTGAAGGCTTTTGGTTTCGCCACTGAGCCACAGGGGGAAACGACAAAAGCTTAAAATAGCCCGAGCGGATAAAGAGCGTCATCACAGTTTTGTGTGTGTCGGCGTTTGTTTGCAGGCGTGCGTGTTATACAACAGGCTCACCGCTGCAATATTGACATTTTCAGCCGCTCAAACTAAGAGGAGCTGAGAAATGTTTGAGAAATGGAGATTGGTCCGGCCTCGGTGGGACTAAAAACACACTCTTTCCTCATTTCGCCGGTGACGCATGCCCACGGGGGGCGGGGGCGGGGTAGCTTTCTTATAACGTAAAGAAAGCTAGCCGCGGTTTTGAAGCTGGCCTTCTCTACAGATGCAGCTATCTCGTCGTCATTAATGGCGGAAGCGGCGGCGCGCGGCGGCCGTTGTCCGTCAGCGAGCGACTCGAGTGAAGCTGGTGAAGCTGGCGGGCAAACTGGCGAGCTATCACGGGCTGGAGAAGGCTCGGGGCTGTTTCGTCGACCTCAATGGCGGAAGCGGCGGCAGACGGCGGCCGTTGTCCGTCGGTGAGGGACTCAAGCGATGCCAGCGAAGGTGGCGGGCGAACCGGCGAGCTTTGGCGGGCAGGAGAAGGCTCGGGGCCGTGCTGGGCACGGCGCTTTTACGGCGCGGCGCTATAACGGGCTGAAGTGCAGGCTCTGAGAAAGATGCCAGGCGAGTCCTCAGAGTCACCATAGGCAGTAGCTCACAGTGAGGGCATCCGCCGTCGACGAGAGCGAGAGCCGCATGATCCTCACCCAGGCAGGAAACGCAGATGACATGACGGTCCCCGTCGCTGAGTGTGGCTCGGCACGAGCCGCAGGATCTTTGCATCTTGAAAAAGACGCAGCTCTTTTAGCAGAGAGAGAGACAGTGAAAAAATGTGTGTCGCAGCGGCGAACACACACACAGTTTGAAAGGATATAACGCCGGAAAGCGTAGCAGGTACGGCGGCTAAAGGCGGCGATGCCAGCTACTTCAGACTCAATGGCTCGTCCCGCTGTGTGCTTTTCCTCAGACGGCGTGGCTTCTCACTCCGGATCCAGCGATGCGTGATGCTTCGCTGAAGAGATGAAAATCAGTGTACCAGCCTTATCGAGCTATATTTACAGGGCGAGACCACGCCCTTTCTGGCGGGACGTGACGAAATGGGCGCGAAATGCCCCCATTGGATATGTGTCACGCAGCACCTCTCTCGATAGGCTGCTGCTGTTGCCGCAGGGCAGCCAATAGGCGCGCGAGCTGTCCTGCCTATGTCTGCATGCTGCTGCACAGCGTTTTACATTAATTCAAAATTAAGGATAATTTTTGGCTTCAATATCTCGTGGAAAAGAGGTTTTCCCCATAGCGTAAGATATTACGCAGTACGAGAGATACTCTCGTAAGAGAACAGTGGAAACGCTCAGATGCAATGTTACTTTGCAGGGAATGAATGTTAAAACCAGGCTATTATAGGGTGAGTTAAACAAGGTAATGAGACACAAGTGGATGCAATCAGGGATGATGAGTCCAGACAGAGAGTTATGGTAAATGTAGTTTCATTAGGGAATTACAATAGTCCGGGGTGGAGTGCCCTCTGGTGGTAATGATGGGCACTCTCACTGGTAATCGTGACAGACAGTAACTAAGTACATTTACTTGAGTACTGTACTTAAGTACACTTTTTGAGTATCTGTACTTGAGTATTATTTTTCTGGAAACTTTTTACTTTAACTTCACTACATTTGAAAGACAAATATCATACTTTTTACTCCACTACATTTCTGTCAAGGTCCTTGAGTGGAAAGTTGTAAAGTCAGTCAGGGGATGATTTTGGTTGCAGGGGTTGCATTTTGGTTGGAAATGAAAGTCGGGTTGACGTCAGAATCCAACGTCAGTGTAAAGTCCGGCTGGATTGGCCCAAAGAAGGTTTTCCAATCAGCGGGTGAAGGTCTCTGCTCGTTACCGTCTTTCCGCGTGACAAAGTCATTTTTCATGTATTAACTCGTTATTTCATCTGACTTCATAAATGAAAAAGGTTTTAATGATATATCTACATCATTGTGTGCGAATGTTTGACTATTCTTTTTAACTCTACTGAAAATAATATCCGAGTCGATTAGAATAAAATCAAACGTTTACAATTTATTATGTCAAGTAAATGTATCACGCCAATTGCATAATCAGTTCAAAGATAATAGATACAAACATCAAATGCTCTAGAATAAAGAGAGAAGATGCAATACCTTGACATTATAAAAAGACATGATGCGAAGTGTTTTGGTGCACAAAACTATATAATGCATTTCATTATATAGACAGACCTCATTGCACATGTAAACATGAGTTCACAGTGGGAATTCACATTAATCACCGTCCCAGACTTACTGGGGGCAGAAGTTGATTTACATGAAACCATTTGCTAACAATGGGAATTTGATTTGAGTTAACACCTTCTGAGAACATGAGGCCATATGCCTGGAAGACACACCCTCCTATGTATGTGAATTATTTCTAAACTCTTAAATACCTTATTACCTTCTGGTTTACTTCTTTGAGAATGAGACATTAGTACCAGTCGCACTGAGACATTTCAAATATCTCAGCATGAGGGAGAAGGAGTGGGGGCAGAATGGGGGGTCAAGGGAAAAGATGTAGATTAGGATTGCTTAGGTGAGACTTGCGTCTCGAATGGTGCACAAGAGAGAAATTCAAATGTTAATTTGCTTTGTTCTCTCAGAGAGTTGCGCTATCTTCCAGTTCTTTCAGTTTTTCCAGTCTTACATCAGATTGACGTCAACATCCAACATCAGAAAGACGTTGGATTTTGGTTGGAAATGAAAGTCGGTTTGACGTCAGAATCCGACTAACGTTGGATTCTGACATCAACCCGATTTTCATTTTCAACGTTGAGTTTGGTCATTTGTTTTGGAGCACACTAGCTTATTAATAACAGTAAGGCTAACATATTCATACTAAAAGCCAAAAAACTTTAAATAGGGCACTATTTGAGGGGACAGTGTCCGAAACCATTGTGGACATTATTGAGTGCACTTATTCAATCTCACATTCAATCCCACAACTGGAACTGTGTTCTAGAAATAAATTTGATTTTGATATGAGGTTAGGTTGGCAGGCTATGGAAGTAAAATAATGCCAAATGTTTTTGAAACAAAAAGCCTGTTGAATTGTACTACTTGAAAAAAATATGCATTGCATTAACCCTGCTTGTATTTTAATGCATTGTATTTTTAGAGCTTGCATTTTTATGGGCTGAAATTTAGCATGGTTGAATATTTAAGCTGTGAATATTTAAATTCAAAACATTTCAAACACATTTTCATTAGTAAAATTTCAATAATCCATATTCACCTTTCATATTTCACTTCCAAAATATTCAAACTGATAAAAAATACAACCTATAATATTCAACAGGCGATTTTCGGTCCATTTTATTTCGCTTTGCAAATTCGCCTCCACAAATTCAGTGGTTCAAATTCGACAGTAAATTCAACGTTGACGTCCAGAAACTGCAGGAAAAGCAGTAGATTACCGAGCATAATCTCCATCTGCTGTTAGTCGACCTCACCAGCAGGGGGTGCAAGCGCGTGTTGTTGACGAAGACCAGAGCAACAGTTAGAGCAAGCCATTCATAAAAACTCATTTACAACAATGTAAGTGTATCTGTGATTATTATGTTTTATGTGAAATTCAGTGTCTTCACAATTACTTTTCCTGTGTAGCCTACATGCATCTCTACCGTGAACGAGATTAGAATTTTATTCCCCCGATGCGGATATATACAGATCCAATGTTACATTTGAGTTTGACATATCTATTGGTTGTTTAGTTGCCTCAACCTTATATTGCGGCGATTGTACTGCATGCAGTAGGCTACTAGGGTTTCCCTCAATACGTCAGGATTCCCCTGCTGGACACATAAAACGCTTAGCTTAATGGACTAATACAGTGATATAAAAGATCAAATTCGCAGGCAAGCAGAAGGACTCATAATATGAACTTAACGCGTAAAGTTTAATGCTGAGCGTTTCCCAGTGATACTGGCATAAAGTTGGCTTGACATTGGACATTCGCACATTTAGGGACCGTCTCTAAAGTTACCTTAGACATTGGTATACACGTTTCTAACTTCAATAGCATTTGAAGAGAACGACTTGCAGTCATAAAACCAACTTTAAAGTGTTCATGTAGGTGTCAGGCATAATGCGCAATTTATTCAAATAAATTGAAGTTAGAAACGTTTAGGCCTGCTATAGGACTACCAATGTTACTTTAGAGACGGTCCCTAAATGTGCGAATGTCAAGCCAATTTTACATTTAGTCATTTAGCAGATGCTTTTATCCAAAGCGACTTAAGTTACAGTTAAACTAACAATATAGGACAACAATATGAACGTGCTATGACCCTTCCCAGATGAATCATGTATGTAGTAATTTTAACATGTATGTAGGCATACTTCCCCAATAAGGTGCGAGTTTGGTCTTTTATATCACTGTATTAGTCCATTAAGCCACGTTAAGCGTTTTGTCCTGATGGAAGGGGAATCCTTGAGTACGATGAGGTATTGAGGGAAACCGATTATAATCCCGTTCATGGTAGAAAAAGTTGATAACATGTAAGGCTACACAGGGAAAGTAACAATGAAGTTAATGAATGAAACATAAAAACAGCTTTTGTGCCTTTATCATCTTTTATAGCTACTGACCCAGATAATCATCACAAAAAACGTAATGCATGCTCAATTGTTGTAAATTAGTTTTTATGAATGAATGGCTTGCTCTAACTGTTGCTCTGGTCTTCGTCAACAACACGCGCTTGCACCCCCTGCTGGTGAGGTCGACTAACAGCAGATGGAGATTATGCTCGGTAATCTACTGCTTTTCCTGCAGTTCCTGGACGTCAACGTTGAATTTACTGTCGAATTTGAACCACTGAATTTGTGGAAGCGAATTTGCTAAGCGAAATAAAATGGACCGAAAACCGCCTGTTGAATATTATAGGTTGTATTTTTAATCAGTTTGAATATTTTGGAAGTGAAATATGAAAGGTGAATATGGATTATTGAAATTTTACTAATGAAAAAGTGTTTGAAATGTTTTGAATTTAAATATTCACAGCTTAAATATTCAACCATGCTAAATTTCAGCCCATAAAAATGCAAACCCTAAAAATACAATGCATTAAAATACAAGCAGGGTTAATGCAATGCATATTTTTTTCAAGTAGTACAATTCAACAGGCTTTTTGTTTCAAAAACATTTGGCATTATTTTACTTCCATAGCAGGCATAGATTCAGAGGCATAAGGTATTGTAAGTATTACATAGACTGTAAAATATATGGACAAAGCGTCTGTGACGTCACCCATAGACTTTCTGAAGAACGGTTTCGAGGCCGTTTATGGGGGGTACGGGTGGCGCCATCTTGGAAAATATTTTCAGAAAGGATACAGAGGTGGTATGATGTGTTGTGTCAGATCATGTCCGAGACGTCAAATTTCAGGAATTCCACTCGGCTCAGCCCGTTATCAGCTGTCAATCACGCTGTCAATCAAAGTTAACCACGCCCTTATGTGTCATACATTTTATATCTAAATACGATCTAAACTAACGAGTTAGAAAAAAATTCACCCCCTCACAGTTGTCAGGCACTTGGAACCTATCGAAAATTACAATAAAAGTCCATGGGACCAACCTGTAAAAACATGAATTTATGCTGTGAAAACGGACATTTTAACATGGGGGTCTATGGACATTTGCTCCCTTTTGGGACCTGCCTCTAGCGGATTTTCGATGTATTGGAGTTTTTCGCATTTCTGGGTAGGCTTCATTTTTCAGATTAGAATGTTGCCGCTTGATTACATACAACAATGCAACAATAATAAAACAATGCGTACTTCTGTCCTTTTACTTAAGTAAAAATCGGTCTTTACAACTTTTATTTGTAACGGAGTAATATTTGACCAGTACTTTCACTCAAGTAAGGAAGTTGTGTACTTTGTCCACCTCTGATCAAAAGTGACAGTAAAAATGTTTAATGTTACAAAAAAGTTATACTTAAAATAAATGCCATTGTTTTAAACTTTGTATTCATCAAATCCCGAAAAAAAAAAAAACGGGTTTCCACAAACATATTATAAAGTACAACTGTTTTCAACATGGATAATAATAAGACATGTTTATTGAGAAGTAAATCAGCATATTATAATGATTTCTGAAGGATCATGTGACACTGAAGACTGGACTAATGATGCTGAAAATCCAGCTTTGCCATCACACGAATCCATAAAAAAATTTAAATACATAAAAAAAAATTCAATTGTAATAATATTTCACAATAAAATGTACTGTATTTGATCAAATAAATTCAGCCTTTATGCAACATTAAAAAAATCTTACCAACACCAATCTTTGGAACAGTGTTTGGTCTACGAGTACAGTAATAATTCAGTACCATTGTGTATATATCAAAATACTATGGTATTAACATCTGATGACACAGAACATTAAGGGTACTCACGCAACTGAAATTGCAGCACTCTTCTGTATTGTGTGTCATCTCTCTGCAGCCATGAACTTCCTGTATGTCACTCTCTGAGCAAAAAGACAATTCATCATCATTATAACTATTTTCAATAACATCATATCCTGTGAAATTTTAATATCTGTTAATTTTACCTCTTTGCTTTAGGAGTATTGTAGGAATACTGTGCTCAGCTGATTTGGTTCTAAGGCCATCCTGCTGTGTTGCAGACTGTGGAAAAGGCGTAGGATGGGATTCTGGGTAAAGTGAATCCTTTGGCTTCAGAACTTGTTCTGTCTGCTCCAGTAAAAATGCTAAATCGGGCTGCTCCACTCCACTACAAATACATTTTTTCAAAATTAAAACAACATAACTTCATCCTTTTACAAATTTAGAGCACATTTACATGGCAACAATTTACTAAAAAATGAAAGTTTTTCCTTTGTGTTTTTCCTGTACAGAGGACACCGTTGTCAAAACTATCCCCCTTTACACGGATCCACAAAAACGACAAAAATTGCTGTATTATTTATGCCAGGCCAGTAGTTAGTGATGTCACTTTGTAAGGAAACACACTAGGTGCCTACAGACTGAACACGTAATGAAGTCACTGTTTTCACAAATTCGCATTTTTGTAGTTTACACGGAGACAATAATGTTAGAGTTTTCAGAAACCTGCACTTTGAATCCCATTTTCAAAAGTTTTCATTTTCAGGCCTGCAAAACACCATTGTCTTGTAGATGAACAGCCAAAACGTATAAAAAGTCTTCCATTTTAAGTGGAAAACTGTGCCGTGTAAACGGCCCCTTGGGATAAAAGTGTCTTCTAAGGAGCCGTTTTCAACTAAAAACGGAAATCTTTTATGCGTTTTGGCCGTTCATACACGACAATGGTGCAAGTTTTTGAAAGGATACCTTTATTGTCTCCGTGTAAACTACAAAAACACGTATTTGTGAAAACGGTGACGTCATGCGCATACATATTACGTGCGCCAACTACAGGCCTGGCATGCATAACACAGTGTTTTTAATCATTTTCAAAGAGCCGTGTGAACGGGGATAGTTTTGACAATGGGGATAGTACGCAAAAAAACATTATACATTGTTGTTGTATAAACGTATACCCTCAGTAACTTACAATACATTTAAGGTATAGTTTCAGACAGTATGTGTATTTCCTGGGAATTTAACTAATCAATGTCCTTGTAACTAATCAATTGCTACTGGCCATGTTCTAACCTAAGAATGTAATTGATGCAGACGACACACTCTGGTACACCAGTACAACTGTTGCACACCACTGACGCGTCTGTCTCTGCCCAAACATAGCCACCGTCCCTGTGCAGCAACCGATATTTCCCAGTCGACACCTGACCCGTGGAGAGCACTGTTACGGACAGATATTTGAACATTATTAAAGACAGAGAGAAAAAAAGAAAACTTTTGTCATCATTTACACATTCTCATGTCATTTAAAAAATTCATGAAGTTCTTTCTCTAATAGAAAAGAGTTTAAAATAAAACATATAAAATCAAATAAAATGGCCATCCATGTTTCGCTGCCTATGGCCTGAGGTGTTGGGTTTCAAGAGGTTCTGAAAAAATAAAATAAACAAACAAACAAATAAATAAAATATCTTTGAAATAACAAGGTGAAATTGGTTTGGAACAAGATGAGGTTGAGTGAATTTTCAATTTTGTGTGAACGATCCCTTTAAGGACAGCTTACTTTAACATAAAATATTGCATTTTATTATTATTTAACACATTTAATAATAAAACAAATTGAATTAAGCACACAAAGTGGAAAACAGATGACAAGATATCTCTCTCACAACAAATGTGTGCCTTGCGGATTTGCTGGCAGTCAGATGGATGATAGTACTGGTACACGGATTGACCCAACAACTCCCTGTCTCGAAAGCCAGTCAACTTCACAACCCTGAGCCAAAAAAGAGCTTCAAATATAAAGACGGCCCATAGAGGATCAAAGCAGTTAGCTTTTTGCACTTGAAAGCTGCATGCAGAAGGTTGTACCTTGAGTGGCAGTAGGTGAACTTCATGTCTGGGCTGTGTACGCTAATAAACGTACTTGTATTCAGCGCTGCATCCAGTTCAGTGATCTCCTGCATGGGCAGAACCCTGCACTGAAGAACTAGACAACTGGATCCAAGTGTAGCCAACGTCTTTTTCTTTCCAGTACAGTGAATAATCTTCAGACAAAAGCAAAGATTCATTACATTTAATTCATTACATTTATATTACGCTTTTCTACTCAAAGCACTTTACATATGGAAGGGGGGAATCTCCTCATCCACCTGGATGATGCCACGGTCACGGCAGCCATATTGTGCCAGAACGCCCACCACACACCAGCTTATTGGTGGAGAGGAGACAGAGTAATGAAGCCAATCAGGCTATATAAGAATGATTAGGAGGTCAATGGGCAAATTTGTCCAAGATGCCAGGGTTAAACCCCTACTCTTCTTCAAAGGACATTCTGAGATTTTGAATGACCAGAGAGTCAGGACCTCGGTTTAACATCTCATCCAAAGCATGGTGTTTTTTTTGACAGTTTAATGTCCCCATCACTATTCTGGGGCGTTAGAATTGAGCACCCCTGCTGGCCTCACTAACACCTTTTCCAGCAGCAACCAAGTTTTTTCCAGGAGGTCTCCCATCCAGGAACTGACCAGGCTCAACCCTGCTTTGCCTGAGTGGGACACAAGCCTTGGGCTATACAGGGTGATAGCTGCTGGCAATATGTAAAAACAATGTGGTCTTTTTACTTTGCAAACAATGGAAAGAAGCCTTTCTTACTTTCCAAGGAGTCAGCTTCTGATTCATCACACTTTTTATTCTGAGGAGCACTTCACATTCCTGCTTTCCTTGGTTTCCTGAAATATTAGCAGCAAATCAAATCAACGGCACTGGGATAAACCAACCTAGACCAGCATGGAAATTTATGGTCAAAACTGGTCTTTCCAGCAAGTGCTCACCCTGCAGTCTCGTGAGGATGTCTTTGACCTCCATGTGATCACACTTATGCAAGAACTCAAACAAACTCCTCCCGATCCAATCCATCTGAAAGACAAACGTTTGGGATTTAATAAAGATGCCAGTAAAGTCATTACAAGTTCATGCAATTCATTTAGTTTTAGTGTCATCACCTGGTTAATTCCAGTGTGTGTAGTTACGCCCTTAGTGGTGAAGATGACCTTGCCATTCAAAGACAACAAAACCACAAACCCTCCGAGGGCAGAATCTAGTAACTCCCTCTCATTAGATTTAGCCGATACTCCTACAATCACAATGGCCTTTAGAAAACTTGCTTTCTTTCAACCCGTGTTCTACTTTCAAGCCCTTTTCTTTCTACCTGGTGAAGGAGGAGAGGACTGTGTACAGTTGTCTGGTGTGTTCAGAAGACCCCTCAGGTGAAGGTAAGCGATTGTGAGACGAATGACTGAAGCTTTGTCTCGCTGTCCGTCCATATTCGGGTCTAGAGGCAGAAGAGCAGTTAACTCCTCGAACAGCTGATTCTCCTTCTTCCTTCTGCTCCGTGCCGCCAAGCGAGAACATGTTTTTCTCAATTCTGTGCAGACCCTGTATTTAAAGTTATGGTGAATTTGAACAACCACAAAAGATATGATGAAGCATTTTTAACATAAACATGCAAACATTTTAAATTATATTGTTTTATTTGCATGAGCATGCTGCTGTTGACCCGATTCTCAACTAGCGTCATTCAGAAGAGGGAACATACACAAGAATCATCATTTTCACTGAAGACAGAGGGCAACACCGTTACTGATGGAAAAAGAGACGTCATGACTGCGTCACTTCGTCTTATCACTGCCAAGCGTAGTTGCCTGCAGCTTCTGATACAATGCCATGCCTTCTGATAATGCCTCCCCGTGTGCATATGCTTTTACATGCTTTTTGTTTTTGTGGCTGAAAATGTAAATAAATAAAGGTAAAAATAAATGGTAAACAATTGCTGATATTTGCTGGTGTAATATGAAACTCACTGTGAATTTCTAAAATTGTTTTCTTTATTATTTATACAATTATTTCCTTCTCTGCATTTTTTCTCTGCTATAGCTTGTTTCCTGCAATCTAGCTTTCTTATAAGACTGACATTGTATACTACGAATAGTGTTGCTCTGTAACGACTGCTTTTGCTCCTAAGTTATTTATTTTCATTTTCATTTTATTTCTTTTAATAAGAAGAATGAAAACATTCTTAAAATTTAAGGAAAAGGGCACTTATAGTATATTGACTATCAAGTGGCATGCACATATTTGTGCAAATTCCTCTGTTAAACTTTTCAAACTTCTTAAAACTTTTGCATAGTGCTTGGCTGATTTGTTGCTTGGGTATTATCTGAATATTTCATTCATTTGAAAAAGATACTATGCACGATAACTGATGGAAATTGAAAATCATTTGCATGCTACCAGAAAGTCTATGACTACATTTAGTTTATTTAAAATGTTTGTTTCCTTCCCATTTAAAGCATTTTTATTTTTTGGAGATAAATTAGTTAAAAATAAAACAGAAATATTTTTAGTATGTACGTCTTGTCCCAATTCCTCAGGTTAGTTCTAATGAATGCATTGGCACTATATAAAAAAAAAAACTACAAATATTTGTAAATGCAGCTTAAGTGGAATACAGCAGACTCTAAATCCACAGTGTTTATAATCAATATTTGTTGTGTACAAAATCTTTTGTATTTGCATGTGACTATCATGGATTAAGATTAGTTTTTGTACTCACCTTCTTTTCTTCGGCTCAATGAACATTTGCTTTCTTCTAGCTTTTCCATGGCATTCTTCTCTCAGTGGATCCCTAACCGTTTCCAAATGCTTTGAGGTCATTTTAATAACTTAAGATGACTCGAGTGATCATGTGCTCATGTCAGGCATGTTACCAGGTGGCATGTGGTCATACTCACTGTTTGTAATCTCTGGACATACTTGTGTTTATACCCATTTTCTCTGTAGAAGACCCTCCCTTCATGTTCCATGTGACAGTTGGCCATTAATCACCAATAGGTTTGTATCTGTCAAAACAAGATGTTTTTTTACTTTTCTGAGAACTCAGATCTTGTAGATTTGGTTTTGGAATAACGGCCACTCATGATTCTAGGAAAACTACTACCAGTTTAAAAAAGATTGCATACATTAATTATAAGCAATATATAAGAAAAATCCTTATTTCCTGTTTGCTGGCAGTTAGCTAAGATAAAGACATAATTGACACTATCATATAAATACAGACAGTGTCAAGATGTTGTGGCACTCGCGGTTACATAATCCAGTTATTCAAACAAAGCACAAACACACATTTAGGGGTCTTAGTAGATATTTTAACATTAAAATAAGAAGAAAACACTTTAAATTTAAATTTATTAATAAATACAACAAATACGACACATTGTACAACTAGTAAAATCTCCAATCATGCAAAAGGGCCACTGAGTAAATTTAACACCCAAATCAAATCTGAAAACTAACAAAGTTGTTCAAATGCTTGAAACATTACCTTCAAGTTAAACACTCTCCACATGGATCGCTGAAAACCATGTTTGAGTTTGGGCTTGTAATAGTAGTCCATTGTCTGTTGCCCAAACATATCTGTAAGGATAAATTTCATTGTTGGTATCACTGCAGATGAACTCTTCATTTTCACGTTGGTCCTTTGATACTTTTCCATGCACATTACTTTATCTCTGAAATGCAGATATGCATCTAAACTTGAAGCATATTTTGGTCAAAGCAAATATTAGAACCAAGGTGGAATCACAGGCATCGGTAAACAAATTCCAAGTAAAACTATAAATTGTGCAAAATAGTGCCTGATTTGCTCTGTTCTCCTTCCCCTCTAGTTAGTAGAATGAACATACAGGCAACAAGCGCTGTGCCGCCCCAGTAACCTGTTGGATCTATGTGATTTATTGACATTTGCTTTCTGTGATTGGCTTGCTCTAAACCACAGCTTTGTTCACTGAGATACTGCATTCGGCTACTTATTAAATAAGCACATATGCATGTCAGTTCTGCTAACCAACTACTTTTATTGTGTTTTTTACTAACAACACTACCTAAAAAAGTATTTTTAATCTGCTTATAATGTTAAAGGACATCTACATTATCACAATTAACAGAAATGATTATTTCTATTATTATACATTTTGTTCAAATTTTAGCATTTGGCATTACACCTCTATTAAAACCTGACAAAAGAGAAAAGCTGAGTGTTTTGAAGTGGCTATTGAATTGTGTACTGTAGCTGATGACGGTTCATCAGCAGGTGCTTGACCCGTTCAAAACAAGAGGTTACTATCTTCCCATCTGGCACCACTGGGATCCTGTTGATGCCTAGATTCCTCAATGAGCTACATACCCGCCCTTAGAAGTGTGCAAATCTCCCATGGCCGGAATAAACACTGGGCTGATTTTAATGTTTGGGAATTATGCTTCATTTTTATGATAACATCCCATGAGAATAGTAAGGGGAACAGAAATGTATGGAATTTCATTAAATATTTCAAATTTGAGGAAAAAAATATCCTATATGACTCACAAATGAACTTCATTAGTAATTTTACAGGTTTTAAGTTTGAATTGATTGATTGATTGGTTGATATATTTTAATAGTTTTATCTATTTTATTATACTATTTATTACTATTTTATTAACTCTATTTGGGTTGGAATATTTCATTCACCTGCATTATTTTATACCTAAAATTATAATTATTCTCATCTGGCAGTGACTGTAAAGAAAGCAAACCACAGCACAATACACAAATAAATGATCCTGGGTGGTCAAGATGCTGTTTAGACAATGCAGATGGACAATTTCCTGTTGACAGAAAGTTTATTTTAGAGTGCTGGGAAATGAATTCCTCTCGAGCACTTAAGTGATAAACACGTCAGTTTAAAAATTAATAAATAGCTAAGACTGAATCCACTGTTACGAAAAATATATTAAACAAATAAACAAATAAATAAATACATTTCTATAATAATATATTAATTAGGGCTGTGAAAAGATTAATCGTGATTAATCACATACAAAATAAAAGTTTGTGTTTACATAATATATGTGTGTGCACTGTATGCACTGTATGTGTGTGCACTGTATAATTATTTTGTATATATATAAATACACACACATGCATGTATACATTTAAGAAAAATTGTCATTTATATATAAAATATTTATATTTATATATAATATAAATTATATATAAATAAATACAGTATATACATGCAAATATTTCTTAAATATATACATGCATGTGTGTGTATTTATATATACAAAATAATTATACACAGTACACACATATATTATGTAAACACAAACTTTTATTTTAGATGCGATTAATCACGATTCATCTTTTCACAGCCCTAATATTAATACATTACAATAAACATAAAAAATAATCCCCTCCTACAGTTGCCTTCATTTTCAATCACTCGAAACCTCTTTTTTCACCTGCTGTTCCTATTGGATCTCACGCCAGTCAGTTATCTTCCCCGTCGTCTGATTGGCTGAGGGGCGGATCATTCCATTGAATGAGTAGCGGAAGTAGATTCGGACGGACACTCGCTGGTGCTCATTTTGACAGGAGTGAACGCACAATTCAGGTAGAATTTGTGTTACATGCTGTTGTTAATATATGGGGTATTGTTTAAAGAGAAAGTGTATGTTCGCTATTGTAGATCATAGGATATTTGTATAGAAAATTATTTCATATCGTTTTGCATGGCACAGATTTGCGGGATTTCATTGTCTGATTTCCTGCACTATCAAGTGTGCTAACGGTACTAGCTGATCAGTAAAGTCCCAGAAGTGAAAGAGAAACTCAGCGTGTCAATGCTGATTCACCTTTCAACCGTAAAAACCCAATCTTTTGACTGTGTATGTCTACAGATTTAACGTTAACGTTATTTAAAAGTATCACCTCAGGACTGTCAACTCTCATGCAATTGACACTGTTCTCATCCTCTCACCGACAGACGAGACAGACCAGGTTACTTTTGATATGAAACAAAGTCTCAGATTTAAAATTATGTCAAATTTATTACGAAATTCAAATAATAAATCCGTTTTGGCGCTCTTAAATGTGACGTGACAGATCGCTGTATCGCCTCAGTTCAAGCGGGCGGCACGTGAACTGATCATATTTTCCTCTTTACTTCTAGTTAACTTAATAGTAAATAAACACGAATGAACATTAGAAGGAATGTTGAAAGATACAGTACAACTTACCGAAATGTATCACGTCTCATGTAATCGATCAATCAGTGTTTCAGCCGTGGAAAGGGGTCAATAAAACAACTGGAGAACAATGTCACACGCAACGTTACATTTACGTTACCTAAGGAAAGCCACTTAATGATCATAGCACGTTAGTTAGCTAGAAATATTAACTATAGAGAGGATAATTTTGCTAAATATATGCACTATATTGCATATTTATTATATTTTTACTCATATCATTAAAAAATATTATAACATAATTATAAAAAACGCATTATATTAATTTGAGTTGATAATTTTATCCTGTTATAATAAAACCAGCTGACTGGGCTCTCTGTATGTTTACAGCATTAGCTAAGAGATTTTTTCCCCTTGAGAAAAATTAACATGTAGGCCTAGCTACTGTAACGTTAACTGATATTTAGCCAAATGAATCAAGATCGGAATCAAATCGCAAGCTTATGAATTGAAATCGTGAAATTTGTGTCAGGCACTAATACAAACAGTAGGCTACAAGTCATTGTACCATGTACACTTTGTAACATGTTGTCATTAAACTTAATGAAATTCTGTTTAGTTACCCAATGTTTGGAAATTACAATACACTTATTGTGATGCAAAGTTTTACACTTATTGTGATGTAAGGTTTCACACACATCCCTTAAAGATTCCATCAAGACACGTAACATCACGTGTAATGCAGACATTTTTCGTCTTTAGTTTGTTCCTTGACGAAAATACACTTCTTTCTTTCTTCCTTGAAGCACGCAAACTTTCTTTTCTTTTAATGTGTAATGTGAACGTTGATCTGTATTTAAAACACATGGTCAAAGAGTCACGATAACTACACCAGTGCGACGACACGTGTCATCACTACGACACACCCCTTACGAGATTGGTCCTGCCTTTTGTTCACACAGGGCGTGTTACTAGGTCCCCATCCTGGGATCGATACCGGGATCAATCCCGGGACGTGTTTGCGTTCACACAGAAGGCACTCTAGCCATTCTATAGTAATTTTCTGGGATCAGGAAATTGTGTGAAAGGGTCTCAAGCTAAACTCAAAAGTTGGCAGCCCAATGGCTGATATTAGCTGTGTGTGTGAGAGAGAGACAGAGCAAGTTCAGGATGTGAAGCTATGATGAATCCCCAATAATAACCAGGTAATTTTGTTCTTTTGCATAGTAGGAATTTGAATTAGTGACTCCTTCATGCTTTTGTGATTTTTCAGTGGATAGGGAACAAGCTGCCTAAAGTTTGAAATGGTGGACTCTCAGTATTACCTCCCAAATGACATCGGGATCTCTGCTCTTGATTGCCGGGAGGCTTTCAGGCTGCTGTCTCCCAAAGAGCAATTGTATGCACACTACCTGTCTCGAGCGTCCTGGTACGGTGGCCTGGCCGTGCTGATCCAGACGTCTCCTGAGTCTGCCAACATCTACACACTGCTGCAAAAATTGTTCCGTGCACAGACGCCACTGCAGCTGAAGGCAGTCGCGACTGCAGCTGGACTGAGCGCAGAGGAATATCAGGTGAAATGACCTGTTACGAACACCAAAGTTAACATCTTCTCTGTGTTTATTGTCGTAACAAAGTTACATCTCATTCTAGGCTTTCCTCGTATATGCTGCTGGGATTTATGCAAACATGGGGAACTACAAGTCCTTTGGGGACACCAAATTCATCCCCAACCTACCAAAGGTGAAACACCCTACTTAATATGTCCCATGTGTAATCTGTCATATTTGTATGCAACATCCCAACAGTTTTAGTATTTGATAACCATGCCTTTTTTATATGCAGGAGAAGTTCAAGGCTCTTGTGTGGGAGAGCCTGGTGTTTGAGGAGAGCCCCGGGGAAATAGAGGCGCTGTGGGGCTGCTGCTCTGAGCCTCTCTACTCCCTAGAAAACAAGCTGAAACAGCTCGGTCTGGGAGACAAGGTAAAAGAGGAAAAAAGTCAGACAGCTTTTTTTTTTACAGCTTAGTCTCAGATTGATGTTTTACTATTCATTACTATTCTCTTCTAGGGGATCACAACTTACTTCTCAGGGAACTGCTGCTTAGAAGATGCAGAGTTTGCCCAGAAATTTCTGGACTCCAAGGTATCAACTTTGTTTTGAAATGTGGAAGATATTTTCTGTGAATATGTGAAACTTCCTATTCATTAGCTGTTATAGGTAGATAACTAGAAGAATGACGAAATGTTAAAACAATTTGAGGTACAGACTAGTGTTTATAATTACCATAATAAATTAAATTATGACAACAAACACCACTTTTCCCACATCACGCTGCATAACAGACTGTTTTTGTACAGCTAAAATTACTGGAAAAAAGTGACACCGGAAGCCTCGCACATTCCTAACAGCTGTATTGTTCCTCGGAGTAATATGAATTAATATAGTGTATTTCACTGTAACCCAGTTCAGATGTTATGGGAAGGAGGAGGCGGGAACCGGCGAACATTTAAAGAATTTAATAACAAAATAAAACAAATCCAAAATAAAAGTAAAAGACAGCAGCCCCTCACGGACGTCTGCTATCACATAATAATAAATCATAACCAACACAACATAAATCCAGGCCTGGCCTCTCTTGTCCTTCACTGTCGTCGCTCCTCCTTTTATGCTTCCGCTCCTCCGTGAGAGATACGAGACCGGTGCGCCGCGCAGGTGTTGCTCATCAGCAATCACGCAGCTGACCTTTACTCGTCCTACTCGCCACAGACACGTATATAATATTAACAGAAATTATGTTCCATATTTGTAACGATTTATAAATATTTGTACATATTTTTCTTAAATTCTGGCTTTTGTTATCATTGAAAACATTTGATACGCTTTTGAAGTCCTTAATTTTGAACCCAGGGAACACGCATACTGGCATTACAATATTATATTTACAATAAGGTTAATTTCATTAACATTGTTGAATGCATTGGGTGACATGAGCTAACAATGAACAATACTTCAACAGCATTTATTAATTCAGGTAAATTTCTACAAATATTAATATGTTTACCATTTCAGGTTGTATAAATTAACATCTGTTAATTTATGAAAAACATGAATTAACAATGATCATGAGTTCATAAATGAACTAATCTAAATTCATTAAAAGAAAGTAAAAGTATTGTTCATTGATTGCTCCTGATAGCTAATTTTAACCAACTGAACCAGATGTAACTTGATCTTGTTATATCCTCACTGACAGCATGAATGAACTAGGTTACCTATATATTCGCTTACGTTTAGAGTACTCTGTCTGTCCTTGTAGAAACTGAGTGCCTACAACACTCGTCTGTTTAAGACTGAAATAGATGGGAAGCGGTGCTATGAGGTGCGTTTGGCATCTGCTGAGAAGGCGGGTGAGTATACAGACCAATTTAAATCCAGTTTATATGTTGTGTTGTTGTGTATTCATTTTCATTTCATTTGAGTTTTTTCCTTTTCTCCACTATTTTCTCTTTTTTTCCCTCCCATCTGCAGACTGCTGTGATGCTGAGAAGGGTGGTGAAACTTTTTGTGGTAGATATGAATTTGAGGATGCTGTGTTCTCTGTTAAGAGGGGCGATTATTCCTTTCTTATGGAGAAAGTGTGTCAGAACTTGGAAAAAGCTAAGGTATAGAAACATTCAACCTGAAAAAAAACACTGAATCAATTATACTTTTGGATATGAAATGAACAGCATGACCATTTGAAGCATGAGTAAAGCTGCTGTTGTTGTTGTTGTTGTTGTTTTTGTCTCAGGCTCATGCAGCCAATGAGAACCAGAAGAAGATGCTGGAGGAGTATATCCGCAGTTTCACCTATGGTTCAGTGGAAGCCCATAAAGAAGGTTCCCGTTATTGGATCAAAGACAAAGGACCTATTGTGGAGAGGTGTCTGACTCATTTTTAACAGACCTGTGGCCTTTTACACAGAGCTAATTGAACAAAAGTATAAGAGTAGGTTTAAAGTTGACAAAAACCAACCCAGTTTAGATTCAACAGTTTCACAACACTCATTATAAACGTTCTTTGTCAACTCAGATTTGATCCTGAGTTTGTTTAACTAATAAGTATAAATATTTAGAAAAAAAAAGCTGATTGATTTTTTTTATTTATTTTTCGGCATCTTTGCCTTTATGCAGATTGTACAGTTGTAGAGAGGACATGCAGTGTGTGGGAGAGAGAGAGAGAGAGGGGGGGGGGGGGGGGCAGGATTGGGAAAGGGCCATGTGCTAGGATTAGAGGTCATTGGCTCAGATGAAATCCTTGTGATTTTTGTCTCTTAAAATTCTTTTACTGTGTAGTGCTTTAATTTGGAGCAAGAGATATAGGAGGAGTGAGTTTACTGCATTAGATTAATGCCTTTGCTAACAGCTGATTGGTTCAGTTTTGGTTTGCGATCTCTTACTCAGAATAATACATGCTTTAAGCATTTTAACCTTGTAGCATTAGTTAACATGGTGAGGAACACAGCTAAAAACTAATACATCATTTTTAACCCCCCAAAAACAGAGTTTGTGCAAAGTAAACTCAAACTTACCTGGATTGCCACAGAAACCAACTCTGTGAAATAGACCACGGGCTATTGATATAGGCTTAAATGTTTGGTTTCATTGTTGAGCTAGGCTTATTGTTCTTTCCCATTTGGAATTTCTATTACAAACCTTTTTATTTTATTTATTTTTTATCAGTTACATTGGCTTTATTGAGAGCTACAGAGATCCATTTGGCTCAAGAGGTGAATTTGAAGGTAAGATCAAATATTTTTTGGTCATTTCTTGTCCAGATCCATTAATTTATTAAAAAACACACGTAAAAATGTCTCTCCTTCGCATTTACCATCTTGCCCAACAGGTTTTGTTGCCGTGGTGAACAAGGCCATGAGCGCTCGCTTTGCTCAGTTGGTGAGCTCGGCCGAGGTCTTGCTTCCAGAGCTGCCTTGGCCTCCAGCCTTTGAGAAGGACAGGTTCCTCAAGCCAGACTTCACCTCTCTGGACGTACTCACCTTTGCCGGCAGCGGCATCCCTGCAGGAATAAACATTCCAAACTGTGAGTCGTCTGAACTGACATGGATTTTTCCATATGCAGTCAAATTTGATTGATACAAGTTTTAACCATTTATCTGTCTGTAGATGACGACATCAGACAGACAGAAGGTTTCAAGAACGTGTCCCTTGGGAATGTGCTGGCTGTTGCGTATGCCACGCAGAAAGACAAGCTCACCTTTCTTGAGGAGAATGACAAGGTAAGGCTGATGGCGGCTGTCAGTAAGGTTGTAATGCAGGGGTGCCCAATCCTGTTCCTGGAGATCTACCTTCCTGCAAAGTTCAGCTCCAACCCTGATCAAACACAACTGAAACAGCTAATTAAAATCCTCAGGAGCACTTGATAATTACAGACACGCGTGTTTGATCAGGGTTAGATCTGAACTCTGCGGGTAGGTAGATCTCCAGGATAAGGATTGGGCACCCATACCCCCGGTTTCACAGACAAGGCTTAAACCTAGTCCCAGACTAAAATGCATGTTTGAGCTGTTTTAAATGAAAGCTATTTGCACTGACATATCTTAAAATATGTCACTGCCCTTTCTGTGAAACCAGGCCATAGTCTAATGAATCAAACATGTTGCAGTAGAGGTGGTCATTTTTCTTCCTCTGTGGCTTTATGCCTGTAGGACCTGTACATCAAATGGAAAGGGCCTTCTTTTGAGGTGCAGGTTGGACTCCATGAGCTGCTGGGTCATGGCAGTGGGAAGCTCTTTGTTCAGGTAGAGAAACACAAGCAAATCTACATGCTGCTGTGACTTGTGGGATATATATATATATATATATATATATATATATATATATATATATATATTAGCTAACTACATCAGTTAACATGAAATATCAATGAAAAATAGTTCTAAAGCACTTGTTAATCTTAGTTAATCTAAATATTTTACTGCTAAAATTTTAACTAAGACTAAAATCAAAGTTTTATCTGTTAACATAAGTTAATAAACTACACCTGAACTAACATGAACTAACAAAGAACAGTTGTATTTTTTTTATTAACTAATGTTAACAATGAAGTACTGTAACTAATGTATTGCTCATTGTTAGGTAATATTAATGCAATAAATAACCTTAACAAATGGAACCTTATTGTAAAGTTTTACCAATAAATGTGGTTCTTTTGAACTTTCTATTAATCAAAGAATCCTGAAAAAAAATTATCACTGTTTCCACAAAAATATTAAGCAGCACTTAAACTGTTTTCAACCTTCGATTTTTGAAGGATCGCTTTATTTTAGCTTTGCCATCACAGGAATAAAGTACATTTTAAAATATATTCAAATAGAAAACTGTTATTTTAAATTGTAATATTAATAAATAGACATCTTTCACATCATTTAAAAATGTTATTGATCCCAAACTTTTAAACGCTGATGTGTATATATATATTTGAGTGGCATATATAGTTCTCCATACGGTACATGCTTTTTTCCCCTTCTTTTTTTCTTCATTAAACCACTAGCTCTAATTCTTCTGTTAAGCTATGAAGTTGTCTAAATTGTATTTTTAGCAGAGCGTCTGCTTGGAGCTTAAACTCTCAATAGAACATAGTTGTTTTAAACCCAGAACTTTTCATAAATGCAAATGTTTCAGTTTCTTCATCTTATGTGTTTGTATTGAAACAGGATGATAAGGGAAAATTCAACTTTGATGAAACTGCTGTACGTAATCCAGAAACAGGGGAACTGGTGAGTTGGTTACCTTGTCATCCTGTTCATTACTGGATTCAACTGTGCTTTACCCTCTTTATGAACCTTGCACGGCCAATCACAGTCATAAAATGGACCTTTCGGCTTTCAGATCTCGAGCTGGTACAAGGGCAGCGAGACATGGGACAGCAAGTTCTCCACCATCGCCTCATCCTATGAGGAGTGTCGGGCTGAGTGTGTAGGACTCTACCTGTGTCTCAATAAACAGGTGCTCAGGTGAGTCACTGAATCCTTCAGTCATTTCTGTGTGGATTCACTCAGACATGAATACTGAGCAATTTGTGTGGCAGTATTTTCGGGCATGAAGGGGAGGATGCAGAGGAGGTGGTGTACGTGAACTGGCTGACCATGGTGCGTGCTGGCCTGCTAGGCCTGGAGTTCTACACGCAAGAGAGCAAGAGCTGGAGACAGGTGAGATTTAGATGTGTGCCTGTCCAGAAATCATTACTCTTTTGCTTGATTATCTTCTCGTCTTGACATTGTCCTGGCTGTCATAGGCACACATGCAGGCCCGGTTTGTGATTTTGCGGGTTCTGCTGGAGGCTGGAGAGGGACTGGTTGGTCTGAAGGAGTGCACGGGGACAGATGGACGACCAGACGCTGTCATAACACTCGACCGCAGCAAGATCAACACAGTGGGCAAGAGCGCCATCCAGAGGTTCCTCTGTAAACTGCAGGTACAGCCAGTTTACTGTTCAAACGGAACTAGCATTCTGCTAACTAAATTATACTGCACTGCATACACTAGCCCACCTGTTATTAAAAATAGTATGAGAAAAAGAATACATTATGCAATAGAAAACGTTTCTAACAGTAGTATGACCAAATTACATTGCATTTTAGTGAGTTATTTAGAAATAAAATGGCTATATATATATATATATATATATATATATATTAGTGGTGGGCCGTTATCGGCGTTAACGTGAGACTCTTATCGGGCGATAAAAAAATATCGCCGTTAATCTATTCTCAACGTTGGGTTGGGAGCTGGGTCTATACTACGCAATCTATGATGACTTTCACCTTGACATTTTAGCGCGGATGTATACCTAGCCGAATTGCACTGTAGGGGGTAGGGATGGGAATTGAAAACCGGTTCCACTCGAGAACTGGTTCTAAGTTTTACGAACCATCCATATTGTATGCCCTCGACGTTAACGATTCCTCTTATCGATGCTCCTGCTCCAAGTCCCAGCCATAATATACAGACCGTGAACTCACAACTTTCCCTTTTGTCCTTTATCGGGCACCATAGCGCGACGTCCTATACGCATCTGTGCGTCATTCATGATGTCAAAGCGATCTGAGCAGAGGAGGTAAACATGGAGTAGAAAAGACGATCTAAAGCTTGGCTTTATTTTACTAAACGAGACAATTTATGCTGTTTCCTGTTTGCAATAACAGGGTTTTTACTGCATTGAATTTTTTTTAGCGCCCGCCAAATCGAATTTTTGTCCCGCCAAAGTCTTATTTGATCGGTGAGTAATGTAGATGAACTGCTGCACTTGTGACAGGGCACATGTTTAACTGAAAGAACGAGCAGAGAGAGAGAGAGACCCGGCGCGCACACTCTCTCACTTCGGAGCCAGGCGACTCTCTCTCCCTCACACATATTAACCAAAATAAATCGACATGATGTTAAAAGGTCGGAAGACCAAAGTTTCATGTGGAATATTTCGGAGATTTTGTTTTCCTGAATTACCGCTGGGTGTGAATTGTGCTAAAATAAGTTACCTTATCTTCTCTGAAAAGCGTTCCACACATTCAGCTGACAGTCTCAAGTACCACCTAAACGCAAAGCATCCCTTAGCTAATGCGGTAGATGCCGGGCCAAGCACTGATGTAGCGCAGGGGAAGAGTCGTCGTCAAACTAACGTTACTATGTTTGAGTGCAACCGAGTGCACAGCTCTATCAGTTAGTAAACACAAGTACATCTGATTGAACATGATTTATTTTCATCACCAATTATCATAGTAGAACAGCTTTCTCAAGCAGTTTGTGATGCATTTTGGAAACAGGAGATGAGCCCCTGGTCTAATGCGCCACCTAGCTTGAGAAACCCGTTCTCAAAGACTTACTTTTAGTCATTATTTGGGTAGCACACATATTCTGAATGCCTTCGGCATAATTCAAATGAGCCATTTTAATCTAGATTAATCTAGATTAATTCCAAGATTCCAGTGAGATTAATCTAGATTAAAAAAAATAATCTATGCCCACCACTAATATATATATATATATATATATATATATATATATATATATATAAATTCAGGCCCGGCCCTGAATTTTGAAAGACCGCTGTATCGATAAGCTCGGACGTTATCGGTTCTGCTGTCGGTACTGGAGAAATTAAGAAAATGCACATAATATTTATTATTGCTATAAAGACGTTATCTTGAACATGTTTATCTCGCCGGCCATTTCTATATATAATAATATTAAACCATTTGTCTGTGATGCAATTTTGCTATTCGCAGTCCAGAAGAGAGAGAGCGATCTCTCACGCGGAGGCACAGCGCGCACAACACGACAGCTCCTGCTCAATGAGTGACAATGAGGACAGAACTAAACATTCAAACGTGGTTACACTTTAGATCTGGGATATTATTCTAATTTTATTTTAGATTTCGGCTTCCAAAGATTATAAAAAGAAGATATTTGAGATAAAACCATTACAAACTAGACACATTCTTTCTAGCGCAACTTCCTTCCCTTCACAGCGGTGCGCTGTCATTTCTTCCTGAAAACCAAACGTACCGTCAGAATCAGCACGATCGATGATTGTTGTAAAATGCAGTCTCTACTGTTGCTAAATTGTGGACGTGTTTGATCATAAAAAGAGCTATTAAAAGCCCACAAATCTGCGCAAGAGACACTGTTCACAAGGTGCGCGTGCTTCAGAAACAGAAAAGTATACTTAATTTTGGGCTTCGTGTGCGCGTCTAAACTATCATAAAATATAAAAATGACCAGCTCTGAGATTCACTTAAACACAGTTTATGTCTTAAATGGACATAAATAGTTGGGAGAAAATTATGGTGCATTAGTCACCTATTAGATCTGCACTCGGTCTTAAAGGGGCAGCGTCTAATAAACCTGCTGACGATTGAGCCATTAATGCGAATCAAACAACAAAAGGCAGAATTAATAACTTTAGCTTTAATAAGCATTAATCTATCTATGATAAACTATACAGTGTTATTTTACATTTGATTACTAAATTAGATTGCTTTTCAGACAGAAACACTTACCTGAAAAGTAATGTTAGTAGACCTGAAATTAAAGCACTGTGTACCGGTATATAATTTGTATCTTTGTTTAATTGTATTCTTTTTTTGAAATTGTGTTTGTACTCGTTTTTGCTTATCGTGTCCTATCTTATGTATATAAAACAAAAAAGCCTGAACACTGCTGCATAACAAATAGATATTTTACATTTCAAAATATAAAGCAATGTTAATTATGTTCTTAATTCTTAAAAAAAAAAAAAAAGAAACGATAAGAATACCGTTAAAGTACCGGACCGATAAGCAGTAACGGTAAGAGTAGTAATACCGTTAAAACCTTAACGATACCCATCCCTATATATATATATGTGTTTATTTAATGTGTTAACCTTTGGTAAACTGATACAATAATGTGACTAAATCACTGTTATTTTACTATCTTTAGGGCTTTTCACGCTTGAAATAGTTAACCCTGGGTCATTCTAAACCCCAGGTAAATGGGATCCTGGTTTATTTTTATTCATGTTTCACACTTGTGTGTTTACCTGGGGTTAACAATTAATCCTGGGTATTTATAAACTGCTGTTTCACATGGCACATTCCTAAACCCTGGGTTAAAGTCCTTATTTCCGTTGTCAGTGTTACTGACTTGTCAAACGCAGCACATGAGATGTTTACATAAAGGCTCTAGTATTGCGCATCCTCATATTACACATTGATGACTGTAATATCAAGTTTTTTCTGAGTGAACTTTTCGAACTATAAAGGTAAGAATGATGGTCTCTTCGCCCCCAATTGTTGCGTTTTCCATTGCGGTTTGATTTTTTCCTGTCATATGCAAAAATGACTGTTTATATACATGAATATAAGGCATGCGATTGGTTGTCAGTTGCTGAGCATCTAGTTGTAACATTGTAACACACATAGTTTCACACTGTACAAGTTTGGCACCACAATGCGGAGTTGACACTGCAAAAGCGGTGCTAACCCTGCTTCAGAGGAGGGTTTCATTACCCCGGGTAAAAAGTGGTGCTAAACCTGCATCTAAATTACAAGTGTGTTACTTGCTCAGTTGGGGATATTCAAATTAATTAACCGATCATACCATTGATCAGCTCTACCAAACTTGGATGTCTTTTTTCCAGTAATAAACAAACATTGTTAAGTTGTTTTGATTGATACTGTGAAGCAGCTTTGATACAATCTGTATTGTGAAAAGCGCTATATAAATATATTTGACTTGACTTGACTTGAAACGCTCCGGGGTTAAAAGTTGTTTAGAACGACGAAAACCTGGGGTTAAGCGCAGTGTGAAAAGCCCTATTAATGTACTATTATACTTTTTATTTTGAAATGGTTTAAATTTGAATATTATTATTTTATTTTAATTTAAAGTGATAGTAATTTTGTTGTTCATTTTATTAACTTTTTTTTAATATGTCTGTTTTTTATTAATTTATTTCAGGTTTAGTAATTTAAGTACTTCAAGTAAAACTAAACAAAAATGAGAAATGCAACTAGCTGAAATAAAATGTAAAGTTTTATTAATGTTTTATTTGTTAATGTGAAGTATTTCACCGTGTGACTTTTTCTTTTTCTCATAATTGTTCAAATTAGTTTTTTAATTATTATTATTTTTTTACTCTGAACTGAAGGGATGTTCACACTACACTTTTCATTCCTTCCATTGACTTCCATTCATACGCATATGAATGCTGGAGACTGGAAAAAGCTCAAGTGAAAAAGGTTGGCATTTCGGTGCGTTCCAAAGTTCAAGTTTGGTGAACTCTATCCTTCGAATTCATATCACGTAAAGACGTGACCAATAGAAGATCAATAAGTCACGGCGGGAATTAAAAGTACACATTTTTTGCAGTAAAGTGGAGTAGATTGAATATTTTTACTTTCTGGATTTATTATTATTTGTTATATGTTGAATATTACGTTTTTATCAAAACAGACGCCGCAGAATGTTACGTCATTTCACGACCGTTGCCGTGTCCGTAGAACTTTCGCGTGCTCAAAGTCTAGTGTGACTGCAGCTTGATGGAACAGAAACAAGCTTCCATAATGATTTGCTTTTTTTGTAAAGGTGCACAAGGCGACAGCCGATGTGGAGGGAGGAAGGGCTCTGTATGAAGGCTACTCTGCTGTAACTGCTGATGGCACCCACGATTTCCTGCGCCTCAGAGAGACGGTTTTGCTCCGTAAGGAAGCTCGTAAGATGTTTGTCCAGGCTAACACCTTCTTCAAAGGTTTGTGTTTAGCCTCCTCCCTTCAGCCAAATTACCATTGTTGTATGATCAGTGACAGAAACACAGATACACATATACACAAATGGAATAATGTGCTGCTGTTTGTGTTGTAGATGACGCTGTGAAGCTGGTTGAGTATGAAGGCAGCGCTGAAGGGCTCATCCAGTCCTTCGTTGAACGCTTCCCAGACGATGCCGAAGAGGTAGAGGCCCAGCTGCTGGAAATGACCCGCACGGATTCCACCTGCTGGTGCTGAGAGGACACAGTGCTGTGGAAGTCCTCTCAAACGAGTATTGGACCACACTGAGTCACAGCAACTTTCGGAAATGAACAAAAAGCTGCAGAGTGCACAAGGAAGGGACTGGTAATGATTATAAAACCATTCACATGCAGGAGGAAGGAAGAACCGCACTTAAACACAGGAACATAACCCCAAGTGCTTTACCTTCTCACTATTTTTCTTTCTTTTTTGTCTATTCACTTCTAAACAAAGCCAATTCTGTTAAGAGTTTTAATTAGAAATTTCTGTTCCTGCTTCGAATCCAACCACAGCCCACGCTTCCCACATAGGCATGTGAAAGCACTGACAAGAGTGAACTTGCTGTGTGAGGGTGGGGCTTACGTAATCACAACACGTAACACACTTTCTCAACTTACATTAAAATGGAAACATACTCAGCGCTAACTACAGATCATATCTAGTGTAGAGTTAATATTCTGATTCACTGATATCTAGGAGAAATGGTTGCATTCATTCTTAAGAATATAAGTTGTTCATTGGTTTACAGACTGTTCGGTTCCTCAAAGTGTTCAGTGTGGACTGTGAAAATCAACAGTCCCTACCAAATAAAACGAATTATTTCCGAAGATATTGTATTGTTGTTTACTTTCAAAATACCAAAACATTTGTACAATGCATTTCATATAAATATTATCATGACACAAGGTGAACAATAAGATAATATCCAGTAACTCAATACTGACCATCTCATAAATGAGAAATTTCCATAACTGGTTAATTACCCACACAGTTTTTACATTAGAAAAGACAAAAAGGGAATTGAGAACTGAAAGTCGGGACAATCAATCAAGTCATTAATAACCAACCTATAAGAAAATTCGAAATAATATAACAAGAGGAAATGCCTTATAATTTAGCCCAATGACATCTCACACAACACCAGCTGAAGACTATCCATGATTACCAGTAATGGACACAAAAATAGGCTGATTTTACATCTTGCACTCTTAAAAATGTAAGTTTCAAAAGAGGGATTTGGCTGCAATACCATAGAAGATCAATTTTGGCATCCCACAGAACCTTTCAGTCAACTGTTCTTCAAATAATTATTTTTTTTCTTAGTGTGAAGAATATTTTAATAATTTAAAGAACCTTTTTACTATAAAGAACATTTTGTGCAATGAAAAGTTTCAGTTTGTGTTGAAGGTTCTTCATGGAACCATAGATGCCAATAAAGAACCTTTATTTTCTGTTAAGAGTGTAATCTTGCAGTCAACATTAAATTAATTCAGTGGAAATACAGCTCAAATCATTTTTTGAGCTCCATTACAAGCATATTATTATTATTATTATTATATCAGCTTTTATGTGAGAAACCAGGCATGCTGTATAAAATACAGAATTTGCTATGACCTACTTTCAAAAAAATTCCTATATTATGAAGCCTCCTCTGTGAGATCGACTGCGCTCCCTCTGTTCAGCTTCTGGGAACTTTCAGCCTGATTGGTCACCTGGTAAATAAGGGGAACCCCACTCACGCCCATGCTCTGCAGGTCTTGAACCTGGGCGTTGGACGGGAGAGGTGTTATCTCCCCGTCTTTCCTCCAGTACAGGCTGTAATCCTCCAGCCGGTCCACCCCAAACTTCAAAGCACAGAGCTGAGCCATAGCCTCACCGTCGAGCGCAGTCTTCCACATTAGAGTTTTCACTATGCTACGGTCATCATCTTGAAACAGCACCTTTATAAATCTCTGTGGCATAGAAACAACACATAGAGCTCTTGTTTTTTGTTGCTACTTTTAATATAAACTTTTATTTCTTGCACGATTCAGCAAGTGATGATGTACTTTGCTTTATTCAACCAGTATATCTGACCTGGGGCAATTTGTTGTCTTTCTGATTTGTGGTTTCGTTGCTCCGACGCCGACTCCATTCTTTCAGAGACTCTCTGGCCTGGGTTGTGAGGCCGTTGGGTGGCACATCATCTGGCTGACTCTGAATCAGACTCAGACTGGCATAGAGACTTGTCAGATAGTAACCCCCTTCAAGACAATAATAATAATGATTAATAATAATGAAAATAAATAATAGTAATTAGCTAAAAATTCCAAAGTATTTATCCATACCTTCTCCGGTAAGCCAAGAGCTTTCCAAAAGCTCCATCATATACTCCACCTCCAGAGAGATCTCTGGCATATTGCACAGGACCATCACATAGGATAGTGCGGGCAGGAAGTCATCTGCTCCAAATTCCTGACCTGTTTTTTTAGAAATACAGATAGCAAGGACTCATCACATTTATCAATAGTGACAGTAAAGACATTTATAATCTTGCAAAAGATTTCTGTTCCAAATAAATCCCATTCTTTTGAAGAATCCTGAACAAATTTAGCATGGGTTCCACAAAAAAACTTGGCAGCACAACTGTTTTCAACATTGATGATAATAAGAAATGTTTCTTGAGCAGCAAATCAGCATATTAAAATGATTTCTGAAGGATCATGTGACACTGAAGACTGGAGTAATGATGCTGAAAATTCAGCTTTGCCAACACAGGAATAAATTACATTTTAAAATATAATAAAATAGAAAACTCTTTTAAATGTTAACAATATTTCACAAATATTACTGTTTTTACTTACTTTTTGATCAAATAAATGCTGCCCTGGTGAGCATTAGAGACTTTTTTCAAGTCCCCCTGTGGTGAAAATCCAGCTTTTAAATGTTGTTTATATGTCTATGTGTGGTGTTTTTAATATGCTTTAAGACAAACCATGCGCAAATTCACAAGTCAACACCATTGTACCAGTGAACCAAATCCCTGGTGTTACTGACATCACAAACTACCTTATAAAACTACCTTATAACCAATCACATCAACGTGTGATCGTCAATGAGTGGATCTCTAAGCTGGTGTGAGTGGAGTGGAGGCGGGGTTAATCTGCATATTCATAGAACCGCGTATACTGAATGAGGCAACGGTGTAGTTACATTCAAGCTATTTTAAAGGAAAAAAAGTTTAAATATGTAATTTTGGTGATCAAAGATACGTTTTAAAGGATAAAATTGAATACAGGAGGACTTTAAAAAATATCTTACTGACCCCAAACTTTTGAACGGTAGTGTATGTGCACAAATAAATCTACATGTATAAAATAAACCAATGCTATTTAAGAACTTCATTACCTGATTTGTTATTCATGGCTTTGTAAATGAGTTTGCAGATCTGCAGGAGTAGCAGCACTTTGTCAATGGGTGAGTAAGCCCGCTGCATTAGAGTCAACTTGTGCTTAATTTTCTCAATGCCCTGGGCGTCAGGAACGTCCACCTGAACCCCAAAGAGCTTCTGCGGTGAGGCTCCTTTGGCTCTTTGCAAGTTGTCCGTCATTCTCTGGAAGGAACCATCTTGTTTGTGCAGGGTCCGAAGAGCCGCATCAATCTGATGCTTCAGAGGCTTCAGCACACAGCGGAACATGGCTTTCTCCAGCGCTTGGTCTGCACACAGGAAAATAAAGTGGTATTTCACCATTTAACGAATGATACTGACAACATTATTACATTAAATCATACTGATTTAAATACCTTTCTCGTTCTCAGTCAGAAGAGTTTCTATTGGAGGTTCAAGCTCTCCACACTCCAGAAGAAACGCTTTGGCCTGACTCATGAAGAGACGCAAATCCTGCAGTAGCTGTACAGGAGAGTTCAAGCACTGGGGCTTCAGTACCTCTCTCTGCTGCCTCAGGAAGTCCTGAACCAGAGCGCCAAACGCCATGCGGCGATCCCGAGACAGGTCCTCCACCATCCGCGCCACTCGCTTCTCTGGGGCGAAAAAGGATATGAAGGCGGCACTCATCTTGCGTAGGGCGGACATGGACTTCCTGGGAGGTGACATAACCGGGTTGCTAGTTCCTCGTATGAGGGGAGGACGCTCGGGACTCTCCTCAGTCTCGTCGAGGCTGCTAAGCGAACTGCTGCTGTCCAGCTCACTAAGGGATGGAGCGTGTCGCTGTTCCAGAACAAGCTCTTCCTCCTCCTCGTCATCCTCTTCTTCCTGTCCTTTCTGCTCCAGGATTTTCATCTGGGCCTAAAAGCGCAAATAGACAGTTAAGAAAACACAAACTAAACTAAAATATCCCGTAAAATCAGTGCTGAAATGTCTCTACCTTGTGAAGAGCCTTGGGCATCTGATAGTCGTCTTCTTCAGCAGTGGGTGAAAGAGTAGGGGTGACTATGGTCTTCTTCTGAGGCACTACACAAGGCTGCATATAGTCTGTGGCTTCCTGCTCAGTCTTCTTGATAGCTTCCTCACCAGCCTGAACTGCAACAGGTGGGGTCATCTGTTTTAAAGCTTTTAATCTTGCTTTGCATTTGGCTTTAGCCAGTAACGGTGGTGGAGGTGGTGGGGTGACAGGTGGTGACAGGGGGCTGGAATTTTCAGTGGAGACTCGAACCTTTATGCTGGTTTTGAAATGATGACGTCTTCGCATGGCGTTGCGACCAGGGTAGTCTTGTAGGAAGAGGGGGTTGACGAAACATAAACCTTTGCCTCCCCCGTAATTCAGCTCACAGGGACTCCGTGTTTGGATTGGGCAAAGCTCCTGGAATGGGGTGGGGTTTAGGTTGATGGGCGTTGAGCAGTCTTCTGGACATTGAGTTGGGGGCAAGAGTTTGTCAGCGGCAGGAGGTTCATTACGAGGACCTCGGACATTTAAGTGGGAACTCCAGAACTCTGTGGAATACAGAAGGGCATCGAGATTATGATGAACATGTTTTATGATGCAGATTAGCTGACATCGTTTGAGCAGAGGTGGACAGTAACAAAGTACATTTACTTGAGTACTGTACTTAAGTACACTTTTTGAGTATTATTTTTTCTGGAAATGTTTTACTTTAACTTCACTACATTTGAAAGACAAATATCATACTTTTTACTAATCTTCATCTTCGCTGAATAAAAGTATTAATTTCTTTACAAAAGAAAACTGACCCGAAACTTTTGCCACCACTTTTTTTTTGTACAATACAAAAATAAAATCTATAAGAACCTATGCTCTACCTATAATTCTGGTATTGTTGTATGAGCATCATAAAATGCCCGACAGAAAGCGCCTTTTAAACCTTCAATTCATTTCAACAGATAATCAAAGTTGTACCTACCCACACCCATATGAGAGATTGACTCCAACTGTTTGTGTGAGGAAGCCTTGGCTATTGCTTCAGGCAGCTCCAGAGTGAAAGGAAGCACATCCCTAAAATACAGATCCACAATAATGGATTAAAATGATCATATTTAGGGAGTGCCTTACAGTTGTTGTAGATGGAACATAGTAAATACTAATCCATACCGACTGACACAGTAGAAGGCAATGAGTCTGCACAGATCTGGGAAACTGATAGCTGAGCTTTCCAAAGAGAAGGCTGTTAATAAAAAGGAAATGGTTTAGTCACCAAAAGTCGATAACTAATGTTGACATAAAATTAACAGAATAGTATGGCCAACTCATTGCTTACTTGCTTAAAATGTATTCAAGATGACAAGAGTGATTTATTAACAAACTCACCTGAGTCCTCTTCTCGAATGACAACCTGTTTAATGAAGGATGGCGTGCTGTCATCGGCCAGCCGGACGCACAGCATTTTCTTCTTTGATGTACTGGACTTGCGCACCAGGAACGTCTGCAAGGTAACAAAAGTTTCCAAGAATGTTGTTAAAGTTTGATTGTAGGCTAACGGTCTCTTTTCAAAGCAGGTGTTGTTTGGAATGAGCTTGCTCACCCCAGGGGGCTCACGCCGCAGGATGTGTAGAGCTGTAGCCGAGTTCCCGGAGAGCTGGAGCCACACAGGGTGTGTCAGCAAGAGCCGGTCCAGTACACTGATGATCCTCAGGGATCCTCTCTGTGGACAAGCTCGTCTGTCCCCCACGGGCCGAGAGTCAGGATAGTCGTACACAGGGTCACTCTGCATCTTCTGAGTGACAGCGAGATCTCAACTCCTTTGACAATGAATCTCTGTTTCTCCTCTTTGTGAATGTTCACATTGGCAATTGGCAAAAAAAGGAAGTTCTGACCAGTTTTGGAGGATGTCTGTAAGTTAGTGACTCAGACCTGTCTTACAGTAAATTATTCATGTACACATCTTAGTTTTTTCTCATGTGTGTTTTTCATACATTTTGTCACTGTTTTTCCTGGAATGGCTATTGTCACACAATCATGTGCCTACTTATTCCTTCCGAACGTTGCTTTTCAATGGCTATGGGAAACTCCCTCGCTGGCTCTGTTTTTCTCCCGGCCATGTGAGAACGGTGTGTCACAGTCTGACTAATACCACATCTCTAGCGTTTTTGTTCTGCATTCACACAGACCATTCAAAAAACACTTGCATTGTTCTTAAAGACGAAACAACAGAAGCATCATTTATACCAAATGTGATGCAAGGTGAAGAGGAACTGAGAATTACATTTTCGATAAGTATTAGTGTAATAAAGGCATTTTATCATGACGGGAATCAGTTCTATTTAAAAAATACAAATAAAAAAATACAGGAGTGGATGCATTATTTGAAAAGTTTCTTTTTTCACTGATACATCTTATATAATGAACACTCTTTAGTATCTAATGCTGACTCTTAAAATAACTTGTTCACTAGTTGAGTGAGGTTGGGTAGCAGGTTGACTCTGTGTGGGCCAGTATGGAATACTTTTTGGCAAGAGCCAATGGCTGCTATGGCAACAGAGGCTTACATATTCCACTGGGCATTCCTACCCACGGACACACACGCCTCCACTGTTAAAATTTAGGAAAGGCCAGATACCTTTTCTAAAACTTAATTCTATAAACTAGGCTCAACTGAGAAGAACTGATCAAATGTAGTCTAAACACTTTGAATGCAAGTGAATGTAAGTGGCTTTTTGATAAAAGTCTGCCAAAATGCATAAATGTAAAGGGTTTTTTTTGTGCAAAAGGTAAATAAGTATTATTATAATTTTGATGTTACATGGAAGATAAAGAACATATGGGTAAAAACTATATTAAAAGAGTGATATATTAAAAATTCCCCCAGAATGTTGTAGATTAATTTAGTAGGACAAAAGGCCAACTGGGATATGCCTCTAATAATACTTTATAATAATAATATTTTAACAAGTCTGCTTATGGGGCAATAAGAGTGTAATTTGATACACAATTACTGTATCCACACATTCTCCTCAAAACATTGGATTCATCCGCGCTGTCGAGGCACAACCCACATAAAGTTGATCATTCCGCGAATTTCGAACAGAGATGGCGACAAAGAGGAAAAACTATGGACTACAGCTTTAATTATTACTTAAAAAAGAAAATAAAGATTTTTAATTCATGACTCAAAAAGTTGATATTTGCAAAACATAAATTTTGCAAATTATCAAGTTTTTAAGTCATGAGTCAAAAAATATTTTCTTTAGGTTACTCCATTTGACCTAAACAAAACGTATAAAACGTTTTATTTTTTTTTAATTAATAAAAAAATCTAAATATGGGATGTTTAATAAATAAATTAATATTGTCCTTTTTTTTACTGTATTTTTATTGATGATTTTTCAAGGATTCAACATTTAGAAATTCTGTTCTGGAGCAAGTATCGTTTTACATTTAATCATTTACTGTTTACATTACAATACTCAATCCATTTCTTCCAGTATTTTAGAAATAAGTCCTTTTTAAGTCTCAAAATAAAAGTCAATTCTTCCATATTATATATTTCTTTAACAATTTCTATCCATTCTCCAAGTAAGGGGATGTCCGGCTTATACCAATGCCTCGTAATACTCTTCTTACATGCTACACTTAATATATTAACAAGATACACATCTCCTCTCAACACTAAGTGTGTGGTGTTTCCCAGATACAATGTGTTGAAATTTCTTGGTATTTTATAACCTAAAATCTTTCGGATCTCCTTCAAAACCATGTCCCAGAAAGGTAATATTTTTGGGCAACTCCAGGATACATGAAGATGATCAACAGTATCCCACATATCGTGGTGTAGATAATTGTTTACTTTTAATTTTGGGGGTAATGAAATAACGCACTAAATTTTTCATGCAAACTCTTTCCATCTCTGTCAATAGGTAATTGTATGTTGTGTCTTGCAGGCAAGATACCATTCTTCATTTGGAATTTCTTCCCCCATTTCTGCTTAATATAGCTAGATGTGTTTTTTCTGTTCTCCATCATGGCCCGATAGAGAGAAGGGATTATTCTGGGATTATTCTTTGTATAGGAATTAGCTATCAAATCTACCAACGTATTCGGTTCCGTATTACCAAATTTTTTAAACTCCCTTTACTTTATTACTGGTACTTGATGTGCTTTGCATCCCATTTTAGGTTATATTTTTGTCTAATTAGTTGTGATGGGGAATAATTAAATGATAGAACCTGAGTTTTTGAGACGTTTAATTTATATCCAGATAGTTTCCCATAATCATCCAGTAGGTTCATAAGTACTGGGAGAGCAGTTTCAGGCTCCTTGAGATAAATAATAACATCATCAGCAAACAACCCAATTACATGATGGTCATCTCCAATTCTTATCCCACCCAATTCCTCACTTTGCCTTACTGCTTGAGCCAAAGGCTCAGTATAAAGGGCAAAAAGAGTGGGGCTCAAACAACAGCCCTGTTTTGTACCCCTACTTAGATTGAAAGTGGCTGTCAAATGACCAATTAACTTTGATTCTGGCTATTGGTTCTGAATAAATTGTTCTAATACACTGTACTGAATTTTCGTTAAATCCAAATCTTTCAAGCACCTGGTACATAAAGGCCCATCAAATGCCTTTTCTGCGTAAAAAAATTATGAAGTAATAATAAGAGAGTATGCCAAACACCTTAGGCCAACATCTCTCCTTGAATATTCTTCTATGTCCTTAACCATTCCAATGGTGAATTCAGTTTTAATGGATAAATAAGGGCGGGAAAACTGTAGTCCTGTCTGCCTGAGCTCTGAAATGATTTCTGCCTCATTTATTGGTGTCTGGGCATGAGCAGAGCAAGTCCAGACTGGTGAGAAGGAAGCCTTTAAGTATGCACAGGGAAAGAGCTGCTATTATCTCTGTTCTGTAATGCAGGCTGAGGTTTTTTAATTGTTGCCTGAAAAAGATATTTTCAGGAGCTGTAACTGGATACAGCACTAAAGGGAATGACAGTGGATATGTCTTTTTATTTAAAAATTTACTGTATACAGTAAGTAGCCTACTTAGATACTGCACCATTTTTATATAAAGACTGGAAACAGTATAGCCAGAGTAATGGGATTCATAAATACGTATACATAAACACGTATAAGTCAAATATATGTTATAAACATACTGAAACAATATAATTTGACAGCCCAGTCCAATACAGACTACGCGACTTTCGCAAATTTGTATATATATACATACATACATATATATACACATACACACACACATATACATACATGTGTGTGTGTGTGTGTGTGTGTGTGTGTGTGTGTGTGTGTGTGTGTGTGTGTGTGTGTGTGTGTGTGTGTGTGTGTGTGTGTGTGTTTGTGTTCATATAGAGATTGGTAGCTATCAAAAAAGAACAAACACTGATACATGTAAAATAGGAAAATGCAATAGATAAATCTTGACAACGCGAATCTTTGTCAATATCAGTGAAAAGTCTATATTAAACACTTAGTACAATCTTCATTATTTCAAAATAATAATCAACATCTTACACTTTTGTGACTAAGCGCGAACTTCCTCAATATCAGTTCTCTCTAAGAAGAGGGTTGTTTTACTGTATTGTAAATATAACCTGTCACTAAAAAACTATAGTCAACACATGACCATATTTAAAAGAGATAGAGAAGAGCAACTTACCTCTGTTCATCAGTCGCTGCTATTCAAAAAGAACAATCTACACAACTTCGTGACTTTTCCGTCAGATCCATGAAATGCTCTGAATTACTTTTGGAAATGTGGAAAGTCCGGGAATATATAATTAGGTTTTTTTTTTTTTTTTTTTTTTTGCTTGTTATTCCACAATGCACACGTTTAAAAAGATACCAACAGGAGTCTGTGTGAAACTGTGATTCACACTGTCTATTTCGTATTCTCGACTCGTACACATGTTTTCCAGGCGAGCGCGTTCTCGTACATGACAAGTCGTGTTTCATACCTGGGCATGCGCATGTGACGCGCTATAATACGAACGCAAAGGGAGAGAGAAATATAATTATATAATTTATTGCCCCAAGTCCACATTCCCAATTTGAAATTAATAATAATAATAATAATAATATACCTATGTCTTCCACATTCCCTCTTTGAAATTGATAACAATAATAATAATATACCTAGTAGATGTCAGCTTGCACATTTCCTCTTTGAAATTAGCGTCGTCATAATGACTTTTCAGCTGAAACCTGGACTAGTTCGTCTTTTTAATATTGCTAGTCAGATTATAATAAATAAGCATTACAATAATCACTTGCATATTGAAATGTATAGGGTATAACAGTTTGATGAACAGATATACCAAAACAAAAAGAAAACACAAACACACACGTTGGGTTTCCATGTTTTATGGGGACTTTATATATTTATGGATCTGGCTGCCATTCTGTTTCTCTTTGTGCATCCCATGCACGTTATTTCTAATACTTGGAAAACAACGTTCTTCCCTATGAAATTGTGAACGTTCCCTATTTAAGTATAGCCTACTTTATAATGACAAATTCCGGATCCTTCCACCTATTATTTGCACTCGCACGGACAGGACGACTGTCACACCGTCAAACAGTCGGGAAACGGATATGAAGTCTGTTCACCGCGTTCGGTAAGAGAAAGGGTCGACAAAACATTTTTGTCGTGTTGATAACTTAGCGCTTCGACTCTATTCATTAGCTTTTGGTCGTATTTGTTCCCGCTTCCCCTGAATTGTTTTAACAGTGAGTATGATGAGCGTTCATTTTTGTATTTCCTTGTTTATGGCTGCTAACAAGCTAGCTCGTGGCTAGCAAACTACGCGCGTGCTAATTATGCGATTTTTAAAATTCCTTTAAGGCTTATATGAACACAAAGGGCGCGTCTTATGGGTCTGGCAGGTGCGAATGTTTCGAGGAAGCTGTTTAAAGTCAGCTGGCTAACAGTATGCGTGTAAATCACCGCCAGTTGTCATTAGCTAAACTCGGTGAGCTCAGCGCTTTCTAGAAGCTACTGCGCAGCTCAGATTAGCAGCGCTTCCCCGCATCTGGCGAGCTAATGTTTTTTATTTTATTTTTGTTTTTTTATATATATGTATATAACTGTAATGGTCGGAGATTTTTGCATTTTGCCTTTTTCTCTTGTGTCTATCACCCCATGCGAGTGGCGAGACGAACTATTATGGGGCTTTTCACACAAAACGCGTTTTTGCGTTTAAAAATGTGAAACGCAGGTTAGTGGAATTAATAAACCACGACTACAGACGCGGTTTTTAATGTTAACATTTTTTTAACTTAGTCAAATAATTTAAAGTAAACAATTTTAAGCACAACGGACAAACACATTTACCACATTTACAAAAAAAAAAAAAAAAAACAATGGTAAAGTAGGCCAGTGGAGTTGAAAAACGTGCGTAATTTGATTTTAGGTGTCTCAGTGCTCTTTTTTTTCAGCTGAACCGGTTCAATTTACATTTGATAAGCCCTCCTCAAATTTCAGACCCGTTTAGTTTTAGTATGAATTGGTTCTTGCCGCCAAAAAGTAAGAAATAAGGCTTGTTCCCTATTTCTAGGTATTCTGGGGTGAAATGGACGACAGCAACGCAGTGAAGCTCTTTGTTGGGAATCTGGATTTGGAAACCACACAAGATGACCTAATAACACTTTTTGCCCCTTATGGAGAAGTGGTGCACTTAACTGTACTGAGGCAGTTTGCCTTTGTCCATCTGCAGGGAGAAGGGGCTGCTGACCGTGCCATCCGTGATCTGAATGGTCGAGAGTACCGTGGTCGGAGCCTTGTAGTTGAGGAATCCAAAGGGAGGCCCCTCAATTCCACCAAAGTATTTGTGGGGAACCTGTGTGCTTCTTGTTCAGTTGAAGACCTGTATGAGCTCTTCTCAGCTTACGGCAAAGTTCTTGATTGTGACAAAGTAAAGAGTAAGTGTGTTTATAATACACCTGCTTTGTATCAGTGCATAAATATTGGTGTTATATGACATTACAACTTGTTCTCTTGCAGCAAAGCTCTCCTCTTTAACAGGCTACGCCTTTGTGCACATGGAGCGCAAAGAGGATGCAGATCAAGCCATTGAGGGTCTTCACGGGACCTCATTTATGGGACGTCCGCTCGCAGTGGAGCTCTCAAAGGTACAGCAGACCACAAACAAGGTCCCTTGTGCCAGCTGTGGTGCACATGGCCACTTTGCAGGAGAATGTCCAATCAACAGGCCTCCCATGGAGCACCACCAGAGTCAGGCTGCTGTCTTAGCCGCAGCTGCTGCCGCCGCTGCTGGGCTTCCTCTTCAGGTGCAGCAGAGTGTCCACAACTCTTTCTACAACACTGCGAGCACTGACCCGACGTTTGCAGCTCTGAAAGACTTGACCACTTCCAGGGTTGATGGCAAACCTGTCAGTGCCGCGGTCTACGGGGCCCTGGCAAGTCAAGTCTACAGTGCTGTCGCAGACCAGGTGCTCAGCTCAAGGACAAGCCAGGCTAGGGATGGCTACCCCACTGAAGGAGAAGCTCCTCCGGGCGCTACCGCAATTAACCCTGCCTACGGAGCAAATTCCTCTCTGTACAGTGCCAGTCCAGCTTATGGGACCATGGGAGGCACAGAGCCTGACCCCCAAGCCATGTTTGAAGCCGCTCGGGCCCGATTCTTTGAGCAGGGACAACAAGTTCTGGCCGAACAGCAGGCTGTGACCAAATCCGACCGAGACCGAAGTCCAATACGGCGCTCGGCCCCATTACTGCCTGACCCGGTTCCCCAGCCGTTCTCCCAGACACGACCCAAACGACGGGCTCTGCTCCCAACACCACCTGGTGGTCCAGAATTACCTGCAGTTAAAAATGGAGACCCAATTGCAAGGTAAAGGCATCCTAAATGTTTTGCTACATAATGATGCATAATATATTTTATAAAATATATATATATATATATATATATATATATATATATATCATATACAATATTTATTTTTTCTTTCTCCATACCAGGTGCTATGCAGAGTACTACCAGCAGTACCAGCAGTTCCAGCAGTACCAACAATACCAGCAGTACCAACAGTACCAGCAGTACCAGTACAGCTATCCGCCGCCTCCACCGCCACCTCCTCCGATGCCCATGGTGCCTCCAGGCCCAATGGATCTGCAACAGATGGCCGCCCCTGGCACCACAGCTTCACCAAGAGTGTATGAGCCAACTTCAGCACACAAGGAGCCCCTCCTACGCCATCCTGATTACTCTCACCAACACACATCTGAGTCCCCATATCGATAGCCCCCATTACATGAGTGTGTGCACACGTGTATGGCTGTGAAAATGTGTGCGTGCGTCAGTTTTGGTCCTACATGACAAAGTAAACTGGAGGAAAGGGATAAATTGAATTATTTTAGTTTCGCAGTTATCTTTCCCTTGCATAATGTCAAATGTCATTATGTACAGAATGTAGAAGTTTACAAGGTCATTTTGATTCTGAGCCCCTCTCGTTTTTTTTCCCCCCTTATTTTTTCGAAGTGCTCAGAATTACATTAGCTGTCAATTTTATAGATAAAATACCCTTTGACCGTTGTGTCGGGTCAAACATTCTCTGAAGTCAAATGACTGCCTTGTAAAAAAAATTTTTTTTTTTTTTGTATACAGACTTTTGTAAAACCAAGTACGTCAGCTAAGGTAGTTTTATTAAATTTATGGTTCAGCAAAGGAGGAGCAAGTCTCAGTCAAATATCTTAATCCAAATTGTTGTCAGTATATTGTATTTGGCTTAGACTGATGTTAAATTTCACACCGACTAGGAAGAAAGCATAGTTTAGATAGAATATAAAGAGGACGGACCGGTGTGTGTGAGTGTGTGAGTGAGAATACAATGTTAACAGTTTGGCTGATCCCTTAGCTTACATGAGCAGCACCACAATCACATGCACATCATACTTATGTTGTATAGTCCTATTTGAGTAAGGGTGGTGCATATGGATATATTTAGGGAAATCCGTACCAAACAAATCCACAAATCTGTACTTAAATACTTAAACCACTGCCTCTCTAGTGCAGATGGTTACGCCTGCCCAGTTCGACTACAATAAAACTGATATTAAAATTGCCTGTCGCGAAAGAGAGGTAAGAACAGATTAACTGCAAAGGGACACCTTTAATTTGTTGCTCAATAGGCATATTCAATGTTCTAAATGTTTTCCATTTGGATACCTATATTGACTCTGAATGAGTTACGAGATGTCGTTGTTGCTAAATAGCAAACAGAGCTGGTTCTATAGCCTGCCAGTAGCAATTATGCATGTTTTGCAGGATTTAAAGAGCAAACGACTGCCATCTCTGGCCTTGCATCGTTCTCTTACATGGACAGAATGCTTGGGAGTATTGACTTACTAGTACGGGTTGTAAACCCTCAAATGTCTTTAAAAGAGAATGAGGTTTTCACGTTCTTGTTTCCTTTGAAAGTAGCCCCATGCAATTTCTATTATGTTTCTCTGACCATTTTTGTTCACATTTATTATAGTCTCTTTATTATTCGAGTCATGTGAAGTTATTTCAGGGGTTTTGGGGTGGAAACACTTAGTTATTTAGGGAGGGGGGGGGTGATAAACTTGTTCAGGCCTGACATATAGTTAGTTAAGGCAATTGGTTATAAGAGTGAAAAAACAGTGAAGTGCTTCATACAATTGTATTTTTGTTCTTAAGGAAAAAAAATGTGCTGTCCCAGTTTGAGCATTTTAGGCAATTCAATTAAACATACATGTTATAACATTATAAACTGAAAGTGTGTGAATAATTCATCCAGGTTAAAGTCCATGTAACTAGCCAGAAGTTTCAAACTTTTGTAAAGTATGAAGGGAATCTACCCAAAAACTCATACTATCTGCAATAGATTTTTTGCTAAAATTCTTGGTTACGTGATACAGATTGAGAATTGACAGTTGAGTAGCTTCCCTTCAGACACAATAAAAGTGAATGATTGAAATTGGAAGCTATGATAAAAATAATGGTTTGTTTAATTCTGTTATGTATGTCCTCTTTTCCTAGAATGCCCCTCAGGCAGTCTTCAGTCTTTCATTCCAAAGAAATATGGTGGGGTACACACACAAATCTCACTTAGCACACATAACCCATAATCTCACCACTCTACATTCATCTCTTTGATTACACTTCACAGGCAAAAAAAAAACACTGTAGTGTTAATGTTCTCAATTTGATGTATGATAGAATGGAGATGGAAAGGTGGTGGCGGTGTAGCTTTTTGCAGCACACCAGGACTCCACACAAATTATTCTACACAGTAAATTGTTTGTTTTGTATTATTATAAATAGTGTATGTCTCTTGTTATTATTACTGCTGTTCCAGCCACATTTTCCCTTTTCGCTAACTACAGCTAAAATGGCTCCCGGGCCTCAGGACGCCAAGTTGAGCATGACGGGGGAAGAGAATTAGCGCCCCACAATGCCTCGGACGTGCTCCCCACTAAGGTAAAGCCATTTGCCCCCAACCACGCCTGCACCTCGATTATACACTTCCCCATGATTCTAACACGCCTATTAGAGAGGCTCAGAACAGACCCACATCAGTTTATACTGACAGTACAGTCAACACAATGGGGATGGCACATATTTTCTGCTATGTGGTTGGATCAGTGCCTATTGTGGGGGAATTTTGTTGTTTTTTATCTTTAAGCCTGGAGCAGTAGAATCCGCTCCTTTAGCTTCCCCAAAATGCTCATGGTTTGGTATTTTGTCTGAAACTCAATTGGTAGAATATCTAGTTCTTTTCTGGGTTATTTGTTGGATTTTTCATATCTTTTGAGTTACTTTTTTTGCCCCAAATTCTCATGATAAAAGGTTTTAGTGCCTTTGAGGTTTGTTTTCTGGCAGTATGCTTTCAAGTGGAGCTGGATATAAATTTCCAAGTGTTTTCTCAAGCAGTTAGAGGGAAGAATGGCTGACATTTGCCTTGGCTTGTTCTCTGGCATGTAGTCTTTTTGAAGCACTTCCAGTTGGCGAGATGAGGGCGCTCCAACTGTGTTTGAATACTTAAGAAGGGTGCAGAGCTGTCCAAAAGTAGGGAAATGATCTCGTAGGTGAGTAACCAATGCGTCCAGCTCACATCCACCTCAACTTTGTCTACTACCACCATTTCAGCCTCACAAGATCCCACTGCAAAACACACTGATTTTATTTTTAACTCTTAGAGAAGGGTTATTGATTCAGATATCTTCAGCAAATTGCTCATAAAAGAAAACCATACATTTTTCTGTTTTTTCAGTTGTCTCAGGGTAAAAATTGTGCATGATTTTGAATGTTTTCCACATACAGATTTGAATAAGCAAAACAAACTCTTTAAGGTTTAGTTAACCCAAAAATGAAATTTCTGTCAATAATTACTTGCCCTCATTTTGTTCCAAACCCGTAAGACCCTTAAAGGTGCCTTATGTCAAAAAATCAATTTATACTCCACATATTCCATACCAGAAGGGGGCAGTATACCTCCAGAAAGTTGACCTACTCTAGTCTGTTTTTTAGTTTCAGGTTGTTAATCTTCTAAAACCGTCAAATAGTCCGCTTTGTCCCGCCAAAGCCTATTTTGATCGGTGAGGGATGTAGAATAGAATGACTGCTGCCGCTGCGCCTGACGAATTACGAGCAGAGAGAGAGAGAGAGAGCTCGGCCGCGCGCGCGCACTCTCACGTCTACAAACAACACGAGCGCGGTCCTGCTCTCTCTCCCTCGTGCATTTTAATCAAATCAATTGACACTATAGTAAGACCGCAGTTTCACGTGGAGCATTTGGAGATTTTTAGAGATTAAAGAGATACAAGCCTTGCGAGTTATTCGTGTGTTGCAGTTTGGCTGGTGGTTATGTATGTTGCCCGCATAACGCCTCCCATGGCCGAAACTGGTATTAGACGCCGGGCCGGGGCTAGTAATTTAGCATGCTAATTCAGGTTTATATCTCGGCAGCACTATAACTTGTCATTTTTTTAATGACGTCATTGCACTTATTTCTTCTCATTCTTTTGATACGTGTAGCTCATTTTTTGGATATTTTTACCTCAATTTTTACATATGGCACCTTTAATTCATCTTCAGAACACAAATTAAGATATTTTTGATGAAATCCGAGAGGTTTCTGAACCAGCCATAGGCAGCAACGTCATTACAACCTTTATGGGCCTTGAAAGTTTCAAAGACAGTTAAAAGGTCCTTGTGACTACAGTGGTTCAACCTAAAAAACAAACACAACTTTCTTCTCTTCAACATCGTTCAGTGAAGCACTTCTGGGTTCTACGTAAGAACGCCGGCTCATTATTTGCCAGCTCGTGCGTCAGCATCACACGCATGTGTCGTGGTGCTTACGTGAACAGCGTCGGCCAATAATGAGCCAGCGTTCTGATGTAGAACAAAGAAGCGCTGCACTATTAACTACGTAGGAGACTGACACGGAAGTGAAGTAATTGTTGAATAAAGTCATTATTTTTGTTTGTTTGTTTTTTTTGCGCACAAAGTTCTCGTCGCTGCAAAACATTAAGGTTGAACCACTGTAGTCACATGGACTATTTTAATGATGTCTTTACTACCTTTCTGGGCCTTGAAGGTTTCAATGACGTTGCTGCATGTGGCTGGTTCAGAAACCGCTCGGATTTCATCAAAAATATCTTAATTTGTGTTCTGAAGATGAACAAAGGTCTTACGGGTTTGGAACGACATGAGGGTGAGTAATTAATGACAGAAATTTAATTTTTGGGTGAACTAACCCTTAAACATGGGGACCATCTGCTGCAAATTTTTCAGAAATGTATTTTGTGGGTATTTGAAAGCCCTTGTTTAAGGTAAGCCTATTCAGTCTGTCACTTGATACAAAACTCTTTCCCATCTGAAATCAACAGTTTTTCCAAATCACACTTTTTGCATTCCTTTAATTATCAAAAAGGCTTTAACCTCAAATTTTCGTTCAAATTTTAGAACACTTTACAGCTGATATATATTGATATGATACATATTGATTTAGTGTCTTTCACAACCCTCCAATGGCTTAAAGCTTCACCTCTGATTGAATTAAAGGTGCTTTGAAAAACTGGGCAGTGGAGCATTATTTGTGGATAAACTATGATTGTAGATAATCCAGAACTGAAATATTCAGTGATTCAGGGAAGTTCAAGTATCATTGATCCTTTTTTCTAGGTCTGAATGGGCAACTTTCATTGTGGTCTATGTAATTGTTTTAATGTCTGAATCTGAATCCTAACGTTTTTTATTTGCAAACTGGCTTTAGTGCCATTATCTTTGTATTTTCTTCTTGTAAAGTTCAATAAATGATGCTTAAAGCATATTTATGGTCTTGTTTTATTTTTTTTTGTTTTGTTTATTTTCATTCAATTTATTTATGTATTGAGATTTTGTCAAATCTAAATGCATAACAATCTAAACGGTACAGTAACTTTTCCTTGTGCGTGAGACCTTACAAGCAATAAACCAAACTTGCTTGAATCTGTATCTCGTATGATTTTAGTTTAGCAACGTGCTTTTGTTTACTTAACTCAATAATCGAAGTTAACTTTTCATTCTTAAATCCCGCCCATCACCATTTATGAAATGAAGTTGTGACCAAATACTGCAGCAGTCAGTCACTCAAATTGGGCGCCGTTACTTGTAGAGTTTGGGCAGCAGCTGTCAGCTCATCGGCCGGTGGGAGCAGGGTCTGTCTTTTCTCCAAACCCTCACGGGACTCCGATTGTACGGCACAGGGCGTGTATGTTGAATTAAGAGGTAAATAATTAGGTTGTGTAGGTTGAGGGGATACTAAGCACCCCAGGAAAGACGGCAAAATGACAGCGATTGAAACGCAAGTGCAATATAGTTCTTACATGATGTCTACGACTGAGGAATACATGACCCAAGAAAACGACTGGGACCGAGACCTGTTACTGGACCCGGCCTGGGAGAAGCAGCAGAGGAAGGTCAAAAGTCACTTTTTGTTTTTCTTTAGAAAGGTTTACGTAAAGTGAATTGGTGTAGGCTACAGCCAGAATAAAATTAGATAATATACTATATACTAGTTTTAATCGTGTTTTAGCAGGCCTACCTTATGGACTGAAAATAAATTTTGTAAGGTCAAAAGACTCTTAATGAAATCACTTTGCATTCCACTCGCCTGTGTCTGCACGGCACTGGTATCGTCTTATCTGCACGGTGTATACCGCTTTGTAACACGGACCAATCAGCTGTAACCTCGTTGACTTAAGCAACTCGAATGTTTGGATAATTTTGTTTAACTTTAATTAATTTAAATGAGGAAACCAAAAATGTTCATTTATGTACTGTCACTAGTTACTCAAATATATAACAAAAATCAATAAATCAAATCACATATATGATATTTGTATGTGAAATCGTTTTACTTCACAAGAATTGAGAATTTTTTTGCCTGTTAATTGCTTTGAGCAGAAATTAAGTAGACTACTTGCATTTTAGAGCACTTTTCTGCAGCTACATTGTATTAGACGACTACACCAAAGTGACAGTAACAGCTGAACTGATGAGGCAACCGTTAATGAGGAGAGTCGGTGTTCAAAATGGAGGAAGTGGTTAAGCAGCACAGAGCTGCAAATAGATTCTACAACTAAAAATACTGGCCCCATTCTGTCCCATTAATCCAAGGGTTCCAGTTTGTTAATATCGTCTGTTGATTGTAAATGACCTGCAGTACATGTTCATTTGTGTTTATTAATAAGCAAGGATTTAAATGACTACACAGATTTATTTACATGTTGTTGGAAGCATACACCTTTCTTTCTTGCTGAGTGCACTCACTAGTAAACTGAAACTCACATTATAGTTTTGTGAGTTTCAGATTGGCATGTCAACTGGTCTAAGAAACTGGCACTTTCCATGCATAGGGTACAAAATATATCCTGATGGTGCTTAACCTTTAAAAAAATGATCATCAACCTTAGGTGGTCAAATTAAATTGTATAATTTGTTTTTCATGCAGTTTTGCAACCCTATTGTGTAATGTAGTTTAAGCTAGCCACTTAAAACTAGCTACTATTATCAATTATGTTTGCATTATATGAAATTATGAAACATATAATAGTTCTCCCAGTACAAAAAAAACCCACACACATTATAGCGCCTTAAATGCTTAAATAAGTCAGGTAAAAAGCCAAAGTGATCGATTTCAAAAGATATGGTTACTTTGTGTGTGTTTGCTTATGTCAATTACTTATAGAATGAAATTTTCCAATGAAAATGTGTAATTTTGTATGTTCACTGTATAGGGTGATAATGTTTTTGGTGTTTTGGTTTTTGCAGTAGCATTCTCTGTTTTTGTCATACTGTTGATGTATTTTTATGTGCACGTCTGGTAGCCTAGCGATCACGTTGTGGAAGCTGAAGGGGATCTATATAAAGCTTGAACACAACATTTTTTTGCACTTAAATGTGAGCAATTCTGTCAATGCAGAACTGTCACGCTGCACAATTCTCTTCACAAAGCTTGACTCGATGCTGATATCACAGGCTTCCTTTTACTTTGGTTTGTTATTTCTGTTTAGCCCTAAGCATCCTTATGTTTTTCTTGGTCCCTTTGTCACCTGTTAGGACTAGTTTAATGGATGGAAAGAACTCCTCTGTTGCATAACTTTAATGTGTCAGATCCTGCATGGGAAGCCAAGTGGACCATTGCACTTTGATAAAGAGAGAGATTCTGAGACGTGCTGAATATTGTTGTTTATTTATTTTATTTTCTTAAATAAATTTCTATGTTGTGTCCCAGAACCTTTCTACTCTCCTTGCCTGAAAAGTCATCAGTTTGAGCCATGGTGCATGTAGTCCAGGCCTCATCCAGTTACCTGCATCAGCTACATGGAAAATGTCACTGAGTTCTCCAACATGAGGGTTTAATGGACATTATATGGGTTTCAAAGTATTGCACTCCAAGCACTTTTTACTTTTTTAGTACTAATGCACAGGTATGCATATTTCATAAAATTAAATGCGTATTTTGTCCATCTTTTTATGAGATCTGCAAATCAAACAAGTCAGAGGAAATGTTTTATTTTTTCCCTCCATTCCATTAAGGAACCCTAATGCTACAGAACCTGAAGGTTTCAGATAGGTGTGCACATTCTTCAGGCATACGGTAGGGTGTGGAATGGGGTAGAGGTGGGAAATGGTGGTGGTGGGGGTGGGGGGTGGGGTGAAGAAACTCATGAGTACGATCGAATGGCAGTTGCTATTCCAGAAGAGGTGTCCTTGTAGGGGAGCTTCTATAAACTACCTAATGAAATTTTGCATGGGGGTGGGAAAGGGGTAGTTTACTGGAGACCAGGTCAGACAGGTAAATTTATTTCAGGCTGGATTTGACTTTCATGTCCGTTTAAATGAGAACAATAAAAGAGAGTGGAACATATAATAGGACAATAATAATAATTGGTCGCAGGTCACAAGTTTCTGTTGGTCAATCCCCTTCCCACTCGAGCTATTGATTTCCACTTTAGGTGTCTTCTGTAGGTTTTATTCCACCTTAAAGTTAACGAAAGGTGCTACAGTGAATTTAAATAGCTTATATTGCTTTTGCTGTGCAAACAAAAGTCAAATGCAATGCCATAGCTAGGTTATAGCTTTAAATGCCAGGCCTTCAAACTGTATATATCATGTTACCCAGAATCCTATACGTTCAGCCCTTTCACCTGAATGTGCCCCTACAATTTCTCACAACCACATTTATTCCCTCTAATGTTTCTGTCAGTAATTATGATGTGACATCCTGGTCAAAACGTAAGGAAACATAGGTATTTTTGTTAGTGTCGCTTGCAGTGGCGTTATACCTTTACAGCTGGGTATTATCTCACTAAAACTATAAAAAAAAAAAAAAAAAATTATATATGTAATAACAAATTTACTTTATTTCATCTAGTTGATCTGGCAAAAATTTGTATCTTTTTTGTTTAGTTTAACTTGAAGTACTAAAATAACTAAAACTAAATAAATTAAAATGAACTAAAACTACTAATAAAACCCCCCACAAAATTACTAAACTAAAATTAAAGTGAATACAGATATGTATAAATAAAATCTAATTCAAAATATGAGCAAATATCATCTGTAGATTGAAATATGTTATCAGCTGTTTCCTTAATAAAAACAAGACTATAAGGCTTAGGTGTGAAGGTCTTTATTGGGTAAAATATTTGGATATTAAATTTTTTAGTTTCCTTGTTACACATGTCGTTACTATCATTATTACTATATAATTACTGTAAGTTATGCATAATTGCATGCGACTAACCCTAAACCACACCCTAATCCTGAAGTAAGTGCATGTAGTTAATTATTATTACTCAGTTCTTAAATGTATATCATTACACTGTAACATGGACACCTCAAAATAGAGTATAACTAATATTTTCAAAAATCCACCTTTTTCTAAGGGTATATACTTACCTGTGAATGGATCAATATAGCCAAATATGCAAATGTGTTTTTATTAAAACATTAAATGTTAAAATAACAGATGGATAAAGAATATGATGTTATGAATATAAAAATAAACAATAACGTAGAATATATTCTAAATATCTGTTTGTGCATGTGTCGATGGGTGAATTGTGCTGTCTTCACTTTAAACAATGCCCTGTCATAATAGCAGCGATGCTGCAGTCAGCTGACTCATAAATGCAAAGCTTTTGCACAGATGCATGCATGGTTGAAATGATGATGTAACTCGAGTGCCATTGGATCGCAAGGCTAAATTACGGCTCAGTAATAGAGACTGTATTTGCTGTGGTCATCATAGTACAGTATCAGAAATTAGAACAAGAAGATTTAGGGGAAAAAATCAGTTTGAGTCTGTGCTTTATATTTTTTTCTGGCTATTTTAGTTAGTTTGCACCATCTAGTCTCAGTTTCTTAGTTCAGATGTCCATTAAGCATTACTCTTTCATTAATACTCAGATCTGAAGCTATTTAAAAGCTATTAATCAAAGCTGACTGCTTTATATATGAAAAATACTGTCAAAAGGAGTACATGCAGATTGTGAAAATGTTTGACTTAGAGTGGATAAATCATCACTGCTAAAGATATAAGCCTGTGAAAACGCAATGAAACCATTACTGACATGCCAAGTTATTTCTGTACGACCAACCTGTTGCTTGACTAAATATTTATTCTCTCATTCGCAATGTTGTGAGTTCAAGGACGTCCAAGAAAAATGTTTAATATTCCTGGTGCACATACTTGGGTGGCCACTAAAATTATTGCCCCTTTTCATTTCTCGAAATCCGTGTTATACCATCCAGTCTTTTCAACTCCAATTTAACACAACACTCAGCAAAGTTTATTGATTTTGATAATAATTGAATGTTTTATGAGTATGTGTTATATTAAATAAATGGGCCCAGCACTGTGGAACACCAAGCATTTTCTTTCGCTGTAGTGTTTTGAGCGTCTGTTCCAGGAATGCTGTGCTTTCAGCTGTCTGCTGGTGTCTCATGGCTCCCCGATATAGCTTCCTTCACTCCCCCTTTCCTCTTCCTCCTCTTCACCTCCCCCTCCCACGGGGCACAGGCTAATTTTGGTGATCTTTGGCAGAGGAGGGGTGATTTGAAGGGTGGCCACCTGCTGCAAAAGAGTCTCCACTTCCAGCCTTACATCAAATTACGTTGGTCCTTGGCATTCTTCAGTCACCTTATTCACTCTCTTTCCCCTTCTCTCTTACACTGGGGATCCCAGTGAGGCATATACAGTCAACGCTGCTTATAGATCCAACTCTATGTGTAGGTCAGGGTCAGAAATTAGCCTTTGCTCAAGGCAAAAATGCCACCAAAACAAAAAATGCCACCTCAGATATTTTAAATGTGGGGACAAATGGCTTTGTAGCATTTTATTTTGTTTTGATATTCTATTGTAAGCCTAGGCCTGCTCTTATGCGCGTTTACAGCCATTTTCTATATTTTTTTATGTTACAAATTATTTCAAGAAAAGGGATGTCATGCTGTATTTCTATATGACCTATATTGTATTTTTATCCCCTCAGACCTTCACTGCCTGGTGCAACTCTCACCTCCGTAAGGCAGGGACACAGATCGAGAACATTGAGGAAGACTTCAGGAATGGACTCAAACTCATGTTGCTGCTGGAGGTTATCTCAGGTAAGTGTCTCACTTGATCTGTTGATTATACGTGCTCAGTGTCCCATATCAGTGTTCTGTTCATGCTACATTGGCCAATATCAGGTTTGCACCCGTGAAACAATCTGGACATTAAATAAGTATACTGTAGCACCTCTGGGTAAATGAACTTTGATCCCCTTCTGGATCATTGACAGGGACGGTGGGAAATTACAGTGAACAGTGTTGCACATGTCATTTGCAAGGTTAAGTGTCATAAACACATTAAATAAAAATATTAAGTATATTAATCAAATACTATTATAAATACAAAAATATTGATAAATATAGTATAAGCTTGAATTCTAAAGACTTTTTAGACCCTACAAAAAAAAATGTTGCAGTTATGTGTGGATTTCCTCCTATTTTTATATTATTTTCCCATTGGATTTTTTTCTGACCTTTGTAAATGCATATAACTTTTTCATATTCCCAAATGTAGCTAATGTAAATATGTTGTTACTTTGCACTTGCATGAAGCAAAGGATATACATGTTCTGATGAATTGATTTGTGTGTGTGGTATCAGGTGAGAGACTCCCTAAACCAGACAAAGGCAAAATGCGTTTTCACAAGATCGCCAACGTAAACAAGGCCCTGGACTATATCAGCAGCAAGGGAGTCAAGCTGGTTTCCATCGGTGCTGAAGGTAAGGATAAAAACTTGATCTCCTTCAGATTCTCTAATATCGTCACCTTAACCCCCTCTATTCTTGGCCATTTCCATAACTTTACTCTTCTGTCAAGTGAAACAGTTTTTTCTGTGTGTTCTGACTTGCAGAGATTGTGGATGGCAATGTGAAAATGACCCTTGGGATGATCTGGACCATCATCCTACGCTTTGCAATCCAGGACATTTCAGTGGAGGGTGAGAGACTCCAAACATCTGACACATTAGCACCTCTGCGCTCTTGTTTATTTAAAGGCCCACTCATTTTGTTTGTCACACTGGTTGGTTTGAAAGTCACTTTGAATTTTTATTGACACCAAGTGGCATAGATGAAGCGTCACACAAAAGTACGTATTTATAGTTACCAGTGCCATTTTAGAAGTGATTAGTATTTGGCTTAGTATTAGTAAATTTACACCTGCTCACAACCACACATAAATGCATGAAATACAGGAAGGAAAACATCTGCGCGTCTCAAGAATGGTGTGGCGTGCAGATGACCCTCATTAACACGTGCACCACCGGCCACACCATGGCTCTCTACCCTGCCCTACTTGCCACAGTAATTTTTGTAGGCATGTTGGCAAATAAGTCTCTTTTATATTTCTGCAATATACTGGAGTCAAATCTGAGAGAGGAGTCCTGAAGAGACTAGTCGTAATTCATGGAAGGAGATTATGCTGAAATGACTGGATTTCAATAACATACACGTTTAACTGTCAAATCTGAGGTTTACGAAGCATTTGTGAATTCCATTTTAGGGGCAAATTGCTTGAATTTACTCATATAAACGAAAGGTCAAATGAGTGTATCTTTAAAATGAAATGGTAAGGGTAAGGTCAAGGGTTTAACATCCTTATTTTGTGTAGTAAGTGAAAATGATCTACTGACCTGATCCTCACAGAGACTTCTGCTAAGGAGGGCTTGCTGCTGTGGTGTCAGAGAAAGACTGCCCCCTACAGGAATGTTAACGTGCAGAACTTCCACATCAGGTGATTTCTGCTTTACTCCTGTTGACCATTGGAGAGAACAGCATGTTGGCTTATTTTCACTATCTCATACACCGTTTAACCGATTACAGCTCTTGTTAGTGCACACATGTGTGCATTATCTCTGTTAAAACTCATCTTCTCATTACCATCATGCTTCTAAACTCTCACGGAGCACCTCTGCACAACACTTATAATTTTGTTAATCATTCCCATGACTCTTTTCTTGTTCTTTCTCCATGTTTTCCTCCTTTGCTTGTGGTCTGTGTCTCAGTTGGAAGGATGGCCTGGCTCTCTGTGCCCTCATCCACAGACACAGACCTGACCTCATCGATTACGCCAAACTGCGCAAGGTGCCATCACCCCCTTTCAGTCATTCTCATCATGCATCTCTGTCTTCTTCTTTGTTCATTAGCTATATGTCCATTCATCTGCTGTTTCAAACTCACCTTTTCACTCACGCTATATCTGTCATCTTTGACCTGTTTGTAACTAACGTTGTCTCTTGGGCTGTGAATGCAGTGTTAATTGCTTCTAAAAAAAGGAGCTGAATTTTACTCTAAAAAAAATTAACACTATTTTTCTTATTTAGAGTGGAGAAAAATGTCTCATTTGGTTTGTCTTTTTTATTCCATGAAATTCTTTGAAGTATTTTGGTGCAGCATTGTACGTGAAAATGGTAATCATGGTATTACTATAAATCATGGTAGATATCAAAGTCCCATGGTATTACCATCTGACACCATACTTTTTTGTAAAGAACTAAATTTATCTAAAAAAAAAAAAATCAGAAATGGATTACAAAATGGCATGCGTCACATCTAAAAAATGGTGGTTATGATGTAAAATGAGTATGAAAATTTTGCCATGATGGTTAATGATTAACTGTCTTTTCTTGCAAAGTTCATTTGAGGAGTGTGGAAAAAGTTTCTTTTGTTTATCTATTAATTCTTCATTGAGTTTCTTCTTGGCTTTGTCTGCCATTGCAGGATGACCCCATTGGCAACCTCAACACTGCTTTTGAGGTAGCAGAGAAATACCTTGACATCCCTAAAATGCTTGATGCAGATGGTACGACCTCTTGGAGAATCATGTGATTTCATTTTTCAAAATGTAAAAATAAAATGGTTTCCCGAATAGTTTGTTTATCTCCATATCAGATATTGTGAACACTCCGAAACCTGATGAGAAGGCCATCATGACCTATGTGTCATGTTTCTACCATGCTTTTGCTGGTGCAGAGCAGGTATGGGAATTCTTCTGGAGATGAACATCTGTATAGGAAGGAGAGTCGCTCCTTTTAGAATGTAATTGCCCACCTTATTTTCCCTTTGTAATCAGTCACACTGTCCTCCAGGCTGAGACAGCAGCTAACAGGATTTGCAAAGTATTGGCTGTGAATCAGGAAAACGAGAAGCTGATGGAAGAATACGAGAAACTGGCTAGCGAGGTGAGAACACTCAAATTCTCTATTAAATGTACAATGTTTTGTTAATTTCTATAAACATGTCCCTGCTAGTCTTGCTGAGTCTTGGTTCTCCCCAAGGATTCTTCTTCAACCCACTTAAACATACACTTAAATTTTTTTCCTCAGCTTCTGGTGTGGATCCAAAGGACCATCCCCTGGTTGGAGAACCGTGTGGCCGAGCAGACCATGCATGCCATGCAACAGAAGCTGGAGGATTTCAGGGATTATCGTCGTGTGCATAAGCCACCCAAAGTTCAGGAGAAGTGTCAGCTGGAGATAAACTTCAACACCCTGCAGACCAAGCTGAGGCTCAGCAACAGGCCTGCTTTCATGCCCTCTGAGGGCAAAATGGTTTCAGTATGTGTTACTCCATTTTTGTGTTATGTATGTGTTAACATGTATATGGGGGTAAATGACCTTGGCTTTCAAGTACCCTACAGAGTTGAAAGTATATTCAACCTGTTGTCCCCTTCTGCAGGACATTGCCAATGCCTGGAAGGGTCTGGAGCAGGTAGAGAAAGGTTACGAGGAGTGGCTGCTCACAGAAATCCGTCGTCTAGAGAGACTGGACCACCTGGCTGAAAAATTTAAGCAGAAGTCTACCTTGCATGAATCATGGACTACAGGTATTAAGCACAACTTTTAGTCAGCTATTTAAACTCTACTTTGACAACTGACATATTCCTTCTCATTTCGTTATGTAATACTCGACACAGGAAAGGTGGAGCTGCTGTCTCAGAAGGACTACGAGTCAGCCTCTCTGATGGAGATCCGTGCTCTGATGAGGAAACACGAGGCCTTTGAGAGCGACCTGGCTGCTCACCAGGACAGAGTGGAACAGATCGCTGCCATTGCACAGGAGCTCAAGTAAGATAGATCCACCTCAGGCCTCTTGAAATAAGGATAGTACTTTAAGGATAAAATACGCTGTTCTTTAGTGAACTGGACTTTTATGATGCTGCCACCATCAATGCCCGATGCCAGGGCATCTGTGACCAGTGGGACAACCTGGGCACCCTGACCCAGAAAAGGAGAGAATCACTGGAGGTACATGTATATGATTAAACTCTTCTCCAATTGTCTATTTCTTGAATTGAGAATGGGGTAAACAGAAACACCAATGTAGATTCTACTTCCAGAAACATTAAGACTTGTTTGCATGTTTAGGCAATAAAGAGTATGAATAAAACGTGATATTTACAGTGTATAAAGTGTGTGGGCTTGCTGTAATCTTTCTCTTTGCTTTGCCATAGCGTGTGGAAAAGCTTTGGGAAACAATTGACCAGTTGTATCTGGAGTTTTCCAAGAGGGCTGCGCCCTTCAACAACTGGATGGATGGAGCTATGGAAGATCTGCAGGACATGTTCATTGTGCACAGCATTGAGGAGATTCAGGTGAAAGAAAAGCGCTAAATACTTGAAGGAATGCTTATCTTCCTAAATAACATTGTGTAACTGAGCTTCAGTATCTTCTCAATATGTCTTGGGCCTAGGAAATTGTTGTAGTTCCCTTAAAACTCACTTAACTTCTCTAATGATCCCCTTTTTCCACCTTCTTTTCATTGACTATTTACGCACAATGTCTTAACATCATTTCGTTCTTTCCTGCTTTTATCAACCTCAGAGTTTGATCACAGCCCATGACCAATTCAAGGCCACCCTACCAGAAGCTGATAAGGAGCGCTTGGCCATCATGGGCATTCATAATGAGATCCTGAAGATAGCTCAGACGTACGGGATCAAGATAGTGGGTGAGAATCCCTACACTGTCCTCTCTCAACAGGATATTAGCAACAAATGGGAAGCTGTGAGTACTTTGCAATCTATATTTTACAATTTCAGAATAATCAGCAATAAAAATGGTTCAATATTTTCAGCTTTCCCACTGAGAAATATTGCTTCCTTCTGAACAACAGGTGAAGCAATTAGTCCCAATGCGTGACCAGGTGTTGCAAGAGGAAGTGGCCAGGCAACAGTCCAATGAGAGGCTGAGGCGCCAGTTTGCTGGTCAGGCCAATATCATTGGACCCTGGATTCAGACCAAGATGGAGGTGTTTCACCATACACCTTACTCGCATTTAAAGTAGTTACATATTACATAATTAAAATTAAAAATACCTGAAAAATCTGAAATAATCTTCCTCATGCTCAACAGGAGATCAGCCATGTGTCAATTGACATTTCCGGTTCCCTTGAGGAACAGATGAGCAATCTGAAAACATATGAACAGAACATCATTAATTACAAATCCAATATTGACAAACTGGAGGGAGACCACCAGCTCAGCCAGGAGGGACTGATCTTTGACAATAAGCACACCAACTACACTATGGAGGTACTGACGACCAGCTATTTTCTATTCATTCTGAAATGTATTTCCTCTTTGAAGTTTCAAGTGTCATTAGCTAAGGTGTTTAAGATAGACGTCCATTTCCATCAAGTTCCTTTAATCTCACCTTACCTACAAGGCATGTTTCCTATTATGTACATTTCAGCATGTCCGCGTGGGATGGGAGCAGCTCCTCACCACTATTGCCCGCACAATCAATGAGATTGAGAACCAGATCCTGACCCGTGACGCCAAGGGCATCAGCCAGGAACAGCTGAATGAGTTCAGAGCCTCATTCAACCACTTTGACCGGGTTTGCAATACATGGAGTCTTTGGTTTCTTCTTAGAATACACAAAGTTGTGCAACATTGTCCAAATTGTAGAATAAGCACCTCAATTTTTTGTATTTGCAGAAGAGGAATGGCATGATGGATCCTGATGACTTCCGTGCCTGCCTGATTTCTATGGGTTATGATCTGGTGAGGGCATTTATGGTCAAAATATGACTGCCCCCCCCCCCCCCCCCCCCCCCCTTAAGGAATTATTTATCATATAAACCCCCTTTTTTTTTTTAGGGTGAAGTTGAATTTGCACGCATTATGACTCTGGTGGACCCCAACAACACAGGAGTTGTCACCTTCCAGGCCTTTATTGACTTCATGACCAGGGAGACAGCAGAGACTGACACTGCTGAACAAGTTGTGGCCTCCTTCAAGATACTAGCTTCTGACAAGGTAATTCCAAACTAAGAACTGGTGTGCTTTATGAGAATCTGCTAATTATGGCTCCTGTTGTCTAAGCATCCATTTTTTACTACATTCTGCAGGCATACATTACAGTGGAGGAGCTGAGAAGGGAGCTGCCCCCAGAACAAGCCGAATACTGTATCAGCCGCATGACCAAGTACATGGGTGGGGATGCTCCCCCAGGCTCCCTTGATTATATCTCCTTCTCCAGTGCTCTGTATGGAGAGAGTGACTTGTAGAGCCATTTGTCACATCCACCACCTATAGTATACCCTTCCCCTAAATTCATGAAACCCTTAAACATCTAACTCCAAGAACAATGTCAGATGTAATGGATGGCCTTGCTGCAATGATTTGGTCCTGTGCATCACCAGTTGATATCCCATGATGAGGGACACCATCAGTTGCTGTTTGATCCTTGTTAGTGGTCTGTCCCTTATGCGGTGAAAAGTTTTCACAAGCCAGTAGGGATTGAAGAGTACAAAAACATGTCAGAGCATCATTCTTCACATTGACAGTTAATAAGAGACATCTGCTCTCCCTTCATACAAATGGCTTACATTTTGGAGGAAGAAAAATAAATGATCCTAAAGAATATCAAATTTTGTGTATTTTGTTGTTTAATATATATATGTATATATATTTAGTGCTCTCAAATCGATTTATCTGACAAAAGTTTTTATTTATATAATGTGTGTATATATCTGTATATTTATTTACACGCGGATATATAAATTTAATAAATCTATCTCTATATATATATATGCACATATATAAATACTTATGTTAGATACAATTAATCAATTTGACAGCACTATATATATATATGCATGTATCTGAACTAAATGAAAACATCAATAATATATGCTTAGTGTATTTCATTGGTCTTGAGTGCTAATATTAGTAGTTTTCCATTATGCATAGAATATAATAGCAATGTTGCTCAGTATGTAAAAACTGACAATTCATGCAAAGCCCACAAAATTCCACATAAGGCACCAGCAAATCTAATCTTTTTTTTATTTCTATGCAGGCCTTCAGCTGTTACCGACAGGTCAAAGTGACTAATCCCATGAAGCATTTATATTTTTCATTTTATTTAAAAAAAAACACACACAAACAAATAAAAAAAGTGTACAAAATATAAAAGGTAAATAGCTGCACCAAGATAAAACTTAAAAGATTTCAATGAAATTATATAAAAAAATATATATATATAATAATAAAAATACAATTCATAAAACATGTTAAAAGTGAAATATTTCCCTTAAAAAAACATCTGTAAAAAAACAATGTAAAAGTGAAAGGAAGGAACATAAATGCCCCATAAGATTAAGATAAAAGTTTACAACATCTATGGTATCTAAATTTGTTTCTCCTTCTTTCCTTCATGAGATCTTCAAAATCATGACTATAAAGTCCAGAGTGTACTAATAGAGCGAGGAAAAATAAATATACAAAGGCCTCAAGACAGTTCTCACTCGAAACATGTTTATGTTTGTGAGTAATGAGATAACAGTGTCAACTTGTGAGATTTTCCCTAAATCATTTTTTTAAGGCCAAAGGAGAGAGCGGCACCCAGAGAGAGTCCCAAAGCCAGGAAGAAGGTCATCAGAGCCCCTGCTGTCTCTGCATCTTTAGGCCTCACCAGCCTAGATAAACAATAAACAGAAGAGTTTGTGGGTGTTCTGAGATATATTATGTGGGGCAATGGGTTTGTCAGTATGTTATATGGGTCAATGGGTTGAGAATACCAGGAATAGTGACATTACAGAATAAATGTACTATTTACTTAACCCAGTTAATTTTGAATCTTGAAAAAAGATTTTTGTGTTATCTTTAAGAGTACTTACTGTGGAGCATAGCTCATGGAGAGGCAGGCAAAATATCCACTTGTGATGGCAAACAAAGACATGGAGATAATATAAGCCATGTCATGATTGAAAAAGACTGGAAGATAGAAGCGAGGCTGAACGTTGCAGAGCATGAGGGCAGGAATGAAAACTACCCGTAATACCACGAAAAGAGGGAATAAATTACTCTTCATCGGAGGCTGGGAAATTTGGGAAAAGAAAAATTAGTAATTACCATTAGTAATCATCATCATAGCACTGTATTGTGTTGATACAGGATCTGATGAGACTCACCCACTGAAGACGAGAGGTGAGACTTCTGCCTATCCAGTCCATCACATTGAAGACAATGAATGAACACAAAGGTATAAAGATGTTCTCTGTAAGATTAAAAAGGATATAAATTAAAGTGCTTTGAAAAGCATAATGCATAATTATAATCTTTTGTAGACTCACCTTCAAATAAGCCAGAAGATTTTGTATTTACTGTAATTGCTGGGAAAACTGACAGTGTGACGGCAAACACACATGTCACACAAAATGCCATCACCCATATCTACAAAAATTAAGTTCATAAATAAAATAAATCCAAATATTTACTATTACTTGTCTTATAAATGTACTACATTTTTCCTGAGGTTTGAAACGAGGATGGTGCTTATAATAACAAAATACGTGTATACCTTTTTGAAGACCTGTGGCACAGTTAACTTCTCCTCAGTTTCTTGTTTGAGCTCATTCAGCTTTTTACATGCTTCAGTTTCACCAATGATATCAAATCCATTGTCAGCATCATCTAACTTCATTTTATCCATCTCTGTAGCAACAAAAATTCAGGATTTAGAAGAACCAACAGTGATTGTCTTTGCTGTAGCTTGTCCAAACACTGGAAAAATCTGCAATATGACATACCAGATCTATCTGCTGGTGGCTCTTCTGCAGTTTTAGGGGACACATTTTCCAAATAAAGTTGGGCAAATCTCTGAAATATGACAAGGAATTTAATTTATTCAAAATAACATAAATAATCAGAATATCATTAATGTACTATTTTCATATTTTAGAGCAATTTTTAAATGAGCAGTAAATGCTTTTATCTGTGTTGTTGACCCTCAACAGTTAAGTGACAAGTAAAAAGAAACGATGATGGCCTAAGGCACCTACCAGATGCGGAAGTATGAGATAGCAGCACAGGGTAAGTAGAGTGGCGGCACAGGGGGTAATGAAATATCCAAGGGCAGAACTCTCAGAGTCAGTTTTAACTAAAGGAGGCATAAAGAGGATTTAATATGGATCACTCCTCCATAGGCTTCCAAGGGATAATACTTTTGTGCGCAAAAAAACAAACAAAAATAACGACTTTATTTCAACTACTTATTTCCTTCTCTGTTGGCCTCGAGTGAGTTCACGTGGTGTAATAGCATAGTGCTTCTGTGTTGTACGTCACACGCATCACACACATGACCAGCGTCGGCCAATAGTGGGCCTACGTGTGACGTACAACACAGAAGCACTACGCTATTACACCACGTGAACTCACTCGAGGCCAACAGAGAAGGAAATAAAGCCGTTATTTTTGTTTGTTTTTTTGCGCACAAAAAATATTCTCGCCGCTTGATAAACTTAAGATTGAGCCACTGTAGTCACTTGGCCTATTTTAATGGTGTATTTAATAACTTTTCGGGGCCGGCAAGTTTTAATCCCTTAGATTGAAAGGGTTCTCAGCTCTCAGATTTCATCAAAAATATCTTAATTCGTGTTCCGAAGACGAACGAAGGTCTTACGGGGTTGGAACAACATGAGGGTGAGTAAATACTGACAGAAGTTTCATTTTTGGGTGAACTATCCCTTTAATGCACACACATTAGGATTAGTGAACACACACACTGCAAACCATGGACACACACACACACACACACACAGAGCAGTGTGCAGCCATGTGATGTGGCCAGTAGCCATGCAATACGCTGGTTGTCATCACAAAATCAACACTTTCAGGGCGATACAAGACCTGATCGACCTGTCTGGGTTTATTTTTCAATAACAACCAGCTGGATGTACATTATCCTCTTATTTAGAAGAATATGATTTTATCATTCAATTTTTAAGGAGTATGCAGGTACTTACAGATATTCGATAACAGCATGGCAAGACCTGAGAAGATTCCTGCCACCGCCTGTCCACTCATAAACAGGGAGCTGAATCTCGGGGGTAGTTTACTGACCAGACCAAACAGACTACCTTGCAGAACGGCCCCAAACACTGAGAGAGAAAAAAGTGCAACGAGGGAGGTTAGATTTGCCTAACTGATTAACTCACTGAAAGGTGTTGAAGTAGAAGTGGAGTGGATATATTCTAATATTATATTCAATATGAAGTGAAAAGGGAAATGTGAAAATACTGTAGATGTAAGGCATAAGAAACATACTGTTAATAAACCAGATTGTTGCCATGGTAATGGAAAAGAAGTGGTCCTGGTCCATCTTAACTTTTACTAAAATGGCCGTGAGAATGAAAAGAAGTAATATGAAGACCATGCTACCCGCAATCCGCATCTTCTCCGCAATGCTACATAAGCAAACGAGAACAAAATAACTCATGATCATAATATGACCCATATATACCTCTGTACCTATACAACACTATGACTTGCAAAAGTAAACAAAATTAACTTTGCTTGACTGATCCAAGTACTCACTGCTGGTATAGAAAGGAGTTGAGAAGTGTGAATAGCAGCAAGGGAAGCTGGGCTAGCAGCACACTCATGTTATCAAACATATACAGGTCTGACTGTGAAGAATCTGTACCATTTCTCAAACGGTCAGTGAAATACTGCATACAGAAGAGAATGGATTAAAAGTACATGACATTTAAAGATAACCTTAAGTATTAATCGGTAAAAGTATGTCTGTCTTACATTCATTGCAGTTATGAAGAAGTTCCATGGAAGCAGAGTTCCCATTCCCAACAAGAAAAAGATAACAGCCACAAGGCCACTGTCAAGGTTAGAGAGACAATTATGCTAACATTATGTCATAAACTAAACAAAATGGATAAAAGTTAACATCTCATTATTTTTTTCCGAATAATTCAGCATGGCCATGATGCCAACTGATTTTCTGTTCTCTAAATCAGCTGACATCGGCATCAGAACTCCACTCACTGCTTATCTGATGTCCCCTTACAAATCCTCATTTTGAAATGTTCTGAGAGAAAAAAAAAGAAAAGGTTATATTTTTGTTGTTAGATCATGATCAAGTTAGTGACATCAATACACAACCATATAGCACTGATTTGATATTACTGTACTGACTGACATCTACAGGAGTTGTGGGTGAAGTAGATACCAGATGCTATTTCCTCAGGTATTTCTGCTGTCATTTTGCAAGCACTGCTTGTTTTCCATTTTTTTTTATTAACAGAAACTGTTAATGTTGATGAAATACATTTAATTAACCATGGTTTGTTTTGTGATTCTAGAAGAATCTAGATTCTAATTCAATTAAAATTATTGAGAGGGAAATAAATTGATTTCAGTTTACATCTTGATGTTTGAGCTTCAGCGTAGCCTTTAATTCATTTCTTTTTTTTATATAATTAAATAATTTAAAGTCATCCTGTGGCTGAGGCCCACCAGTAAGAACTTCGAAACTCATTCCCGTCCCCTCCTGAATCACAAGAAAGAAACGCGGGAAACGTCTTTCCTGAATGATGTCATCATCAGACCTTTCCCACGTTTTCTTTGTCAACTTCTTTGTCAAGTTCAGCTTCAACGACTAACTACTTAAACTATCGTAACGTTGATCAGTATTAATGTCTAGTTCTTGTTTAATTTATTGACTTATTGAGTTTTATAAATAAAATAATTTATGTCAAATAAAATATACACTAAAAGTTAGCCTACAGCATAATTTCACTTCTGGCGTCACGATATACGTTAATCAAATCTTTTCAATTTTGTTAAATATACTAAAAGTATCCTACATAGTATCCTAAACGTGAATCACCCATCACTCAAAATCTGAAAGCATTTATAACTTATGCCCAAACAATACCTGCTCCCTTCTACATCTGTCAACCAACTTTCCAATGAATTTCGAGAGAAAAAAAAAGTCAGGCTAAATTCAGTGACTGCACTGAAATAGAATATATTATTCTAAAATTCGATGCGTTCATTTAAATTATTTTAAAAACAGAATATTCAGTATATTAAAATAAATACTCACAGAGTCGTAGACACACGTCGTCTCTCCTCAAAACAAGAAGCGCGGGTACTATATTTTCAAAAGCTTCCCGCCCTGCTGCTTTCAGTCCTCAGACAGATAGGCTACCATTTGATAACGCCGTCCAATGAAAGTGTCATGCTCACTGGAGCCGATTGACGTCTAGCTCCACCTCTCTGGACTGCATGGGTCGAGCCTGACCCAGAGAGCCATAGAGAGAAAGAGTTACGACACTCCCATAGACCGCCATGGGAACTTTGGAATGCGGAAGTAACGCGTGTCGTCTATGGTCGTGGAGCAGCCGATAGTTCCAAACACTGATAGTTCCAGCACTGAACCCCATTCATTTTCAGTGTTTCCGAAGTACGCTCGCTGGTAAGTTGATGAAATTACTGTATTTTTTTTTTTTTTTTTTTACATTTGAACGCATTAGCCGTCCTCTCATGAATCTAGTCAATAGTTGTAATTTATGTAGCCAACTTTAGTCAATGTTTATTGGAAGATAATAGTTAATTGCAGCTAGCTTACATGACCAACACTTCACTAACGTTAGCTACCAGTCAGAAATGTGTAAATTCAATACTGAGGTCATAGTTAAATGTGATGTTGCACTACATTGTATTCGGAGTTTTTTTGTCAACCCTATTTACATACATGAGGTGGTCAGAATATTAGAAATACATCTGGATATAAAGCAAATAAGTACAGCAGCACCCCCACAAATAAGACCTCAATGCTAAAACGTGTAAATAAATTTACACCTCTATGACAGTATAAAAAATCATGAACATCATAGAAAAGCAGAATGTATGGCTGAGCTTTATACGGTATCATAATGCAATAAATGTTAAATCCATAATGTTGTGTAAGAATAACATTTGAAAAACAATAGTGATTTGTATATAGATATTTTTGTTCTCATTTCATTTCAAATTATGTACAGGAGTCAAAATAACAGAAATCATGACAAATGTCCAAATAGGTATTGACCAAACTGTAGGTGTGTACTCTCACTTCTGTAATCTCAACCTCATGAAAATGTTAAGGAAACATAGGCTTTAAATGTGTATTTAATCTGTCCTTCAATGTATTAACTTTAACAGCGTTTCCTTTCTTTACCACTACCAGTTCTGTCTAACAGCAACATGCTTTTCTTCAAGACCCGGTCTCCTCTGAAGCCACACGCTCTGCTTCTGGCAGGGGAATGCTCTCACACAAAAATCCAAGTAACTATATTATCACTTATAGCATGGAGTTTGAATGCTTTTGTTATCAATGTATGGGTAAGCATTTGACTGATTCTCGATTCACCAGCAGGTCTCCAGATCATCCTACGGTTTTAAGGACAGAATGTAATGGCTATTGTGAACACTTGGATTCCTTTTCTGGCCGGCTTTCTGCCATCTTTCTCCCTGTAGGAAGCCGAACGAGTTTCTTTGAAGACAGAACATTCAAGGAAAAGTTACCAACCCTCTCCCTAGATATAATATATAATTAAATGTTTAGTTGAATGCAAGTGGTTGCCTTGTATATTTTTTACTGTTGACCAAACTTCTTTCTTGACTTAAACTGAGCAGCTTTAATTGATATTTACTTGTTGTACAGGTTTGTGTGAATGTATTTTAACATAACATAAGGATGTTAGTAATTACGACCATAGAAGCACGAGAAAAATACAGTAAATACTGTAAATGTATTATACCTTATGGGAGCAGTCCCCCTTCCCTCCAGAAATTTATTCAATTCAAAGGGCTTTATTGACATAAAAGTTTCAAGAACAATGTGTATATACACTACCAGTCAAAAGTTTTGGAAAAGTTGCATTTATTTGATTAAAAATACAAGAAAAAAACAGTAATATTGTGAAATATTATTACAATGTAAAACAACTGTTTCTATGTGAATATATGTATATATTAGGGATGGCCCGATACCGATACTGGCATCGGGGTCGATATCCCCCCCGATTTTGTAATATCGTACAAATACGATAATTATCGTACATCTGGCAACACTGCTCCCAAAGCAATACGCTTATTTCACGCAGCCGTTATTTTAAATTCGAAAGCGAGGCTCCGGTGGGAAGAACCCAGGAAGTACAGATAAACAACAATGCCTTGGACTACCAACCTGAAGCTGTTGCTGCGATTTACACTATTGGATGTTAATATCCAATATAGGATATGTAGATATAGCCTAGTTCGTTCCTGCTTCTTTTTTTACTTTCTGAAAAAAAATTATAAATGAATTTCACTGTATATAGTCTAAAGTATGAAAGAAATGTATGTACATTTTTAGAATAACTAATTTCTACATTAAACACAACAATACGCCATCGCATTCGCGACTCTCCTATGACTAAAGGCGACACTTCCGGTTTTCTTCCCACCGGAGCCTCGCTTTCGATTTCAAAATAACGGCTGCGTGAAATAAGCGTATAGAGTGCGGCGCGGGACTAGAGTGCACTTTGGGAGTGTACTATTGGATCTATTGGATATCTATTGGATCATCTATTGAATGGACTAGATACCATTCAATAGATGGCCGAGTGCGAGCGCGGGCGGTAATGCACTCACTCTGTGTGTGCGGTTTGCGGGAGAATAAAACGATTCGCGGGACTCCCGCAAACTAGAAATATCTATGAATAAAACATATTAAAACTAATAGATTTTTATTAATCTGTTGCAGAAAAGCAAGAATAACAACTAAAACAAAATAGAAACGATTTACATGCCAGAGTTTCTATTCATAACATGTTTGCAGCGTTGAGCGATGTAGCCAATCACAGTCATATGTGTTGATTTCTTGAACGCAATGGCCAATCAGAAGCATTTAAGATAGACTCCCCTCACCGCTCAAAACTTTTTTGTTCAGTGCTGAATTCTGTATGCTGGCAAATCCTCTAATTATAACAGTGTGTGGATATTATGAAAGATTCATTGTGCAGTCAGCTTCATTGATAATAACAGAGATGTGTGAGATCGCTATGAACTGTCAGCTTTTTAGGAATTAGGCTATTAAGGGAGCGCACTTTGTACACATTCAGTCATTCCAGACCATGCACGCAGTAGCCTGCTTGCTTTTATGTTAAATTAACAGTGGTTTGTGTTAATACATTTATTATTTTACTCATTATTATTTATTTTTAGACTTGTTAAAACAAGCAGAGAAAAAAATAAAAAACGTCTTCTAACCTGTGTTTTAAAATAGTCTTCTGTCTTCTTTTTTGGGAGCCTATAGTTACTTTTGCGGTAGAAATATCGGTACTCGGTATCGGCAAGAACACAAATGTAAATACTCGTACTCGTATCGGTTTGAAAAAAATGGTATCGGGCCATCCCTAATATATATATATATATATATATATATATATATATATATATATATATATATATATATATATATTCACATAGAAACAGTTCACAAACTATTCAAAAAGAAACTTTACTATATAGGCTATATATATATAGCCTATATAGTAAAGTGTAATTTATTCCTGTGATTAAAGCTGAATTTTCAGCATCATTACTCCAGTCTTCAGTGTCACATGATCCTTCAGAAATCATTCTATTCTATATTTTATGTTGGTTGTTTCAACCAATTTTCAAGCACTGCCTGCTAGCTAGTTAGCTAGCGCGATTTCGTCAGCTGTGACAGTAAGAGTTTGGTAATGAATCGCTACCACCTTTATAGCAACTTTTATTTAATTTAATTGTTTGGGATATACTAACTTTTCATGATGTGACGTGTTGGCTGTACTTAAAGGTTGTATCAGCGATTGTGGGTGACGTCACTTCTGTTTGTGTTTGAAGCGAGATCCCAAACAAACCAAGTTAGCTCGCCCCTCCCTCCCGTTTCGCCTACGTTAGCTAGAGCTACCCAAGTTTAGTCAAGCTTCACTAAGTAATTTTTTTTTCAAGAAGGATATTTTCACACACAGTTCACATTCCAAAAAGTCATCTCTAGCAGCTACTCACCTGTCCAGAAGAAACAGTGCAACCTCGGTGTCCGATTTAAAATTGTTCAGTTCTTTAAGTTCTCTCCACCTTTCAAAAGCCTTCCCGATAACTATTTGTATCTTTGAATAAACACGATGGTATTCCCTCGCCCTAATCCTCCTCCTCCTCTTGGGTATTGACTCAGGCATGTTCAATTTCTCTTGTACGTTGATATAATAGACGCTGGCTTCTTCTTCAGCTCAGACTTCGCGTGCAGCCGTGCACGAGCACAAAACCTCACAACACCCGCCCCTGTCGGTGATTGGTTAGAACACTGTTTATTTTGATTTTGAGTGGTGGTTGTACCCATTTGTTTTTGTGTGCAGATCTCAGAGCCTAGGCTGCCTACAGAGACGCATTTTTTTGACGGCCTGCTTATGGGGCGGGCAGCTAGCGGATCGTTAGGAAAGATTAGATGAATTTGATCATTTATTTTTGGGCCTGAAATCGCTGATACAACCTTTAATTCTGCCACGGCAGACCTCTTTGCGTGATCACGAAGGTAGGCTAATGGCTGAATTAGAATTTATAAGCAAAATCACAGGAATCAATAGCCTAATACAGCCCAGTTGTGCTAAAATAAATATCATGAGACGTCCATCATCAGATGAATGATATGGAAAAGTTAAGTTAGAGCCACTAAAGCCAGTGCTACTACTCATGCGAACATGTAAACTAAGCTTTTCCCTCCAAAAATATAGCCTAAAACGTATCTAAGTAATATACATTAGGTCACCCTGCCTCTCCAAATGCAAAACTGACATTAACAAAATGCAATAACAGCTGAAAAAGTACTTGGGGGGTGTTTTATTTTATATTTACCATTCAATAATGCAATCGCTGCTGTCTGTCCCATAGAAGAACATGACAGCCAGCGTATGTTTTGGAACTATTGGGGCTTACATGAACCACGCGACCCCCATAGCGGCGACATCAAAGAGTGTCGCAACTCTTTCTCTCTATGGCTCTGGCCTGACCTAGTCACAAACTACGCACAAATTACATCGGGGAAGATGGACTAGCAGCCTCTTCGCCTATAGTCGCTTCTTCATCCGTGTTAGTATTTATTTTGTTCTCAGTGTTGAAACAGCTATCAGAAAAATAGGACATGTTTTTAATAATTTTGTTTATTATTTTATTAACAAATATTTAATATTGTTTAATATATTAATAAAGTCAACACTAAGCACAATATAATCCACAATGGTGTTTTATACTGTAAATAGCCTACATATTGATCATTTGTATATTGCAAAAAGCTTAAAGCTAAGTAAATTTGAAAAGAGCTGTGAAATATGGATTTCGAAAAGACATTATTATTCAATATTCATACATGGTAGTGTTATTGTTATTATTATTATTATTACTACTACATTGAAGTTATTGCAACGCTTCAATATGTGAATTATATTCTCAGAATACTGAACACATTTAGTGTTATCAGGCTTTGCGCACTTGGGGTCTACGGCTACAGGCTAAATTGGCCTGCCACAAGACGGCCCTGTTTTCAAAACTCCTGATGCTTCGAATCTTTTCCCAAAACAATGAGAGAAACGCTTCTAAGCTTTAAGAGGCTTTATTTATCCGTCCCATACCAGACGTCGGAATATGTGGATAGTGTCATGACCCCAACAATTGTTTTCCCTTAGCATAGGCTACATATCCACTTATCCAGCCTTTTTGATAAAAAAATACAAATGCATTATCATACCAATTAGGACTTGGCCTACTATTTTTTACATTGTCAGTGTTAGAATGCAAACATGGAATTAAAAGAGCTTAGATATGCAATCAATCAGTCAAATTTTATAAAAAAAAAAAAAAAAAAAACTCAAAATTACACTTTTTCAAGAAATCTAGAAACAGAAACAGAACAATCAACAAGATCAGACAAAGAACTGAATTATTATAAAAAAGAATTATTAGGACTATAATATACAAACTCAAACCAATCAAAGAAACGTGGTGTCAAAACTTAATCAAACCATGAACAACTATGGTAACAACTGCAAACAAGGAAACAGAAAAGTAAAAAAAAGTAAAACCATATCAAAATTCTACAGAAACACAGACTCATCATGATATTCCTTTTTTTCCCCTTTGTTAGTCTTTCTTGTTCTCTTGAAATCGAGAGTTAAAACACGTTCCATGAAAATAGGCCACGTTTATTATTACCAGCAAAGTCAATAACAAATGTATTTAGTTCCAAAGATGAATCTATTGCCCATAGCTAGCTTCTACAAAATGATTTAATTATTAGTTTAAAATGAAAATTGTGTTGTGTCTCAAAATGAAAGTGTTTTGCTTAAGTTTGTCATATAAGCCTGACAACAGAACTAAAGTATTTTCCCTCCATCTCTACCAAACAATGTCCCGTCATACCTTTAGTTCTTTGATAATATACTATGAATTTATCGAATTAATATTCATGCATTAAGCTGGTGTTAATGTATGAGGCAAGCAGTTTAAAAAAGTAGTGTTCTCAAATGACCCCTTGAGTTTGAGCTGCTCTCTGGACCCAAGAAATACAAATGATTGTGGTGTTTAACTCTAAAAATATTCAAACAAATGTGCTTTTTTCTACATCTGTATTTTTGATGAAAAATTGCAAATAGAATCCATGATAGTTGGAGATGAACATAATTGTTTTGTTTTTTTGTGATTTTTAATATATAATGATGTACTGATGACGGTTATTATTTTGTTCTGTGTGCCGGGAAATTGATTTGCTTTATTTGACTTAAGGTTAAACATTGACCACTGAATGTAAATAAAATCCTCTTGCTGACCCCACTATAAAAAGATGTCCCCTGGTCCATTTACTTCAGTTTTTTTTTATCTCAGCTGAAGAACTGGAATAAACAGCATGGAGTGTGAGCAGCGGTTGAATTGGTTAATGCTTGCAATGATATTTCCTCTTATTGCAGGTAAGTCTTTTTGCTTAATCAAGATAAATACATTCTGAAATGTAGAGACAAAACATCTTTTGGCATGAAAGGAATTATATTAAAAATTAAGGTACTTTTAAAGGGTAACTAAACATAAAACAACTTTTTTAGTTAATGATCTGTAAGAATGGAGCTTCATAAATGCTGTTCATTGATTCGAGTACATTTTTTGACATTTGGGTTTAAAGTGTTTTAATTCTACAATATATGGTGTAAAAACGTCTGAGTGCTGCCCTCTTCAGGTTGAACTACTGCAGTTGAATTTTCCTATTGGAAGTTGTGGTACCCTCTGACGTGCCTCCCCTCCCCCCTCTGCCTCCCCTCCCCCACTTTTCCAGCATTTTTCAAATATTTCCAGTGGGTGGAGTCAGGCTCTGACCAGGGGTTTAGTTACCCTTTAAAGACTTTGTGATAGACAGCTCACAAATAATTCTCATCTAAATCTGTATTTTGTCTTGGATATATATATATATATGCATTTTCTCTGGAAATGAAACCACAACAAAAGTTATTTTCCTTGTGACCTCCTCCAATGATCTGATTGTTTCTAGGTGCTCCATCCTCCATGTCCAAAAGACACGGATCATGTCCTGAGGAGAAGCTAAACATTGTTGGAGGGAGCTTTGTTCTTTCAAATAACTATTCAGATGGGAGTTCTCTAAGATACATCTGTCCGGATGGATATTACCCATCGGTTCAGTCACGTCTTTGTCAAAATGGACTTTGGACTAGTGCCAGAAAAACCCCAGAGTGCAAAAGTAAGAAACAAGACATTCATGTGGGTGAATGTGATTTCACCAAGTAAAACATGTGCCTTGATCAACAGCTTTGTTGATCCTCAAACAACATTCCAATCAACCAATCAGATTGGAGGGATACGTTAGGGTTAATATTAAGACTACATTTTTGGACAGGAATGTTGTGCAGGATCACAAAACATGTCAATCAAGAAACATGTTGTACATGGTGAAATCTTGAGTCATTATATCATGAATAAATGCTGGACTATTTTGAAGCAGAGTTATGTATTATTATTTATTTATTTATTTATTTTAAATCTGAGGCTGTTTCAAAACATCTCTTCTACAGTATGTGTTTATTCGTGCTTTTTAATTCTAGAGGTCACATGTCCCAATCCTCGTGTTTTGGAGAATGGAGAGGTGACCCCATATAAAGACAGGTACTATGTAAATGACACAACCACCTACTCATGTCATTCCGATTATAAGTTCCGTGGCTCGGCGGTCCGTGTTTGCAAGCCTAATGGGAAGTGGAATGGAACCACACCAATCTGTGGACGTGACTGTGAGTGATTGCCATTATTTTCAGCAGTTTCCATGAACTAATCGGATATAAAAATGCTAATTTAGTTCCTGGTATAATATCTCTCCATATATCAGAGTCCTTGAGTTTAGCTTAAAAAAGTTTTGCACTGATGTGTGATATGTATTGTGTTCTGTTTCTGTTGCATTTTTATCTGATGTCATGTGAGTTCAAACATAGTTTCAGCAAAAAGTTCATCACAATCATATCAAATTTCATCAGAAATTCCTCTCCATGAATCTGCCTAGATCAAATGGAGGTCCATAGATCTTCACTTCAATTTGTCTCTTTGTTACTTAATCACAGCTGATCACTGTCCTGATCCTGGCGTTCCCCCTGGTAGCAGTCGAACAGGCAACATGTTTAACATTGACGACAAAGTCACGTACCGCTGTGACAGTAAATTGACCTTGATTGGTTCCAAAGAGCGAGTCTGTCAGGATGGTGGCCAGTGGTCGGGGACAGAGCCGCAATGCTACGGTGAGTCTTCTGATCAATACATCACAGTTCCAAAATGATGTAACTTGTATGGACTTGTGTTCTCAAAAATAAGAGATTTTGCTTTTGAAATGTGGCTTTTCTGGATAATGCACCTATAATGTTGTTGTGTAAATATTGTGCAGGACATTTTACATACGACACCCCAGAGGAAGCGTCAGAAGCATTCAGCAGTGCTCTAAAGTCAAATCTAGCAGTTTCTCAACAGTATGAAGGAGAAGGTACATTTGTGTGGTTTAAAGCCTTAATCATATTTATACACAAACGCACACGTTTTTTCATCGTCATTAATAATTGGCGTGCTCACAAAAAGAAAATAATGTGAATCCATAACGTGAATGCCTTGTTCCTTCTGTCTTCAGATCAGCAGGGGAAGAAAATAACTTTGGATCAGGGTGGAAAACTTGATATCTACATTGCTGTGGATGCATCTGACAGCATTGATAAGGAAGATTTTGACAAGGCAAAAAATACCATTAAACTGCTTATAGAGAAGGTATGTCCCCCAGAGGTTGATGTAATAAAATTGTAAGACTTATTTTTTAGGCTACTGATGTAAATAATGAAGCTTTCTTAAATCGTTCTAAAAGCAGTCATTTAATTGCTGTTAATTTTGATGTTAAAGGTTCTGTATGTATTATGTAAAAATTCATCAGTAAAAATACCGATATTTGAAAAGGAAGCATTACGACTGTGATGCTGTCAATAGTGAACTTTTAACCTCACATCCTTGTCGTAAGCCTCCAATATGAGCCTTAAAGGGTTAGTTCACCCAAAAATGAAAATTATGTCATTGATTACTCACACTCATGTCGGTCCAACCGTAAGACTTTGGTTAATCTTCGGAACACAAATCAGCATGAGAGGAGACCTATATACTTAGCCCACACTAGTTTAAGACATGTAGCCTAAAACATCCGCGTTTGCACATCGCCTGTAGGCTATAGGGTTCGTTTGCAAAACGTAAAAGTAAGAAACTTATACAAGATGATTATGACGATGAGTACAATTATTTAACTGAAGTTATGATTACAAATGCCTTTAATTTAAAGTATTTTGTATCCGCCGGGATGATAGAATTGACGTCATTACGTGATGATGTAAAAGAACTGGTGAACCGGTTTTTTGAACCGGTTCATTGAAACGAACTGTCCAAAAGAACCGGTTCGCGGAAAAGAACCGGACTTGCATCACTAGCCCACACACACCTGTTCCTTGACAGTTTTCAAGTATGGGGTCTCTGCAGAACAAAAGTGGGCTTTTCTAAATTTGTGGGAGTTTTCAAACTGGTGGGTGTATATAAATCATGCAATGTAAATTATGCCCTTCACCCGACCCACACTGTGACGTGGGCAAATCAGGTAACGCGGTCGAAAACGCCCCTCTGTTTATGGTCTTGCCCACTGATATGGTAACTCCTATTACTGTCCTGCAGAGACCTATACTTGTAGTTTTCTCTATTTGGCTCCGAAATGGACAATAAGCCTCGTCGAGCACCAAACTCGCGTCTCAGGCAATGCTGCCCTCTTCCCGTGTAGGAACAGGCCTTCCTCCAGCGTCAGGACGCCACAGCAGGCCCTCAGCAAGCCAGGGCCGCACCGCAGATTCAGTCCCAGCCAGCTCGCACTTTCCACCCCCGTCTGCTCAACCTCGTAAGATCATAGCTCAAATCCTTCTAATTTTCAGTCGCCACCCCGAAATAGTTTGTTTCAGCGTTCCCCCATAGACGACGCAAATATTAAACACTGTTAAATGGAGTATATTTTGAAAGGCTACACTTTCGAGAGGGATGTAGTCCCCCACAATCCACAGTATACTTGCATTCCGCTCTGGTACGGTCCCGGTTCACAATCCAACCGGAGGATGAAATCAAGTCGAACACTGAATTCGATCTTAATGAAAATCCTGTTTCACATTATGGAAGCAAAATGCATGTCGTTTCATGTAGACTTGAGCTCTTTATGTGTTAATGCTATCGTTAACATCTTGCTATTTGTTCATGCTATCATTAATGCTAACACAACCACATTATAATCCAGCATTTTGATTGGATAACCGACAGATGTTGCTTCCAACTCTGAAATCTTATTGCTCTTTCCCAAAAGATTAGTTATTACCAGGTCTCCCCAAACTATGAGATCCTGATGTTTGCTACAGACGTTCACCGGATAATCTCTATGAGGAACTTTAAAAGTATTACAGATGCAGATAAGCTAACAAAGGTTTTTGAGGATCTGGACAAATTTAATTATGAAGGTAAGTACGGCTCTTATTGTCATACATTATGTACATGAGTCTTATTGTAAACATTGATACAGTCAGATTTAGAGATGATAATTACAGAAAAATGTGCCATGCCAAAATAGTACATTTAGGGGTACAGCAATTTGTTACAGTTCATTTATGTAAGTGACTTAATAGGTGTCTTAATAAATTTGGGTAGACTTGTGTGTATGTGTGTATATATATATATATATATATATATATATATATATATATATATATATATATATATATAGGCTAGACTAACTTAAGGATATTTGTTCATTGCTATCCAATGTAGAGTTAAAATTAAACAAATCATATATTATTTTTAAACAAAATCCCAATTCATGTTCTAATTTAGATTCATTTTAATTTTTAAATCTTTAAATTTTTAGATTTAATGTTTTTTTTAGATTGAATGTTTTTCACTTGCTTTTAGAATTATTTAGTTAATGAGAACTTTTTATAAAAAAGTTTCTCATTAACTTGCCGATTGTAATATTTGTTTTTGGTGTTTTTGTGACAGATAAAGGTGAACGCACAGGTACCAATATCGCCAAACTCTATTCAGACATTTATGAGAGCATGATAATAGAGAGCAACGATACAACGACCTTCCTTGAGACCCAACACATCATCATTGTGTTCACTGATGGTATTTACATCTATTCCATTCATAATTTGCGTTTACTATTCAAACTGTCAACACACATGTATGTATGTGCATAATGCCTTTTTTTTTTGGTCCCCATGAGGAAAAAAAAAAACCTATAAATCACACTAAATTGTGTTTTTTGAAAATGTAAAAATGCATAAAGTTTTCTGTTAGGGTTGTTAAGGGTTATGGTTAAAGGGTTAGTTCACCCAAAAATGAAAATTATGCCATTAATGACTTACCCTCATGTTGTTCCAAGCCCGTAAGACCTCCGTTCATCTTCGGAAAACAGTTTAAGATATTTTAGATTTAGTCCGAGAGCTTTCTGTCCCTCCATTGAAAATGTATGTACGGTATACTGTCCTTGTCCAGAAAGGAAATAAAGACATCATCAAAGTAGTCCATGTGACATCAGTGGGTTAGTTAGAATGTTTTGAAGCATCGAAAATACATTTTGGTCCAAAAATAACAAAAACTACGACTTTATTCAGCATTGTATTGTCTTCCGGTTCTGTTGTGGATCCGCTTTAGTGACGCTGCTGACGTAAGACGCTGCTGACGTGTATCTGGTGCGCCCGAGCTTCGTTTACAGTCTGAGGGAGACGCACGCTGGAAACAAAACAATCTTCGCAAACATGTCTAAGGATTTCGACACAGAGGAAGACTTGCATTTTTTTGCCCAGCCATATTTATTTGAATCCGAATACACGGGCGCACCAGATTCACGTCAGCAGCGTCACTAAAGCGGATTGACAACAGAACCGGAAGACAATACAATGCTGAATAAAGTCGTAGTTTTTGTTATTTTTGGACCAAAATGTATTTTCGATGCTTCAAAACATTCTAACTAACCCACTGATGTCACATGGACTACTTTGATGATGTCTTTATTTCCTTTCTGGACAAGGACAGTATACCGTACATACATTTTCAATGGAGGGACAGAAAGCTCTCGGACTAAATCTAAAATATCTTAAACTGTGTTCCGAAGATGAACGGAGGTCTTACGGGCTTGGAACAACATGAGGGTGAGTCATTAATGGCATAATTTTCATTTTTGGGTGAACTAACCCTTTAAGGGATGGAATATACAGTTTGTACAGTATAAAAATCATTATGTCTATGGAAAGTCCCCATAAAACTTGAAAACCCGACAGGCATTTTGCCATAAATTAGAGATTAACTTTGAAGCGAATATTCACTGTAATTTATCAAAATTGATCTCCTACTTCATAGGTCAAGCAAACATGGGGGGGAATCCTATACCTAAAGTGAACAAGATCAAACATCTCATCACCAAAAATGATCCAAAGCGAGAGAAAAAACTTGGTAAGCAATGAATTTTATTAATCATTATTACGAAATAAAATATTTAGGACTAGTAGTATTTTTCAAATTTGTCTTTCATTTACAAGCATTATCATCAGGGACAGCAAAAACTGCACATATTGATTTAGAGACCTTATTATTGATTTCTTATTGATACGAATGTGTCCTCTCTTTCCAGATCTTTATGTATTTGGAGTTGGAGAGGATGTAAATAAAGACGACGTGAATGGCTTGGTGTCACTGAGGGACCAAGAACAATATTTCTTTATGCTTCCAGACTTGGACAAGGTGCAGAAGACGTTTGACAGCATGATTGGTACTATAGCTATAATTTATATTTAATATAGATATACATTTTTTGATATTATATTTAGAGATATAAATTTCCTTAAAATATTCACAACTCATGAAATACACACATTCGTGAATTCCATAAAATTCAATTCTGTTCAATTCAAACATAGTGCCTTTAGATGTGTCATAGCAGGTTTGACACCATTGACGGAAAATGTAATTAATTCTCGTGTATTTGTATGTGAGAGAATGCATTAGTTTGAATTTGTAGAATGGACAATGGGATTTTCTTCAAAATTTCTACTTAGTCATACAGGTTTGGAACTATGGATCTTAATGAATGTTGACAGAATAGAGAACTAATGCTTTAAGCATTGACTTAAGGAACCTCTAGTTCTTATCATGTAATGAATGATTGTTCCTATGTACCTGCTTCCTTACACAGATGAGAGCACCAGTGTAGGATTGTGTGGGATTCATCAAAACTATGACAAAACTAAACGGAGTGCATTTCCCTGGTTGGCACAGATTCGTGTTGCTGTAAGCATAACCTTTTTACCTTTTTGATAGATAGATTCATGTGTATAATACTTCGCTCATTTAAAAAAAACACAAGAAGAGGCAAAATAGACATGCAAGTTCTATGGCAATAGAGATGAAGCATAACAACATCTATCTTCTCTGCTCTTCATGTAGCGTCCTCCACAAGATTCAAACTGTATGGGGTCATTAGTTACCTCAAGATACATCTTGACAGCAGCTCATTGCTTCAAAAACGGAGACACACCTGATAAGATACAAGTTCTTCTGGAAAAAGACCTGAAAGAAGGTAATGTTATGTCCTGGATTGATACACTCGTATTGTCAGATGATTAATGAAGAAAAATGTGTTACAGCATAAATCTTATCAATGACGTTTACTTGTCCTTTTGCAGATGTAAAAGTGGAAAAATACATATGTCATCCTAAATATAACATCACAGCAAAACAGCATTTGAAAATAAAGGAATATTATGAATTTGATGTAGCTCTTATACAGCTGAAAGAAGCTGTTACGATGAGTGCTAATCTACGGTGAGGAGTATGTAACTTGATGTAACTTTATTAAGAATAATAAAAAAGGCTGAATTAATTAAATAATATCACGTGTATCTCTGTACAGACCTATCTGCATCCCCTGCACCAAAGAAACCAATGGAGCTCTGAAACTTTCAGACAGTGAAGGGACGTGCAGAAGACATGGTAAGGCACCAGATAAGACATCTGTCACACATGCTGCATGCATATTAGAATCCTATCCAAAAGTGTGAAAGATTAATTAAATGTAGATACAACCCCAAATCAAGAAAAGTTGGGACATTTTGTAAAATGCAATAAAATCAAGAATCTGTGATTTGTTAATTATATTTAAACTTTTTTTAACTGACAAAAGTACAAAGAAAAGTTTTCCAATGTTTTCACTGACCAACATAATTGTATTTTGTAACTATGAACAAATTTTGATTTTGATGGCTGCAACACACCCCAAAAAAGTTGGGACAGAAACAAAATAAAAGTGAAAAGATTATCCAAGTTAGATTATCCAACTCTTTTGAAACAGTCCACAATGAGCAGGTGAATTGGTAATAGTTGAGGGTATCATGTTTGGGTGTAAAAGTGCTTCTCAGTCTTTTTAAGCAAAGATGGGTCATGGCTCATCACTTTGTGCCAAATATAATGAGAGAATTGTCAAACAATTAAAAAATCACATTTCTCAATGCAAGATTGCAAAGAATTTATGTCTTTCATCATCTTCTATACATAATATTGTCACAAGATTCAGGGAATCTAGAGAAATCTCAGTCTGTGTTGGGTAAGGCAGTAGACCTCTGTTGAATGTGCGTCACGAGCAATGCCTCAGATGGCATTGCACAAGATACCATCATGCTAATCCGTTAAATACAGTCACATGTGCTCAGGAGTAATTTGGAAAACCGTTTTCACTGAACACAGTCTGACTCTGCATTAAGAAATGCCACTTGAATCTCTGTTACGCAAGGAGAAAGCTTTACATCAGTTTTATGTGGAGATGCCAGCGAGTTCTCTGGGCCTGAGCTCATCTCAGATGGTCTAGAAGACAGTGGAAATGTCTGCTGTGGTCAGATGAGTCCATGTTTCAGCTTGTTTTTGGAAAAAAATGGACACCGAGTTCTCAGTCCCAAAGACGAAAGGGACCAACCAAATTTTCACCAGCGACAGGTGCAAAAGCAAACATCTGTGCTGGTATTGAGGTGCATCATTGCAAACGGTATGGGTAACTTGCATTATTGTGAAGGTACCATTGACATGGAGGCATGTATTTGGATTGTATAGAGACATAAACTGCCATCAAGATAACATCTTTCCTGGGAAGCAAGACAATGCCAGGCCTCATTCTGCACATGCTAAAACTGAGTGGTTTCTAGACACTCTGCACCATAGAAGGGATGTGCCTGCCTGTTTACTGCAGTCCAGATATGTCTCTTATGGAAGATGTATGACCCATCATGAAAAGGAGAATCAGGCAACGATGACCACAGACTGTTGAGCGGCTGTCTTGTATCAGACAAGATTGGGCAAATATTCCACTAGCAAAACTCCAACAATTAGTATCCTCAACTCCCAAATGATTAAAAAGTGTAATTAAAAGGAAAGGTGAAGTGACACAGTGGTAAACATGTCTCTGTCCCAACTTTTTTGGGGTGTGTTGCAGCCATCAAAATCAAAATTTGTTCATATTTACAAAATACAATTATGTTGGTCTGTGAAAACATTGGAAAACGTTTCTTTGTACTTTTGTCAGTTAAAAAAAGTTTAAATAGAATTAACAAATCACAGATTCTTGATTTTATTGCTTTTTAAAAAATGACCCAACCTTTCTTGATTTGGGGTTGTATATTAAACATGTGCCACTGCTTATACAATGAAACATACCAAACATAAAATGTCATACATTTTGCATGTGTTACAGAGGAATTACTAATGAGCAACGAACTTGTGGAAGCTTCTTTTACGTCCAAAATGGAACCCAAAACTCATGTACCAAAAAAAATAAGAAACATCAAGATCAAGCGTGGGAAATATGTAATTATTTTATTTTTATTTCTAATCTGATGTGTAGTAATTTAAAAAGTTCCTCTTTAAAAAAATTCTCCAGTGCATTATGAGTATAAGAAAGCAACAAAACTCAAACTTTGATTTTATGGGGCCTAAATGTCACATACAGTTCATATACAGCACAATCATTTGCTAGCACTTGAATTTCATTTAGCCATTTAACATTAATTATGTGCAAAAACATAATTATTATTATAAAAATTATTATTATAAAAAGAAAACATTATTTGAATATATATATACATATAAATATATATATAAACATTTCATCCACAACAATCTTAAGAACACTTCTTGGTGTACTTATTCTTTAGCGGGATGCTTGCGTTGAAGATGCAAAACAAGCAGAAGGAATCAACGTGACAAACGCAAGAGATGTAGTTACAGACAATTTTCTGTGCAGTGGTGGTGATGAACCACAAACAGATGATGTTTCCTGCAAAGGTATGTTTGATTTTTGCCATTGTGAGCCAGCTTATATTTGGCTCTAATCTACCACTTAGGTCATAATGTTGGTTAAAAACATTTTAATCAGAGATCTGAAATTAATTGATATAATTCTTATATAGTTCCTTGTGTCTGCATGCCATTTTGTAATAGGTGAATCCGGTGGGGCCACTTACATAAATAAAAAAGCTCGACTGATTCAGGTGAGATTTCCATTTCCTGTTGAAAACAGTATTGGTGATGTGGCTGTGAAGTCTCGTATAAAATGGCTCTTAAGGGAGGGGACGCCATTAAATAGGCGCTTGCCAAACGAAAGTGAACACCTTCATGAAGGGCCCTTCCACAAGTCCGTCAGCGAAGGGTACATGCCATTCTCACTTCAAAGGAAGTAATGTCACCATTTATGGTCATATGACTCAGGGTGGTGAGTCCTCGTGATTGGACGGTATGAACAGAGTTGATGTATGAACAGAATAATTCAAGTTGCTTTGTTTTGTTGTGATATTGCACACATTTTCATCATGCATTATTTCATATGAAGTTTAAATAAGTTATGTATAGGTAAGAAATACGTTTAAATGGTAGAACCGTTATGTTATTTGATTAGCTGCAGGGTCCAAAGAAGAGACGGCAAGTTTTGAAGAGCAGAGAGGAAACTCTCACACATACACACATATATAAAGCCATAGGGATGTTTACTTCCAATTGGAATTTGTGTGTTATGGTGAATTTAAAGATTAATTTGAGAGAAGCTGAGAAATAGGAGCCTTTTTTAATATCTGTAAAATTTTGATAGGTTGGTGTCGTAAGCTGGGGAGTGAAGGACATCTGCACAAAAGGAAACCCGAACCCCGTTTCCAAAGCACACACCAGAGATTACCATACAAATCTTTTCAGTGCGGATATTCTATCATTCCTTAAAGAACACCTAGGAAATGACACAATAGGAAACCCTCTAACGTTCTTCTGAATGTTTTAGCAGACTGAAACTGTGTGAGTCCAATTTGATAAAACACTGATAAATTTCAAGTCAAATAGCTGGTCTTTGTTAAAAATTAATCTAGTTTATTATCAACAGTCTTTCGTGTGTTATTCTTTTAATTTTATGTCTATGTTATGTCTATGTTTGTGCAAGACTATCTGCATGTCCAACCAATGGCAAGCAGGGGAGTGCCATTATTTTTTTGCAATTTTGTTTTATGATGCCAGTGGTGTAAAAATTGTCCGCTGCAAATGTAATGACAAAATAATGACCACTGACACACAAGTATATAACACTGTGCTTTCGGGCATTTTGGTGAAATAAACCTACAAATTGAAATAGTTAATTTCCATGTTTTATGGAGACTTTCCATAGACATAATTATTTTTATACTGTGCAAACGGCACTGTATATTTGATCCCCTAACTACCATAACCCTAAAAACAACAAACATCACGCACGCACACACACACACACACACACATGTTGGTTTATGTGGTTTATGAGGACTCTCCTTAGGCGTAATGGTTTTTATACTGTACAAACTATATATTCTATCCCCCTACACTGCCCCTATCCCTAAACCTACCCATCACAGGAGACATGCTGCATTTTTAATTTTTTAATAAAACATTGTTTTTTTATGTTTTTTAAGCCATTTGATTTATGAGGACTTTTGAAATGTCCTCATAAACCACCCATAAGTTGTAATACCAGTGTAATACACATGTCATTATACAAATTTGTGTCCTCATAAACCAACTCACACACACACACACAAACACACACACCACCTTTAATGGTTTTTAAGAGAACATGCCTTGATATAATATTGTTTGTACTACACTCTTATGATTAGAACAAATATTTCAATATGACAATTAAAATAAAGTCAATTACGCACATCACTGCAGTTTCCAGTCAGCTGTTTTATGGCTAAAGAATATGAAGGTAGATCACGTCCTACATGAAAAATGGCAACAATGGGATACTGTATGAATTTGACAGTCTCGTCTCTCAGACACCAGATTAGCAGTGCCAATTAGACTGGAATATGATTATGTGAAACTTGTGTAACTTATTGAAAATTATAAACATTAAAATCATGCACAATAAAATTGGACAAAACTACAGTATATGCAGGAAAAATTAAAAAAATTCTTAAACCATAAAATGGAGGTTTCTATGATAAGAATAAAAATAAAACAAGACCTGTTCCCATTTCTTTCTTTCTTTTTTTGTACTCATAAATGTCACCAAAATGTCACAAATTTAGACTCTTTATTCACAGAAACTAAAATTTTCAGGAAATTGTTTATGATTGCAACAAAGCGTAAGAGTTTTTCAAGGTTTCATCATAGTAATTTTGGTGGTGCAACATTTATTTCACAATGCAACAATTACAAAAAAAAGGTATAACAGTATACCAAAGATACAATATTAACAGCACATTGCATGTTAATATTTTGCTTTTAAAGGTTATTTGTTTTAAATAAGTCAAATCCTGATATAGTGTGAATTTAAATGTTCTATATTGTAAATATTACCATGAAGACAAGAATAACTATATCTGCAGAAATATTGCATTATATTCCAGAACATTCTCTCTATTGATGATGATGCTTTGACATGAGGTTTCTGTTTTAGGAGGTGTTTACATTACATGAAAGCCATATGTCTAACTAATTTTGGTTCAAAATTGTAAGCTGATATCACAAAAATAGGCCAGTTTCACAAACTTTTTTTTTCCAGAAACAGCAATGGCTGGGCCTAAAAATAACCAGTATATAATCTAATCTAATAAGCAATAATAGTTAATCAGTCTGTCAAAGACCGTTTGCATCACCCTATTGCCTACTGCTGTTTTTAACTCATTTTTTCTATTTCTAACAGAAATGACATAATGGTTGTTGATAATTGAATAAATAGAAACATTAAATGGAGAAGTATGGAAATTTGTGTTAGAGAACATTGCTTAGTTGAACTAAGTTTTCAGCCAACACCCATTAGCCCCACTTTGCTTCTGTAGTTTTTATAAGGAAAAATAAATAATTTTTCAGGATAATTTTTGGTAACTTTCCCACAGTTTTCTTTACTTATAATTTTTTTTAATATATAATCAAGTAAATTTGACCTTGACAAAGTGTTTGACAGATTAGTTTGTGTCCACAGTCACTTCCTCTTCGCTCTATAAATATGTCCTTCCTCGGTTTTTGTTTCACTTGCTTTGTGAACCTGACGAGAACATAATGGATCGTGAACCATGGCTGAATCTGTTCATGCTTGCAATACTGTGTCCTCTCATAACCGGTAGGTCATCTCACCGTGGCTTTAACCATCAGAACCACAAGAGTTTTTTCTCTATTTAAAAGTTTTGTTTTGCTGTTTAACTGAAATGCTGATTTGAGGGAATGTTTCCTATAAACACATCAAGAGATGCATTAAACAGCTAATTGATTCTTAATTTCACATTTAATTGTCTATAGTCCAAAGCAATAGTCCAAAATGAGTCTATAAATAATTGATTGTAACATTTAGACGCATAGATTTCTTGAACTCTCAAAAGCATAATATTTTTTATGATTTGAGCTTAAAAAGCACAACTTTTATTTGATAAAGCGTAAAATAATATTACGGTAATTTTACTTGAAATGAAGGTTTGGGACCCAGAATTCTAAACTATACAGCCTTAGTGAAGGGTCACACTAATGTTTAGTGTTCTTTACAGTGATTTCTTACTCATCACCCTTTTTTTTCCATCTGATATTCCCCATAGGTGCTCAATCCTCTAATCTGTGCTCTGATAAGAATCTCAGTATTGAAGGAGGCAGTTTTTCTCTCTCAAGTGATGGGAGCCTTGTAAGATACAGCTGTTCAGAAGGCTATTACCCAACCGTTACAATCCGTCGCTGTAACAAGGGAAGATGGAACCCGATGCCAGGAAGGAAACCCCCAAAGTGCAAAAGTAAGCAACACATTATGAGACAAACATGATCTTACTCTTATTCATAACTGAAAACATAGCCACATTTTTCATTTCAAGCCTACTCACAAAATCATTCCTTTTGTCAGGAGTCACATGTCCTAATCTTAGTGGTTTTGAAAATGGAGAGATGTATCCATATTCTCCAAGGTATTACGTGAACGACACAATCCACTACTCATGTCATTCAGGCTACATATTCCGTGGCTCAGGGACTCGTGTTTGCCAGTTGAATGGGAAGTGGAGTGGAAGCACAGCAGTCTGTGGAAGAAACTGTGAGTGAGAAGTCTCTCTGTGCTGTATAGTACAATTTCCTGTTTGATGAATGCCCTACAGATTCAATAAACATTGGTCCTTAATATCTTTCATTATCTGTTCCTCTTTTCAAACAGCTGATCACTGTCCTGATCCCGGCATTCCCGCTGGCTCTACAAAATATGGCAACAGTTTTAACATTGACGACAAAGTCACGTACCGCTGTGACAGTAAATTGACTCTGGTTGGTTCCAAAGAGCGAGTCTGTCAGGACGATGGCCAGTGGTCTGGAACAGAGCCAGAATGTTACGGTAAACCTTCCTCCTTCCTGTTCAAAGTACATTGCACTAATTTTACTGAAAGTTCAGCTTTGCTAATGTTGTTGTTGTGTAAATACAGCTGATTTCACATACGACACCCCAGAGGAAGCCTCGGAGGGTTTCAGCAGTTCTCTAAAGTCAAATCTAGAGCTTTCTAAACAACATGAAGAAACAGGTAGTCTTGTGCAACTCACGCTGCCTTCCTCCCCTGCAAGACAACATTTACTTTTTTTTGTCACCACAACTTTTTTGAATGAAACCTGTTTCCGGTGTCAGATCAGTACGGGAAGAAAATACAAGTGCAAAAAGGTGGAAAACTTGATATCTACATTGCCCTGGATGTATCTGACAGCATAGACGAAGATGATTTTGAAAAGGCAAAAGAGGTCATCAAAACACTCATAGAAAAGGTATATGAAATAAACACTGTGTGTTGATAACCATCATTTCCACTGACTGATTTCATTCTCCGATATTTCTGCCTAATTATGTCCCATTAGTATACTTGTGCACCATTAGTGCACACATTAATGTAATGTTATATTTTTAATGTAACTACGCATGAACATAATAAAGATTTGATCCTATGTTAATTACTGACAGATCAGTTATTACGAGGTCTCCCCAAACTATGAGATCCTGATTTTTGCCACAGACGTTTACCGGATAGTCTCAATGAGGGACTTCAAGAGCGGGCAAGTAAATAACCTGGAACAAATCCTTAAAAGACTGGAGAATTATAAATATGAAAGTAAGTGTTTTGTTTCAGTATAGCAAAAGTTAAAATGCATTTGTTCAGCGTTGGACAGTCTGAGAGTCTTTAAGGACGTATGTTTTAATATCCTGATGTTTTTGTGACTGACAGGTAAAGGTGATCGAACAGGAACTAATATTGCCCAGGCCTATAAGAACATTTTAGAGAGTATGAAAATAGAACAGGTGAACAATAAAGAAGACTTCATGCAGACCCAGCATATCGTCATAATGTTCACTGATGGTATTGATGACAATATTTCTACTTGGTGGTTATCACTGAAACTGTTAAAGTGTCTTTAGTTCTTAATGTAAAAAACAATAAAATTATCACAAATCAGAAAAAAGTTAACTAACTAAAGCTCTATATTTATCTTGTCTTTAGGTCAGGCCAACATGGGTGGTAGCCCAAAAATACCGGTGGACCAGATCAAACATCTTGTGATACAAAGTAATCCTTCAGGAGAGGACAAACTTGGTGAGGAAGAACATGAATGATCTTTGAGATTAAACTATAGAACATTAAGAAAAAGTAGAGCAAATCTTCAAATACATCTCACTTATGTTTAATAACTCAGTTCTATTGTTTATTATTGATATATATTTTTTGTTTGTCGTACAGATCTGTATGTGTTTGGGATGGGAGATGACGTTCATGCTAAGGACATTAATGATTTGAAGACTGATCGGGGAAATGAGAAGTTTTTCTTCAAGCTTAAAAACTTGGAAGAATTGAAGGAGACATTTGACAACATGATTGGTACTTCATTATGTGTCTTTTCCATTTAGGAACATGGCAGAAATATAAATTTAAGATAATTATTGTCCTCCGTATACATTTCAAAGCACAGTCAATTTGTATAATTAATATATAAGTTGATATCAATATTTATAAATGAATATATAATTATCTAATATATAAGTTTCTCCTGTCCTCCTTGCCTCTCCTTTAACAGATGAGGGCACCAGTGTAGCATTATGTGGACTTTACAAAGATTACGATGATGGTTCCCATGAACGCCGTCAATACCCCTGGTTGGCAAAGATCAGTGTGACTGTGGGTATCCCTATCTCGTAGTCTTATTTCTTATTTAAAAAGCCATTTAAATAAATAGCTTAGCATCACCACACTAGTTCTATGAACTAAGTTTTTGTTGAATTATAACATCCATTCTCTGATGATTTTGCAGCGCAGCAATGGAAAAACCTCAAACTGCATGGGGTCACTAGTCACCTCAACCTTTATCTTGACTGCGGCTCACTGCTTCCATTTTGGTGACACACATGATAAGATAACTGTTGATATTGGTTCAAATATCCGAGGTAATGTTCTGTCTTCAACCATATCATTTAGAATATGTAAAATAGTGTAAATCTCATCAGTGGTGTTTCCTTTATTCTTATAGGAATAAAAGTGAAGCAGTACATACCTCATCCTCGCTATAACCTCAAAGCAAAAAAGGACCTGGGAATACCCGAATATTATGAATTTGACGTTGCTCTTATTCAGTTGGAGAAACCAGTAATTATGGATCTCAATCTTCGGTGAGGAATGCAGCTCATGCTTCGTTTTACGCTACTAAAAAGTGTTAAAATAGTGTAATGAATGAATGACATATTGTGCATGTCTGTGCAGGCCAATCTGCATCCCATGCACCAAGGAAACCAGTGGAGCTCTGAGACTTTCAGATAGAGAAGGAACGTGCAAAAAACATCGTGAGTTTCAACAGATATTGCAGAAATGCTGCATGCATATTAGTTTTGTGGATACTCTAGTCTAAAAATATGCTGGGTTAAAAAACAACCATTTCTGAGTTATTTGGCAACCCAACGCTGGGTAAAAATAAAAGAAAATGACCCAATAAAATGACCCAACATGCTGTACCGCATTTGGGTTAAAAATAACCCAGCATGTGTGTGTATAAATATAGTAAATATATAATAGTCTCATTGCACTTCCACAATTTATAGTTTAAACACATTGTGGCAGTAGAAAATATGTGTAGCCTCTTGTAGCATTGCTAAAATATATTTTATTTACATTTGAACTTCTTTTACAGAGGAAGTGATAATGAGTGCAGACACTGTGAATGCTGCTTTCATGACTGACAGGAAGAAAAGGATTGAGAAGAAGTTAATCAAAATCAAGCAAGGGAAATGGGTAATGATGTGTTTATGCTGAAAACCGGGTTATCCTTTGATTGTTCTCCTTATATTTGTATTCAATTGTGGTTTCATTAAGTTTATACAGGGCTTGATTGTTTTTTGGTGGATCTAAAAAGGGAATGGACTTATTAGCAATAATTCAATTAAATGCATGCTTACCTCAACTATTCAATTAATTTGTCCTTTTTCTTCAGCGGGATGCTTGTGTTGAAGATGCCAAAAAAGCTGAGGGAATTACTGCGAAAAATGCTGAAGATATCGTTACAGATAATTTTCTGTGCAGCGGTGGTATTGAACCTAATAGAGATGAAATAGCCTGCAAAGGTATGTTTGATTTTTGCAAGAGTGCATAATATTTGGCTCAAATCTACCATTTTTGGTGTTGCTAGAATCATCAAAATGTCATATAACAACTCCATATACTTAGTAAATTGAATCTGCTATAAGATCTAGGCTCTTAATGCTGTGCATGTCATCAACAGGTGACTCTGGAGGGGCCACTTTTGTGGTTCCTGGTAATCGAATGGTCCAGGTGAGATTTTGAATCATTTTTCATGTTTGTTGATTCCTTTTTACAGAATACTGAACTATTTCAAATCACCTGCATACTCTTCTGAAGACTTAATAGCTGTTCATGTCTATTTTAAGAGATGATTGTTTTAATATCTGAATAATCTTGGACAGGTTGGTATCATAAGCTGGGGAGTGAAGGATCTGTGCGCGCGCAACCCAAGCGCCTCGTCTGATGCACAATCCAGAGATTACCATACAAGTTTGTTCAGTGTAGAAGTACGCTCATTCCTTAAAGTCTACCTAGGAGATGGCACACTGGGAATCCCTCTTACGTTCTTGTGAACATTATTTTTAACAGTAGTTTAGAAATGTTGTGCATGCCTCTCAGTTAAATAAACATTTCTGGTCCTTTCCTACTTTGAACTTTGTGGCAATTTGTAAGAAATGTGACACAATAAAAGCATTGTGTAGGCTAATAATAAAAAGCAATATCATACTGATTTAACCTATGTTGTTTTTCTGTCATTTTGAGTTTTAAATTATAATAGTGCAAGTAACAAGTGTGGTTAATTAACACTGAATTGAATGAATCAGGGGCCGTTTTCACAACACCAGTTTTATCATTTTTGTATGCGTTTTTGCCGTTCATTATAGAGGCCTGAAAACGCAAACCTTTGAAAATTTTGCTTCAAAGTGCACAATTTTGAAAACAATACCGTTCTCGTCTCCATGTAAACTACAAAAACGCAAATGTGTGAAAACGGTGATGTCATGCGCATATGGTTGAGTCAATAGACCTTATTCAGAGCTGCGCCATGACAGGTATGAAAGCGAGGCTTTGAGGGATAGACTTACCTTGTTTTCAATGTCATCTGCTGTAGGCTACAAAGCTCCTAGATCACTTATAATTTTCCACAGCTCATGTTGTCTGGAGTTTTTTGTCTACTGAAGTTTCTTGGAAAGATATTTCTGCAGTGTTTCGTCAGCAGAACAATCCAAAAAACACATTAAATAACAGTACAACCCACTAAAGAGACGTAGACATCACAGTCTCGCTTTCGATTATTCCCGTTAAAAACATGGTTAAAAATCAAAGATGGCGCTGCTGTGAATAAGGTCTAGGTAGGTGAGTAGTTTTTCTTTACAAAGTGACATCGACAACTATTGTCCTGGCATGAATAATACAATGTTTTTAATTGTTTTTGCGGATCCAAGTGGGATAGTTATGACAATTTTGTTGCCTATACCCCCCCCCCAAAAAAAGCAAAGGAAAATCTTTTACGTTTTTAGAACATCGTAGTCATGTAAACGTGCCCTCCAGACAAAATAAAGCCTGAAACTTTATTTTACATGACTTCATTGTTTTGGATGCAATATAATAATTTAATGTTCATTACTAGATAATATTTTTTTTTAAATCACAAAAAAGTTTTAAACATGTAGACATTTTTAAATATTTATAACAGTTTATAATGTAAATGTGCTAATATAATATAATATAATATAATATAATATAATATAATATAATATAATATAATATAATATAATATAATATAATATAATATAATGTTGTTGTTTTTTATTCGGAACTAATTATTACAACAAACCTTTCCCGGAGGAAGCATTTTAATGTAGCGACTTTAAACTCTTCCGCTGAAGTGGTTGCTATAGGAACGAGGAAAGCCGATCTGAGGATTACAGCAGACAATCGAAGCAGTTTGATTTTCACTGCCTAGGTTAATAAAAAGCATTTGAAAATAGCAAAACTGTCATGTCCTCTGTTTCCCAGGAGCTGAAAGACACGTGAGTAGTTATATGCGTATTTATGAGCCTTTCTCTATAAAATAGCGCGTTAAAATTCGATTGGCATTAGCATGTTGATATAACTTAGCATATTCGAATAGCTTAGGATTTCCTTAAAATATAATAAATGATGGCCAATCATTTTATAATTGCAGTAGAGCTGAGCTTATGTTTTCACCTCTTTCGCCAGCTAACACCTCTGATTTGCTCAAATATTGCAGTTGGAGTGTTTTCAAATCCAGTGGATAGAAATACATTCAGATGTAACATTACCGACGGTTTTATCATTAGATGCTAGCCTGTTGGAAGTAGTAAGTTTTCCCTGTGCTCTTGTAGTTCACTGGCCAGCTCCAAATGGCTTGATGCCCACTATGACCCAGTAGCCAATATATACACCTTTTCCTCTTGCATTGGTAAGTCCCTTGAGTCACATAAACTTTCACAATAACTTGCATATCTGCAGTTTAGCCTGCAACTACCAATCTCACCAGCTCATTCTTCCTGTTATTTTTCCACAGCTCTTTCAGATTTGCATGGAGATGGTGAGAATAAGGTGAGAATGTGTGTTTATGGCATTGTGTCCCTTGTGAGAAAGATGTGCGCCTATGGTTTACCAAAAAATTTAAATGATCCCATAATTCACTCATCCTCAAGCCATCCTAGGTGTATATGACTTTCTTCTTTCAGACAAATACAATCGGAGTTATTTAAAAAAAAAAAAAAAAAAAAAAAACCTGGCTCTTAGATTTTAGACCTTAGACCTCTTGAGGTGCTTGAGTTTGTTGCTCTGCCCTTTATGTTTGAACCAAGAGAGGCGTCTACTCTCACTTAAGCTTACGCTACGTCATGGGTCGGGTCAGAGGTCACTTTTCTGCCGGAACTCGACTCGCGTACGGCCATTACCGGAACCCAGTGATTATAGTTTATAAAGTTATAATTATGGACATTTTTCTTACAAAAATGCTTCATTTCAGAAAGCCTTTATTAACTCCCTGGAGCTGGAGCTTTTTAATATAACTTTGATTGTGTTTGTCTGACAGAAGAAAGTCATATACACCTAGGATGACTTGAGGATTCTCAGTACATTTGAACCATTTTTCAAAGGCAATAGACATAATTATTAAATTACTTATAAATATGTACTTAAGTCCTACTTCAGTGGGTAAAATAAAGCGAAATTTAAACTGTAATGCATTTTTTCATTTAATTGTAAATAACATTAAGGGTACGAAAACATTACTTTCAGTAAGTATATTATTTTAACAAAATTATATTATATCCATAGAAGTAATTTTAAACGTAGGCTAAAGTGTAAAGTTTTTTTCCCAGAACATAAGAAGTTACCTTTTTATGCAATGGCAATAATCCATCATTGAGAAGTAGACTGGCAATAAAGAGTGATTTATGCTGTCTGTGTACCAGCTGGTGGTGGGTGATCTTGGCACGGGAGTGTGTCACATGAAGCTAAAGGTGTACCGTGGCACTGGTCTGTTGAGTGAGAGCACCCTGCTGGACTTGCCCACTGGACTGGTCTCCTTCCTCATGGACCTGCATGAGCCACGGACACCGGCCATCGCTGTGGCCTCTGGTCCCTTCATATACGTCTACAAGAACCTGAGGCCCTACTTCAAGTTCACGCTGCCTAGTCTGGAGGTGAACCCTCTGGAGCAGGACGTCTGGAGTCAGGCCAGGGAGGTGAGCTGTTCATATCACACATTCAGCTCTATGCATTGAGTGAATGAATGTGGCATTTATATAGTGCTTTACTATGTACTACTGTACATCCAAAGTGCTTTACAATCATATGATGGGGTCTCTCCTCAACCACCACCAGTGTGCAGCATCCACTTGGATGATGCGACGGCAGCCACAGTACAACAGCACTAGTGCGCTCAATACACACCAGCTATAGGTGGAGAGGAGAGAGAGAGTGATAAAGCCAATTAAGTGGATGGGAATTATTAGGAGGCCATGATGGATAAGGGCCATTGGAGGGAATTTGGCCCGGACAAAGGGGTTACACCCCTACATCATGTCGTGTGTGAGGCTGCCATATGTTTACTGTAATGATTACTGGATGTGTTTTGACTCTTAGGACATGATTGATCCAATGACCCTTAAAGAGATGTTAGAAGGATTAAGGTGAGTTACTGTATATATTTAGTGTTTTTAGGCTTTTAGAGTACAGCCTGATACAATACATGTGTATTTTACAGTTAGAGTTCTGTAGATAATTGTATTGTTTTCTCTTGAATAGGGACAAAGCTGAAATTCCACTCTCTGTCAGATCGCTACGGTAAAAACTGTTCCAATATTATATCTGTTAATATTATAACCTTATTAAGGTTATTATTGTAGTATATTAATTATATTATAGTGTGTGTGTGTGTATATATATATATAATTTTTTTAATATTAATATAAACTATAATAATAACCTTAATAAGTTAAGGTTAACTTAAAATATTATTTTTCAATTTCTTTTTAAAATAAAAAAGTTTCAAAACTTTGAATTGGTTTCCTCAAAATAAATCTTTATACAAATACAATTATAAATTTAATATAAAATATAATATATAAACCTTTGTCAAAGTCATATGGTACAACCAGCATACAGAAAAAGCATAAAGGACTGAGATATATATTTTTTTTATCCATTAATTAATTGCCTTTCTTGTGTGATTTATTCAGGTTCCTCATGCTTGAGCCACAGGAAATGGAGAGTTTTGTTCATCTTTACAAAGAACAGCCTATACGTAGACAGGTGCCAATATCGGAATACATATACACAGTCACTCACACATAGATGGCCAAAAACAATTGCACTAACATGGCTTTTGTCTCTTTGTTTGTCTCAGACTGTCATTACCTGTATAGGGACGTTGAAGAAGAACATGGCAGATGAGGATGCAGTTAGCTGCCTAGTGATTGGTACAGAGAACGGTGATGTTTACATATTAGATCCAGAAGCCTTTACCATTCTCTATAAGGTCAGCACATTCATATTTGCTTCATAAGTATATTAGCTTCTGGTTTTTAATGTATCATCAGAATATCAGTGACTAGTTTAAAATGACTTTACATGTAGTTCTAAATAAACTGATTTCTTAAAAAGAATGAACTCTTTTCTATGAGTTTCCCTGCATGTTTTCAGATGTCACTGCCTAGTACAGCCACCCTAATGGACGTGACGGGTCAGTTTGATGTGGAATTCCGTATCACTGTGGCCTGTCGCAACGGCAATATCTACATACTACGCAGGTAATTGAGGGAATTAAAACTTTTTTGCGGTCCAAGATGAGAACTGAGGATTTTGAGAACTGAGAACTTGTAATCAGTTGAACCAATTGCTTTACAAAATAAATCTCAAAGCACTCAAAACTTGACATGATGAGGATGTCTGCTGGTTAAATACATGTAAATACATTGTAAATGTGTTTTCATTAAAGTCTCATATGGTCATATCATATGTATTTTGACAGAACAAAGACTCATTCCTGAAATCATGTGACTTGGTCAGTTAGACGCGTGCTCTAAAGCAGTGATTAGAGGAAAAAAGATGTATAAGGGCTTTGAGGCTTTTTGAAGCAGTGTCCCCCAAGATCATGATTCACTGGTCAGAGTTCTCCAAACCTGAACTTTGGAACGCATTGAAATGCGAAACTTCTTCGCATGAACTTGCGTTTCCAGTTTCCAGCATCCGCATACATATGAATGGAAGTCAGTGACACGAAAAGTGACACGAACCGTCCCTTTAGTGCAGAGATGCCCAAACTAGGGCCCGCAGGCCAAAGTTGGCCCGTGGTAACCTTTGATTTGGCCCACCATACCGTCCGGGGAGAGGGGGAGATACCTTCGACACAGATCATTTCATTCGTCATTTCTAATTTGACATAAAATTTTTGTTTGTTTTATTGTTGAACTACAACAGAGTAAACTGAAATTAAATGTTTAAATTAAATGTAAATGAATTAGATTTTTTTCCTGTAAATGCGCAATTCAAGGTGCAGCACCACGTGCTTTGCGACACTTGATGTCAATTAACGTCAACAAAATAAACGCAATAATGGAGAAATCAAGGCGGCACACTGACAAGAGAAATTAATAAATAAACCCATAGCAACTTTAATGTAATACAGTTTGATTTATGATGCAAAATTTACTTTTGGCCCACGGCCCTCAATCAAGTTTGATTTGTGGCCCTTCATAGGAAAAAGTTTGGGCACCCCAGGAGTGTAACTTGTATGGAAGATTCTTTCCACCATGGAAAAACAAAAAAGGTTACTGTGACTTGAAATTTTTATGCAATTCTGACTTTATACTTTACAATTCTGACTTTTTCCTTGCAGTTGTGAGCTTATATCTCGCGATTCTGAATTTATTTCTTGGAATTCCGAGTTTATATCTCACAATTTTGAGTGACTTATTTTCTCAGAGTTTACATTTCACAAGTGTGACCTCCCCTGCCCCCCGCATACACATGAGGAATAAAAAGACAGAATTGCAAGATATAAAAAGAGAAAAAAAGTCAAAACTGTGAGTTTGTATCTCGCAATTCATACTTTTTTTTCTCGGAATTGTGAGAAAAAAGGTCACACTCGTCATTTACCTTTACCTTTTTATTCCGTGTCGAAAGCAAGCTCTCATAAACCTGTGATAACGATAAAAAAGGCCAACAAATCACTGCCATTTTCTTTTTGCCTTAAAGGGATTCCCCAAAGCCCAAGTACTGCATTGAGCTGTCCTCTCACCCAGTAGGGCTGGTGAGGATGGGAAAGAATGTAGTTGTAGGATGTACTGATGAGACGCTGCATGGTTACACTCAAAAGGTATGATAAATGTATCCATGTCTGTCACAATAACAATAATGCCTCAACAAATTATAATGATAACTTTGTAATGAATTCTCTTGTAGGGGAAAAAGCTGTGGACGGCTTATTTGCCAGCCCCTGTTACCACCATGGCACTGATGGACCTCCCCACACGAGGATTCCAGGCTGTACTGGTGGGTCTGGCCAACTGTGAAGTACACATGTACAGAGACAAAAATCTGATCAGCACCATCAAAACACCAGTAAGAACTGTCATGAATTCAAAACTCAATGGCATCATACTGAAGTGTGAAGTGTCCCTTTTCTCGTTATCATTATCAGAGACTTTAATTTCTGTCTTACAGGACGTAGTGACAAGCATTTGTTTCGGGCGCTATGGACGGGAAGACGGCACTCTGATAATGACCACCAAAGGTAATAACGTATGTTAGATGGTAGATAAAGCAGTTTACGTCTACTGTAAGATTGGATACAATGCATTTCAAATGTTTTTAACTCTCTGTGATCCAGGAGGAGGTTTGATTGTGAAGATCCTCAAGAGGACGGCTGTGTTTGATGACAGAGACTCTGCCCCTGGACCCCCAATAGCCCAGAGCATCCGCCTGAACGTGCCCAAGAAGACCAAGCTCTATGTGGACCAGACTTTGAGAGAACGTGAAAATGCAGTTGGTTAGTGTTGATCATCGTTCTGAATCCGATCTGGACGTAATCTTTGATAAAAAAAAAAAAAAGATATCAATTTTCTCAACTTTTTGTTCAGAATGTTTCTTTTTTTTACCCACATTCATGTGTTGATAATAAAAGATTACATGTAGCTAGAATAAAGCTGTTATTTTTTCTTACGGCAGAGGCTCTGTTCTTTTGATTTATTGCATGTTCAGCTATTCATACAAATAGAAATTCTGCTGGCCTTGAAAATTTTATGAAAATGATCAAAAATGCTGACTATGCTAAAGTTTTCTCCTCCTTCCTTTCGCTGAATTGCTACAATTGGACCATCTGTGAAGCAGCATTCACACAGTACTAGAACAACTGAGATAATTTAGTCATTTTAAAAACCAAAAGTGATGGTGTGGTTTTCTGTTCTTCCTTATTAGCCTCTTGTTGCTTTTTCTATGCAGCCATGCATCGAGCTTTTCAGATGGACCTAAGCAGGCTGCGTCTAGCTGCAGCACGCGCTTATGTCAAAGCCCTGGAGTCCAGCCTCGCGCCCATGTCTGCGAGCCTGACCGAGCCACTCAAGATGAACGCAGTGGTGAGTTGTGCAATACTGAGGGCATGAACAAGATAAAACCGGATGACCGATACTGATCTCCACTTCTGCTTTCTGTTCCTGCAAGGTTCAAGGGCTGGGCCCATCCTTCAAGCTCACTCTGAACATCCAGAACACTGCAGCGTCTCGTCCGGTCATGAACCTGGCTATCAGTTTTCTGTATGATGAAAGTTTGTACAGCATGAGGACAGCCTTCTTCAAGGTGACCTCAGCTGAGCGGTTTCATGATCACTATTCTTACCTGATAAGTGCTGACTTTTTATGTGTAGTTGTTAATGTTCACAGTGAATTGTTGTGTCTGTAGATTCCCCTACTGGTTCCAGGACTCAATTACCCCATTGACACTTTTGTGGAGTGCTTGAGTGACAAAGGCATCTCTGACATCATCAAAGTAAGACTTGAACCCAGTTAGAACATCTGCAGTTAGAACATTTATATTCTGAATGGCTAGAAAAATATGCAAATTGCACAATATACCAATATTAGCCCCAAAGTTTTATGCAAAACTGAATTAACCATTTTATTTACAGAATAATAACTAGGCGTCGCTCACGTGCATATGATGAAGTGACAGACAGTAAAGACTTTCATAATGTTACAAAATATTTATACTTCAAATGTTTGCGCAAAAATACTCAACATTGATAATAATACAAAATGATTATTTAGCACCAAATCAGCATATTAGAATGATTTCTGAAGAATTTTTTTTTAACAGGAACAAATTACATTTAATATATTTAAAGAGAAATGGTTATTTTAAATTGTAATAATATTTATATATATATATATATATACACACACAATATTACTGTATTTTTGATCAAATAAATGCAGCCTTGGTTTTAATATAGACTACTTTCAAAAACATTAAAAAAATCTTATTGATCCCAAACTTTTGAATGGCAGTGTGTGTATAAAATGCAGGTAAAACTGTGTTTATCTAAAATGCTGTGGCATAAGTAATCTATTCATGTCTACATTTGCTTGAAACGGAATAATAATAATCACTCTATCACTGGTGCCACCTCAAAAAAATAGGACCATGATGCCCCTTACAGTCCCATGATGTACAACATAAATGTTGATTACTGTATGCATGAAAATACGCCAATGTTTGTTGTTACGTTTCTGATTTCAGGTGTTTGTGCTGAGAGAAGGAAAGAGTGCTCCTATCCTCACCGCCCACATCAACATGCCTGTGAGTGAAGCACTTGCACTGAACTGAGAGCAAGTCGTGTCGTCTAGCTGAGCTTCACAGGCGTCTTCATCTCTTGCTGTGCTCCTAGGAGCAGCAGTTAGCAGCAAGGCTTCTCCATGGAGCGGCCTGAAACGTCACAGGAGTAAAGAGAAGCTTGTGCTGGCCGTAGAGCCGGTGCTTCCTGTAGTTTAGATCAGGATTGAGGGAGGCGTGTCCTCACAGGCAATACCTTTTAATGGATAGTGACTGGAGCCTTTGATTGACAGCCGTGAGGCCAAGTGCTCCATAGTTTGGATGTAAGAGTTGTTCTGATGTTTATTTGTGGTAGTCATGTATGTTTGTATGTAAATTCATATTTATTATTCCTGATGTAATGATCACACACAAACTCAGTAATGAGGCTTTATTGACTTTTGTTGTAATATAATGATTCATTACATAATCAGTGTTACAGTTTATGGGGGTAATCTTGCAAAACCATTCAAGACTGCAGTAAGTAAAAGATTAGGTGCGTCCCAATTCACGTACTTATGCACTATTCTATGATGTTGTGTAGTATAAATAGTGTGAATAGCACTTTAAATACCCAGATGATGCACTTCAGTAACCGAAAAAACGAATGTTTGACACTTCTTGCACTCAACTGTCGTATCAGAGGAGAATTCAATGTTGAATGACAAAATAACCAAATGAAATTCATACAATACATGGTCGAGTACATAGTGCATAAGTACATAGAGTATAAGTGCGCAGTGTTTAATCTGGGACACAACTATTGCAACTACTTTTAAAGCAAACTCATGAAGAGGCACAAGGGTGAAAGGTCACAGGAGAGAATCTCATGTAAAGGGCAGCCTGAGCTGTTGACGACTGACCCTTCGCTAAGTGCCGTTACTGACCAGTCCTGGCTTAGCAAATGTTGCTGATCACCATATCAGACAAGCTTTTGCTCATCTATTCTGTATGTCTATGGAATTCCAACCGGCTTTACAGGTAATATAAATAGTGGCACAGTACAAAAAGAGGATACAGACAAAAAAATTCTTTAAGAGGAAAGAAAAATGGTCTGAGTGAGCATCAGTAACCAAATGGAGTGGGGCTTAGCGAAAGGGCAATTTATTCTCCCCCCTCTATACAGGGTAACAGTGCCATTTCATTTTTTCAGAAGTATGTTTTCCTTTCATTTCTCCCATAGGGTTTTTTAAAAAAGTTTTCATTAAAGTGTTATAAGCCATGAATCAAGAAAACCAGCTACAAGGTGAATCATAACATTACAAACTGATTTGAAACTTTTTCAAAAAAGTATTTGAAAATCGGACTAAAATAAAACCGTAGAAGACTGCACTTACCAGCTTCAGTGATGAGAAGACCTACAATCCCATGAAAAATTGCAAACAGCATAATTAAAAATGGAGAAATGTGAAACTGCTCATTTAAAAAATGTTTATTATATATAAGCAACATGTTTTAAATGTATTGCAAAATATGAACATATACAAATATTTAAACATTTTGAGAGCGGAGGGAGACGGACTCGATTACATAATTGGCAGTGCTTCATGGGATTGGACAGAAATAATTTGATCTTTTGGCGTTTTGACACTGGTGGTATTTTCTGTACTGCATCATGGGTAATGTAGTTTTTCACCACAAATTCTGCTGTTAAACAAGATTATTTTAAAACTAAGTATAATGCAGGCTAACGGCCCGTTCACAAAGGATGATAACTATAAAAATAACAATAAAGATATAGTTATAAAAATGGTTCACACCACAGCTATAACGACAACGGCACAGAGAAACGATATCGTTGGAATCAGTTTCACAACGATTTTATCCAGCTGATGAACGATAAAAACATTGACAGCCAGTCAGAATCCATTCTGCTGTAATGAGCTCGAGCATTTAAAGTGACAGACAAGCACGTGCTTCTAATAAACAGAACGATATCATCCGCTGGTGTGGACGCTAATATAGTTATCTTTATAGTTATCGTTCTTGGTGTGAACAGGCCTTAAGGCTGTTGGTTTATAAGTTATAAAATCAATTTCCCTATGGAGAAAACGAATGGAGTTTTTACTTCCTGAAACCCAACTGCTGCACTCTATTTCACAGTAATAGTATAAACTTTTTACTCAGATTAGTCATTGGCATATTAAAGTACAAACGTTCTCTTTGGCTCAGATACTTTTAAGTTTTGCCTAAATATTTCTTGCATGCCTGTTAACTTTATTGTACACTCCCATTCAAAAGTTTGGGGTTGGTAAGTTGTTTTTGAAAGAAGTCTCTTCTGCTCACCAAGGCTTCAATTATTTGACCAAAATACAATAAAAACAGTAATATTGTAAAATATTATTACAATTTAAATTAACTGTTTTCTATTGTAATATATTACAACATGTAATCAATTCCTGTGATGGCAAAGCTGAATTTTCAGCATCATTACTCAAACATTTATTATTATAATGTTGAAAACATGCTGCCTAATATTTTTATGTAAAGATTTTTTTTCAGGATTCTTTGATGAGTCATAGTTCAGAAGAACAGCATTTATCTGAAATAGATTTCTGTACTGTCACTTTTGATCCATTTAATTTATCTTTGTTGGCCTTAAACCTTTGAACAGTAGTGTAAATAAAAAATCAGGTTCACTGCTTTTTCTGAGTATATTCTACTATTAGCTATTGCATCTCAATATTTGCTTTCCTAAATCGTGCATTTTGCCATATACTGCTGGTCAGGTACCCGCTTCATAAAAGCAACTGAGGTTACATGAGGCATGCAGTAAAGAAGATCTGGGACTGAGGAAGCAAAGAGGACAAGGAACATCCATCTACGCAAACATAGTGAGGGTGATCCACTATAAGAAGACAGGGAAAAAACAAGAGGGAGAGAAATGTTGCAAACATATATTACTGAGCCACAGAGAGACATTTGCTTGTCTCATTAGTTCTCATGTAAGTTCTCATTACTAATAACCAGGTTAGACCAACCTGAGAGAAGCTGAAGGACACCAAACCATCTTCATCAGTGTCCATTGTTTTAAAAGTTTCTGTTGGAATAAATGTGAACTCTCAACACATCTAGTCCTACTGAATTTTGATGGGTTACAGTAATTGCACTGTGAAAATGATCTTTAAAAAATAGAGTTTTCTACTTGGCACACTTACTGAACATAGTCTCCAGGCGGATCAGACAGGCCACAAAGTTGTCGAAGTCCACATTGAGGTCTGCCTTTGCATAGCGCAGGATTATCAGCTGGAACAGGTTGTTGGTTAACTTGAAGCCTTATTGAAGCATAAAATCCAAAAAGTCATCATAAACATAATTTACCACAGTAATTATAGACTTAAAAAAAGAACACTTTAAAAAGTGTTGCATGTGGCAGATACCTGCTGATTCTAATGCCAGACGCATTTCATAAGAGCTCATTGTGCCAGACTTGTCCAGGTCAAACTTCCTAAACACAGCCTAATGATTTATTGAAGAAAAGAAAAAGTACTGTAAAGATCTACACTACCATTCAAAAGTTTAGGGACGGTAAGATTTAAAAAAAAAAACATTTTTTTATAGTTCATCATAACATCGTAATATACATCATTTCGATTTTTCATACTATAGGCCTATAGTTCCTCATAACATGTAGGCCTAATATACATCATTTTGATTTTTCTTATCAACAGAGACTGAGGGGGCTTTCACATTAGCACTTTTGGTGTGCACCCGGGTTCGAATGACGTCAGAGTTCGGTTCGTTTGGATGATGTGAACGCTGTATTCCGAACTCGGGTGCGCACCCGCGAACCGTAGTCGGGTCCGCTTAAAAAGGTGGTCTGGGGTACGGTTCATGTTAACTCCAGTACGGATCGCTGCTGATATGAACGCAATCGAACCAAACCGCGGAAGTGAACCGCTATTGATGACGTATAATGTGGTCGACAGGACAGTCGTCAGTCCGTGTGTGTGTGTACGGTGTATACACTTACCTTGACGAAAAGCGGGATTGACGCACTGCAAGCAGAGAAATGATTTATGCTTGCCTCCGCAAAAATTGTTTTCGGCTGACAGCCAGCTGTCTTTGGAACGATTTTAGTAATTTTGCGGCAGACAGACGCAAGTGTGTTTCTGTATCTTTTCTCTGAAAACAAAACCAAAGGTTAAAAAAAGAAGAACAACTCTGGAGCGAGCAATTCTATATATTTTGACGCCTTTTCATTCATAGCGGCGCCGGTTACCAAGCAACACGATTACGCGCCAGCTGCAGCTTGATGACGCAAGCGTACCTTGGTTTGGATACAAATAATATAATGTGAACACAGTCCATCGGGGGCAGGGGGCAGGGGGCAGGGGAGCAATCGAATTCGGGTTCGGAACAGGCAATCGAAACAAGTGTGAAAGCGCCCTGAGACTCCACTGCTTTGCAGCAGTTAATGAAATGCAAAAGCCAGCCTGCACGTTGACTGGATTGGTTACAAAGTAGTTTGTGACGTAAGAAACGTAGTTTGAGACTTTTTTTTTTTCACTGCTGTTTTAAGGAGAAAATACTCACCAATGGTGTTGATTTATGAATTTGCACATGGTTTGTCTTAAAGACAACACCACATAGACAACATTAAAAACTTGATTTTCACCACAGGGGGTCTTTAATAAAAGTATTAATACATTTTTTTAAACATTTTCCAACCCTAAACTTTTGAATGGTAATGTATGGATAATACTTCATACATACATACATACACCATAAAGTAAACATAAAATGTAACCACTGACAAGATATCGTTTGATCTTCTCCCAGAGCACATGGAAGTCTGTCAGTCCCAGCTTTCCAACACCAGTTGTCTTTATTGCAGGTCAAGGTTTGTTCCAAGACTTTAATGCATACTATTCACATGCCTTCAAAGTGGTCCGCAAATGCTAATATTCATAAATATGGAGTCTTTAAAGGATACATCCATAAGATTTATCATGGCTCGACAGGCCTCTTTGCCAAATCCGTCAGTTTTTATATCTTTATCTGTAAGAAGAACCAGAAATAAGGTCATTTTATACTTCAGTTGCATCCTTTCAGGGAATATACTAGGTTAAATATGACCTTGGCTTTATTCACAGCATATGTGACGTTGTCAATTAGCACAGAACTAATTGTGAAAACTGAAATATGCATTACGTGTCCATTAGCACACTCACGTTTGCTAACCACCCGGTTCAGAATCATCTGGAGTTTGGACACATTGATCTCCATTTCCTGTAGAACAAATTGAGCAAGTCAATGAAGCTATTGGGCATAACAGGAACCCATTAACACCCCTTCTTGCTGTCTTACCGGCCCTGCCAACTTTGCAAAAAGTGCCTTAAAGCCTGCGTCAATGTCACTCTCCTGGAGTGCAGGCTGTTATAGAAACAACACATTCATTAGCAGCGAAACTTCTCAGTATTCATCTATGTGCAGTATTGTTAAAAACATTTCACAGGGAAACTCACCTCCTCCGGTACATCTGCTGAAATTTCATCATCTAGCTCCCTATAGTGAAAGAACTACATTTTATTTTATCTCAGAACCATCCACAAGAAAGATGGGTCAAGGTTCGCAACTTTGTGCCAAATTTCATGACAGAATTGACAAACAATTATATTGTGAAAAGATTCAGGGAAACTTCTGTGAAATGCAAGGCAGGAAATTTCTGTTAAATGTGTGTGACCTTCAAGCCCTCAGATGGAATTGCATGAGAAACCATCATGTTACTGTGTTAAATATAATCACATGGGCTCAGGAGCACTTTAAAAAACTGTTATCGCTTAACGCGGTCAAGTTAAGAATAAGTCTGCATCAAGAAATGCCACTCGAATCTCTATTACGCAAGGACAAAGCTATACATCAATTCATTGCAGAGATGCCACTGAGTTCTCTGGGCCCGAGCTCATCTCAGATGGTCCAAAAGACAGTGGAAATGTGTGCTGTGGTCAGATGAGTCCACATTTCAGCTTGTTTTTGGGAAAACGGACATTGAGTTCTCTAGTGATGGGGACGAGACCGCCTATGCCGAGTCCGAGTCAAGACCGAGTCTTTTAAGGGTCAAGTCCGAGTCAAGACCGAGTCTTTGAGGAAGCAAGTCCTCGAGATTTTGTCTCCACATGTCAGTTTTAATATTCATGATTTAATATCACCCCAGTTAATAATCAACAGTTAGGCCTACAGACTAAGCTAGATTGGGAATTGTTTAGAGGAGCAGTCTTAACGTCTTAATATGGACTATGCTTTTACTATCATTAAAAAATCCCTACCACATGCATCATCTTTTGCCTATTTCTCTAAAATGCTTCAACAGTCCTGCTAAGCCCACCCTGACTTTTTAAATCATAGTTAGGACATGCAGAGCAAATTAAAAGTGGCAAATTAAAAAGTTTTCTAGTGGCATGTCTAAATTAGTAGGCTTAGCTACTTTATAACGTTTTCCAATATTTCCAGATTTTGAATATTTTGACAATACACTCGAATTCAGTATCTTTTAAAACTTTATTCCCCCATAACTAGTGATGGGGACGAGACCGCCTATGCCGAGTCCGAGTCAAGACCGAGTCTTTGAAGGGTCGAGTCCGAGTCAAGACCGAGTCTTTGAAGGAACAAGTCCGAGACGAGTCCGAGAAAGCAGAAATCGGTCTCGAGACCGGACTCGAGTACTACGTCACTAGAGTTCTCAGACCCAAAGAAGTAAGGGACAGTCCATACTTTCATCAGCATCTGTCATGGTGTGTGCATCAGTGCAAACAGCATGTGAGACTTGCATGTGTGTGAAGGCACCATTGATGTTTAATTATTTGTATTTCTAACCATTTCAAATATTTATTACTGCTCTATTAAAAATATAATATTAAACAAATTTTGTTATTTTATAACCATTCTGAAACTGAATATACTGTATATTATTGCTTCGTTTGGAAAAAAAAAACATTACATGAACATTTATTTTCTCGAATGGTCACTCACTGGGAGTCAGCAGCCTTTTCTGAAAAGACCCTCAGCACAAAGTCTCCTTCTTTCTGGGGCTCAAAGGTGGAGGGGACGATGATATATTCTCCTGCTGGCAGGCAGAAGCGCGAGCTCACCTCTCGAAGGTTGATGTAGAGCTCGGAGCGGGCGCTGGACGTGTGGGTGAGGAAAAAATCACGCTTCAGATGCACACCCACCCCGCCCAGATACTGACAAGGGCAGGAGATTCATATCACTACACACATATCATCAGCTATCGGACCATGTGCAGGATCTCTCAGCGTTACGCTATCTAAACTAAGAATCAATCTGCAGTTTAGGCACTGATAACAAATGGTTTACCTATGTTAAACAATGCTGATCTCGTACCTCTTTAGGGACCTGTAAGATTCAGAAATAAAGTTTAGAAACAATTATAATTAAGAATGCAGCTTTCAGTTTTTCTTTATAATTGGAATCACTTTTTTAGCAACCTATAATAATTGTTACGTCCAGTAATGTAATATAGGGAACAGTGGGGCTAGTTGTCACACTTTTTATGTCAGTAAATATTTCTCAGGGATGGGTTTATTTTTTTTTAAGGTTGACTTTCTCTATAATACATAAATTAAAGCCTTATAGTTAGTGAGGTAAAGCACATGTGACAACTTGCCCAAGTCTCCTCTATAACATGGAAATATATTCAACAAAACAAGGGTTTAAACCTGATACATAAAAAGCATCTTAAAGCTGATTGATTCTTCAGCAATTAATCAAATCTATTTAGCTACTTATGCCCATATCAAATGAGTTTTCTACCTCATAAATAGCAAATCCAATCGTCTCCATGTCTTTGCCCTCCCGACGTAACTTTCTGCGATTCTTCTGCATCAGGGCCACTAGAAAAGTGCATTCATCTTGATTTTGAATATCTGGTTCCTTCAAGACTATTTTAAACTGGGGATTGATCCAAAATGTTGCTGTGTAGAGAGAAATAGACTTTAATGTGAGAGCACTGTCACTCATGTCAGCTCACAAGCATCCTTTCCTTTCGTAGAGAACATGCCTGGATAATTCCTGCAGCCTCCAGCAGTGCTTCCTCTTCTCCATTCACCAGGATACAGGGATGTGTTCCACTTCTTCACCTCGCTGCTCTGTAGCGCATCCGCTGTCAAGTTACAGATCTCTAGTCTGCTGAACTCTCGCATGAAGTCACTGAACGACATCCTGTGTGTGTGGGAGTGAACAATAATTAAAGCTTAAAATGATAGTTGGACATTGGAAAAACATTGTAGTAACATTGATAGTTGGACATTGGAAAAAATGTTTGTGAGCTTTTTTCGTCCAAATAATGAAAGTCAGTGGGGTCAATGTTGTTTTAGTCCCCATTGCCTTTCATTATATGGACAAAAACAGCTGAAACATTCTTCAAAACATCTTCTATTGTGTTTCGCAGAAGAGAGAAATTCAAGGTTTGGAATGACACAAGGGGAGTAGGATTTTCTTTTTAGGGTGAATCCCTTTAACTGTGTCATATTTTGGATGACATGCCATAGATGTCCTTGTTGAGTTTAATTTGTATTTAACACAGTAAAATTGCTGTAATGGTGCCATAAATATTGAGCAATTAATTATTCCTGTTTAACTATTTAAAAAGTAATATGCAAGTGAGGAACAGATTCCATTGATTAAAAAAAATACTGCAAGAAACATGCACCAGAATTCTCCATCCTCTTGGCAGTTGTGCAGACGGGACCTTACAGATGGTTCGATTTCACGCCATTCCTTTGACCTGAATTGACAGATGGTGATAGTATTCAGCAAAGCTTTCTGACATTATTCATTATTATTTTAGGAATAATTTTCCCTCTTCACATCATTCTTCTCACTCATCACTCCATGGCCCCATCCACTCCACTTCTCCCCAAGGGTTTCTGATGCGCAACACCTTTGTGAGGTTTCTTCTGTACTCCACCTGGCCAAGGCCAACAGATTTACATCTGCCAATGATGAGTTGTCTGTGATTGGTTGAGTTTCTTGTCAATCAAAATCCAACACTCACCTCCTCCACTCCAGTAATGGAGTAGGCGTGACCTTTCACTAGCTTTTTAAAGGTGATAGCCTCCATGTCAAAGAAACTTGTAATCTGAAAGTGAAAATAAAATAAAGTTGAAAAATTTTAATAACAATCTAAATATGAGAATCTAAAGTTAGGTTAGCATGGCCTCTGCTGGTAGATGTTGGAATTACACCATCAAAAGCATTTCTCTCCAATGACAGTCATTCAAAAGTTTTATATTATACTATATTATATGACTGAATTATATTTATTTGAA